>OU343163.1:11014571-11643107 GCA_910595825.1 Philhelius pedissequus | reverse complement strand
CTCATAAATATATATTCCACTCCACTGGAAAAACAACGACAAAGATGAGTAAATTACAAACTCAAAGGAAAACTCATGCAAAACCAATTAATACCAAAAACAACAACTAAACTAAATTTGTTTAAAGTGAGTTTTAGAAGGAAAATTCGTCGAAAGACAAAATTAAAAAGGAAAATAAAACCCGCCACTAGGAGAACTCCATCAACATCATCGCGAAAGATTACGAGTATTATGTTTTTTTTTTGCAGTCGTCGGTCGTCTGCTGGAAAATCAAAAAAAAAATATTGACGATCTTTTAAAAAGATTTTCAAAACTTTTCAATTCAGTTTCAGCACTGCTATCGCATTGCGAAGAACACTGAAACTGTGTGTCTCAATTTGAGTCGGAAAAAAAGTGTCAAACAAAAAGAAAATCCGCGAAAATTTCGGATATATTTATATTATCTTTCAAAAGTTCATAAAAACACAAACAAAATAAAAGAGAATAGAAAATAATAAGAAGAGAGAGTTCCTTTTTTTCAATATTAATTTACACGAAGAAAAAAGATCGAGAAAACATTTTTTTCTTTCATACGGATGGGGAATTTTCCGACGGTTTCGTCGGCCTATCGTGCTGCTGTTATTCAGATACTCAGATACACGCCTATCCGCCTGTTTGGCTCGGCAAAGTGATATTGTGCCCCGCGTCAGGTGCTCGGCAGTTGGTCGCGTGCGTTCTACGCTGCGACAAAAAAAAAACTGTCTTTTTTTTTTGTTTTTCTTTTAATTACATTTTGTAAGTACGTATACTTATTGTTCAACGGATCGTTTGCCAATGTGTCGCCATCTACAAGTGGGGTTCGTTGGCCCAAGTACTGAATCATTGGGTAGGCTTTTCCTTGAGGAAAATAAGTGAAGTGCGATCAAGTGTTGACAGACTGTTTTGCAGAAGGTAAATTAAATTGATTTTGAAAGAAAATACGCGTCTTTGAAGAAGGAAAGTGACGAAATGTGATGTTATAATTTGTTTGTTTAGTAACATAGAATTTTTGGGGTTTGATAATAAATTGAAAAAAAAAATAAGCTGATATGTAGTTACAAAGATACATATGATGTATAACAATAAATGCCCTCCGATTTATTTGCATCTTTATGATGAATCATGAATCAATGAATAAGATGTATGACTGTATACAATTTTGGAAAGAAATGAATTTACGTTCCTTTTTATTAGTCTAATAATTACTTGTCATCAATTTTTTTTAACTTTTACCTACACTTAATATTATTAAAAAAAAACAACATTTAAAAAATTATTTCCTTTTTACTAGAATTGAGAAAAAAAAAATAATTTAATTAAAATCGATTTTAATGGAATATTAATTTCAATGCTTATTTGAAGATATTAAAATTTAATTCCCATTAAAAAAACTACTTACATACTTTGTTAGTATATGCTTTTAGAAGAATACCAAAAATCCTGTAGAGATAGGTGCTCAAAAGGAGTTAATATCATCGGCTTAATATTTTATGAAAAAGTAGCTAAAGTATAAAAAAGGCAAAATAATTTTTAAAAAACAAAAAACAAAGCTAAAAAATACTTCAAAATATATCTTCAATTTTTGTAGATGAGATTTCTCCAGATCTTAAAATAATTGAGAAAGAATAAATTTGACGAATTAATAAAATTGGTTTAAAAGTATGTTATGTTATTATTTACTTAAACTTTTTTTATAATATTTGAAAATGTGATATTTTAGATTTTTTTATGATCCATTATTGGGTTTTCCCCCTATTGATGTGTGTATGTGTGGAAAAATGATATCCCCTATTTTCACACTCACGGAATAAAAAATATTGATGTGTCCAATTAATCCTATTAAAGAAATAACAAGCCAAAATTTGAAATAACAACAAATTTGCAATACATATTTGTTTTTTTGTTTTTCACATTTATTTCACATGAATTATCTTCATAAGTAACTTTGTCATTTTTCGAGATATTAAGAAAATTATTTAATTTATTTATTTCTATAATCTTGCGATTTAAAAAAGAAAAAGTAAAATGGATTTTAATGTTGAGGAAACTTTTCCATTGATTTTTTTTAATTTAGGTAAAAAAAAACATTGCGAAATGTCAGATGTTACACATCGTATCCGACCACCGTAAGACTTTCTCGTTTTTTTTATAAATTTTTATAATTTTTTTTGTTAAACAAACTTTTATTTGTTTGTGATTTATTTCGGTATAATTTTTACTATTTCTTACTAAGTTTAAAACATGAAAAAGAATATTAAATGAAATAACCATAAAACATTTCCACATAATTTAAAAAAAAAACTCATCTTACTGATAGCATTTATAAATCTAATATTATATTTTAGAAATAAATCGGGGAAAGATAGCTTAAAATGGAAAAATACTCTATTTAGTTTAGTCCTATCGAAATGCAGATATAGTTTCATTCGATTCAGCATGGGAAAATACAAAAGGATTGAAACTAAATTCTAAAATAATATTTTATCTTAATTATATAATAATATTGAAAATAATTAATTTAAATTTAATTTCAAGATCAATAATTTTGTTTTATGTCGTTTAGGGCCAGTTTCTGATTTCGGCAGATTAACTGAAGTTCAATGATGGTTCAAGAATTTATTTTGCTTTTATCACATACTTGAACCTTGAACTTTAGCTTATCCACCGAAATCGGGACTTAAAAATACTGATTATTTGAACCACCTATGTCCAAATGGCCCCTTATTTTTTATTTTATAATATTAAAGTTGTCTTTAATTTTGACATTTTTACTTGCGATACTATAGGGCAAGTTTTGCATTTGGAAAAAAATCTAACTCGACATTTTAATCAAACTTGACAATACGAAGATAGAGATCACGTTTGGATTCTGCAATAATTCCTTCTTATTGTAGGTTAATTAACCCTAAGCTGCAGAAGCGATTTTCTTTAATCTAGGTACTTAAGCTTCTTAGGTGATTGGCCTTATTATTTTTTCTAATCTCTTTCTTAGCTCCAAAAATAACGGTACCTGTCGTATTTTTTTGTATAAATGGTAAATCGTAATTATCACGAAAAAGGCTCTAGCTGTTTTGATAAAAAAAATCATTGCACTAGGCGCAGCTTACATTTGGTTTAGAAAATGCTTACAAAAAAATGTAATCATGTTATTATTCTGCCATAGAACCGTTTTAAATTTCTCATCAATGGATTTAGATCAAATTTTTTATATAAGAAGTCCATTGGATTCTAATATAGCATCCCAAAATTTTCGAAAAATATTGTTATGAATTTTTGACAAAAAGACACTTTTTTATTGAATATTAAATATTTAGAAACGCGTGTTTTCTTGGATTTAATAATTTTGTTTTTATATTACTAAATTCTTTAAAATTAACATAGAATTTTTTTCACAAACGAAATTTAATATATAAAAAATTAAGTGCTTACGATGTGACCAAACATATAAGAGCAAGTACGCGGGATTAAGTTGGGCATTTAATTTTGTGTCTACATACGAGTATATCTCGATTGCTTCACAACGGCTTGGCAATTCTTGTTTTTATGACTTCACTTAGCAATTGTTTTTAATATTCAATGAAATTTATAAAAATGTTAGGTAGTAGTGTAAAAGCTGGAATTTTTAACCGAAGTTCTACGGAGCTTTTTTTGTAAGCATACACAAGTTTACCAAATCTGGTTACTTCTTTCCCAAACTCTTATAGTTTTTCGATATCATATTTTAAAAATTGGAGCTGTATAATGTTTTTCCCTTTTCTTTAAAATACAAAATTGAAATCTGGTAGTTTGACGAATTTGTTTATATGAATAAAACCAAATTGTATTCAGTTTTTGTATGATTACATGTTGGGCATTCAAAGTCATCAAATAAAACCAAATTGTTCATAAATAAAAATTAACTTTTTTCAAAAATCCAAAAAAATAATTTTTCGAAAATTTTGAAGTAATAGCGTCCCAAAATCGTTAAAAAAAATATAAAAAAACTAAAACTCTAAAAAAAAAACGATTATTCCGAGCTTACCACAACTGTGCGCAAATATTCCATTTCTCTTTAATGAATTTTAAATTTAAACTTCAGCATCTAGGCTCCTCTGCATATAAAATTAATTGATAGAAAAATGCTAATATTAAATTTTATTATACATAATAAGAAATTGTGTTGCGTAAATGATGGTTCTTTTATGTTTATCCTTTTAGCATTAAAATCTTTATATTTTTTAATGCGCACTTTAATGGCTTTATTGGACTTAAACAAATCTATTAATTTTCTTTACAATAAAACAAAAAAAATCAAATTAATTAATGCTGCATTTTTTTATTTTTTTTTTATCTCAATAAACAGTTTAGAAAAAAACACAATTTTGTTTACCATTTTTTTGTTTGTTTTATTATTCTTTTTCAATTTTATTTTCATTATAACACGGCTATCAATTAAAGAAAGAGCGCGTGTGTGAAAATAATACCATACGCCTTACTATATCTAAATTAAACAAAAATTCTCTGACGAAAAATATAATATGCACTCATGATTTTTTTTATTTTAATTTTTTTTTTCAAAACCCAACACATATTCGGCTTTCGGCATAAACAGCCAGTCATCATTCAATGTCATTGGTGTTGTGCCAAAAAGTTGTGCCAATTTTCACGAAAAATTATGGCGTCTGTGATGGAATAGAATTATCCATGACACTTTTGGTCAGCCCACGTCGTCGTTAGCCGGATGTCGTGGGGGTCTTCGCACTCATCTTAATAAAATAAACACCCTTTCTGTGATATCCCATCACTAGTTCACAATAATAATATAATTATTACGATATGATGGCATCTCTGCTTTATAATGACATTTGACAGACTTAATGTTATTTCATATGTCACCTTGTGCGTGTGGTTGATTTCCAAATGACATTTGACAATTAGGAAAGAATAACATTTCAAAATTTACCTTGTTGATAGAGATAATGATGTGAAATGCCAAGCAGCCACGAAATATTGCTTGTTTATGTGATTGAGGATCAACGTTCAGATTTTCAAGGGGCCGGGCGTTTAATGTTCTGGTTATGTTGCGGTGGTTTATTGTTTTTCCTTAAAATAAGCCGCAGTAGTGGCGAATAAATTTCAAACGATTTATGTATATGTAGTGCAGAACATCTCACTGTGAGTGCAGAGTGTAAAAATAAATAAAAAAGATTTTTAATGTGCACATGAGGAGATGGAATGATTGTTTTAGTGTCTAGCCTGTTTCAACGGTGTTTCGTATATATTTTATACATTCGTGTGTTTGTGCCTCCCCTGCAAACATTTCTTTTAATTTCTTTGCAAATGAACAACGTAAGGCAAATACTTAACTAAATATAAATTGATGGAGATGATCTTATAAGTTTCCGCTATTACCAAGAAAAGCGCACTAGAACAAAAATGGACATTACTATAAGTAGATATGTACACTTTGTGTATATATAAAGGCGGATTGAATAGATTGTATATAATTTAATAATTGTGCGAAATTAAAATGGGAAAATATTGCGAATAAACAAACATTGAAAATAAATTAGAAATAATTATAAATAAACCCAAGTGTTTTATTTTTTGAAAATGAATTATCGGAAATCGGAAGTACCTAATTTATAAATAATGTCGGAAGATTTTAAATGTAAATGTATTATCATGATTCTACCTTATAATTTACAAATTTTAAAGCAGTTTAATTTTAAGATTTTGATAAGTAAAAAAAAATCAGAAAAATAAAAAAAATTAGCCGTAAATCTTCGATTTATTTTACAAAATAATTGAAGTAAAATCTTAATTTCATTATTATCAGTTAACTATTCATTTTGAATTTGAAATTGTTCAAAAAAGTGTCGAGTTCCCATTCCAGAAAAGATTTGCTCTTTCTGTCAAACGATTTGATCTTTTTGAATTTTGAGAGTTTCATTGCAACAAAAAGAGCAAATATAGATCAAATCTCAACACGAAATATTTGACCTCCAGATGCGATCTGAATGTTCACATACACGTAAAAAGTCTTTTCTGTTAAACGGCAAATAGAAAATATTTTGGTATTAATTTGTTGTGAACTTGTGTAAGTCCGTGTTAAAAAATAAAAAATAACCGACGAAGAAGTTAATAATTAAGATTTTATATATTTAGTGGAGTTTTTGATTGCTTCGGCTTCGTCTTCCTCATCATCTGATAATCTAGATAGGCTTTTGTTTTCAGAAATGGGTGTATCAGTCTTTCACCAATACTGCAATAAAAAAGTTTCATTGAAATTTTTATAGATCTCTGAAATTTGAATGAAAATCGCTATGAGATATCACAAATTTCGGTTCATAAAAATGTTTGCCGTCAGTATTTGACAGCTAAAATGAATTGCCGAAATTTCTCAGATCCTATTATTCTGAAGCAACCTAACCGTTGTTTAAAATAATTAAAAAATGCGAGAAGTTAAGAGACAACAAACTAAAAATATTCAAAACATTAATTGAACTCATCGGATGTGTTCCATGAGTAGATACTCGATTATCGTGAGTAGATAGAAATAGTAATCTAGTACTATTATCTACAGTTGACCCCATTAATGAGTGGATGATTCTAAAAGTTACGCACCTAGAAAACACATGAGGGCTTCTGATACATTTGGGAAATTCATTCAAACTTGATTTTTTATTGTTATTTTTCCCTGAAAGAAAGCATTCAAAAAAACGTTCGCATTATAAAACCAACAAAAAAATAAAAATGTAATGTAAAAATGTAATGAAGAATCGACAGGAGCTAAACCTACTGGCGAAGTTTTTTGTGCGTACCATTGAAACTGGCGAGTAAAGTACTCACGTGTAGTTTGCCACACCAAAGGACTACGACTAATGTTTCAGAAATATTGATTTAATACTAAAATTCAATAGGGTACTGACAGAATACGTTAATGGCAAAAAAAATGGCAGATAGATCACTTTGAGTGAAACATTGTTGGATTCTCTATATCAAATTGTTTGTTTTCCCTCAAAGTGTCACTAGATGTATAGAGAAAGGAATGGGACACTTTAGAGAGAGATAGTTCGGTAAAAAGCCTTATTATACTTTATTGCGGATCGCAATGACAGCTGTCAAATATATTGTTAACTGGACTGCTAATATGTCAATTGAAATATTGTGAATCGAAAGTGAAATTGATAACTGAGGAATAAGTTTTAATTAACTTAAATGAAATTTTACTCAGATATTATGAAAAGAGTGCGCAAGATCTTATAAAATAGATTAAAAATTGATGCGGTCCAAAATAAGATATGTACATAAGTCTCTATTGAAAAGAATTGTTATCAAAACTTGATACTACATGACAGACCAGCTGCTACAAAAAGTTTTTCTTATCGTTTGATTTTACATACACAATGTTTGTACAATGTCCATATTCAAGAATCAAGTAGATTTTTCATATCGCTAGCTACTTTTTCGTTATTTCTTATCTATACACGCTTAATATAGATGTACGTGACAACATTTGCTTCCTTACTATTTGGGTTTGATCGTTTTATTTATTTTTGTAAATTCAGAATAACAGTCTAAAAAATGATGTTAAAACTTTCGATATATTTATAAGCAGTAAGGTATGTGAATTCTTATCCACACATCTAATAATAATTTTTTTTACAAAATCTTTATATCCGTTAACCCAATATTTCTTTCACTTTACAATAAAAACCACTTTATGATAAAAACAAATATTTCCTGAAGGAAATTGGACAAAATTGATCTGCATTAATAGATTCACCAATCTAATATTTTGACACTGAATAAGTATTAAATGATTAAAAGTTTAACGTATAAAATTTGGATTTATCGAATAGCTTTGAGTATATATGTAGAAATTCGAAAATGAAAATGATAGTGAATTTCTTATTCAAAATCCTTTGTCAAGATCCAAAGGTGGCTAGCAAAGCTCAGTCGTATAGCTACTAGTAATTTCGCGAAAACTCGCAAAAATAATTTTCCCACAAATTGAAACAAATTAATTTCTTATATATTTTTTTGAAAATGGCATCAAATGTCATTGTGAGTTGGCATTATTTTTGTAACAACTATCAATGGAGTAAAACTTAGAGCAATATTATTGTCAACTCCTCCGGCACTGTGAATTAAGTGTAGTCGTTTTCCAACGAAGGCGTTAGGTATAACAATTTTCCTTGGAGCTGTCAGTGACATGTAAAATGTCAAATTGTGTTCTGTCGAAATTCGACAGAATTTTTCGCGACATATTTTGTTTTAGCTTTCAAAAAAAATGTTTACCCACCTCCACGAATACATATTTTTAAAAAAATATCTTTTTGTTCACTGAATTTTTTTTAATTAAAAAAACACAAAATAAACAAAACTGTATTGTTGATAAACGTACACCAGCATAGCTATATATAAGGAATCCTAAGTCGGCTGACATATCTAAAATACCATTTCCATGCATTTGGAAGAATTACTTATTCTTGGACAGAATAGTTCGTTGAGTTGAAACCGGCGAATTGAAATTACTAAGCCATGGATCAAAATTAAACTCTGGTAACGTTTGTACAATATGGAAGTTATGGGTTCGTTCCCTCGTATTTATGCAAGTACTGGACCGGATTTAAAAAATGGTAACTTCGTTGCTCCTTGAAAGATTTCCATTCATTTTAAAAGAAAACAAATAGTTTCAAAATAGGGTGGGTCAAAAAAAATTAATTTTTCAAGAAAATAATCTAACGTGTTCTACATAATGTATATGCAAATTAAAAAAAAAAAATTTTTCGATTAGAAATTTCAAAAGAAAATCATACGAATTCGTGCAACAGTGTTATGTGAAAAACGCTGTCCTATCAACACTACTTAGTTGATTTGGATTATTAAAACGGTTCTGAGTAGAAGTTTGACTTCTAGTGCATTTACGTAGGTACACACACTCTTTCTTTGGATGTTGATTAATATTATTTTATTTTATTTATTTATTGATCTACAAGCGTTTACGGCTAACAGATTGTGAAATAAAAATATCTTAAAATATTTACATGTATTTCCATAGTGTACATATATATAAATAAAGTTAAAAAATATATATCAGGACTAGATTAGCTTTAAACAAATCTCTAGAACTGCTTAATTAAATAAATTAGCAAACTTCATTGAAATACCTTATTGATCTACACACTGGTTCATTAATACCATAGCTTGTTGTGTCATATTGCTCTAAAAGCAAATTTCTGGAACGTAAAGATCTTAACGGTGCATAAATTGGAATTATAAAAAGTAAGGCAGGGCATCTTATATGATAACATAAAATATCCCTCACA
The DNA here is from genome assembly GCA_910595825.1 of Philhelius pedissequus. Lineage (NCBI taxonomy): Eukaryota > Metazoa > Arthropoda > Insecta > Diptera > Syrphidae > Philhelius > Philhelius pedissequus. The sequence goes on along the minus strand of OU343163.1, from coordinate 11,633,775 downwards.
AGCATTATACCATGAATAGTTCGTCTTGATTCAAGAGATTTAATTCCAAGGAATAAACATCTTGCTTTATAATCCGGAATAAAACTCCATTTCATTTTATAAAATATAAATCTTGTAAAACGTCTCTGGATTTTTTTAATACGGAGAGAGCAAGTCTTTAAGATCGGATCCCATATGACGTCTGTATATTCAAGTATAGATCTAACGAGAGCTGTATAAAGGGATAACAATGCGTAAGGATCACTAAAATCACCACAATTTCGTTTGATAAATCCTACAAGTGAATTTGCTTTTTCCACCAAACAATCGACATGAGTTTTCAAAGAGAAAGTCAATTCAAACATAGTTAATAAATCCTTAATTTTGTCTACACGTGACAGTGAGTTAGACTCAATCATATAATCAAAGCTTATGTGAGTATTAAACTTAAAAAAATATATAGCGGTATATTTTTTTTACGTTTAACTTTAAGAAATTTAAATTGATTCATTAATTCATCAAAATATTTTTTCAATTTTTTTAAATAAATTTAAAATATTTAACCAAAATTAATTTATCTTTGTTTTGACTAAACTAAAAGTCACATGTTATTTATTTATTAATCCCAAATTAAATATATATATACTATTTGTTAAATCAGACTCTCTTATATATTTAAAAATTGTTTATTGTATAAGTAATTGTTTTTACGGTAGATGGCATATTTGCCATGCTTTGTAATTATTTCCTATATAAAATTGTATTTTATGATTTGAAAAATAAAGAAAGAATTGAATTGAATTGAAATAATTCATCAAAAACGGTGATATTATGCCACAAATAAAATAATCAAAAATGCCGTAAAACTCTGGAGGCCGATATAATTTTATATCATCAATTTTCCAACTTAAAATAAGCTTTTCTTCAAAAAATATGCCATTTTCTTAGTACCTAATATAATGCACATTTTGTCCCACCTTGTATATTCTTATTAAGGAATGTGAGGTAATATTAAAGAAATTGTTCCATTCATTCATGTATACTTTTAGGCTTCTCTTTCCAAAATATACCTCTGAGCTTTTAGAAATCTCCAAAAAAGTGTTTTCAAAGATTGCAACCACCATGCCAAGTAATAAAATTCACATTAAAAACACTGTGCATCCAACTTCAATTTATTTTAAAGCTTTTTTCTTTTTAATTAAAACAGATATATATATATGTATCTACATAATGTACCTATATTATGTATTATACAACTAAAAAACAAACATGTTCTCTTAAGTAGTTTCTTAACAAGACCAACATCTTCGAATGAATCAAGAAAATATTTATCATCATGTTCTTTTTTACACTCTTTCTGTTTTGCTCTTTTTTTTTAATCTGTTAAATAATGTTTTGTTTTAAATCAATCTATTTTAGTTTGTTTTTAATTTGAATGATAGATATAAATAAAATAGAAAATAAATCAAAACTTCAAAGACATTAAAAGAATTTGAACTTAAAAACAAGCAGAAAATCTTACAAAAATAAAAGTATTTTTAAATTACATAAAAAACTAAACTAACTTGAACAGGCTTTCAAGATTTTCCATGTGATTTCAACAAATTCTTTATGCTCCTAAATTTAGCTAACTTTAATTTTTGCATTTGATTTGATTTAGTTGAAGACCTACCCTTAGAAATTTCAAGAATTTCTGGCCACAATCCACACGAAAAATTCATGGTCAAATGCACTCAATGCATTTCCCAAGTCCACAACAGGAAACAATGAAATGCATTTATTTCAACGAGCTCGATCGATCGATGATCTTGATTAGGTACATATACACATCAATACATACATACACACGAGTATGCAGCAATATGCGTTTTTTTTTAAAGACGAATTCCCGTAAAATTTTAAAGGTCAAATTCCCTGCAGAATTGTATTACTCGTATTTTTAGCCTCCATCGTCGCCGTTGCACGCACGAACTCAAAACAAAGTACGAGTAATGAACTGAAAAACAAACAGAAGCCATTCTATCATTTTTCCACCTCCATGTTTTCGACAAGAACCTAGATTTACACTTGCGTCTTTCTCTATACCAACAAAGGGGATCATTGAAAAAAAAAATGAAAATTCATCATAATTGCGCCGGGAAATTTTTAATTATTGCGCCACGAGCTTGGAGCAGAGTTCTCTGTTTAATGAATAAAGAGCGTGCTTAGATTTATTATTATCGTTCGAAGAATTTGAATAGTTTATAGTTGAAATGATTTCATTATAAAGAAGTTTTTTAGATGATGGATAATCTAATTTAGAATTTTGGAATCATAAAAATGACGCATTAAAATGTAAAGAAATTTTTAATATTTTCTTAAAGATTGATTGCTAGCTATTTTTTTATTTATTTTTTGTGTGAGGTTTATGGAAAAAAAAAGTTTTGTTTTTACTATAATCCGAAGAGAAAATAAAAATGATTTTATATTTATTAACATAAACAACATAGTAGTAAAATAAATATAAACAAAGGCTGTATTTACCTTAAAAAATACATAAATTGATTAATTCCCAATCTATCCACCTAGAATTTGCAATTTCTCACGAAAAAACGCGAGTTATTGAAAAATTGATAGACATTTTTTTAAAGTATACTGTCTAATTAATAAATATAAAGATAAAGGTTTGAAACTCAAGTCGAATGATGTACAATCCTAATTCGTCTGGTGAGAGAGAAGCCGGTTTCTGTAATTCGTTACTTAACTTCGACTTAGTTTATTAAGAATTTAGAAAAACAACAAAATAAAAATCTAGTATCTACTTTTAAAATCAATTACCTGCTGATTAATCTAGAGCATCCATTTTTCTTTTTGATTTATTCGTAAATAGGTTAACTTTTCTTAAGCAAGCTCTCTTGTAATAAACAGAAGACAATTGTGAGTTAGTACCTAACTTATTCATACATTTCTAAAAGCATGATCAAGTTCGGCGTTTAATGAGAGAACGCTCTTGTAACTAACAACTTTAATGTAGCTAAACATTGACACTGTTAGTAGGTAGGTAGTCTAGTTATCCTATGCAGGTTTAAATAGAGAAATGAATTGTCTAATGGATGATTCAAGCAACAGTTACATAGGTACCTATACCTACAAATGTATATTTAAATCTAAATTATGGATTAATTGTATATTTTGTACATAGTTTACAATCCTTGTCTAGTCTACCAGTAAAAATGAAATATAATAAGGGAGAAATAAATGGATGATACACATAATAAAATATTTTAGATTGCTAAGTTAATAAAGTTGTTGGATAAATATGATTATATATTAATTATTATATATTATAGTATAACATTTTAAAAACATTTCTAGAGAAAAATTTGATATGCCATTTTTAAGTAATTTTTAAAATACATATGAAATTTTAATTTCAAAAATTTCAGTGACTCGTTTTAAAAAAAAATCGTTTTTTTTTTAAATCCAAAAACCATTTTTTTTTTGAAAAATTTGAGTACATAAATAAAATTTCAGTAACATTTCTAGCGAGCATTTGTAAAAAAAATTAAATAATTTGAATCAGTTCATCCAATAGTGAGAAAGTCGAAAATAAAAAAAATATAAGTACGCAAAATAAAATATACTTTTACTTGCACTAATATAAAACAATATCAATTTGTTTATGAAAATTCTTGGAGTCGTTTTTGAGAAATACATGTTTTTCGTAATGTTTTTTTTTTACATTTGTATGGGAAGTATCATTGTTTTTTAATTTAAAGCAAATAGTTTTTTTTAACTGTTCAAGATATTGCCAAGAAAGTACGAAATACGAAGCTTCGAAAAAATCGATGGAGTAGTTTTCGAAATTTGGAGCTTTCAAAAAAAAAAGGTTTTTTTTTTTATATAAAAACAATTTTTTTGAAAAATTTTGGCTTACATTACTGTTTAAACTGTCTAAGAACTTCTGTATAAAAATTCTAGGAAAAATCAAATGAACCGTTTTCCAGAAAATCGAAAACCGAAAAAATGGTTCTACCATCTTTATGTCAACTTGATAAACATTTCGATATCGATTTTTTTTTATGAATCCAAAATTTGTCATATAATACCTATACATACAGTATATACATACATATATGTATGTATATAACTGTATATCGGAAGTAAAAATGATACATACCCAAAACCTCAAAAAAGGAAAAAGCAGTTAAGGTTCACGCGAAGAAGTTAAGTTCGGTACATTTAATAAGGCGAAAACGAAGCAACAGAGTTTCGTGAGCACAATAGTGAAGCAAAAAAGGAGTTAAAATATTTGAAACTTGTACAGGGGAGGTTCTGTTTTACCTGAAAACTGATGGCATAGGCATCTGTCTGGTGAATATACATATAAACTAGGGGATTCAGAATGGGCATTAATATCCTTGAAACCAAGTCAGGGGGGTAGGAAGGTTTAACAAAAAATTGTTAGCATTGTTAGCCAAAAAGTGCGCATTAAAATTTTCATTTTTAAAACAATATTTCTTCAATCATTTACAATATGAATTTCCCCACCCCATTACAATACAGTCTTTAAAGAAATCCATAATTTAAAATACTAAATTCCGACATAACGAGTTTTTAAATACAGAGTACTGATGCGTTCTCTAATAAAATACTATGTACTTCAAGTCTTCAATATGTTTAGACATCTTATAGCCTTGAAATGGAAGATAAAGTTCAAGTGATTCATATCGGTTGTGCAACCATCATGATTTTATTATTACAAATGTTAAACTCAACAAATTTTAAGCCCTTGGTTTAATATTTATAATCCAAAGTACCTACGCGTATACACACTTCTAGCGAAAATAACATACCTACATTTTTTTGGACTATCTTTTGAAAATAAAAGAAAAATATTATTCTTAGAAATGAGCTCAACTTCAATTTTAAAACAAACATAACCTAAAAGGTTACATAGATTTCTATAACACTAATTATGAATGATGAAGCAACTGTTCTGAACGAGCCATCTAAAGCGTAGCCATTATTCACTTGAAAACCAAAACAATTTGATTTAAATACATTTCACGATATATTAACCACTCAGGTTCCGCCTTTGAAAAAAAACACTTGAAATTTATGGTCTATTTTCAGTAATCATATTTTTCTAGACACATCAAATTATTTAAACAAAATATTATCATTAATTCTTTAGACTTTTTCCAACTAGAAATGTATTCATTCAAAATCATGATTCATCGATAGTATAGGAATACCTTCAAACATTCTTTCAAAGTTTTAGCATTCCTATGACACTCAAAATCAAACCTCCCAAACATCACCTTTCGTCACTGTCATAATCGTAAACATATATACAATCAAAATACAAAAAAAACTTCATAACAAAATATGTACCTATAAATTTTTCAACAATTCTTTGGAAAAAATTTCAAAAATTAGGATACAATTTTTTATTTGGAAAAAAAAAGAAATATAAAAAACCAAAAGTATATAAAACATTTCCTCGCCTATAAATAAATTCATAGAAAAATAAAAAGAGCAAAAACCGTTTTAAAAGAAAAAAAAACCAAGAGAGCACACATCACATAAAACAAAAATAATGTTCAATCTATTTCGTCGCCGTGGCCGGCGTTCCTCCAAAGAAGAAAAACAAATACAAAAAAATGTCGCAAAACCCGATGAATTCAATGCAAATCACAATAACACAAACAACATCAACGAGAACAATCAGCAATTCAAATCCCAACAGCCAAAATTTCTAAAACATGGCGCACGCGCCTCAGAAATAAAGGTAAATTTAGATTCCACTCTAGAACAGCGGCGGCGGCGACCAAAAGAGACGCAGCAAAAAAGTTTAGTTAATTACTATGAATTTGATGATGGTGGTGTTGTTGTAAGTGAAAATAGTACCAATAGTCGAATCGAAGGTGCTGATCCGCTGGGACAGCGACGAAGTGATAACGACGGCGACGGCGATCAAAGCAGTGATCAGCATAAGAATCAATCAAACGAAAAACCTGCCAAACGCTCGAAGGACAAAACCCAATCGTCAAATCGAAGATCGATATTCTTCAGGCATTTCAATACAACACCATCAGCGCCAAGTGAAAACCGCTATCATCAACTAGACGAGGATCATTCTGAATTTGTCAATGAAACAGCAAGTCCGGCAGGGACATCATCGAATAGTAGTTGTAAATCATCGTCGAAACGTTTCAATCCAATTGAAAAGGGGCGCGAACTCTTCAATGACATTCTGATGGCCAAGGGACGTCATCGTAATCATCGAAACCATCATCACAAGAATGCTGGTAATGGAGGAGGAGGAGGACAAATACCAACAAAGGATTCGAAAAAGGATTACGATTTATCAAAGAAAACCAACCCTGAGCCATCAACTGGGCAACATACTTATCAAATATCTACGAATTCTAAAAATACCCACGCGCGAAAAACTGCAGATGGCGCTGCAGCTGCTCGAGGAAATGTTGTGTCTGCTGTAAGTTTGGTCAAGTGCGCCGAATCCATCAGTGATATAAATAACTCGTCTACAGCGCAAACTCTCGTCAAAGAAGAGAAGAGAACCGAAGATGTAAAAAACAATGAAAGCTCTGGTCATAATCAGACTGTTAGCGAGCGTGCGTCCATACAAGTACATCGTAAGAGCGCGTCGGACAACAACGAAGTAGAGAAGATCGTTGCATTTGAAACAGAAAACGAAGTACTTGATCAGAAACGGCTGGAGTGTGATCGCGTCACAGCGTCTTTAAATGTCGGAGATCTTCAGAATCTATCGGAACTGACGGAATGTGATCGAGATCGTTTTATAGTCGAAACAACCACCAACACTGAAGAAATGGGTCAGTCCCAGGCGAAATGCGAACCAACGGAGCCGATTCCAAAATCAAGATCATCATCGCCAATAGTTAGGGAATTTCGAGATCGAGATATACATCATGCTGTGGCAGAGAATCAGCAGGTACCACCAATTATATCTACCGTCGCTGCCGCCGAATTGGTTGTGCCAAAAATTATTGTCGAAGATTTCGGCAATGCGGCGGAGAAGGGCGAAATATTTTACGATTCGGAAAACAATCGGAGTGCGCCAGAGCTGAAAATTGAAGATCACCTGCTGAAAGTACCCGAAGAAGACGAGCAAGAGGAAGGCGATGATGACGAGGAAGAATATGAAGAGGAAGAAGACCAATGGCATTTTGTCAACAATTTACTTCTTTACCACGGCGACAATACTTCAGAGGGTAAAAATTCCACAAACTACCAAAAGGCCGAAAATTCCTCAGACTCGAACCTTAGCAATTCAGATTCGGGTATTGCTACAGCACCAGCGTCAGAAACTGTTCCGAAGGTTCTACTTCTAGAAAGTTGTGATCTGGTAAATGACAGAAGCAAAGAATCTACGCCAAATCGATTTCGTGATGGAAATTCAACGGATTGTGACGAAAATCTACCGCTTTGTGACGAATTTGATTATTACAAAGATTTACCGACAGTTGTTGACAGTGTCGAAGTCGTCACAGCCGATGACAGTCATACGGGTATTCTTATCGAGAGTATAAGTTTGCCGGATGTTGTTGTGGAATCTACGTCAGCTCAAAGTGTTTTGAAAAATAATAATTCGAGTGATAGTGTAAATCCTAGTGATCATCGGGGGCCTCATACTACGAGTAATGAGGATGAAAATGTTGATAATAGTGAGAATGTGAAAATGGGTAATGTTCATTTTATACCGATTCGTGTGGAAAAGCGCCGAAGTATTGATGATAGTGTGTTAATGTCGAAGTCAGCTAATGGTGGGAATTTACTATACAATGGCCAGAAGTACAATGAGGAGAAACCAACATTGGTGATAACGGCTGAGGATGAAGAGATCGGTGAATCTCACCAGGCTGCCAAGACTACTGCTGACGAACAAAAACACAAGTAATTTTTCTTTATTTTTAATTTTAGCATTTGTAGTATTTTTATTTTAATTTTTAAATTCTAAAAAATTATATATACCACGAATATTTGTTCTTGCAAACCAATGGTTAGTGAGATTGTTTTATGTGGAAAAAGAAAAACATACAGTGGTTTTTATCACAGATGTTTTTTTCTCGGAAACATTTTTTTTCTCTTCAAATTTATTTCGTTCAACAGAACTGTAATACTACATAATGTGGTTCCCATTGGAACAAGTATTTATTTTGTTCTTGATGCAAATCTGCCAAAAAATGGATTTCCACAATTAAATCTTTCCATTAGACAATTTTTTTAAAGATTCTAAATCAAGCAGATCCGTATTTTTCGATGAATCTACTCCTCCTTTTACTAAAACTGCTACGCACTTGCCCAAATAGAAGCATTTTGTTTGACAACTACCAGTTTTACAGACACGAATATTCGCCAACACCATAAACCAATACCATCTATTCGAGATGCGTTTCATTTGCTATGAAAAAAAATCAAATTTTGAATAAAATTCTGAACTTACCAATGGAAACCCCATTTAAAGATCAATTAATATAATAATAAGCTTTACTACTTAAGTAGCAATGTTTGCCAATTAGTTGGTTAATTAATCGAAAAGTTCAATTAACCAATGTGCAATTAAGTGGTATATACTCCACTTTTACAGGATTTGTTTGGTTTGATAAAACGTACCACACACTGTCACAAAGTTAACATAATTAAAGAAAAAGTATTAAGCTTAGAAAATATTAGGGGTATTCACGATCCGGTGTATCTGGTCTTGTATCATTGTAAAAGTGTAAAAGTGTAGCAGTTTTTTGCACCACAACAACAAAATATACTGAATGTCAAAATCTTACACTTTTACACTTTTACAATACCCGAACCCTATTGTAACAGAAAAATACAAGGGTGTAAGGTTTTTATTACACAAACTTAAGCCTTCTTCAGAACAAATGTGAAACAGATTTTGACATTTGCTTCAGTGTTGCTACAGATTAGTGAAGGTGTGTTCACAGTCTGTTGTAAAAAAAATAAAATTTTACAATTTTACAAGACTTGGTACACCAGATCGTGAATACCCCTATTGTTTCAAAAAAATTCAAAATTGTTGCATGCGATTTTCGTGGTATATCTCTATTAAATTTTCCATAAAATGTAAAGGAATAATAATATTTTTCTACAAAGTCTTGTATAAAACACTATGTTCATGTTTGAAAAAATTAAGGTAATTGATTTACATATATGATTGCCACAAGGATATATTTCGAGCAAAGCTGTTCGGTTTAATAAAAATCCTTAAAGCATTGCTCTCATTCTGTAAAATCTAAAAAATTAATATGGTTAAAGCATTTAGATTTGACTACAGCTCTTGTCTCTGTCATATCTATGGAGAAAGTTCAGAATATATACATATCGTAAAAATGATCGCTCAATAATTTTCGTTTTACATTTATCGATACAATTTAAAAATAAAAGCGAAACCTTTATAAGCTAAGACATTTTATTTGTTTATTGTATCTTTCGTCATTACAACTATACACTTAAAAAAAAGATCGCACATTAAAAATTATTATATGCATTTCTTATATATAAATATTTTGCGTGTTTTCTTTTAGCTTTCCTTGTGTATCGACTTGACCCTTGCCGATAAATAAATGTTTTGTTGTTTTTCGCATTGAACAGTGCAGCATTGTTTCTTATCTTGCTATGAAAATAGATGTAAATAAATTAAAAAAAAAATCAAGTTCAAAACAAATTGTTTTAGAATTGCATTGACCTTTCTATTTTACAAATCGAAGGTAAATTGCCGAAAGTAAAATTAAAGTGCATTTTGATTTGTGTACTAAAAAAATTTGTAATTTTTTTTTAACTTTAAATATTATTGCAGAACATTGATTACAATGCAGTAAAAAAATGCTTATTTCACCTCAAATCTACGACTTGACTATAAACCATAGAATTATAGTGGATCCGCTAATAATTTTTTTTAATTAATAAAAATAAAGGGTCCATCCGAAAATTCATGAACGAAATCTAGTACTGTTAGTATGAACTCTATATTTCTTGTATTCTATGGTTCTGTAAATTGTTGTCAAATGCAAATTCTTTGTTCCTTCGCTTATCCAGGTTATTCGGGGGGTGAGTGAGCGAATAAATCTGTAAATGTAACATGGCAGACATTTTGTTTTATATTAATGACACGATTTAAATATAAAACGCCACTAAATCGTGTTTTTTAATACGCATATTAAGGTTTGGGATCCGGATTACTATCTTGTTATTTACAAAATTTTCGTTGAATGATCTAATACTACGTTTTCACCTACCACTTAATCCAGATTTATGTGGATTTACCATAAATCTTCTTCGAAATCTTGTTAATTTTGAAGATTTCCCATATAAATTTTAATCTCCTTAAACGAAGATCAGAAATTAATCTAATTAAAATCTTCTTAAAAGTAGGGAATTATTTTCTCAACTCACCCTAAACAAACTCTATTTTGTGGAACGCGGCCAGAATGCGCACATCCAAATGTCAATTCTCCATACAGAAAACAAGGACGCCATCTTCCTAGAGTCGCCACGTAGCAATCATATCTGAGTTTTAACTTTATATGTGGGTTAGAAAGAGATGGAGGTATAGAGAAGGTCAAAATAATCTCTTTTTTCTATGGTGAAAACACTTCAAGATTAATTTTTAATCTAATTTTTTTAAACCGGATTATCTCTAGGTGAAAAAGTAGTACTCGTATAAGCTCATTTTTTTTAAATCCTCATTTGATTTAAAAAATTGGCTATTTACAAGATTTATATAAAATCTTATGAATATATCATTTTTAAAAGCAAATTCAAATTTAATGGAGAGTGGATTCGAAAATCTGACTAAATAACTGTGTATCTTCCATAATTATATCATGTAAACTCAAACTGAATGGACAGTGCATTAGTCGCTGGATGCATCCAATAAGTTGTATGCATTTTATAGCGATACAAAAAATGTTAATTTACCAGAAATAAAATTGTGCCAGTAACTTAAAATAATTCTAACACTCTCAGTCAGTCATAGAATACTCTATACATAAATTTACCGTTAATTTAATTTAGTTTTATTCCGCTAAATCTGTGTGCACGTATTTATATGTATATATTTTTTTTGCACAAAATCTCTGAGTCATCAACCCCATTGAATAGTATATTTCATAGAATTTGTATATTTACGTATATACATACATATGTATTTATATTATTTTGTCTTTCTTCAAAACACATTTCTTGTCAACATTTTCAAAAATTTTCAATTACAAATAAGATATATACAAAATCAGTGTACGAATTATTATTGCTGCAAATCTTGGCAGGATATTGGCATCAGAAAATGCCACGCATTAAGAAACGCATTTATTTTTGAGCGAAAATTTTCCTCAATTTGAACGCAACGTTTGAGAAATTTTACAGAATTCCCAATTCTAAAAAAAAAAGAATATTTCCCGAAAACTACTTGGCTAAATCTCGTACATACGTAAATTGCATTTTCTTTTTAATTTCTTATTTTTAATTCGACACATTTTGTAAATTTGTATGGTTTGACACATCATGGTGTGAGAATTTAAAATGTCTGTGCTTGTGACCATGTGGGCGGATTTGTTTATTTGAAAAAAAAAAAATAATCGCCGATTAAAGCTGACGTAATATTTAAAAGAAAGAAACAAAGATGTTTTTGTTTGTTTGTTGTTTTTCTTTTATGTGAGGTTGTGTAGTTTTATTTATGATAGTAGAAATGCTTGTTCTGCCTTCATAAAAAAAAAACATTTTTTAATGTTTTTTATCTTTAAAACAATTTTTATTCAACTTTTATAAGAGCAAATAATATAACCCTCAACTTATATTTTAAAAATTCTTAAAGCATTTCTAAAACTTTTCAGCCAACTCAAAAAAAATTAATCGCGTACGAACACGTGTTTGTAATATTACACGTGTATTTATCATTACACATGTTATTTCTTGTGCATATAATAATTTAAGAAAATAGACTTTGGAAAATAAAAATAATAAATACATTTCGGCAATTTACAAAATCGTCTGACAAAGTTACCATAAAATTTAGTGTATTTTACAATTAGTTATAAAATATGTGACATTAAGCGTTTGCTGATACATAACTTAAGCATTTAAGTTATGTATCATGAAAAAAATTGATAACAAATTTTAATAAATTGCATCAATAAGCGTCCACACGATGAATTCGATTATTTTCAACTTTTGGGACGACACACCTGGTAACTGACAGCTTGTTCATTTAACAGTCTTCACAATTCTGAGACAAACTGCGAAAATTTGGTATAAGGGCACAGGATTTGACAGCTTTTCGTAGATTTTCGCAGTTTTACAATATATTTGCACAGGCTGTTAATCTCATATAGATTAACCATATATCAAATAGTATTTTCATCACCTCAAAAGCAGCACCATTCAAAATGCAAATGGTGTTTAATTTTCTCGTATGCTGTAGACGTGAGACAAGCAGATTCATATATGTCAAGGTGAACCGAAGCGAAACATTCACTTTTACGATAAATGCATTCATTCCGATATGGGAATAGGTTACTTCGATTCGTACATCTATTGACCCTATAAAGAATTAAAAGATACTCGTATTTCTAAATGTTCAACTAAAGAGATTTAAATTTTTTAGTAAATCTTGAAGATTTATAGGAGATGTATAGCTGAATCTAAATATGAAGTACGGGAACACACCTAGTACTGTCAAAAGTGATCATATCTAGATTCTTTTCAATTTTAAATATGCAGCTTCTTTAGTGGACTTTTTTGTATGACAAATAATATATTATAATACAAATCCCTTTCGCCGATATTTTTGAATCCTTTACGCCTATAGTTTTAAATGGAACAAAAACAACTCGAGTGTGATATCAACTAGTTTTTTTTTGTTTCATCTAGTTGTTGTTTTATCAAAATATTAGCTTACAATTTTAAACGCTTAACACCGGCTCAAAATGAGTTTTAAAATGGGAGTCGGCTTTGATAATTTTTGACGTCAAAAAGTAAACTTTAGCTTTAAAGAGGTCGTCTAACTTTAAAAGCAGCGAAACGCTTCTTTATTTTTTTAGGGGATATTTTATCCAATTGACGTTTGGCATTCCATAACAAAAATTAAAGTAAAATATTTTCTGAAGAAGATTTAATGTTTTTGAATATGTTGAGTCTTTTAAGCCAAAAATATATATGTATAGCGTTTGGCCAAATCCATTCCGCCCAAAATAATTGTTTCATTTCAATATTTTGGGAACAATTTATGAAATACTACAGTCAACAAACTACGCAGAATGATTTCAATTTCGTCAAGTGACATACATAGAAATTTGTCTTCAATGTGAGCTAAGGAATGCGCTAGGATTTTCTTTTCTCACGATTTTGTAATTGGAACACTAGTCGAATTTAAATTTTTTTTTTCGTTTTCACAATCCACATTCTGAAAGCTAAATTTCAAAAACAAATGCAAATACATTTAATTTTAATTTGAAATTGATGTGTTTCAAGTGCTTATGGTTATGTTTGATTCCTATATCTGTCAAAAAATAGGTGCGTTCAATTAAAACTTTTTAAGATCGCGCTTAAGCTCTAGATTAGTAAGGAGAGTTAGTTAAAGTTTTTTAGAATTACCAAAAAGTTAGATAAGGACTCGTCAATAAACGTGTTATTTAACTAGAGTTGTGTTATTCTTTAAACGTCTATTTAAAATGTTGCACTATTTAATTTAAATAGTTTCCTCTAATAGGCGTGTGCTGTGGGACTCTAAATTCTGAAAATTCTGTTAATTCATTTTCCAATAGATGTGTGTACATTTTGACGGTTCATTGCGGCAATGCTCTTTTATTTGTTTTTAATTTATTTTGTTTTTTTAAGACTAAGAACAAATTACTAAAGCAAGCAAAATAGTCAAGAAACTCCACGAGGTTGCATCTCTTTAAATGATTTATTCACTTTTGGATTAGTATTGGTAGACAAAACAAAATATTTGAACAACAAATGAAGTATAGTGACGTAAGAAAATATATTATATTTATATCCACATATGTACTCATACATACTCATGTGGTCATTTTTAAAGTGTTTTCTTTATAATAACGAAAGCCTACATGTATTTTTTTTCGAAAACATTTAAAAACTTCGTAAACACTTAAAGATAATAAATAAAGAAAGCTTTCCATACACACAATTTCGGAAATGTGTAATAGATTTGTTAATAGTCTTCTATTTTAAACTGATTGCTCAATTACATTTTGAATGAAAACATTTACATACAAGCGAATAATTATTCTGTGGGAAGTACATACATATATCCAGAAGGAATGATAGATAATTTAAAATGAGGGATATATTTAATTGTAGTCAGTAACTACAAGAAATAGATTTTCTCAATTCTATTATTTATTTAAAATGTAAAATTAATATTAGTTGGTTGCCTCAATTTTTTTTTTGGTTATACAGATGGCAGCTTCGTGACTAGTTTCATCGGTAGAAATTACAAAAATTCAAATATATATTTAATACGGAAAATTTTGTAATTCCGATAAATTAAAAAAGAAATACATTTCGGACAAAAATAATCCCAATAATCAAAATTTATTATTAAATTTTATTCATCAACATTTTCTATTGATTATTATTTAAAAGGAGGGAATTAGTTGATCAAGAAACCCACTTTAATGCTCAACTGGACGATGCCCAAAAGAACATCTATAATTTACAATCCAAAGTCAATGAATTGCAATCAAAGATTGATGATTTGGAAAGGGAATTATCTGCTAAGTCATGGAACGTTGAACGTAAGTCTGAAGCTTTCTTATCTAAAAATAATTCTAAGAAAATATTTTAAACAACAATTTTAGGTCTTCAGGGTGAATTGGGAGCTGCCCACAAAGAAGATGAGTTTGTACGCAAAAAACTTAAACTTCTCGAAGACGAAAAAACTATTCTTCGACAAAAAAGTTACGAAACGGAAGAAGATCTGCAAAGAAAATACGGTAAGTCCCATTAATTATTGGCTGTTGGGCTTTTCAACAAAAAAAATAATTTTAAAGATGATCTCGACCGCCAGTACAAAGAGCTAGATGAAAGGTACAAAGAAATGAAACTTCTAGCTGGCAACCTTCAAACACAACTGGCTTGTGCACAAAGTGAAGCCGAGCAATGTCAGAAGGAAACTGAAGACTTGAGGCATGAAAAAGACGAGCAGGTTAGAATATTAGAAGAAGCTCTTGCTTCTGCAAAACAAGAAAAGGAAGCAATGCAGACCAAATGGCATAAGGAATTTGAAAGTCTGCGAACGCAAAATGCTGGTAAATAAAACTTTTTATTTAAATTTGGTAATTTTTGTAAGCCCCTCTTGTTCAATTTAGATCGTGAGGAAAGTCTTATGAGTGACTGTGAATGGCAATTGCGTCAAATGCAGAAATCTTGTAAAGAAAAATTAGACAAAGCCGAGCACCTGCGCAAAGAAGCTGTTGACAAAAATTATAGAATCGAACAAGAAGCCGAAGAAAAACTTCACGAAGTCGAACATTTAAGGTCTTATGAAGCCGAAGTCAAGCAATTGCGTGGCCTAACGGGTGATCAAGAAAATTCCATAATAGCTATGAGGGGACAAATTGAAGAACTCAAGGCGGACTTAGTCACTGCCAACGAAAATCTAGAGGAACAGATTGAATGCGTTCGGAAGATCAAGTATCAGTGTAATAAGTAAGTTCAGTATTGACGACTTTCCCTGTTACCATTTACATATTGTTCTCAATGTGTAAGTCTTATCCATCCTTCGAAAGCCTCCATTATTTAGCTTAGCTATCATTTTATCCCCAATCACCTGGTTCACAACCAATTTCTCCAGCTTTTTAACCTCTGCAAGCATCTTTTGCTATTTATCTCTGCTTTCTCAGCTGCTCTACACCCAAGTCTCTCCTACGTATTATTCTGACAAATACTTCGCCTTTTATTAGTGCCCTATACGACAAGGAACGTGAAATGTTACAAAAGATCGATGATGTTCGAAATGAAGCTGCATCCTTATGGGAAAATAAATTAATGTAAGTTTGTAAACTTTGCCTTGTTAAAATTAAAAATAATAAAATGTATATTTTCAAAACCTCACAGAACAGAGATGACAAGACTGAAAATGGAACTTGAGTCCGTCTATGTTGATGAACGGCGTGAAGAATTAGATAAACTTCAAGCCGAACACATAGAAGAACTGAAAGCACTCACAACAAGATACACAGCAAATGAAGAAGAGTTAAGAGCAGAGGTAAGTATTTAATTTATTTTTTTTGTTTATAAAATTTTGTATCTATTTCTTTTTTGTTGATAAATTTGAAGATCTCAGAACTACGAGAATCGCTGCAACAGCGAAACGAGGAATATGCAAATTTACGCGAAAAATCTGATAACGCCATTCTACAAACAAGAATGCATCTGGATCGTGCTGATAGAGACTATCAGACGGCCATGTGTCGGGAGGAAGAAAAGAGAGAACAATTAACTGGTGAAATTTTTTTTATTTTATTTTTTTTCAATAATCGCAGTCTTTGATGTTTATTTTATTGTTTTTTTTTTAATTATCATTCAAAATAGAATCCCTTCGAAAAGAACTTGAGGCAGAAAAACTTGAAATGGAGGAAAAGTTCCGCGAGCGACTGGGTCAAGTGCAAAATGAATTCAATCAAGAATTGCAAACCTCCACACAAGATTTGCAAGAAAAGCATAAAAAGGAATTGGGTTAGTATACTTCTTATTTTTTCTTCTGTATTTTAGGAACAATATTGTAGAAAAAAACATGAATTCTTGTAAGATTGCATTCAAAAGAATGGAGAACAAAATTTTCTCAATCCTTTTATGATATTTTAATAAGAGTTGCATAAGACGAAGTGATAAAAACAACTTAAATTAAATGTATATGTTTAATCGGGCTTTTTTGATCACTCACTTTTAAATGCAAATAAAAAACTTTATTTCATAATTTTTCCCTACGTTTCGTCGATCTTTCTCGACTTCATCAGGAGTAGTTTATTAAATCTACAATATTAACAATTTACACTCTTAAACATTTTTGAATTTAGACTTACATGAGAAAAAATTAAATTTATAAAGATCACATTTATTAAAGATTGTATTCTTTTACAATCCTCATGATGATTGTGAATCGGCCCAGGGAAGTATAATTTAAATACAGGGGCAGGCAAACTACCTTATTTTAAAAATGAATAACACAAATAGTATAGGAGATATTATTTTTATTTTTTTCCAATGTTTAAATATTTTCGGGTATGTTGTTGATAGCAGGTTGAATATTATTTTCCAGTTGAGTCAGGGTCATTGGACGTTCGATGTAAAATATAAATTTCAGATAGCCCCACAAACAGAAATCACACCGGGATAAAATTGGTGAACGCGCTGGCCATTGAATATTCATCGACGTACGCTGTGGTGCCATCCCGCTAAAGCCGGACATTACCCACATCCATTTCTTAAATTTTTGTTTAAGAAAAAACTCCCCAATCATATGGATAAACGAACAAAATTGACCATTACTGTTACTGTCTAATAGACCTGTCTTTTCGATATGTACGATGAGTTTGGGAACATTTTTTGAAAATTTAATTTTGTCCGCAATCTTTTCAAAATCTTAAAAAAAATTGTATCAGCAAATTGTACACCAATAGGTCTGTTCAATCCCTTTCAATTACTGAAAACCGCAGCTTTTTGCGAGGCTTGTTTGCCGAGATATCAGCTTCCAAAGCAAATCAAATGCGGCTGGGTGGACAATTAGGGGAATAATTTTGGATTGAAATATCTTGAGAACCAGACGCTGCAGAAACGTTTGGTTTTCAGGAGGGGATAAGTTTTTTAATACGAGTAGACCTTTCTTTTCATGTACATAGCGATGGGCTTCGGAAAATTTCTTTTAAATGTAATTTTTTTCCGCAAGGGGTTAGCCTTGATATTTTCTAAAACCATTTTCTTCTAAAAACCATGGTCCATTGATTCCTATATTGAAGTTACACGTTCTGTTTGAAGAGGCTGCTCGCGAAGTTCTTGGGGATTCGTGCTACTCTAGTATCGTATATGTTTTGCTTATTCACGCAAGGGAACACATAAAAATGAATCGCATAGCTAAAGAAAACAAAAGCATCATGTCAAGAACGGGTTTGCATTGATTTGTTTCTTAAAGAAAATCATGTGGATTAAGGTTTAGCATCAGAGTGCTAAATTATATCGATGAAATACCAGTTCTTCGTTAAGGCGTCGTCTTACAGAACGATCAGACATCTCAAAAGAAGCTCCATGCTTGCACGTAGAATATGCCGGAGTTGAATGTCTATGTTTGATGCTTTATATTTTCGGGTGCCCTGACAGTTCTTGAACCTCCGGTTTTTTTTCATTACATTATCGATGTCTTTAAAGTTGTCGATCCATAAAAGAAAAGAATGGAAGACTAACTGCGGGCGATAGAATAGTTTTTTTTTTTTTTTTAATAATTTACACGCCCTCAAGGGATTATGATGTTACCCTTTATATGTTTTTTTAACATAGCGCGGGCGTAAGAGAGAAGATATAGAAGGATATGAAAGATGCGTGGCGCGATGTTCTGAGACTAGAGCTGGTTATTGTCTCAAATTTAACTCCAGGGATGGCGGCTGTACTAATGCGGAGAATTTACCGTGTCCTATATATCTATGTATCTTAATTCGCATTATTTTATTTATTACGTTGTCATATTGTATGGGTATACTAGTTTACTCAATCACATGCTGTTAGTGTTATGCCTGAATAGCATGGATTAGCAAACCAGCAGCTCATTTTATGACGATTTTAGAATTAGTTTTTAATGAAAAATAAGACGACATAGACAAAGGCAGGGATCGAACCTGCGCACACGGGGTTGACACATCTATCGCGCCACGGCCACCCCTTGATTTCTGAATGCCCGTTGCGTGGATATCACTAAGCGGCCGCTTGAAAAGTACGACTCCACGGCGAACGCGCCCTCCTCAATCGTCCATGTCATGTTCGTTATGAATGAGCGCTAACCCATCCTTCTCGGAATAAATGCCGCTAGATGGCGCATGTTTCAAATAAGGAAGTTCGCCTGCCACACTCGTATAATAAATATAGGTGACTCGAAACATGTTAATAGTGTGACAGTGTGTCAAATAAGTAGAGCTTATACGGCCTCGTAGGGTTAAAAGGGAATTCGACTTTCGGAAATTAATTGTCTGATTCAGCAGCCACCAACCGAACCAAACGCGGGGAATATTAAAAACTTTTAAGGGTGAACGACTGTTATAAAACTGTTATGACTGTTATAAATTGGCATAATAAATACATGGTTATAAAACTGTTACAAATTGGCGTAATAAATACAATAATATAACAAACAAAGGTCAATCTAAGTTTAAAAGCCTTTGATAGTAATAATTGTCGCCAAGTTTTCTTAGCGAAAATGCGTGTTGGTATCGATGAATGTATTAGAAATTACCTTTCGAAACGTTCAATACAAGGCAAATTACACGGTTTCAAGCCAGAAATGCAGTGTGCCCCAGGGCTCCATTTTGTCTCCGACAATTAATTTCATTTCCCTTAATGATTTCTTACCAATCCCCAATGAAAAAAAAATCGCTAAGGGGTATTCAAAGCGCAGAATTATAAACAATAAATGTTGATTAAAAATTCAACGTACAATTTTATGTTTAAATTAAAAAATTATTTTTTAAAGTTTTACCAATGTTAATATTGTTTATTTAAAAGTAGATTATAATTTAAAAAAAAAATAATAAACATTATTGATTTATGAATATTTTAATTTGCAGAACAACAGTGGCAGAGATTGATAGCTGAAAAAGAAGAAGCAATTCATGAACTCGAAACGAGGAATAGAAAAAAAGTTGAAGACATTGAGGATCGCCTTCAGTAAGTAGCTATTTTATGTGTGTACAAAATAGACATATATACCTACTGGCAATGCTTTTTCTTGCCTTAGTTAATGAATATTATACAAAAATTAGATAAAAAAACAACAATAGCTTTTCAAAATTTTGCATCTACATTATGTATGTATGTATGTATAGTACATGGTGAATGAAATTTTGTATTTATTAAAAATGAAACCGTATTACATTGGCTATGTAGAAAATTGTCTGATTTTTTTTTTGTTTGCTTGATTTATAATTGAACAAATTATTTATTTGATTTTTTAATTTTAGTTGTTTGTTTTGTTTTTTTTTTTGTATTTTGTATCTTGTATATTTTGTTTTTCTTTTTTTTTCAACAGAACGAACCCAGCAGATGGTTCTTCGTCAATTTCTGCTTTATTCATGATCACAAAGGGGGCGTGTCCCTTTATTCCATCGATTATTGCTCTTTATATGACAATGTCAGCTCGTATTGCACTTGCATGTTTAATGTTTTCCTTCGTTGTTTTTATTTATGTTGAATTGAAAATAACTTAAACTTAAAAAAAGTGTATTGCATTAAAGTTGTTTTTTCTAAATGATTGTCTTAATTTCAAAATGATGAACTTCTTTAAATAATTTTTAATATTTAGATTTTTTTTCAATAAACTTTAGTAAAGGGGCACGCTTTAGCTCATTAATTTTTTTTATATTTTTAAGTTTAAAATTAAACTTAAAAATAAATATTTCTCTTAGTGGACTTTGTTAGAAAACGGTTTTTTCTTTTGGAAATTTAACACTAGTAATATTCTAAACTTTATTTCTAACTAAAATCTATAAAATGTAAAGATTTTAGAAAAGTATATTATCTGCAAATTAAAAAGTTGATAGTAAAAAAAATTCTGGAATCCTGACTATTTACAAGAAATGTTTCGCAATTGGCAAACTCACTTTTTTCTTTTTCCAATTAAAGAAAACGTGATTCATCTTGTCAAAATTTCATTCCCGTATCTAGAGAAATATTTTTTAGACTTGACGTTCAGTGGGTAAATAGTGATTTCGATTATTTTAAATGAGATTGAATTATTTTAGTATTTTTAACAAGCTCAAAAATAAAAATAAAAATAAAAATAAAAATAAAAATAGAAATAAAAATAAAATAAAAAAAATAAAAATAAGAATAAAAATAAAAATAAAAATAAACAATTTGATGAGAATCAACAAGAACAAACGATAGAAATAAATTTAATTTTTTTATTCTGAACTCTTTCCTGGCATTGAGATTTATTCAGATAAACTAAGCCCAATGGTTTAAGCTTGCGACAAACATCATTTTCATAAATATAGTTCATCATTGTTTCACTTCTATTAACTCAATTGAAAATTTAACAAAGTATAGTTATCTTCTGTTTTTCATGTGTGATATTTTTTTTTTGAAAATTCCATGCCCGCCTATTATGCAATCAAATTGTGTATTTGATTTGTTTTCCTTTTTTGGTTTTTAATGTTTTATACTTTCTAAATTAATTAAAAAAGAAATTATACCACGCTTAAAAGCCTTACAATTATTATTTTTTTTAATTTCTTCCCTTTTCTTCCCCTTAAAAAAAAACAATCAAACTTAATTAAACCAAAAAAAAACAAATATTAACAACTAGCGATGCTGAGACGCGTCACCAACATAACCTCAAGGACCTTAAATTAATGTATGACAGCGAAAAAGCATCACTCGATAAGCGCGATCTGAGCAATGCCAATGAAATTGAACAATTGCATCGAAAATGCAGATGTTTAACAAATTTGTAAGTATCTTTTTGTTGTCAGATTTTTTTTCTATGTGTTCTAGATATTGTTTTGTGCAAACTGCAGCTTTCACTGTTTTTGGTTCTTGAATATGCTTTTAAGCATTTTCACCCAAATAATATGGGAATTTTGTTTTTTTTTTAAACTATAGATTTGAGGAAATGCGTATGCGCTATGAACGGCGTGATCCTCGACAAGAAGATCTTCGAGAGATAGCTGAGCTACGCAGCCGCTGTGAGGCTCAAGAGCGTGACATCTTTGCATTAACCGACCGCTTACGAGATATGCAAATTCAACTAGAAGAACTTCAAGGTGGGGCGGGTAAGAAAAAGTCGCAGGTGCGAAAACCCCCGCCAAAATCAATTCCCACAAATTGTGATGTAATTTATGAAGAGAACGAAGAACGTGAATCTCCGCCACCACCTCCACCACGACCAATGACATCGCCAAATAGTCATCTTGATCATGAAGAAGCTGACGATGAAGATGAAGATGACGAAGATGAAGAAGAAGACGACGACGACGATGATGAGGAAGAAGAAGAAGAGGAATCTGAAAGCACCCCGTATCAAAAAAACACCATCAACGATGATGATCACCCCTCAACGATCATTAGTAATAAGAAAACTAATTCATTGAATCTTATAAATGAGTCGATCATCTAGGTTCAAGAACACGATATAAATCTATACCTAGAATTTTACAATATTTTCGAATTCGAAATGTGACAGTTCGTTAAAGTCTTCTTTGGAAGTATTCGAACATTGTGACAAATAAATTAATATGGGTTAGTTATGTATATTTTATCAAATGATGCCTCTTTTGACATTATGCCTCTTACCCATTTGAGAATTATTAAGTCTTAAGTGTCATTCTCTTGTTATTTAGTTTTGTAAAAGAAACATATAATTTTTAAAATTGATAAAAAACAAAAGAAAATAGTTAATTTCTCTCATATAACAAACAGTTCCTGTCTCTAAACACAAAACTACAATATTTTTATCACAATAATTTGATTTATATTTTTCTCAACTAAACTCATTTTATAATATTTTCTTTTATTATTTTTTTTAATGAAAATTTAAAAATATCAATTTTGTAAATTTAAAACAATAATGAATTGTAAAAAAAACATGAAATTAATTATATTCTAATTTGTATCCTAAACTAAAACAAACTATTTAAATTTAAGTGATAGGTAAAGGAAAATTACTAAATCAAATAATAACTCTACGAGTTTAATAGAAATAAAAAAAATATAATGTAATATTTTATTAAAAAATATTACTAAATATATGAAAAATAAACGATTTTTGTAATACCACAAAAACTGTTTTTTTTTGTTCTTTATTTATTTGAGTGATAAGAAATAATATTCTTCATAAAAAAAATATTGTAAAAATTACACATTTTACAAAAATAATTTACAATTATCCTTAGATAATAATTAATTAATAATTTTGGCTTGTGGGCTTATTGCATTGTCCCCAAAATATATATATTGTGGAACAGATTATTAGACATAGAATCATCGAAATTTACGAAAAAATGGTTGCTAGCTTCCCAAACATTTTAGCATATATAGTCTCCTTATAGTGTTTTTTTAAGAAACTATAGAAATTTCCAATCAATATGTGCGCATGTAAAAACAAATCGTTCGACAAAAGTGAGCGTCCAGCTAATAACATTGTTATAATATTGAATAATACTTGTACGTAAACTTTTATGTTTCACTGTACGTACAGTTGCGGCAAAAAAAATAACACCACGATAAGAATCAATTTTTACTTCTCTTATGTTGCACGTATTTAAATTGTGTTCTTTAAGTCGGCTGTTGCAGACTTAAATGGCACCTTCTCATTTCGCCGCATCAAACGTTTAACGAGTAATGGCGACATAGCATGATTCTTCGAGTTTCAATTTTTGGTACAAATATTATTGTATTATGATTAATGTATTTAGAACTTTTCCATTTTTCGGCATTCGTAAATAATTTAAAAAAATGTTTTATGAAAAAAAACTATAAGAATTTGGTACTCTTCAAAACTTCGACACAAAAGACTTTTCAAACTGAAACGTAAAAGCTAAAGTGCTAAATATTAAAAAAAAATAATGAAAATAATTGATAAACATGAAATAATTTAAAAATATTAAAATATTTAATAAAAACATTATGGGCCAATGCACAAGAGATGAATTATTCCGGGTTCATACTTTACCTTACGCGCATTCGAGATGAACTATTCTGGTGGAAAAAATGTATACATGTACCTACTTCTTTTGTGTTAGTATTATGCCCTGGACCTCAAAGGCAGAAAGTTGTATGTGTAGAACTTTTATTCCGTTTCGTTCTGCACACTTTTCTTCCTTCTCAAAATTCATTTCTCTAGCGGAAGAATTCATCTCGTGTGCGCTGGACCGATATTACTTTTAGAGAGTTGACACTCAAGCTAAAAAATTGTTTTAGTTGATGTTTTGTTTTACTTCACTTTTGTTGTTAGTGTTTTTTTTTTTACCGACACT
Organism: Philhelius pedissequus; assembly: GCA_910595825.1. Classification (NCBI taxonomy): domain Eukaryota; kingdom Metazoa; phylum Arthropoda; class Insecta; order Diptera; family Syrphidae; genus Philhelius; species Philhelius pedissequus. Next base: position 11,609,554 of record OU343163.1, on the reverse strand, counting down.
GTACGTACTATGGGGCAAATTTTGCATTGTGAAAAAAATCGAACTGGAGATTTTAGATAGATAGAGAACAGAAAAAAATGTAGGCCCCAAAATTCGGTCTGTCTGTCTGTAAGTCGACTTACAGCCTAAACCAAGGAAGTAATTTTTTTCAAGCTTGGTAAAATAGCGTCTTTTATGGATTCTAGATTTTTTTAAAATTTGTTTAGCCTCACAAATAACGGTACCAAATGGTTAATCTTAATTATTTTGAAAACGACTGCAACGATTTTGATTACAAAAATCTCTATAGGTATAGTCAACATTTTGATTAAAAAAAATTACTTAACATTTAATAACGGTATAACTGCCATAGAACCGTGCCTTTGATTTTTGACTTTATCCTTAGCAGTAAAATGAATTCTGATAAAAATGTTTATAAAAGAGATCCTCCGAATGCTAAAAAATACTGCATACTAAATTTTTCGAAAAATATTTTTTTTGGGATTCTGAAATTTCAATATTTCGAAAATGAGCGAAAAAGATTGAAATTAAATTTCAATTTATATTGTTTAAGATTTAAAATTATCATACCAACATTTTTTAAAGAAGAAATTAAATTAATTTTTGTATATTAAAAATTAAGATGAAATGGGCTTTCAAGATATATTTAGCTTTTTTTACTAAGAATGTTGTGATCGATCATAAGACCAAATTTGTACGATCCTGTCACGTATTTTATTTCTGTTTGATTGACCATTTCGGGGATATTTTCGAAAAAAAAAATTATTTTGTGGGCATTTTGAACACCGTAAAATTTGGCGGCCGTCATATCGATGAGGCCTTCCTTTATATTTTGGTATTCTCAGAAGGCTAAACTACTGAAATGTAGATTTCCATCTTTTTTTTTGCAGCTAAACAACTTAAGTTAATTACAAAAGCTATTGCTCGGTTAATTGACTTTCGTTTTCATGGTTGTTCGCTTAATATTTTTTTTTAACACATTTGTTAACCTTTACAAGACATGGTACAATTAGGACAGATTTTGATGTCACTATGGGGTTATCGTGAATAGAAATTTCCCTTGGAATTTTTTCTCTTATTTGAACGTATAGAACGTGAATGATGCTCAACATTTTAACACAGAATTTTTTGGTTATATCGAAAATATACTTTACTAGGGTCCGGGAGTTTTGTTGTCAGTTCATACTATAACTTTTTTCTTCGAGGGAAATTTATTCCGTTGGAGATTCACCTTCGCAAGAAAAAATTCAAACGAATAAAATGTTCCCTGAGAGATTCTCGATTGGGCTTCTTAAGCCAAAAAGCCAACAAGTTGACCGTGCCTTAGAATTCTATCAAGTTTTAATATTCTTAACTAAATTCATGAACGTAAAAAATATTCTGATTGTGATACTTTAAAATGTTCACTAAAAAAATATTTTTAAATGTTTTAAAAACAATCTTTCCTCGGTTCCCATAATCTGCCCTATCGAGGTAACCGTCTGAGCGGAGTTTTCTCCGCTACGCATCTTCGTCGTAAATTCAATTTCTGTTCGAAGAAGCTTTCATCTGTCAACAAAAGCATAACTTGAAAAAAAAAACTTTTGAAATACATTATTTATTTAGAAAATAAAAGAACATTGCAAGAACGAAAACAATACACGCGAACTACCTCACGCAACTTTAATTCTATAATTCCCTTCAAGATTGAAGAAAACTATCGCCTAAATAAAAATGCGTTTGCTTTTGTTTTGAAGCAGATTCAACACAAATACAAAACAAATTATCGGTCTGATGGTGTGACTCCAAACCTTTAAAAAATATATGATGTATTCAAAACTTAAACACAGCCACACATTCTGGTGTCCTTCTTGTGTAATTTTAGATATGCAATATCGAAGCGAATACGCTGGGCAGATTCATCATCCCATATTGCTGTGAACTTGTTTTTTCGTTCTGCCTAAAAACAAAACAGTCCACAAGTTAACGTACATAAGGTTTATTAAATCGGAGAGAATTCCTCTCCGACGGTTACCTCGATAGGGCAGAATAAATATTTATAACGAAATTTAAAAGAAGAGAAGACAATATTTTTCTATTAAATCTTTTTGTGATGCTAAGGTTGCTATTGTTTACTTACACAATTCACATAATAAAACTGCGATTCGATCACTGATCTCTATAATACACTGGATAGTGTATTCACACAAAAAAATCGACCCCAATAGAAAACTGTAATAATTGTAGTGGGTCCATGTCAGTATAACATTTTTGTTGTCAAAGTTACATTTCAAGATTGTTGCTTATGCTTGAAATTAAATTTGTTTAATCAACCATACCAAGGGCACCTTCTTCCAAAAAAAATATAAAATTTAAATTACACATCTATTTTCAACAAATGTAAGTAATGCATAATCATTCAACTCCACCAACAAGAAAACACATTTCTTTGAAACGTTCTGTTACCAGATTTTTAATATGTATTGTAAATAACCTAGAATTTTAAGACGAAAAAAGACAGAGAAACGCACAATATTGAATTTCATTTGTAAAAGAACTTGAACTTGTTTTATTTTCCCAACAATTACATTACAATAATTTCAGCTTCCATATTTAATGATAATTTTTCTGCAATATCTTTCACGTTCTTATGACGTGGTTCATCTTCTTTGTCGTCTTCTTCTAAATCTTATCTGTATTCGGCAAACATGACAAATCGACATAATGATCGTGTTCATCACTACCAAAGTCGTCGACTTCATCTTCGTCTTCGAAATTCTTGCTTTTTGATTTTTTCTTTTCAACTTTGTGCTTTGATTTGACAATTTCCTTGAAAAGTTCTTATCGAATTTATCCTCTTCACGAAGGACTTTGTATTTTCAATATCAAATCCTCCCTCGTTATGATAGATATAATCTCTTGAGAGATCCGATTGTCCAGGTTCCGTCTTCCGTCTTACCTTTTCTGAATTGTTTGTAGTTCTTATTTCTTGATTGAAACTGACAAAAAAATAAATTGTTTTTCAATTTTTTTTTTAAAAGGAGTGCAATCTATCTCTTTCTCTCTTTTTATAAAAAAAAACGAGATAGGCAATTGCCATGGTGCTACTGTCAAATTCAAATGGAGTCAAAAAAAACTGTTATACTTTGTAGGGAATACACTATCCAATGTATTATAGAGATCAGTGGATTAGATACATTATGCAAAATCTATTAATAAGGAGGGACAACAAATAAAAATCTGCAATAGGTTTTTTGTTATAGTTTTATTTACAAATTTGCTATGCATCTGGAGACTGCTTTAAATTATTTTTTTTTGTAATTTATTTCTTTGTTTTGAACAACAACAATTGACGTCACTAGTCACATAAAGTGATTCTTAACGTATATAAAGTTTATTTAATTATATAAAATTTTAAGAAATCCTTCAATTATATTTTTTGAATTTTGAATAAATTTCTTGTATTATTATTAGTAAGAAAAATTGTTATAAAAATTGGAGGTAGGTAGTTGGGCCTGCATAAGGCCTTTCATAAAACCAATACTTGCCATGCTTAGGCAACATAAAAATAAAATCATATTGTTATATAATAAAAACCTTATCTGAGCTTTATTTCTCAATTAAGATTAATAGTAATTTAGACAACCTCAAAAATCATAAAGGAATCAATGATAATTATCGAAAAGATTACTAAACATTATTTTTGTTTGTAACTTAAATCTAGTAATATTTGAACAATTTTTTTATGTCGGTAACATTCTTCTAATTCTCATTGAATCTCATACATTTCCTTCCTTTTTTCTGACACACAAAATTGTATGCTTTGGTCTTCTTATTAAGAAAAAATCACATTCCAATTATATATTCACAGCAACAGCATTTAGAAAATTAAAAAAATATATAATCCATTCAAAGTTTTCTGATTAAAAAAAAAAACAACAATAATACAAAAAAAGTATATAATAGCATTAAATTCGTAATATTTGTTGAATAATTGTATAATCACTTCTGTAAATTTGTTGTATGATGGTTGATTCATATTTTTTTTTAATTAGTAAGAAATTTTTGATTTGGAGCTGACAATTTGTAGGTACGTATTTTCTAGCCGAGTACTTAATAAATAAAATGGTGAAAAACTACGGAAGAATGATTTGTATTTTTTTTTCAAAATTGTAATTTTGCAAATCTTATAAAATCTTATAATATTTACAATTCTATATACAACATAAAAAATAAAAATAATAATAAAACTAATGGCTAGTTTGGAGAATGCTAACAAACTTTGTTGATCATCTTAACAAGTTCTTTATATAAAATGCATTCTCGACTTCTTGGCTTACAGATTTGTCGATGATCTAAGTGCAGACCGCATACTTCGCCAATACCTGGATCTGAAATAATGAGAAAATAATTTCTTAGATAAAAATTTATGAAGTCAAAATTTCGACTCCCGGAAATTACGACAGATTTTTTTTTTGGTTTGAAAAAACGCCAAAAAAAACGCTAGGAAAAAAGGCCAAAATTGTCTGATATTTTTTTTCAAATTTCTGGCCTTTTTTCCAAAAAAAACTCTGTCGTTTTTCCCATTTCCTAAATAATGGAAAAATCACCAGAAAAAAAAATTGTAAAAAAGGCCAGACAAAATTCGGGCTTGTGTGAAGTGTTTTTTTTTGCAATTAGGTTCACGGCGTACAAAAAGCTCGGTGCGTAAGGGGGAGGCAGTCTGCCCCCTTCAACCTCCCTGCTTGGTTCAATATAGGTTTTGGGGTGGCAACAATTTGGGTATACCCAAACTTGTACCCACCCCAAATCCTATATTGGGCCAGGCAGGGGTATTGGAGGCCGAGCGCCGAGCTTTTTATACGCCGTGGACCTAACTGAAAAAACACTTCATACAAGCCCGAATTTTTGTAATAGCTTCTTAAAATGAATTGTTTACATTTTAAATCTATTTTATGTTTTGAATAAAGATTCCACAATATGTCATGTGGCCCCGCTCCGACCGGACGCTTAACCCATCCCCTTCGCATTGTTTGAAAATACCTTAAAACATTTTATGACCTTTTTTTCCAAAACATTATTTGGAAATTAGGCCAGAATATATAATATATATACATATTTTCTGGCTTAGTTTCGATTTTATTTTCAGGCTCTTTTTCCACACCATTCTAGCATTTTTTTCAAAAAAAAAATTTCTCTTTTTTCCAATTTCAAGCAAAAAAGAATCCTGGCGCAATTTCCTATGGTGTAATTTCCGGGAGCCCAAAGTTATACATACCCGCTGAATCGACACCAATTATTCTCAAGTAGAGCACCGACATAAGTGTCAATGCTGTTTCCACAAAACTGAACACTTCAATTTTCAGATGCCCCATTTGATAAAGTCCAACAAATCTTCTATGAAGGTCCAGGAGGTACTTATTATCTAAAGCAAAAAAGTAAAGTAGTATCTTATAGAAATACCTACAATAATTTTTGAAACCTACTTTTCTCAATATCAATCAACTCCACTGATCGTCGCAGAAGTGGCGCATTTATCGATGCCAAATGTGATCCACGATGTGGAACCGAATAAAAGAACACACCTCTTGCTGATCTCCAGAGAGGTGCAGCTGTTGGTCGTCCACTTTCCCAGGCATCAGCGAGGATCTGTTTTACAAAAATCCCACCTTTCGAATGACCAACCCATATAATAGGGTGACCATAACCAACTTTATTTTTTATCAGTAACTCAGTCATTTCTCTAGATCTCTCCACTAAGCCTGATCGGGCTTCTTTTGTTTTCCAAACGGGTCTCCATAGATATTGATCGGTGGTGTAATTGATTGCTAGAACTCGTACGCCAGGACAATCCAATGGCAACCAATCTCGGGGCCAACATTCCGAATAGTTCGGATCATTTATAGAAGGCTTTTTAATGTTGGTTTTACTTGTCGATTCATATTCAGGCTCTACGATCTTACTGTCGTTATTCAGCCGAAGCCGGAATGAGGGGAAACTGTATTCTACACCATCACAAAAGAGGACCTCTTCCGGTGTACCGCATTCATAGGTGAAACTAAAATGTATAGAAACTTGTTTAAAAAAATATTTTTTACAAATGGATTTCTTCTTACACTGACCCATTATTTTGATCTTCACTGCAACCATCATCAACTTCAATATCATGGTAGGTAGACACAAAATGCTCCTCATCGGAAAAACGTCTTCTTTTCTCTTTGTGCGTTGGTACCATAATATTCGATCGGGAATGTCTTGGGCGCTTGGGTGGCCTTACTTCAGGCTTTGGTGGTCGTTCGAAATGCTCTGGTTTTCTATCGTTATTCCAAAGTCCCTGTTTCCAGGTATTTGCCAGAGAACCATGTAATCCGTGAATGAGCACAATATCAGCACGAATCGGACTACCAGGCGGGGGCTCAGTTAGAATTTTTATCGTGCAACATTTTTTAGCTTTTGTGTCTTCGTGATGATCAGTCGCTGTGGATTTTGGATCGTGCATTAATGGTGAGGATGGTGGTGTTGGTCTGTCTGGAATGCTTTCAATCATACCCTCACATCGTTTTAGTTTCATCATTTTTAGTAATGGATCAATTCGGTGGGAGACTACAAGTCAAGATAAAAATACTAATAACCTAGGTTATTTGAGCTTTCTTACAAACAAAATGTACCTTGAACGGAAGATAAGCTCATGGAAATTGTATTTGCTGCAAAGGCTAATGCATTGGTAAGACCTTGTCGGCTAGTTGCTAAATTTCTAAGTGCATGTAAAAAGCGTACATCACGAATACCTTTCAAACTACGGGCAACACCATTTGCCAGCGGAAGCACCAAGCGTAGAATAATACCGAATGCTACACGCATGCGGTTTTGTTGGGAACTAAAAATACAAAAATAAATAAAAATTAATCAATTGTTTTTAAATTGAGGTCAATATTCTTGTTTTAATTTGACCACAAACAATGAAAATTGTTGAGATACACCATTTTTATATATGATGAAACCAACATATTGAAGCAACTTGTTGCCAGAAGGGTAAATAACAAAACTTATTACCTTTCCAATAATTGGCCATCAACCTCGGACACATTAACTAATTCATTTATTGTCTCTTCTTCATCATCGCGATCAAGCACCAGATCGTTTAGGTACATAGCTGCTGCAGTAGCAGCATCACTGGAATCACTGGAATCTCTGACATGGTCTATGACCCAATCATTTGGGACATCATCGTCACTCATTCCATTTTCTTCTTCATCGACATCACCATCATCCGTATCACAGTTGAGTTTCATTTGAATATTGATGCCTTTTTCAATTCCACCATCACTACTCCCTTCATCATCATCAGCAGCAGCAGCTGTTGCAGCAGAAAAAGACGACAGACTGCTGCTGTACTTTGGATCCAATGTGTCAGCATTTTGTTGTGTGATTATTGTTTTATCGTTTGTTATCATTTTTTGTTTTGATTTTTTGTTGTTTTACTTTTTTTCTCTTTTTTGTGTAAAAAAATTAATTTTCCGTTTGTTTAGATTTTGTTACTTTTTAGTCTTCTATTTTGGCGTGCTATCACATTTTATGGTGAACTTGAATAAATCTGGAACATAAAGAAGAAAATTAAATTACGAGTGTAACGAATGTCAATAAAATGAATGATTCTGTATAACGAGTCTTTGGTTAGAAAACATCTATCCATGTCATTTACATATTTTGTACACAAAAATTCTAGACTCTCTGAATTCGCTGTCAGAGAAGAGTTGTTGACAAAACATTGGGACCAAAAACTTTAATTCATTACGACAGGTAAGTGGACTTAACCCATTTTTGAAGCTCAAGGCAGTTTATTTAAGAATAGTTTTGGGCCACGCACAGACCACAGAACTGAGGTAATTGCTAAAAAAGTTGACGATATTACCAATAAATATAATAAAAAGCAAGGGGCCAAGGTGACTACGTTGAGGGACATCAAAATTAGTTGAAGAGAGAAGAGAATGGTTTGCCAACACAGAAAAAATGTGTTATACCACCGGCTTATCATTTAGTGCAGTGTTAGTTGTTAGTAGGCGAACCATTACAAATAACACTTACACAAGTACAACATGAAAATTTAAACAAATAATATTACATCAATACAAAATACGAAGATAACATGAAACAAGAAACATTTCGGAGTATTGAGCACGGGTGTTGAGTAGATTTTTTAATTTAATTTTACTGATATTGACATCAAAATTTTATGTAAATGCTGGAATTCCAATTTAAAATATAGATTTATTATTATTTAATTTTCAAAAAAGTTTTTTTTTGTTTTTGAAAAATTGTGGTCTACATTAATTTTTAGAATTTCTAGGAGCTTCTGCATAAAAAAAATCAAAAAAGAATCAAACGAACCAGTGTTCCAGAAAATCGAAAGCCAAAAAACTGGTTCCACCAAACAAAATTACCAAAGTATACATTTTCCCTTAATGAGCAGATTTTCTTTTTATAAAAATCGTTGGAGCCGTTTATAAGAAAATTAAGATTTTTCTTTTTAGCAAAACAAAAAAATGTATGCATTGTCAGGTACCGTTATTTTTCGTTTGAAAAAAAAAAACATGTGTGGCTGTGCATACTACCAAAAATACAATATGTACCAAGTTTGAAGCAAATCCATCCAGCGGCTGCTTAGATGCCTTTAGTAACTACGATGACCAAGAACACCAAAAAAGTGGGTCCCGCCTTTTTCAATGTTTGACTATCTCATGAATGGCTCAACAGATTTCGATCAAAATTTTTATACTGGAGGTTCTTGAAATTCTAAATGAAAAATATTTTTTGGGATATTTTGAAAAAAAAAAAACTCAATTTCTTTTGTTGAAAATTCAATATTTTGAAAACGTATAGAAGATTTTCTTTTTTGAAATTATGTTTTTAATCTCATACTCATTAAAAAAAATTAAAGAAATTTTCTACATAAAAATTAAATTAAAAAAACGATTTAAAAATATATTTAGCCTTATCTACTAAGAAGCCTGTTTTTTCAATGAGACGGAACATTAGAGCAAGTACGTGCGGTTCAGTCGTACATTTATTTTCTTACTTTTATAATTTGTGCAAGAATTCTTTATCTTATCAACATGCAATTATATTCAAGACATGGTTAATGGATAAATGAGTTTTTTTATCAAAATATGACAACACCTATAGATACATTTTTATTTCAACAAAACTCATAATCTGCATTCCTTGAACTTAAATTTATTTTATATTATTCTAATAAGGATTTATCGAGTATAGAAATCTTGATCGTTTTAAGAAAATTGACTATGAATTTTGGGATTTGTTGGTTTTGTTTTTATTTGTAATATTAAAATGAACGTTGGTACAAAAATCCATTCAGGCATGGGTCGCAAAGGGAAAATTTTTAACAGTTCTGAGCCATTTATATATTCAAAAATATTAAACAACAATAATTCACTTAACAATTGTACTTATTTGTAGGTTATGATTATGTAGCTTGAATTTACTATTTAGATTTTAAGGCTTAGTCATTCAAGCGATATAATTCATTATTCAAAATAAAAAAAAAATCAAGGCCTCTAGAAACGTTGTTTCGTGTCGCTCATACGCACCATGTTACTTTAAATGCAAAGGGGACTAAAGTAAATAAGTCTTTTGCAATGATTTGAATTTTTTTGTGCGTGACTTTACCGTAGTGATTCAATATAACATATACATATATCAAGTATAAATTTAGCAAACTTAATTTATATTTTTAACCACGGAAACCCCAACTCTTTTATTTCAAAAATAAGTCTTGTCTCCTTTTTTGTAAGTTTGCTTAGCTTTTTATGGACATTTTTGATGGAGTGTGTGTACATTTTCAAAAACTTCTTTTAATTTGTTCATTACCAGCTGAACCGATTTTAATTTATATATACCCACGAGTATACAAAAATGTGCAAACAAAAATGAAACAGGAATCAAATTTTACAATGCCAAGTTGAAGATAATAATCAGCTTGTATAATTAAATTAAATTTTACAATCAAAGTTTTCTTCTGTCGAAATCATTTTATCATTACATTTCAGGAATAATAAGTTAACTTTAACAAAACTTAATTTTTTTCTTATTTTAAAGAAAAACACCATTGACCTCATTATTATTATTTAAAATAGTAAAATCCTACAGTAATTCCCAAAAGTATTTGACTGTTGTGCCAAATTCTCCTTAATATTTTATGAACATAAGAATTACAACAAAAAAGTCTTTGTTCTCTTTTTTCTTTTTGTTTCCGTACAAATAGTGAAATGTATTTCATACACAAAATGAGCACAATGCATTTAGATAATATGTATATAGTTCCAGAGTTATAGTTGCAATTATATTTATTATATCAACCAGAGATATGTATATACTTTCATTTTTTGATGAAATGTGTAGTTTTTGTGAAGATATAGCAATAATTATCCCATTTCGTGGAATAAAAAATTAACTATGAAAATTTGAATTTTGTTTTTGATAAAGCGGTTTTGTAGACAATTGAGTCTCAAATTAAGCTTCCGTTTAAAAGATAGTGGATTAAATTGAAATACCAAAGTTTGTGCCTTGATGTATAATTAGACAATACTAGCAATAGGGAGGCTTACTTATTGATTGTCTGTGCTAAAACGAGACAACTTGTCGGCTTAGTTGCCCTACAATAGTGTGTATATAAATTTGAGAAGTCAAATGTTCATATTCCATTAGAATCAAAAGGCTTAAAAATGACATTTGACAGTCATCTGGTTTACTGATGTTACTGACGTCACCAAAAAAATTATGTTCACTCTGTCACCGCACCGTCAATCGATAAATTGGTGTCAATGTTCTGACACATTGAACATTGAAAACATTTTTCGTTGATAATCACAAGACGTAGCACATTAAGGATACATTTTGACGTCATTTTTAAGTCAGAAGGGCACCATGTAATTTTTTCCTAAGACCCTGTTTTTTTTTGTTTGGGATATAACGCATTCTGTATGTTAAATGCATTGAATAACGAATTTAAAATTTACTTCAAACAAATTGTCTGACTTTTTTTAAGATAAATGTGTTAAGTGAAGCCGTACAAAACAATTCATCAATGTTATAATAGCTAGTTGCTGTGTCCATGTGCGTGCAATTTTTTTTCCAGTAATTCTTAAATTCATTGCAATGACGCACGATTTACGTGCAATGCCTTGAAATCAATAAATGAAAATAATTTTAAAAAAATTCAACAATTAAATAAATAACTATATCACATTTCTTCAATTAATTTATTGGACATATTTTTCTCTGTTCAAATGTTAGTCTTTAAGTGAACAGACTTTTCAGTGATTATAGATACGAATAGAAGCGTTATAAATTGAACAAATTTATTGTGCTATTAATTTAATTTTTAATTTGCTGTATACGATGTTACCCAAGTCCGCCATTTTTAAAATCCCTTTCATTTAATAGTCATTGAGTGACATGAGTTAAAGCGGCTGACAGGTAGACTTGTGTGTGGTAACAAGCTTGAAATGTATCTCAATCAACAAATCTGGACTTTTTGAAAACAATATTTATATATTTTTAAGTTATTGAATATTTAAGTTGATTTTATTTGTAACCAAAGATACAGTTAAGTCATATGCTTTGGCGCAAATGTTCAACTATTTTTCATTTAAGGAATAAAACCGGTAAACGTAGTCGTTTAGATCCTAACCCTTGTCTAAGCTATTTCAAAGCTGTAAGCACTTTAAACAATTCTTTTAACTTATATGGATTCAGCAATGAAAACTACAAAACTAAAAACAACAGAAAAAAAATAAATTAGACACACACACATCAAAACGACTTCGAAACGAATATTTTTTCGCCGAACAAAATAAAATTTACAAAATATGCTAAATGTGCTATGTGCTAAGGTAAAAGAGACAGAATAAATTTGAATACTGATTCAAAAAAGATTAATTTTGTTGTTCCTCTACAATGGAAAATTTTTCTAGATTTGCACAGATTTATTTATCCTTTACGTGGAGTAATATTGCGACATTCGAGATTGTCAAGCTGCTTTTAAATAGTTAGATATTGTGGTTAAAATGTTGTTGCATTTTTGAAAGTCTCAGAATATTAAATCAAATTTCTAAGAAACATTTAGCATATTGCCAATTGACTCATTTCGAACCTGGATAGAGTTTACCTACTTTTAAGATATAAAGAAACATTTAACTGCTTTTAAAGTTAGACGAATGCTTTAGCATTAAGTATATTCGATGTCGTTTAAAATTGCAAGAAAAAGTCGAGAGTTTTTTAGAGTGGACTTCCTCTTTTAAACTTGATTTAGGCTGGTTTTGTATGATGAATAAAATGCCATTTAGTTTAAGTACTTTTTTTTTTGTTTTGCTTTTGAGGTAGTTATTTGTTAGGGACATTGTTTACCTATAGGCTCTGCTAGAAATACAGCCAACTTTACAAGCGTTTAGATGATCAAATCAAGGATAACTCTTGTCAATCACTGCTTCTTAGGGCAAAGAATACAATTGAGTAGCAAAGCCATCTCTAGCACAACTAAAGTGTCTCTTAATAAGGCCCTAATCATCCCAGTCCTGCTTTATTGTTTACAGGCATGTACTTTAAGAAATATAAAATTGCTTCGAATTTTTTTTTTTTATAATCTACACGCGCTCAAGGGTTTATGAATACCCGGGCGCGGGCGTGAGGGTGAGGTTAAGGAAGAGAAAAAATGATAGGAAAGATGTGTGGCGCGATATTCGGAGACTGTAGGTGGTTCTTGTCTCGGATTTCATCTCCAGGGATGGCGGCTGAACTAATGCGGAGAAATTTCCGCGTCTTATTCATCGATGTCCCTTATAATTCGCAATAATTTTTTTTTATTCTTTGTCATATTTTATCGGTATACTAGTTTTACTCAATCACATGTTGTTAGTTCTATGCCTAAACAGCATGTAATGAGTAAACCAGCAACTCGTTGTATGACATTTTGTTTTTAGAATTGGTTTTTAATGGAAAAATAAGAAGACATAGACTACGGCAGGGATCGAACCTGTGACCATGAGGTTGACAGGCGAACACACAACTATCGCGCCACGAATGACATTTTTTTTCGGGTGATTGTGGTCCCTTGTTAATGAACGGTGAGTGGAGGAGGAGATACAACAATGAGCTATATGAGATGTATAGTGACTACAACCTAGCCAGAAGAGTTTAAATTCAATGGTTTACAGGGCTGGCTCATGTAGAGCGGATGGAATGGTCGTCAAAGAAGACCGAGAGGGCGCACGCAAGCAGAATAGGAGGATCTCAAACAACTTTGCGTGGAAAACTGTTATTTTATATGAATAGTTTTTGAATATTTTGATTTCAGGAACTTAAGCATTGGAAACTAATTTTTTTATTTAAAAAAAAAGTTTAAAAAAATATCTGCCATGTCTAAAAGTAAAGAAAACTGAGGTGTCACAAATTCCGCTTTATTAAAAATTGAGGAAGTGAATCCAACATTCTTTTTCCTCAGTATTTGAGAATTGAGAGCAAATTTTACTCAGTTATTCCGTTCATATATGAAAGAAGTTGGTGAAATCTCATTTTTCTGAACTAACCCACCCTTTTGCAAAAATTGTACATTACAGTGGTGAGTTGTGACATTATCGGAGAATTCGAAAAAATATTATCGAATGACAACAATTTTCATAATTAATGATGTGCACATTCGAATTAAATAATCGATTATAATCGTTTCCCTTATTATCTCGAGCAGCTATATATTTCATCTGAAATCATTCGAATGATTTCCATTCATCATTAGTATGTGTAGGTTCAAATTGGAATTGAGAACTTTTTATGTATCTGTTTCTATAGCATTTATCATTCGAATGAATTAGTAAGATAGTAATATTAAGGAATAATCACTTGGTTTTCGAATACAGTTTACATAATAATTAAAAGACAGGTGGTGTATCTGTGATTTTTGATTGATTGAATGTAATAATAATTTTTATGCATATTAGTTATACATTTATATTTATTAACTAAGGTATTAAAATTAGAATAGCTTAAAGAAAATGGTGGACTAGAAAAGTGAATGTTTGTGTTATTTATTTAGTTTCAAATTAATTAAACTATTTTGTTTTATTACATTTTTCAATTAATTAAAAAAAATTTTAAGTATTTATTTTATTTCTTTATTTAGGAATAAAAAAAATATGTACTTACAATTTAAAGTTTTAAGTATATATTGGCATTTGAGTAGTTAAAATTATTATTTTCGTGTCTTTTTTTAAATTTAAATGAAATATGGAACTTGTACATAGTAAAAAATGGGGTAACCTATTCCAATTTCCTTGCTTTTTCATTATTTGAATCATCATTCGAATATGTTGATCACTAGAATACTAATATCTCGATTATTGAAATCATTCGATTATGCACTTATTATAAGAGCTTCTGATTCCTCACAAGTGGAGAATCGGGCGCTAAGACAATTTTTTTGTCAATAATTTTCGCCAGGACCTAAAAAAATGTGGGAGCAATAAAAATCTATTTTTTTGCATATTTTTTTTTAAATGCTAATAATATTTGCGTGCCACAAAGAAGCCTAGCAATTGAACTGCATTTTACTGTGCAAAATATATCTTTATAAGAAAGGACGACATCTGTCAAAATTTATTAAAAATGAATGTTTGGTACGTTTGGGAATTTTTTTGTATTTAAAAAATTACGACTACGCAGGTTGTATATGTGTCATATCACCATATACACTTTTCCTTTATAAAGGACAGGAAGCACGTGCATTATATTGTGAAAAATTTTAAATAGGTAGTTCAATATGATTTTTTTTCAAATACAAATTCAATGAGTAAAATGTTCCATATTGCACTAGGGTATCCATTTATAAAGAGGCAATTTAGCCTTTGAAAAAAAAAACACAAAAGAAATCCGATTGCACTTGAAAAAGGAAAACGCATCAGCATAGTTTCAAGATACCTTTTCAAAAGAATATATTATGTACTTTGTTTTAAAAGCATTTAAAATATTAAATCAAACTCAAAACACAAATGAACTTATTCAATGGCCATGAACGGAAATGTTCATTTCCCGGTCCATTTTTTCATTGTTGTCCCAATAAAATAATACAAAAATTATTATACAATAACTAGGGCTTGCATATATTTAGCGGCATAGGTAGTGGACAGGGAAAATTATACATTCACTATATACATACTTATTTTTGTTTTAACAAAGCCTCAAATGGTATAAAGAGGTATGCTAAAACAAATTATTCGTTCAGCTGTATTGCAATTTAGGATACATTTACACAAACTTGGCACTTTGTCATGGATTTTTTCTTTTCAACTATTTGTTTCAACTTGAAGCCAAGTTATTTAATTTATTCAGAGAACATAAATTAAAAAAAAAAAAACTAAACAAAAAGTTGGCATTATATTACGCACACACGTACCGTAGACAACTGGTGGACTTCCTCACAAAATTTTATCTAAGGGTTGTTTGTTAAAATATATGTATGTAGGAATAATTTCCTTTTAGGATGATGTTGCGCACTCAACACTTTAGTTAATTTTATTTTATAAATTTATAGAATTTTCAAATTAAAAAAAATGTATTAAAAAAAATTAAATTAACTTAATTAAGGGCGAAAATAAAGTCAATAAAAATTTGACGCACCCTCGATAGTCAAGCGACCGACCTCGGAGAATTTCGCGACAAAACTGCGCGAATTATTTTTCATTAACAAAATTTGAGAGGGCGGCTGTTGTTGTGCCGCATTGTAAATTCTTAATAAATGCATTCAATATAGGAGTAGATAGTTTTTGCTTTAACAAGACGCTTTTTTGTATGTAGTTGTGTGTGGAAAACTGATACATTTGCATAACAACCCCCATGGTTTGGGGTTGGTAATTCTGTTGGTAGTTAAATAAGCTTTTCGTTCGGTCTTAATTCACATACTTTCAATATAAATGCGACGATATGTATATCATAATGTGAATGGCGATGAATTATTAATAATAAATATTGTGCGCTTTTAAATACGAACAATTACTATGTGAGGAGCTTTGAGCGAAAATGAGCTTTTTTGTAGGCGTAAATAAACATAAAATCCACCAACCATTTGAACAAAAAGAAAACAGCTACTTCAATCTAAATAGGGGAGAATGGGAAAAGATATGAAAATCTAGAAGAAGTGGGTGTAGAATTTTCAGGTCTCGAGGTGATAATGAATGTAACCATGATTTTTGAATGGGCACAGTTACGAATACCAGTTATCAAAATTTAAAATTAATATTAAAAATGGGACAACACGTATTATATAATTATAATTTTTTTGGTTTTTATGAACATATTTCAACATATTTTCATCAACATGTCATATATTTACTAAGAACCTCGTTTTGAACCTTTTGACTTCATTATACAAAATAAATTAGCTGGAAACTCTATCTACTTATCCTAATATATTCAATAATTGCGTAGAAGATGAGTCACGCTCTAACACTCCTTGCAAGGGAAGACATGGTGAAATAGAGGAACACGATGATTTCCTTGGAAGTTTATTTAATTGTCTTAGTATATTTGATAAAATATGGCGTTAGAAAAGCTTTTTTTTTAAACGAGTACGGACATTTTTGACACCTATTTATTTACAAAAACAAAAATGCCCACTTATGTCAACATATATTAGCTTGTTTAATAAGAAGGAGATACTTAGATCGTAATAGCTTGCATTGGGAATAAAACTAATATTTCAAAATGTAGATAGTAGATATGTAGGTACACTATGGCGTATACGTATTTTTTTGTATGGTTTGCTTTGTATGAATTCGCTGAATATAGCCAAATTGCACATCACATAGATTTTTTTGGCTTTTTGGTATCTACAAATTGCCGGGTGTACAACAGCGTATTTCGACATGTTTATAAGAGTATAGTGTATTTCTCAAAATGTATGTTAAATGTCGAATGTATTATAAAGAAATGTGCGATTATCAATATACTACGCTAGAATTATATTTGTATTTTTACTTGCGATATACAAAGGTACTATAGGCAAATTTGGCATTCCAAAAACAATTCGATATTTTGATCACAAACGTAACTACGATGATAGGGATCATTTAAAAAAAAAAGTATGTAAGGCAAAACAATTTTCTTTACGCTTCAGTAAACTTAACCGCAGATATAACGTTGCCAAACAATTGTTTGTAGCAAATTAGGTAAATTTTAATTATCTAGAAAACGATTTTGATAACAAAAAACGTATGTCCAATTTTGTAGATATAGTCTACATTTTAATCAAAATACATTTAAATAATACTGCATACCAAAATCTTTGAAAAATATTTGTTTGGAAATTATTTTTTCGAAAACGGGTGGACGGTATTTTTTTAATTATGTTTTTAACTTTTAATTCTAAAATATTGAAAATTGCCATCTTATGCATTTTTATATAAAATGTGTTTGTTAGAAGTATAGAACTTGAAGTTGGCAGCACTGTTTTCATTGCCCGCCATTTTGTCGTTTGCCCAGTGATTTACCTTCAATTATGTTTGTCATTCGTGCATTCGAAGAATGGGCTAGGAAAGAAATTGCTGTTGATTCCGATTTTCACAAGAAAATTTTGCTTGGCGATGAAACTAATTTTTGGTTGAATTGCTACCTCAATGATCAAAACTGCAGCATTTAGAGTATAAGTAATCCTCAAGCCATTGTTCAGGCACTGTTACATTTAGAAAACTAAAAGTTTCGTGTGCTTTATGTGTTGGCGGAATCATTGGTCCTTACTTCTTCAAAAACGATGCCAGAGTGTTACAAATAATAGAGAACTTTAGAGAGCCATGATCAATGATTTGTTCGTTCCTGAATTGAATCGCCTTGATGTAAGCGCAGCATTTTGCGTCTTATACCTGTGAGTTGGCCTCGAAATATTTGACAAAATATTTACAATTATGTATTTACCAGACCCTTCAATTAGTAATAAATAATAGAAGTATTTTGACCATGAAGAATTTCCAATGGTCTGTATTTTTTTTTACAACTTAAACTGTGACTTGTAAATATTTTTTTAAGAATAAATCAACTAGTAAAATCATATTTTCGAATAACATGTATTTATTTCGATTGTACTTTTGAGCCCACGTATTTGGAATAATGCCATGTTTCATTTAAAATATTCTCAAATTTGTTACATTGTATGCTTATGAAAACTTAAGTAAGAAAAAACAACATCAAAAGCGATGCTCAACAATAACACTGGATTTACTAGTTCTAAAAAATATTTTGCCCTGAATTTACAAATACTTCAAGACTTAAACCGAGTTCTCGACCACCTGCTGCGCCTCTCACATTCATTTATTTTCTTTATTTTTAGTTTAATGGTTATGAGATGAATAATTACATGTTTTAGATTCCTTAAACTTTTTATCTAAAGTTTTCACGCGATGAAATGATAAAACAAAAATATGCTATGATAACCATTTCATATAAATTGATAACAATTTACAAGTAAACTGCATAATACACTGATTGCATACAATTAAAAAAAAAAAAAAGTTAGCTGCATTTTTATGATTTAAAAAAAAGCTCAACCTCGTGTATCTATTACTAGTTTGCATGCTACCTACATACATATTACATATGTGGCATCAATAGGTAGCTATGTATACGTATATGAAAAGATTTCTATTACGTCTAAGCGATTAACATTTTGCGGCCTTCATATTATTTGTAGTTCATTTTTCCACTTGGGTAACTGCCAGAAAAACGCCATCGACCAACGGCGGCACCGCACCATCACCAACGGCCAACAAACTTGAACGTCACTATACTCGCAGCGTTTCGCATTGAGCATGTGATCGGTGCATGCCACATGCTACATTAAAACCTGCAAATATTAAATCAAGTGTAATGGAGTCGCAGAAATTCATATATATATAGTCTTCTTGGGGACTTGCAGAGCTTGATTTTCTATTAGATGTAACTTATATAGAGTGCACTCTTTTAAATTGAATTAAATTTGCACCAATTTAATAGTGACGAGGGAGCTGGTCACGCAGTATATTCAGTTGACACATAAAATTAGTATTTTAAGTGAAATAAGTTCGATGACTTTAACAAATTATTTATTTAAATATTAAATTTATGTTAAAAGATTAAAGTGCCGCTCGCCGCCTGGGTTGTGACTTGCACCTATGTTCGATTACATTATATGAAAGATTCTAATGGCAACGGCTAAATGTATTTTTAAAGTCGTTTTTCACTTAATTTTGTATATAAAAAATTCTTAAATTTTAACTAAAAAAAAAAATTGGTATGAAAATTTTAAATATTTAATAAAAACAACATTTTACAAAAAATCGTCCACCCGTTTTCGAAATATTGAATTTTCAAAAAAAAAAAAATATTTTTCGAAAATTTTGAATTGCAGTATTATTTAGAATTCAAGGGAGATCCTGTAGAAATTTTTTTTATTGAAATCGTTTTATGAGAAAGTCGAAAATCAATAAAATGGTTGTGTGGCAGGTACTGTAAATAACAAAATATTTTAAAATTTTTTCCTCCAAAATGTAGACCATATACTCAAAGCAGTACTCAGACGAATTTTTAACAAAAACGTTAGACCCGTTTTCGAGATAATTAAGATGGTAGAAAAATTTGTATGGCAAGTACCGTTATTTTTGGGCCTAAAACAACTATTCAAAAATCTATTTTGGACAATCACCTGAAACGCCTAAGCACCAAGTTTGAACAAAATCGGTTCAGCTGTTTAGTCTGTAGATCGTTCTACAGACAGTCAGACAGACAGAAAGACAGAGAGACGGAATTACCGGACCCACTTTTTTGTGTTCTCTATCATTGTAATGTCAACTTTGATTAAAATCTCGAGTTCGATATTTTTTTTCCAAATACAAAACTTGCCCTATCGCAAAGTAAAAACACTAAACTGTTTTTGAAAAATCAATTTTTCTTAAATCGAAAAAAAAACAATTGATTTTTTATTCAAGGAGCACCTGCATAAAAATGCAATTTTAATCAGTGCATCCAATAGTGAGAAAGTCGAAAATATGCAAGTAATTATATGGGAAATACCGTCAATAATAACACAAACGTGAAATAATTTTTTTATTTATGTAAAAGTGGACTGCTAATTTTAGAATTTGGTTATTCTTGACTAATTTTCGAAAGTTATCCTTTTTAGTTTATTTTTTCTTTTGATATCGTAGTATAACTCCTTAGGATAGGTTAGGTTGAAGTGGCTGTCAGCGTTGTAGCTGACACACTTATACCAGAGTTGGTCATTTGTGATCAGCGCTGCCGTTTTGAAAATCTAGATGGGAGTATTTCAAAGGTTTAGAGGGGAGTATTTTATGTTCGTAGGGAGTATGCAAAAAAAACTGACGAAAAAAAGAGATTATACTTATTAACAACATAATTTTATGAAAATATTTTATAAATTTGTACTTCAAGTCCTTGTATCACCTAACGGTGAAATAAAAGAATACCCAGATTAATTAATTGCATAAGAAAAACAAATAAAGTTTTAATAACTAAAACAAACCTAAGCAAAGAAAAATAACATCTATTCAATAAGGAACTTACATAACACACATTCAATGAAAAAACAGATTGTATTGTTACGCAATCGGCAGTGCATATCAGACTTTTTTATATTATTTGCAATAATTACTACACAAGAGCTCTTTTGAGGGTACCCCTTGCGATGCATGTTCATTTTGTGATAGAGATTTTGCTATTAAAATTGAATTTACTGTGCTAATTCGTAAGCAGTTTCTATTTTGTGTTTTTATTAAATGCAACTGTAAAAAAAATGCGTTCAGCATAGGCACTGCTGTGAGTTAAACAAATTAGACAACCAATAAATGTTTTCAATGCGCCAAACATTGGCTCACCAAGGGCATTATTAGTTGCTAACACATTTTGCCAGAACTCTTCCAAACTGCAATTTCGATTGAAGTATTCATTATTGTTCAAAAACCCCCATTCTTCACATAGTTCCTCAATATTATCACCCGTTACAAGACGTGGAAATATTTTTATAAGAGAAACTAAAGAACGACTTTTTGCTTTTTGGTCAAAAATGTTAAGCGCTTTTGACACTTCATCATCGAAACTTATTCTCGAGCGTATTTCCTTACAGAGAATTACATAGTATTCACGACAGTTGTCAAGAATACTCTACATATCATCTGGTGAAAGCTGCTCTCCAGAGAGCAAGAGACTCGCTTTACATCAAGGAAAATCGCATTATTTGGAAAGTCAAGATTATTGAGTGCTTCATCGTCAATATAAAAAGGCTTTATAAAATTTGTTAAAACCCTCTTATAGTACATTTTAACTGTAGGAAGGAGAACATGTATTCTGGGATCTTCAGATTGAAACTCCAAACTCAACTTATTTATTATTTTTAAGATATATGAAAGAAAATGAAAATAAATTTTGTTTTCTACAGACATATCCAAAAAAAATCTTATAAGCCATGCTTCCAGTTTTGTCTAACTCACATGAAAAAATAATCATAGAAAACAAGATTACGACACTTCTTTGTTTTTCTTGTTTTATTGACGTCATGTGAAAACAAATCTGCAAATTGTTGTTGCTTGTGGATTAATGGATTTTTTCACATATGACGTCAATAAAATAAGAAAAACAAAGAAGTGTCGAAAACTTGTTTTCTCAGAATCATGAGTTGAACGCACTGGATGATATCGGAGATGCCATGTTTAATGAATGTTTGCAAACGTTTTGGACATTTTCGAGGGGAGTACATTTCGAGTGAGGGGAGTACGGGAGTATAGTAAAGGCTAGGGGAGTACGAATAATCCCTTAGTATTCACTTCGGCTGCCCTGCTTGTGATACCACATGAATCTAGAGACATTCTCCCTATTCATTTAACTGTTTGGAGATCATAATGAAGCGTAAAAGATTATAGATGTCTATTTTATTTAAATCCCTCAGTTTCTCAAAGAAAAAAACTCCAAGATGAAGCTTACGTCTCTGACTTAATTTTAGTCTGTTTGAGTACACATCCAAGCCAATCCCATCTTCAGTTTTCGATCCATCTGTGTAAAAATAGATAGCATCATCTTTCAAGAAGCTTAAGTTCTCCCAGACAGATCTGGAGGAATGGTGAATTGGTGGAGGTGGTGAAGTTTTTGCCGAATTTTTGTTAAGGGATGGTGTAATCAATGTGACTTGAAAGCGATCTGAATGATTATAACCCCTTAGATATATTTGAAATAATGGAAATATGAGAATTCTGTGCTTGTAGATTCAAATTGAAGATTTTGTTGGTCTGGATAGGTTTCGATTTCGGTTTTAAGGATTTTAAATTTCGGGTTTTGGATTAGGAATTATGATTGTGGAACTCCATAACCACTAAACAATTACACAATTCACTTCATAGATTGAATAGAATTTAATTACATATGTAGTTCCAAGCTTCTACTGACTTTTTAAAACTATTACCCAATACGTCATGACTTAAATTTAAGTAAGTTTTTAGTTCAAATAAATAAGAGAAAATTTCAAACATGAAAAAAGTTGACGAAAATTTTATTACAAAATTTAATTAATTTTTTTTAACGTTGAAAAATTCAAAAATAAAATACAAGAAAGCAAAAATACCCTCAAATTTTTAACGAAATCGGTGCAATCGTTTTTTAGTCTAAAAATATAGGTGTAAATATAGAAATTGTGTTATGTGTGGCTATTTGGTCCATTCTCAAAGCTCCGTCAAAAATTTACAAGGCCATTCCAAAATTTATTTTCCTCAGTATTTGTAAGCTAAATTAAAACTTCATCTTAATTCTACCAGATCATTCATATAAATTTAAATCATCATGTGTTTTGCTGACAGATCTTATCATTGACAGATTTAATTGGCTAATCTTTGCTACTTTTTATTGATGTAATTTATATTACATTTCAGAATATATACACACCCACAAAGGAATTTTTTATTGAGCTTATTATAACTTATACAACGTTTGAATTCTTTCCACTTCCCAAACAATATATATGTACCTACATTTATATATTAATAAGCCTGAAACTTTGAACATGAAAATAGAAATTTGAAACTAAATTATATACTCGTACATATGTATCCATGAGACTATTAAATCACCTTAATTGAGATTATTCTTTTGTGGTCAATTTAGAAATCTGATTGACTTTATACAATATAAACTTGACTATCTAATGCATACATATGTATATAGATATGTACATGTTTTATCAACAATTTACTCGTCTTCATTAATTTACGAGTATCTCTATAAGTAAATTGAAGATTTCCTGCGAAAAATAAAGCAAGAATAAACTCGTATACATACGAGTACAATGTACATACATAGAAAATCCATTTCATTCGCTAAGCTATCAAGTTATTTGTCACGTTTTTGAATTGCAAACAGTTTCAATTGACAATTGAATGCAGTGCTTATTGTTCATAGATACATATGTAGGTACAATCTTGAAGGCAACAACTAAAATTTTGACTTAGGAGATAAAAGTTCACGTTTTTTTAAGGGTGACTGACACTTTATTTGCTGAATGGATGTATATGACAGGTCTATACGTTTGCATTTTTTTACTTAAACCTGACATATATTATATTGTGTTAATATAAAAATTATCTAGGTGACATAATAATGACAGCTCAATGTCATATCAAACATGAGTTCCATTCAATATCATATTCAATAAAAAAGTAACCGAAAATATAAATTACATATGTAGATCCATTCGTATTTAATTGGCATTTGTTGAATTTATTATTAGTCAATTTATATTAATTGACATAAATTCTACTTTAAATTAAGGAAAAAATAACGAATTTTATTTTAATGTTCAATTGAGGAGGAGGGTATTTTTTTGTTCTTGGTGCTGCATATAAGAAAGTTGCTTTAAATTGATTCAATTGAACAGTAATTTATGCATTCTGTACAATAGTCACCGAAAGCAGAGACCTCTAGTGAAAGATTATGCAAATTGTCTTTGACAAACCTCTTTGAAGTTCAACAATAGAGGTTATGTGAAATCAATAAGCCAATCAAATGATTTGATTTGGAATTCAATATTTCAAATTATTTAATTCAAACATATCATTGGGCATAATGACGGAATTTAAGTAATAATATATTTCCATTTCCAATTCTGACAGGCAAGTACAAACGTAACTAAACGTCATTTCAATTCAGACAATCGTGTACTCATTAGATTACCATTGTGGGCACTCTTTTGAATAATCGTTTAAACTTATCTAAATTACACAAAACAAATCAACTCGATGATTTTGACATTTTAATTATGTGAGTGTATTAGTGATTCTGTTTTCGATTCTGAAATGAAATTCAGAATCGTTTTCTGTTCTGTTTAGAGTAACCACTGTCATTTTGTGATGGTCAGAACAGTTCTGGATGGCCAATCGAAAAGGTCATATAAGAAAGCATCATAATTATGAAACAAATGCCAAGAAATCCAAAAAAAGTTGAGTGTTGATGCATGATAATTTTTTTTTATGTTGTTTCTTATTTATTTGGAAAACAATGAAAAGTTTATTATGAAGAATTTACTTAATTTATTTGTTAAAATAAATCAAAAATGTTAATAACTCTTTTCCTTAGAATGCACTTTTTTTATGAAAAATTAATGAATATTTGATTGAACACGGGTGGCATGGCGAATTACTATAGGCTAGGTTTGCTCTCCATCGTTGGATGAAGATGACCTTATCTATATGATATCCTTTTTTAATAAAAAGCAGTAAAACATTTTTATTAACATGCAAATTTGAAATTTGTTTAACTATTTATTTTGTATCTCCATGAATTGAAAATTAAAATGTTATAAAACAAACATGTCAGCTGCTATATTCACTTGTTAACTGCATCTGATGACATTTGAATGACACTTCTAAGATTTAATGGTCACTAAATGGGCATTTAATTTAAAGGGTGTTTAAAAGCTTGTATAATTTTAAAAATGGTTGGTGAAACAAAAAGACTATATATCTACATATATATAAGTGAGCATCATTTTGGTACCAATCTCTGTCAAAATTGAAAGACAAACATTTTCAATGATGGCTTTTAATAAGAAACCATAAGAATTTCTAAGCTCTAGGTCACATGTTTACTTCTTTATTAATTTTAAACGTTAACTCTGACATTTAAGAAAACAAACCTCCTTGGTAACAAAACAAAGAGAAACTGCAAACAGAATGTTAACTTTGCATTAATACAAAGAATTATAAGCTTAGTGCATATTGATGTATAGCTTAGTTTTAGTAATAACATTTTTTCTATTAAGCAATTCAAATCAATTCAAATGAGCCGGTATAACGCATAGTTAGGTCAAGCATTAAACATTAGCATATATTAGAAGTCTGAAACCTAATATGAGGTCAGAGATTATATTATGAGTCTACGAGTATATTGCATTTTTGCTTAAGTATAAACAATCTTGTCTAATTTTGTTCATTTCCGCTACATATTTTAATATTCATTCTTAAAAATAAACCTAATTAATGATTGTATTCACACTTTTCTTGAGTCGCATCAATTTATTATTTAGTTTTTTAGTTATTATTTTTTAAATTCTAAAAGACATCATTGTTAAAATCTTAAATAGAGGAAGAACAACAACAATCGTCTTGATAGAATAAATTTAAATAAAAAATTCTCATCACGATAAGTCATTATACGATTATGAATCTAGTGAGCAAAACTAGAAATAGAAATTCCAATTTGACAGTTGACATCCAATATGGTGAAACTTCCGTTTTTTGTGTACCTTATCTTAATATGTAAGCTTTTTCTTTTTTCGTTATCAAAATCCTGCTTTGTTTTAATGACCCTAACAAGATCTACTATATGATATGTATAGCCGGTTAGGAAGCATAGACTGTAAGGCACAAGTCTGGAACGTGATTTGGTTTTGACAGTAGCGCACACCTGCTAAGACCTTAATGCTATATGGAAATAAGACTACAGTAATAAAAATTTTTTATATTTACAATGGAAATCACATTTAATTATGACACAAACATTGACATTGAAATATCTCTCGAGATTTAAATTTAGATTCCGAATTATTATGTAAGAAATAAGTGTTATATTTCGTGCTGATAGCAATAAATATAATGTTTATGGAAAATTTAAATCATCACGAATGGAATCCTAATTGAAAGTCAAACATGAATACACACAAATGTAAGTACATATATGCACATTTATATTGTAAATAAAGTAAGAAAATGTTAGAAATTTCAGAAAATTGAATTGAATTGGCATCAGATCTATCTAAATATTAAAGTTGATGGTATGTATTTACTTAATGGCCCGAAAGCGAAAGAGACATCCACGTAAGGAAATCTCTCTGCCACCATAAAGTGTGAGCGAAATGTGAATAATGAGACTTCAAATTATGTAGGTGGGGTTAGCTATCAATTGGGCATTTATAAAAACTATACTATGTTTGCTTATTTTTATTCTAATTCTGATACTTGACCAACAACATCATGCATCGCATTTCGTGAAAATAGATTTATTTGTCTACATCTCAGTCTTTATCCCATACAAGCATTTTCTACGTCCCAGCCCATTGACGTATGGTAGCATTTCATAATGTGAAACTATTGCCCATGTTGTCAAGAAATTAAATTGGAGAATTTTAAAATTACTCTCAGATATCTTTGACAAATTAAGTGACAGGTCAATTTCTACACTATCAAATAGTTGGGCCACCGAAAAATTAGGAAGATCTTATGTATTTCAGATCTCAGAGATCATAAAGAACACCAATGTCTATGAGATCATAAAAACTTATACTGAGTTTTTTAAGAACTATAGTCTGCTGATACAATCTTGTTGAAAAACTGAATCCATATTATTGTAAACGGAATATATGAACGGATTCAGACTTTCCATATGCACCATAGTCTGGCTAATCGACATGGCGTACCATGTGCAGGTGTTTTATTATTTTATGTATGTCCTCCTAAAAAAAACAATTAAACTTATATTTGATGAGGTAACTATTTGAAATTGATTATCAATTTTGAACACCTGTTTATACTTGTAAAAATTAATCCGCGTCATTTCTAAAGTAGTTTCTTATTTATTTATTAATTTCAAATGCTTTTACGGAGTACCAACAATAATAATTTCGGACTTAGATTATAATTTCTTAACTATAGCTTAAGTAATTAACATTTAGATGCTTATAAGTATGCACTTTGCAGAAACGCTACGTAAAAACCCACTTTGATTTTCCAGATACGTCAAATAACATAGATTAGGTTCATGAAAATATTGCATGGTAAAGGTAATAGCTAGATTAATTTCAATGGTTTATAAAATAAGACTGATTAGTTAAACAATTAAAATATAACATGTTATCAGTTTTACAGTTGTCTATGACTGATTAAAGTATTAGTTTATGTATATCTGTTGGTGGTCAGTTTTGTGGGGTCAAAAATGTTAGCATTATCAAGATTGCTTTATAACAACTATATAAAGTATGACGTGTGCATAATTTTTTTTTTTCAATTTAAAAAATAAATATGTAGGTACATACTTTTTTCGAAAAGTTCATTGATATATTTCTATTCCAAATGTCTGTAAATTCTTAAGTCTATCCTTCAAAATTATGTAATTTTTTTGTTGTAAAATTATTATAATACTTTATTGTAATTTTTTACACCCTTATTACATTTGGCAAATATCAATTCGATGTTTGATGTTTATCAACAAAATTGGTGAATCAGTATTATCGTTATTCAATATTAATATTTTTGATAAAAAATAAAAAATAAGTTAAGATAAAAGTAAAAAAATTAAAGAATATT
The DNA here is from genome assembly GCA_910595825.1 of Philhelius pedissequus. Classification (NCBI taxonomy): domain Eukaryota; kingdom Metazoa; phylum Arthropoda; class Insecta; order Diptera; family Syrphidae; genus Philhelius; species Philhelius pedissequus. Next base: position 11,581,685 of record OU343163.1, on the reverse strand, counting down.
GTGAATTGTTCTTTTAATACACTTGATATTATAGTTCTCAAAAAAATATTTTTTTATGAATTTATTAGTCAATTAATTAATGGTAATTAATGTAAAAAATTATACAATTAAATGTAAGAAAAGTTATATTTTTAAACTGTTTTTTTTCACTTATTTGATTATTTTATACATAAAATGTATTTAATTTGTTTTTCTAATTTTTAAGTATTTAAGAAAATCAATTCTTAACATAATTTAATAAATAGTTTCTGTCTATTTTAGAAATATTGAATTTCGTATAAAACTTTGGATGGAAATCCGTTAATGAAAAAGTTGTAATTCAAAAACAAACTATTTAGTCAGAAATGTCTACCTAATAATTCATAGAAAATTTTATTAATTTAAGTGATATAAGATCTTACAATGTATTAAAGTATAAACAATTTTGCTTTCATTTATTTATTTACCTATAGTCTCTATCCATACTGGTGCACACAAAATGATTTCATACTAAAAACGTTATTTTTATTGAAATTATCATCATCCACGTCAATAAATTTAAATATCAGAAATTGAGCTTATATGTAGATATACAATATGTTTATCTAAAGCCCTCGTGCATTTAAATAAATCTATCTGCCAAGTCAAAGTCCATACTAAAGCCAGACTTTCATACACACCCGCAGCCTCACCCACTTACATATAGTCATAAGTCATAACTCACTTACAATAATATACAATTATTACATACATAAATGCATAAACAAATGTCAGCCAGAATGCTCACTCAGCAAATTATTCTTAGATTTAATTCAATAAAACGATATAATGCAACGATAGTGCAAGAAATATTTCTGGAAAATAAATAATATGGTACTTAAGACGTATTTATTGGTTGTGCATTTGCATTTAATGCACACACAAATATTGATTCTTGTTTGTAAATTACGATAACATTGTAGTGAGTTTTATTACTTTTAGGCGATATACGTACTTACAATTTATGTAAAAAATTTTAAATTAATTAAATTGATATATTTAATTTTAGATTTTTCCTTTAATTTTTAATTCTAGATCAATAAATTATTTTTGACCATTTTTTTATTCAAATCAGCTATGTATTTTATAATAACTATGTTTTTTTAACAGCCTTGTCACTCATGTTTGATAAATTAAAAGCTATTTTACAATAAGAGAAATATGTACTTTTTCAGAAACTAAACTTTATCTAATATCATGGCTTTTTTGAATTAAGTTTTTTAAATTTATGATGGTATTAAATACAATATAGTATTCATGATACACGATGAATGCACAAGAAGTTTTTCAATTAAAATGAAAAAGCAGACCAGGAAAGGAGTCTGATGGGCGACCTTGGCAAGTCGTGAAATAGATGTAACTCCAGCTAAAAATAATCGAGAAAAACTTGTTGGTAGCACACCAGTCATTGTTGGTCATTCAAAGTCAATAAATGATACAAAAAGTACTTTTAAAGCAAGTATGTAATCATACAAAAAATGAATATTCATGACATACCCAAAAAAAAATGTCTGCAGTCTCCAACATAACTTGAAAAAGTATTCGTCGAGAGTTTCCACCACTAAAAAAACAAAGTAAAATAACCTAAAAAAATCACATTAATCATGCCTTAATATAAAAATAGAAGACACAAATTAGTATGAACAAAATTCAAATTGTCTATGTTTGCAGATGCGGGTAGGAAATTAATTCTTTGAGAAAAAAATAGTGGAGACTTCTACAAATAATCTGCTACATTTAGTGGTTTCGCTCTTCAAAACGAAATGTTCGTTTATTCATGAGCAACTTCGTTGTGCGATCGCAACTAACATCGGTAAGTCGTTTTGTTATTTTTTGATAAGACCCAACCGATATCTGTATGCAATTTTTCGGTTCGCTTGAACATCATACCTAAAGGCTTAATTATCAATGACGCAAAATGTTAAACATTCTGCTGTTAAGGTATAAGCATAATAAAATGTAAGCACTTTCCTAAAATATTTCTAATTTTATATACTTATATAATAAGAACTTTGATAAATAGCAGCGGAACACGCCTTAAAGAGTTCAAAGCACTAATCCCCCGTTTCATAAGGGTAGCTTAAATGTAAGATCAGCTGAACCTTAAACTGAGTTTGTCCCCTTTCACACAGGGAAACCAGTTGCTGGAGATTTTTTTGACGTTTTCCTTTAATTGCCTTGTACCTTCTTTCACACGAAGAAACTGGCACCAAGAAACTGAGGAGAAAACTGGGGAGATTTTTGTTCGGCTAATTGGAATGCAAAGCAAAACGTCAAAAAATCTCTTCAAATCGTTGACCGGGGAGATTTTTTTCATTCCCCTTACTTCTCGCCATCAAACTCCCAGTTGCCGGCAACTCAGTTTCCTTGTGTAAAAGGGGTCTTTAAATTTTTCACTTAACTTGTCCGGTTTCACAGTGAAATCTTCAGATCAGTTGAACTTCGCTTAACTAGATTTTATAAAAAAGAGTTGGCAGCATTTTTCTTAATGCGTTCAGTACGTAACTTTAATTGATTTTCCAACTTTCTTTCCTTGTCTTCCCCTTTTCTCTCTGACACTGAGAACACACGAAACAACACAAATGTGTTGTGCTGTTAACAAGCGAGGGAATATTTATTTTGTTTCAATTATTCTGATTTTGGTCATCTATAGCAAAACGAAGATAATAAATAAAATAATATTAAAAATTGATATAATATTAAATAAAATGCACGACTGGATCGCACGAACTTGCTCTTATGTTCAAATCGTATGCAAAAGATTTCTATTAAAAGTCATTTTTTACATGATTTTTTATGTATACAAAATTTCTTTAATTTTTTTCTAAAAAAAATTGGTAGACAAAAGATTAAATTGGCTTAATCAAAGAAAAAATAATTTAAAATTCTGAAATACAGAAATACTTAAACTATTTTGAGCTAAAAAAAAGTACGCCATTATTTTATTTCTTGGAAAAATTTTAAAAATCTCTGGAAACTTTTTGAAAACATTTTTAAAAAAATCAAAAACGCTAACTTAAAGGTTTTCAGCAAATACATATAACTATAATTTTTGTAAAAAAATTAATGAGCAGTTTTCAAAATATAAACTAAAATTTTTGTAATGCTTTTAAAAATATAAAACAAATATTAATTAAAAATATTGGTATGCAATATAAATTGGGGTACCTACACCTATATACATATGTGTGAAATTTCGAAAGAATCACTTAACCCATTTATGAGATAGTCGAAAGCAAAAAAACGGTCCTATGGAAAGTACCGTTTTTAGACTTTAAATTTTTTTTTCAACCATTTGATCGGTCGTACCTAAAAAGCCGCACTGATTTTTTTAAATCAAAATCGTTAGAGCCGTTTTCGATAAAAATAGGCTTAAATGTAATAGTTATTGACAGGTACCGTTATGTTTTGAGCTAAAACAAACATTTCAATTTCACTTCTGTACAATACCTAAAAAACTCTATATACCAAGTTTGAAGCAATTCTGCACACCCGTTTGGGCTGTAGGTGTCTATACATAAATGCAGACAAACTGACAGACGAACAGACAGTAGACAGACAGACAGGCAGGCAGAAGTAAAACTGGGGGTAAGCTAAGTGTTATATGGATTTAGTATCTACCTATGATGCTAAGAAGATTAAATAGCATTTTGGTGTTTTTATTTTTTTTTGTACATGCAGGTATATGCATTCTCAAATACTTATTTGTCTTTGCGGCGAATTCTACTTGAAGCGACATAGATTATTTGTTTAATAATTGGAAAATAGTAAAACCATTAAACGTCAAGACCATATATTTCTGTATATTACTAGATACCCACTTCACCGGAAAAATTTAAAGATGCAGCCTCCATTTTTGACTAGGAAAAAAGAAGATTCTGCGCATACAGTTATATGAAGGCTGCTGTCAATCTATTCGAGTTTTATTACTTTTGAACAACCTTCTTTCAACCATCAACTTTAGTAAAATGTTAATATATGTTCGATGATTAACTTGTTTAATATAAGAAAATTCCTTTTTTTCGCTCAGTATCATATTAAAATTGATTTGACATCACACTAATCCCCAGTTTCACAGTGGGAGTTTAAATTTAATATCAACTGAACATTAAGCCGAATTTAAATTTTAGGTTTAATTTGTCCGGTTTCACAGTGAAATCTGATCTTCAGATCAGTTCAACTTGGTTTAACTATATTTTATGAAAATAGTTGGCAGCATTTTTCTTGCCTCGTCCTCCCTTTCTCTCTCTGACACAAAAAAATACGCGAAACGACGAAAATAATAAATAAAATAATATTCAAAATGGCCTCGTTCGGTGCGCGGCCGATAGGCTATCCAAGATACCTTTGTAGCGGATTTATTTTCGAACGATTCGGGTAGCTTTCTCGTTATGTCAGTTGTATTGCATACACATCTGAAGTTTTGAATCAGCTGTCCCTCACATTTCCAAACGAATCTCAACGAATCCAATAATTTTTGGGTAGCTTGAGATTTGTGTTTGACAACATATGTTTAGTTCATCAGCAGTTTTTTCCTTAGGCGTTACAACAACACCAAGCAATCCGGATCGGTTAGGTTGCGCCACCGAACGAGGCCAATCACTATAACAACTCGATAACATTTGAATACACAATTTTGTTTTGCTCATAATATTAGGGGGGTTCACATTCTCAAATATGCTGGACAAGCATGGCTTGATTGACTCGCCTTTGAAAATGTGAACGCTCATCAAACGGATGTTTGATGGATATCAAAATATTTTAATATATTTTGCTTGCCTGACACACATGTTGGAGAATATTAGGGCATGCTTGTCAAGTCAGTAGGAAATTTTACTATAAGAAAAGTTGTCAACCTGTGCGCATCAAACGAAAAGAAAAATGGCTGTAAGCGGAAATTGCGAATTTTTGAGAGATTTTTTAAAATTATATCGGGGTTTACCAGAGACATGGCAAATTAAAATGGAAGCTTATAAAAACAAAACTAAAAAACACAAAGCTTATGATTTCTTTTGGACAAATTTAGAGAAATAGAGCGAAATGCCAATGTAAAGTCATGAAAAAAGAACATTAATTCCATTAGAACATGTTTTCTCAGAGACCTAAAAAAAAGACAGTGAAAGATCTGGGTCAGGAGAAGACGAGTTATATGTTCCTTCGTTGTGGTATTTCAACGATTTTCTGCGTCCATCCTGATATAATTTTTATAATCTAAATGCGAAGTCAATTTTAATTTGTCCAACAAATTAAACGAAAAACATTTTGGACGTTTTTTTAGCCATTCCTTAGTCTAAATTCGTTTCCTCTTATTTTGTTGCCTTTTTTCTTCTTCTTGCGCTTCATCTTCTAAAATTTGACCAATTACAAGAGCTGCAATTAAAATGTCTGCCATGGTCAAAATTCTAAAGAGAACTAATGTTTGGCAGCCTGTTTGACTAATGTGAACACAAAATGGCTTCAATCCATCAAACATCATCAAGCCATGCTTGTCCAGCATGTTTATGAAGGTGAACCCCCCTATTATCTGAAAAAAAAAACAATACAAACGCTGAACTGAAGTTTAACCGGCAGAATAATCTCGGTTAGTTTAAACTACAAATTGAACTCAGTTCAGGGTTTAAGCGACACTGTGAAACCGAATAAATTGTTGGTCTGAAGTATAACCAAAAGTGGAGTTTAAGCTTGCACTGTGAAACTGGGCTTATATCGTTTAAAATATGTGCCAATATCGTGAAGCTCTATCTATATTTCCTGTATGTGTCTAATTTAGATCGTTGAAATTAATTTTTACAAAAATGAGCGCGACATGTACATATTATGTGAAATGATCCAGCGCTGATGAAGAATTATAATTTTGGTGTCTTACCAGTTCATATAAGATTTTCTTCAACCATTAAATTGTATTATCACTAGGCAGCAGATGACGAGTCCATCGCACGAGAAGGACCGCCACATTGTTTGAAAACCAAAAGGCCATTAAAAGGAATTAATAATGCTACAAACTTGAAAAATCCACCATAATTTTAAAGCATACCCACGTATATCATTAATTTATTTTCAACATAATTTTCTCAAGCATTTTCACGACAAATTGTAAGATAGTGTTATAGGGAACTAAATAATTTTGAAAACGTGTGTTTCTATGTTTTAGTTTTTTTAATATCCCAACATTAGGTGCGTTTTTTTGCAATTAGTTGAAATTAGTTGAAAAAAACGAACAAGGTCCTTGGCAGCACTAGTCACTATTAATTTGCAAGATGACATTTGAAGAACAGCTGTGATGCAAGAAAAAAACAAACATCACTGTTTTCCTCATCCTCATCCTTCTAAAAATCATCGGGTAGATTTGTTTCGTGTAATTTCGATGTATTTATTGAATTTAAAATAACATAAAAAGAACCAAGTTAACTATTATTTATACAAGAAAATGTGAATCAAGTAATTTGAAAATTGAAATCATGATGTGATTTTCTTTTAATTTAATTTTCACAAATACAGTGGTACATAGAATTCAACCTCTTGAAAACTACCCCATTCGTGCTCTTCATTCCTCGGTCACTGATGATGACATGATATTAGTGGACGCGAGTTGCTTATTCGGACGGGACGCTCAGTTCCTATGTCATTAGGAATATAGGTCTGAGCAAGAGCGGACGACGATCAAGAAGATTGAAGTATGCCAAGGATGTAGCAGAGAATCTGTATTGGGTTGCTCCCGTGTACAACAAAACGCAGCCGAAAACAATTTTCTCAGAGAAACCTTTGTTTTGTTGTTCATTCAATTCTTGTTAATGGAACGAATAACAACTTCAGGAAATGTTTTTTATTTAATAATAATTTCACAGTCAATTTTTAATATACCTACATATAATAAAAATAAACGCAAAATTGAAAATCGCTATAGAAGGTTTTGCTCATGGCGAGGTTAGGTTAGGTTGACATGGTCGTCAGGAAAACAACTGACACACTTAGTCCAAATGCTCAACCAAACCAAACAAAATTGATAATTATCTGACATTTTTATACAAGTTTTTGGTAGCACAGTTTTTATACTCTCCAATAGCTAAGCCCCGAGAATTCTCTGGGTTTAACAACAACTAATCCCCAGGGGTGGGATTAGTTGTTGTTGGATTTAACATGCAAATTGTTAATTCTACTCATCGTTTTTTTCGTCCAATTTTCCCGGGGCTTAGAAAAAAACACGCCTATTATGTACATTGGATATACATAATCAGATGATTATTGTTTTAAATTAATTTTAGTTATTTTTCGGGTGACAAGCGAATGTTAGAAAATATTTGTTTGATGGCACGAAAAAAATACAGTCCTTATAAAATTCAGATAGAGGCAAATTTGAGGTTGAAACTTTTTTCGGTGAACACAGAAATCTATTGCCTAGATTCTATTTTTCACTTTTCTGATAAAAATATCATTTTTATCATTTTGTGTAGCATCTGTTAAAAATGAGTACCCATGTCTATTTTTTTTAACTGTATAGGTTACCGATATATGATATTCAAAATTGTACTCGTAGTATAATATTTGCAATGAGTCTATCTAATTAATGCCTGTTCTTCACCACTATCTATTGCACATCTATACTCAAGTATATTCTAAATCGACATTAATCAGTCAAAAAGAGAATTTGGTTTAATCTAATAATAAAATAAAATATAAGAATTTATTATATCAACGTTGGTCGAGTGATTGTTTTTTTTTTGTTTTGTTTCATGACTAAACCAGACATGTGAATGCTTGTTTTTATTTTTTTCCTATCCACAACCACAACATCTATCTGTATCTAGTTATGTAAGCAAGCTTTCTGTATCTGCATCTAGCAACTAATGTTGATTAATTTTATACCATACACATATATTTATATATGCAAATGTAAAGACTCCAAAGAGACTAGACACTTAAATAACCCGGTTAAAAGCTTTTTTGTCTATACTATACCATTAATAGTTCAAAAATATAAAGCGAACTTACTCTTTCGGCGATATCATTAAGTAATAGATAGATACATTATGCTCATCTCGTTCTATCACATTCGAAAAATTACCGATCGTGATCAAGATTTCTTGGAGTTATCAATTTATTTAAAATCTAAATTGTGATTCAATAAAATTTGGTTCACTTTTTTGTTCGTCTTCTTATTTAACAACTTTATTCGGTCAGAAAAAAATTAACCAAAATAAAAACAATTTAAATTGTTTCTCATTCAATTTGTTTAGATACGATATATTAAAGTCACATCAATGTAGATACGTTGTTGTGTAGTATATTTGTGGGTCTTCGATATACACTGGGTTGAAAAACAAAAACTAATAAATAGCTAAGAACTTTTGCCGGAAAAACTTTGCAGAAATGATGACAAACTTAATTATATAGCACTTCAGAATTGGTTTCTATGGAATGAGCTTTTATAGAACAAAACCAAACAAACATAAAAAAACAGATCGTGTGTAATTCTTTGTTTACTTCAAAAATTATTCCTAGATATGTAGCTATACGAATATATCGATATTGATAAAAACTCAAATGTAAACAGTGTGAGAGAGAGAGAGAGAACCCCCGTGAGCTGACTGATGTACAAACTTGTTCAAAAGCTGTTTTGCTTGAGATGTTTCACGGCGACGACAACATCCGAACAACTCAAACTCTCAGCTGGTACTGTTTGGTTTGCCTTTGTCTATTTGCCTGCCAAAAGATCCAATAGATTAATTTGTATAGCTCACAACAAAAAAAAATAAATAGAAATAAATACGCGGTGCTCATAGAGAATTGACTTGATAAAATGTTGCGTGGAAGGGTGGAAGCATGAATCTGAGTATCTTGCTTGCATATTATGCTGCTGGGTAGCGCACGAAAATAGGAGTCTCTTAAATTATACAAAAAGTAAAGAGAATTTAACGAATGATTTTTTTGCAGAAATATTTAACAAAAATTAAATTAAATTGTTTAAAGATTAATTGGACTACCTTTTGTATAAATTTGTTTATAACCTCAAAACACTTATTATAACAGTTTTAATTTCTTAATACATACACATTAAGAAATAAAAACTGTTTAATAAATAAATAAAAAAAATAAATACAATTTTTAGCAAGTGTAGGTACAAAACAAAAATTTGGCCCACCAAAACAGCACAGAAATTATAAGTCAGAAGAAGTACGGAAGTTTTTTTTAAACAAAGATCGTTTTTGTATGTGTGGTAATCTATATGTGTACATATATAATATGTATGTACATCCTAATTTTCTTTACTAACAGTACCTATTAATTAATAAAATTTCTATGTTTAATTAATTTTTTGAAGAAGGGTTACTGTGTCGTATACGTGTTATTTTTGTCTTCTATTCATAAGTAAAATATTAAGATTTCTATTATCATCCATTGATTGTTGATAAAATTTATCAATTGCTTAACAAAAATATTTCACCATTGTGAATCATGCCAACAATATTTTGATTTAAATAGACTTTATTTTAAATTTTGACAATTAAAATGAAAATAATCTGTAAAATATTTGTAAGAAGAAACGAACTAAAATATATAGTTAATTCCCTCAGAATTGGAAAAATATAATTTACTAAAGTCGAGTAAAGATATTCTTCAATAAAAATAAAAAAAACTTAAATGTCAAAATTGATGATTACAGTTGTCATTTACAATATACCAATTTTCTGTATTTACATTCGTTAATTTAACAACATTCACAATTTATCAACCATGCATCAATAAATTGACAATCACAATACTGACTGAACAATTTATTTGATAAAATAACAATATAAACCATTCTTGGTTGACACTCGCAACAAGGTTGATAGTCATACTTTTTATTTTTACTTGCGAATATAGGGCAAGTTTTGCATTTGGAAAAAAAACTCGAGATTCCGATTCCGTCTGTCTATCTGTACAACGCTCTACAGTCTAAACTGCTGAAGCGATTTTCTTCAAATTTGGTATTTAAGCTTTTAAGATGATTGTCCAAAATAGATTTTTGAATCGTTTGTTTTTGGTCCAAAACCAACGGTACCTGTCATATTATTTTTTCTACAATCTCAGTTATCTCGTAGGTATACTCTACATTTTGGTGATTTTTTTTTTAATATTTTGTTTCGATTTTGAACTTTTGAATAAACGGTTTATAAAAATATTTTTACTTTTAAGTTTATACTAATAAATATTTAAAATTAATTAAATCTTATTAAATTATTTAAATTTTTTTTTTTAAATGTTGTATAGGTATAAAAATTTAAGTAAAAAACCACTTTGAAAATATATTTAAATTTTTAATAGAAACTACGTTTTGAAAAATACACGGGTGTAAAATTTTTTTAACACAAACTTAAGCCCTCTTCAGAACAAATGTGAAACAGACTTTGACATTTGCTTCAGTGTTGCTACAGATTAGTAAAGGTGTGTTCACAGTCTGTTGTAAAAAAAAATAAAATTTTACACTTTTACAAGACTTGGTACACCAGATCGTGAATACCCCTAATATTTATATCGAAATTGTAAGTAAGTAAATTTAAAAAGGGAGTTACCAAATGTATTCACAATTTTCGTTCATCTGTCATCATATTATGTAGGAAGGTCCTACATACATCAATTTCTTTGAATAAAATAATAAAAAAAGTTTTATTAAGCTTTTTCACCTTCTACAGTTTCTTGACTTCACCTTTTCCGACATTTTAGAAAAAAATCAAGGCTAACCCCTTTCAAAAAAAATTACATTTTCAACGATGTTCCCCAAACCCATCAATATATGCATCGAAAGAAAGGTCTGTTCAATACCTATCCACATCTGAGAACAAAAAGTATCTGCGGCGTCTGGTTCTTGAGATATTTCAATTCGAAATTATTCGCATGATTTTCCACCCAACTGCGTTTGACTTGGTTTGGATGGTGATATCTCCGCAACCAAGCTCCCCAAAAAGCTGCAGCTGCTAGAGCTCGAAATGGATTTCACACACGTTTCTATTGGTGTACAATCACAGGGAGTATGCTATGTTCTATTTTAGATACAATATAGAATGTTCGATTCGGAAACTTATTCACCGAGAAATACGAAGTCGGTAGATAAAATCATGCTTTGGTATTGTCCTCTTTCAGTCGCCAACAATTCTTCTTCCTCAACTTCGTTTCTGGAAGCAGACGATGGACTATTTTCCCAATAATAAATTTCTCGGAACATTTTAATTTAAAAAATATTTTCATACAACACCAAATCGAGAATAATTTTTGAGAGAAGATGCAACAAAATGTATTACAAATTTGAATTTGACTATCAACTATCAAGTTTTCTCTCTCAACTTCTACTATTTTCGGAAGTTGAGAAAACCAGTAGTTGATCAACTAGAGAGTTGAGAATCGAAAGTTGAAACTGTCAATTTTGAGTGAAAAAAAAAAACAAAATCACAGGTGAAAAATAAAAATCCTCAAGTTGAGTTCAACTTGTAGTGAAGAAAATGGCCCTTAAACGAATTAAGTACATACTCTTATTTGTACTTTCGATTTTTTTTTTTCAAAACAATAGCACCAAGTTCATAGGATCCAATATTGTTTCTTTTAAAATAAAATGCACGAATGATTCCCGCATACTTGTTCTTATGTTGGATCACATCGTAAGCATAGGATTTTTCGTAGAAACAGCTAAATATATTTTTAAATTCATTTATTACATGGATAGAAAAGTAGAGCTTATGCCGACGCGTATAGGATTAAACATGTTTCACCCTTAAAGGCGAACAAAAAAATCGCTTCAGCGACCTACAGACGAAATTTTGGGACGCACTTTTTTCGTGTTCTCAATCATCGTAATATCAATTCTCATTGAAAATTCGAGCATGATTTTTTCCAAATGCAAAACTTGCCCTATAGCACATATATTTCAAGTAAAAATCAATACTTGCTATATGGGAAGTAGAAAATCTGCCTTAGCCCCTTAAGGGGGTTTTGAATAAATTCTCAACTCAAAGAAGTTTTGTCCAATCCATAAAGTACGCCAGAAAAAATAAAAAAAAAAATATGTTTATTATGAAAGCATATTGACAAATTTATTTTATAAATTATTTTATAAAAATACATATCAAAAAAAAAAAAAACTAAACATTTAGATAATTATGTACATACATGTATTGATACATAAAATAGTTTTTTTGCAAGAGAAAATATTCCCAAGCTCTTAAATTAAATACTTTTCAAGCATTACTCTATTCAATAATGAAAATATAGAATAAAGTTAAATTTTCTAAGCAAGTTCGGAAAATTTTCTTCAATCAATATGAATTTAAATATATTTTGTATTTTGGACATGAAAACTCTTACAAAAAGTATTAACTCGTTACAAATTACAACTAAAATAAATAATTTTAACAGAATAAGAATACATTTAAGGTTGTAGGTACAAATAAGAATAAGAAATGATTTATTCAAAATAAACAGTCTCTCGAAAGCGTGAGTGCATTAGGCAGGCACAAGTAGCACATGTTAGAATTTCATCTTAGGCGGTATATCTCACGAAGAACGTTGGAATTATCGACCAAAGGCTGGAACTTACACTATGAACAGCAGGTGCCGTGAAGCTGCTTTGCTTCACCGGGACTACTTCTTTTTGTTCTTGTACCTTACTTGGCTTAGTCTCCACTGATTCCTCAATGACTCTCAACAGCCTCTGATAGAGAAATGACTGACGAAAGATAGGCTTGCTCAGACTCAAATGGTCATCTTTGAGAATGTAGAAATCTCCGTGGTCTATGTGTGCTGATTCTTCGGTTACAATGCGAAGTGGAAATTTAAACGTGGTCAACATTGTTGGTGTTCCCTCGGCTATGGTGACGACATTCACATGTCTTAAACACGTCCTCAAACAATGCATAAATCGATTGTGAAGTTCGAGTAACTTTGGAGATCCTTCTTCTAATTCTTTCACTTCAATAGAAGGAGAAAGTATCACTTGCATGTGTTGCTTCCACTTGGCTATGGAAGAGCCTTTATGTGGTGTTCCCAAAAACACAATACCTCTGGTGCTTTCAGCCATTTGTCTTACTTTTGGGTCTGGATCATCGAGAGCTTTCAGAAGCATAATTTTGGTGAGTATTCCACCCATGGAATGGCCAATCCAAATAATGGGACGATCTTTTCCGACATCTGAACGACTTATACGTTCAAGCAGGGAAGTAGCTCGTACATCGAAATGCCCTTGGCCTTTCTCACATGGACAGTACTTTGTGAAATTTGCTGACCATTCACTCACAGCCGATGTGTAGTCAATTCCGAGGATTCTAAAAGAGAATAAAACAAAACCTAGAACATATGCTCCTTTCATTAGTGTTCTCTAAGCTTACCTCATATTGGGGTGATCCTCTGGCAGCCATTCCATCGGCCAGCAGTTTGTATATTCTTCGCTATCTTGATTTATCCATTTACTCCTACAAATAATCATAAATCAGAATTATTGATGGTTTCAATGATTTTTTCAATTTGAACTCACCCATTGACACTGAACTCTCCTTGGCAGCCTTCATTTGCTTTTAATGGAATGTCTGGATGGACAACTTCCCAGTCCGAGCTCAGCTCAGCTGAACTTCTTAATGTTTCGACGAGTTCTTTGGTAGCTTCATCACTTATTTCAAGCTCTTTGTCAGTGTGTTTTGTTTGACTCGCAAGTTGTTCTCGTTCTGTGTGACCTTTCTTGGCTTTTTCATTCTTCTTTCCATTCAACAATCGTTTTGCTTCACCAACCAGGAACACATCATCGACTTCATTTGTATAGAATGCATTTTTTCCATAGAGACCAAGCTCTGTAGGAACACGATCTTTCTGACGCCATGTAATGAAGACACCACCTGATTCAATAGAATTTATCTCAGTTTTGTATTTGAAATAAACATTTTGATATTTTCAAAACTAACCTAAAAGACCATGAATAAAGACAACATCAGCCTTTGGCTTAGTCCTCGTCCTCATCAGTGGATGCAGAGGATAAACATTTGGTGGATATTGTGTGTAGTTTGGATCATCATGATCGAGGTTGGCCAGACATTTGGCTGCTGTTACTTGAAGCCGAATATCATGGCCTCTTTGCCATTCAGCAAGAACACCAATCCAACCTTTAATTAGAATATTGAATAGTTATTTAGTTTTTCAATTCAATGTTAAAAGAACCTTACCTGATGCGAAAAAGTCTTGAACCGACTCACTGGACATTGACATGTTAGCCAGAACCTTGCATAGCGTCGATAGAGTTTCACTATCTCCAGCAAAGATCTTTTTGAGTTCCATGAGATGCATAAGGCCACCTTCTTTTATGAGCTTCATGCAGATTTCTTCGTCTTTTGTAATATGATGCAGGAAAGCAATGACTTCTTTTAACAAATCTGTGTCTTGAACTGAGAGAGAATGACCTTGTTGAATGAATTCATCAATATCATCAGCCTGAAAAATGTCACAATTCGATTCAGGTTCTCTTGTTTATATTAATTAATATTTGTTACTTACATGAGGATCATTTGCAGGAAAGTATTTCTTCAAAAAATGCTTCACACAATCATGAGGCTGAAGATCTTCGAGCATTTTGTGCAAATCGGCTAAAGCATATTTAGGATTCTTAATAACTCCCTTCATGTGAACTGGCAGGAACCATCTGGTATCACATCCAGACCTTGCCAGAGACACTGCGGTTCGTGCATCACAAATCTGTGCTAAATGACGGAAGTCCCAGTCTTTGAGATGATCAATACTGGACAATTGCTGGATTGCCTTAAGACGTTCATGTTGATCGCCATTTTGAGCAATATTTAGCAGACGCCATGCCACCGAGTGTTTGAAGGATTTCCACCATTTGCCAACAGGATTGATAATGACATTAATCCAATTCTAGAAATTATAAGGGAAAATATGATTTTGATTCAGTTGAGGTTTAGCCAAGAAATAAGTATACTCTTACTTTATCTTGTTCCTGCTTGCGTTGGAGTTTTCTCATAGATTCGCGATAAATGTGGTATTTAATGTAGATATAGTCGGGACGTTTTCTCTCAACATCAAGGACATTTGGATTAATTAATTTTGAGAGGAATTGATTAATTTTGTGTTTCTCGTAAAGCACAAGGCTGCAACTAAGAAAAAAGGAGAGGAAAACAAATTATTATTTTTTGTGTGATGAGAGTATACATGGAACGAATAGTTCAATATTAAATGAAGGCGAATTAAAAATGTTTCAATTAATGAAAAATTAGACCAGCTACCACTAGAAAACAAGGGAATCTGATGATCAAATTGGAAAGGCGTTATATATTTACAATTACCAGCAACAAAAAAAAACTTGGTGGTAGCACACTCAAGTAGTTGTTGTGCATTCAAAAACATCGAATAGAGAATGGTTACGAGGATATCCTAGTACATAGTCTTATAAGGTCCCAATTTTGCCGTAAAAAATTAGTGTATCATGAATTGACTGAAGTGCCTATATTTATATGTACAGGCTACTTCATTAACGTCTTGAATTCCCTTCAACTTTTTAGCTTAAGCAATTATAATGGCGTTTTTTTGGGAATCCGGAATTGTTCTCCGATCCGGGATCACAACTGAACACTTTTGTGTGATCCTGATGATTCTGAGTTTTAATAAGATTGTATGTGTGAATTGTGTGCGTGAGAATATTAAAATTCAAAAAAATGTTTGTTGCACAATTATTGGCCTTTTCGATTGGTAATCCGGGAGAACTCTCCGATCCGGGATTCCAATCGAACAAGTCAACACTCCATTCTGGATTTTGAAATTGAATGTGAGGGTATGTGTAAGATGCAAAAAAACAAAACAATCACATGAAATGTAGGGATGGGCGATGTTTATTGATGTTGGCAAAACATCAATGTTATTCGAAAAAAATATCGATGTTTCAACATCGATGTTGAAGCATGTGAAACGTCGCAGCATCGATGTTAAGATTCAAAAGATCGACTTAAAATAAGCTGAAATCTTATTGGATGTTAATGTAGTTCATACACACAAAAACGAAAAGAAAATTGCGATAAAAAACATTGCTACAATTTTTAAAAACTGAAGGTATTTTGAATTTATAATATATTGAATTTTTAATTGAGTTTTGAACGTGATATTATTTTCAAAAAAAATAAAACTTAAAAAACGTCAATGTTAAAAAACATCGATATTCTGATATCGATATTGTATTTTCGATGTTAGCATCCATGTTTTACAATATCGCTCATCCCTACACAACATTGTTGTTGACATTGAATTCGGGTTTGACATTTAGTATTTGAGTGTGTGCGTGCTTCTGGTTTTGATTCTGACTTCAAATCCAGAAGGAAATTTCTCTTCTTTTCAGAATTAGAACCGTCAGTTTTTCCCAAGTAAACGCTTTTACAAGAGTCCGGAAGGCTTCCGGATTGCCAAATAAAAACGACATAACACAATACCAATGGCCTCATTCAGATGTGGGTACGATAGCCTATCTAAGATACATATGTTAGTATCCACTGAAGTTCCTGAACAACCAACATCGAATAGGTTGAATTTGAATGGGTTTGTGCATATGTTCATGATTTCTCATGGGATACAAAAGTATACAAAAGTTTTTCGGATAGCTCAAGATTTTTTTTTCAGCAGCAGTTGTTTTGTCATCAGCTGTATTCTTACATGGGAATACAACAACACCAACCTATCCGGATAGCTATAGTTCGGTTATTGAATGAGGTCATTCCCAAGTTTAAATTTTTACTAGAATCTTCTTTAGTTTTAATCTAAATCTACGTCTTACTGAATTTAAATCAAAATATTTTGTTTATAGTTAATTGAATATATAAAATGCATAAACAACAATAAAAGGTAAATTACAACATCTTGTTTACAAAAAAAGAAACACGTCATTCTATAAATAAATGTGATCAATCAAATAACTAAAAAAAATCCTTGCCAAAAAAATTCATCATCCCATCAACGAGAATTAGAATTCTATTGCATTTGCATCATCGCATCGAATTTTGTTTCCAGCCATAGTTTATTTGGTAAAAGAATTTCCCTTTTCCAAAACAGATGTTTGAAGGTTGTTCAATTCAACAGTTTCCCCGTTGATTAGTTTAGTATTTTATGTTGCTCTTTTACTCTAAGGTAGACTCTTAGATTTGATTCATTTGCACATTGAAGTAGAGATGACTGTCATTTTTTTATCAACAGTTGTTTTTGTTATATCTGTGTATATTTTACGTTTATGCTTTGCCTAGCCCCAGAGGACCCATGAAAATTAAAACACGAACACGTCACAACTACATCTGCCATCTCTGTCTAGCAAAGTCGTATGTTTTGCTTTTGATTAAATTCCAACCAAATGTTAAACAGTCCTAAATAAATGGATGATGATGAATACGATTTTTGTTAATTTTTTAAAGTTTTTGTTACTAAATTACATACCTACTCATATATAAGTATTTAGGTACTTATTCATATTTAAGAAGAAATTAATTTACATAAATCATTCGAACTTTTAAATTCATTAAAAATGAAAAAAGGAAATGAGTATGTATTTATTTATTTCCAATTAGCCGTTATTCTTTTATGCTTACCCTGTCAATACTCCAACGGCACTATAAAATTTCCTACTTTGAGCAATTTTTTTCAATGAATCAGTCATCATCTGCACGATTATCAGGCGATGCGGGCCTTTATTAAAAATAACTTTTTTTTAATTCACAAAAATACGCACTTCACTTAATTTTCTGTTTTATGTCAAACACTTGGTTCAGTAATTTCCTTTTTCTATAATGTATCCGTTCGTTTATTAAAGTATTTGTTCTGTATTAGTCTTGCTTGTTTTTTTTTTTTAGTTGTGCTCACTATGAATTTCAATTAGATATTAAGGGGACCACTGCTCGCGCAATCGAATTTATAAAACGTGAATAATATTTTGCTTTGATTACGAGTGTTTGTTTGTTGGGAATTTGGCATCCAAATCGAAATTATATTTTTTTGTAATTCCCTTGTTTGTGTTGTTGTTTTTTTTTTATTTGTCATTCAATTTACAGAAATTTTGTACGTCGCTAGTGGTTGAAGTTAGAAAGAAGAGTGTGGAGAATGAAAATATTTGATCCCAAAAGGAGAAATGTGGGTAATTTTGTGTTATTTTGCTCTTTCTATATACAAGTATTGTTCATGGAGTGAAGGAGACAAGATGATTATGATATTTGGAAGGTAAATATTTTTGTTTACATTTTTTTTCTGGTTGGATAAATTTGAGGGTGTGTGAGTTGTGTTTTTGTTTTGAATTATTAGATGGAATTACATATACCTAACCTACCTACTATCTAACTAGGTTGTTTTTGTTTTTTGTATTCCCGCCACCAAGTAATCACAAATCAATTCGAATTTTATTAAAAGAAAGGATGTACAGTGACTCCAATCTGCAAAGTTAAAGCAAATTCAAATTGACTTACAATCCTTGTTTTGTTTTGGATTCCATTCGATTAAGAAATGATGTTTTTAAAAACATTTAAATAGATACATACCTAGATGTTTAGCATGAGTCAAATAAAACAAGATTTCGGCACTTTGTCATATTTTATTGACGTCACCAGAGAACAAAAATCTGCAAATTGTTGACGTTTGTCCGATGTGGATTAATGGATTTGGGGAGAGTACGATAACTTTGGCGCCAAGATATAATAACGGTTTTTGGTAGAGGGGCTTGATACAAGCATTTTTTACTATGGTAGGGGGGGGTCTATCTCCCCTCGTTTATGCGGGAGCGGCAATTTTATAAAAATTTACTTAAAATCTTTAAAAAAATATTTAAAAAGAACGGCAACACTTACAGTTATAAATTATAATTTTTTCAAAAGTCAGAACTCTACAATTTATAATTAATTTTAAATAAAGTTGTTTTAGTCAATTGTTTTTTAAATAATTGACTTCAAAGTCAAAATTTATGAAAAAAAAGTTACAAAAATCACTTTGAATATTATTTTTCTCATGATTATGGATATCGATAAAAAATAATTGATGTAGTTAACTGCTCCAATTATTTTTTTATTAAACACAGGATCAGTGTTTGATTAAAAAATAATTGGAACAGTTAACTACATCAATTACTTCTTTATTGGTATTTATAATCATGAGAAAAATAATACTCAAAGTGATTTTTTTAACTTTTTTTTCATAAATTTTGAGTTTGAAGTCAATTATTTCAAAAACTATTGACTGAAACAACTTTACTTAAAATTTATTATAAATTGTAGAGTTCTGACTTTTTAAAAAAGTATAATTTATAACTGTATGTGTTGCCGTTGTTTTTAAATATTTTTTTTTCTAGATTTTAAGTAAATTTTATAAAACTACCCCTCTCGCCTAAACGAGGTGAGATAGACCCCCCTCCCATAGTAAAAAATGCTTGTATTAAGCCCCTCTACCAAAAACCGTTATCATATCTTGGCGCCAAAGTTATCGTACTCGTGCCATGGATTTTGTTCTCTGGTGACGTCAATAAAATAAGACAAAAAAAGAATTGTTATATTAGCTGCGTTTAATTATCTACGGGTCTGGGTCTGAGTTATTTTTTATATTACAAAAACAACACGAGATCCAGGCTTCTATCGGGGTTTCTATCTGGGCTTGCAAATATTAGTATTAAATTCGGTGAACAGATGGTAGATTTAAGTACATAACCCAGATCGTTTTATTTTCAGGGGGTGAACCATATGGGTTATTAGCGATAATAAAACACAGCTACTCTTCTCTTTGATTAATGGATGTTTAGGGTACTTACACATGCAATATCGTAAAATTTCCAACATCAAAAAAGAGTGTCCTAAAACTGATTTCCCTAAACCTTCAGCTGTTCATTAAATGCCGAAATTTATATAATACCTATTATATTAGCAAATCTCAGTATTTATTCCATACTAAAAATTTCTACATCCAAGGACATTGATATATACATATAACCCCGGTTACCTATATCAGTGAATTGGGGAATCGAATAGAATCCGAATTGAGATTTCGATTCAGGTTTTTGGCTTCGCGCGATCGAAAGATTAGAATTAAAATGGAATCGAAGTGACAATCTGAGCTTAGACTGCTTTCACACAAGGAAACTGAGTTGCCGGCAACTGGGAGTTTTGATGGCGTAATGGTCAAGAAGTAAGGGGAATTCCATCTCGCCGAGTGGGATTGGATCGAGTAATATGATTTTAATCCGATTCAAGTATACAAAGACCTAAATCCTGATTCAATACCGATTCAATTCTCTATATAAACGTAGTACCTCCTGGAAATTCCCGATTTACAACTTTAACGCAGTTTATTACACGAATTCGTGTCGTGTAATTATTACAATTAGATGAAATAGATTTTCCATACATATTTTGATGTACGACCTCAAAATATGTATGGAAAATCTATTTGTTGACGTTTAGAATTTTATTCTGGCGAATTACTACCCGAGTAAATTTTGTTCAAATATCTCTCCGCACTCTTTAATTCCAATTAATTTATACACTAGTTTGTATGTACCTTTCAAATACTAAACAAATTTACCTGGCCAGTCATACAAGTATTTGATCCATGGCTTAGGAGTGTTAACTGACTGATTTCGTCAGATTAACTGAAGTTCAACGATGATTCCAGCATGTGTATGGCTCTTATCACATATTTAAACCTTGAACCATCGTTGAACCTCAGTTAATCCGCTGAAATCAGTCAGTTAAAATTAATGAACCACGGTTCAAATACTTAAACAAACTATGTGTGGGAGAATTTTACAATATTTCAAGATTTCAACCTGCTGATATTGTCGAATTAACTGAGGTTCAACGATGGTTCAAACTTCAAATATTTTTGAAGAACCAATTACCTGCGCATGCTTGAACCATGATTAAGCCTCACTTAATCCGTAGAAAAATGAGAACTTATAACTTTTGATTTTTTTCTCTATCTGTTTGTTAATAGTACTTAGGTACTAACTTTTGATAATTAATATTATTAAATAATCAGTCAATCAATTAAAAAAAAAACGGATATAATTATTGACATAATCATGAGACGTAAATGAAAAAATAATAACCGTTATATCTATATTCATATATAGGTACAATAATGAATATAACTAGCTAGGTACCCAAATATTGTTGAACTATTTAAAACCAAGGAATGCCTAAACCGTATTTAAACCTTCTGAGAAAACAAAACGAACATTGACTCCCTGTTCACTTGTAGCATACCACAATAAACTACCCAATGAATTTTTACTTGCGATTATAGGTACTATAAGGCAAGTTATGCATTTGTAAAAAAAAAAAAATCTAACAATCAAACATGACATTACGATAATATAGAAGCCTAAAAAAGTGATCGGCAAAAAATGTCTGTCTGTCAGTCTGTCCGTCTGTATGTATAACGAGCTACAGCCTAAACGGCTTAAGCGATTACCTTCAAATTTGGTATTTGTGATTATTTTGGCATTCCTCAGAGGGGAAATTGAAATTTTATTTTTAGGCCTAAAAATAACGGTACCTGCCATATGACCTTGAAGGAAAATCTTATTTTCCTCGAAAACGGCTCTAACGATTTTGATAAAAAATTTTGAGAATTATTTTGTTGGTAATAGCTATCATTTGATATGAATCAAGCTTACGGGAAAAGTCTATTAACGGTAATTTTCATATAACGGGTTTTTAAAATTTTTGGCTTTCTCGGTAACTGTTCATTGCATTTCTGTAAAATTTTATATCTCAGAAGATCTAGGTAACCAAACTAATTCTGCGTATTAAAATTTTAAATAACATTTTTTATATAATTAATTTTTGTATTTTTTTTTTTTTGAAAAATCAATATTTTTAAAACTAATCAAAAAAGTAATTTTAAATTTTATAGGTATATGTATATTAATAAACTCTACAAAACTGCATAACAAAATTTTGAAAAAAGTTTGTTTTCAAAAAACTAAAAATGAAAAACCGGATTTCATCAAAATCCGTCCTAAAATTTTCGAGATAATTTTTATAAAATTGTCATTGATCCGCGGCATCTAATGGCGTTCTTTGTTTTTTCAATAAACTGATTGAAGTGATCGTTTTAGCACATTTTATCAGTTTAAAACACGATTTTTACACATCTATACACCATTCACTTTCATTATTATACATATGTATAATATATACATAAATATGTACATATATTTACATACCTAGGCGCCATCTATGTAGGTAGGTACACATTACCCTGCTAATTTACATAATTAAAATCTTTTTAAATATACATTTGTAGAATGGTACCTACCTATGTCACCATTCCTTTAATCATATGCATTCGACAATTCATTTACCGAAGAATCAAGGTAATCTTACCTACTTCGGCTTTAAACCTGCACAGGATAACTAAACTAGACTACCTAAACCAACTAACAACTTCAGTGGTTAACTACTACTATACACTAAAATTGTTAGCTACAAGAGCAAGTTCGTACGATCCAGTCGTGCATTTTATTTTTATCATACATCACTAAAGTCAAATAATTCTTGTTATTGTTGATTGCGGTAGCTGGGGATTTATTTCAATTAAATTTCAAAACAAGCCATATAAATATAACTAGCTACGAACTACGACTGTGAAATAAAGAAGGCGTGGCAGTATAGTAAAACAAGCCCCCCTCGAATGTAGACGTAGTTGGTAGGTATTTTGTATGAAAACAATGACAACACATTCGCGTTGTTTACGCAAAAAGATATAATTAACAAAATGACCGGGAAATGACAACATAATAGAAATCATACGATGTTTTATATTTAAAGTGAGTCAATTCTTTTTTTTTTTACAAAATACTGCAAAATAGCGCCACAATTTGTGGCAAGACTTGCTTTTAGTTCTTTAAGCATTTGGCAGTGCACCATAACAATTTGATCGCATCGCATTAATTGTATAAATAAAACGAATATGTTTAAGATGGATAGATACCTAGCTATAGATACATGTAAATTTATGCAACGTAGTCTGATTAAACTTGTAAACATTATTTGTTTATTCAGTGATTGTCGAAAATATTTATCAAATTGTTTATAGAATTCAGTAGAAGATAACTACAGCAAAATATTTATCATTCGAAATGCCGAATTAGATGACAACTGGTTTTTGCAGTGAAAATTAAGTGTGTATCTATTACTACCACTTATTTATAGACTTATAAAACAGTTCAAAATGAGTTCATTGGTGCCTTGGTAAGAATGATCTTATGACGCCCACTCCCTTAGATTCTGTTAAAAATAAGATACAGCACGATTAAATAAAAACAATGATCGAAAGCATTCTTCCGTCTTTATTCGTAATATATCTATATGCGCATAGATAGATAACAGGGAGGTATTTTTAGTATAATGACGTTGAAATAAGTAGATATTGGCTGCCAAATGAGGTGATTCTCATCCGATAGAATATGGGCTAAAATAATGCAAGTGTATACATACCTGCATACCTAACTATCGGAATATATTTTTATTTGTGTATCTTTGAAGGCCATATACCTACCTATCTGTGTTATGCATTTAGAAATTGAATTACGGCTGGTGTCTGTCTGTCTGCAACCCTGCAGCCTAAATGCCTGAATTCTCTTCAAAATTGGTAGGTAGGTACGTTCTAGATATTATTTTTTCGATAATAGATATACCCGTTCCGTCCAAAACGCCACCAACAATTTTGAGAGACAAATTTGATTATGTAAATATTGAAGGAATTTACTTTTTCGTATTTTTTTTTCAAGAACCCAGCAAACATTTTAATTCAGAAATGAACGATAATTAATTCATAAAAGTGAAGAAACCGGCCGAAAAAGAATTCACTTTTGATGCAATTTGAATCCTTTTACCTGGGCTCTTAGACACCAATTTGAATCATTGTAATGATTCATTTATGATCTGAAAATTCGTCATTTAATGAACGTATATAAGAGCTCCATATATCCATTTAAATGATTAATGCCTGAATCTTTTCTAAATCATAAAAATCCAATAAAATTCAGTTAAGTGAAGGATTTCTAAGTATATACCTTCACTTTAATTAATCGTACAGGAATCATTTTTGCGATTCAGAAAAGGTTCAGAGATTAATCATTTAAAGGAATATATGGAACCCTTATATACGTTCATTTAATTGCAGAATTTTCAGATCATGAGTGAATCATTAAAATGATTCAAATCGGTGTCTAAGAGCCAAGGTAAAAGGATTTAAATTGCATCATAAGTGAATTCATTATTTCTGATTCATTTATGATTGAATATTTCATCGGTGAGCCTCTGGAACATTTTTTGATTTGCCTCTTGTTTGGCTTTTATAGCTTCCAGGACTTCTTAATTGTTACACGATGCTATAATTAAAGAAATGATTTTTATATTTCTAAGAAAATTTAACACCATTTTGTACATACCTTTATGTTTTATCATTTGCTTTTTTTATATATATGTTTTGTTAAGTAAGTAGGTACCCATTTACTATTAAAACACAAGCTGATGGTTATATACCTATCTAAACCGATCTTTCGAAAAACTTTTCCGAACTGATAATCGACTATGCAAACGAAACTTTTATCATTACAATGACCCGTCATCATTACCCCTTGGTAAAAATAAAAATAAAATGATGAACAAAAAAGGATCTCCATATGAAGGATCCAACAATAAAATCTGAGTGTAGTTTTTTTTGACACAGAATACATATCTCTTTGTGTCTCTCTGGTAAGAATTTGTAGGATCTTTGTATATATTCATAATTCATTCAAAAAACTGAAGGTTTCCTGAATATTATTCTTCATTTTTGGTGATTAGAATCTGAACCTTCAGATAAATATTTGCTGGGAAATGATTATTTTTGGTAACCTTTCTGGAAAAGGGATCAGTTGATTTTTAATAAATTATTTTGTGCAGAATTTTATAAAAAGTTTAAATAGCATCTATTGTAAACCAATTCGTAACTTTTATTTTTAAAATTTAACAAAATTTATTTAATATTTCGAAAACAACTTAATCATTATCCTTGAAACTTTGTATTTAGTAGTTTTTTTGTTGATATTTTCTAGAAGACTTGAGAAGCTCATATTCCTAAAAAAAACATAGGTACCTTCTTTTTCTGAAAACTGTTCCCAGAATTATGTCCTTAAATGAACCCAGTCCGACACGTGTGATAAGTGACGGTCACAAATCACAAAGAACATCTGATAAAGATAATTGTCACTTGTGATTGTCATATACTTATTATGACTTTAGGTGACAGCTATTTTAGATAACATTTTCACTAAAACCCAAGATATCCTACCCTTTTCCACTCGACCAATTTTTTAGTCGGTTGCCATTTAGTTTTGCAACAACCTGCTCCTAAAGCATCCTTTAATGGCGTTTTTAGTTGGTAATCCGGAATTTTTCTCCGATCCGGAATCCCAACTGAACACTTTTGTGTGATTCTGACGATTCTGAATTTTAATGGGGTGGTATGTGTGAAAATAATTCTGTACGTGAGAATATTCAAATTCAAAAAAAAAAAATGTTTGTTGCACAATTATCATACAACAAATGACAACAGTCGAGTTTGACGTTCAAGTATATGAATGTGTGAGTGCTTCTGGTTCTGATTCTGATTTCAAATCCAGAAGTAAAATTGTCTTCTTTTCAGAATTAGAACTGTCATTTTTTCCCAAGTGAACGCTTTCAGAAGAGTCCGCGCATTAACGCTTTGGCCACATCTGAATGGTTCTCCAAAAAGGATATCATAAGTTTTATTTATTCCTTATTGGCTTGAGAACTAGTTTAAATAGAATTTATTAATTTAAGAAATAATTAAAATAATATATGCAAAAACTTAGATTTTGATGGAAACATAATTATAAATATTTTGTTTCATTTGAAGATCAAGCGCAAGCACACAAAATGGTCGTTCCATCACCGAAACTTATGCGGGATATACACTATTCAAATGCATGACATGCACGTCCAAGTGTATTAGTAAATTCAGATTGAAGTTGTATATACACACTTCAAGCATGAGTCCTCAATCTTTAATTTTTACATCCACAGTGTGGTGCGACGTTCTTCTATATAAAATAGATTTTTTTAATTTTGTCCGAGTAATTATTTTTGTCCATTTCATCATACAATATTTGCTTCCTATTTTAATATTTAAATCGTTAAAATCCAATATATTTTTTTTTCCATTTTTTTTTAAATTCCTATATTCTTATTGCTTCAACGTACTATAAGCAAATGAGTCACATAATGCATTATCAATCGTCAATCTTGCATATACACTATTTCAATGCAGTACGCTTGATTGAAGGAAAATCAAAAAGATTTGATTTTACTTCAATCATACACCCAATCTATACGTGTGAATTTTTCACTAATACACTTGCACGTGCATGCCATGCATTTGAACACTGTATATCTGGCTTTAAAACAAATATAAAAAGTAGAGAAAAAACAAAGAGACCGACCTCTTTGACAGATGTCGGTAAGACAGGCTCACAGTGATGCCAAATGTCAAAATGTTTTTGTGGCAAAGTTACTAAGACGAATTATTTTATTTAATCACTTATTACAATCACAATCCAAGTTACGTGATTCCACCCCCAGGTGCTTCTTAAAAGTATTAATAAAATTGCATATTCAAATTTCAAGTTTTGATTAATGAAATAAAATGCACGACTGGATCGCACGAACTTGCTCTTATATTCGATCACATCGAATGCAAAAGATTTCTGTTAAAAATCTAAATATATATTTAAAGCAGTTTTTTACTTCATTTTTTATATATACAAAATATCTTTAATTTTTTTCTAAAAAAATTGGTATGACAGTCTTAAATATTATAATATAAACTTAAAAACAAAATATTAAATCGGCTTAATCAAAGAAAAAATAATTCAAAATTCTGAAATAAATACTTAAACTAACTTAGGAACAAAAAAATGTACGCCAGTTTATTTGTTAGATAAATTTGAATTTATGAGAAAAAAAAATTTAAAATTTGTGAAGCGGTTTTTGAGAAAAAAAG
This sequence comes from Philhelius pedissequus, assembly GCA_910595825.1. Taxonomy (NCBI): domain Eukaryota; kingdom Metazoa; phylum Arthropoda; class Insecta; order Diptera; family Syrphidae; genus Philhelius; species Philhelius pedissequus. The sequence continues at coordinate 11,554,619 of OU343163.1, read as the reverse complement.
TTTTTTAAACTTTCAAAACATTTTTCAAAAAAAAATTAAAAAATTCCAATTCACAGGTATTCAATAAATACGTATAAATATAATTCTTGAAAAAAAATTAATGAGCAGTTTTCGAAATAAAAATTATTTTTCTTTAAATGATTTTAAAAATACAAAAAAAAATACTAATTAAAAATATTGGTACGCGGTATAATTTGGGCAACCTTAACCTATATATGTGTGAAATTTCGAAAGAATCGGTGAGCCGTTTATGACATAGTCGAAAGCAAAAAAAAAACGGTCCTATGGAAAGTACCGTTTTTAGACATTTTTCTATTTTTTTTTTCAACCATATGATCGGTCGTAGCTAAAAAGCCGCACTGATTTTCTTAATCAAAATCGTTAGAGCCGTTTCCGAGAAAAATAGGTTTGAACGTAACGGTTATATGGCAGGTACCGTTATTTTTTGAGCTAAAAAAAATCAATTTCCCCTCTGTACAATACCTTAACAACTCTATATACCAAGTTTGAAGCAATTCGGACCACCCGTTTGGTCTGTAGATGTCTATATACATATAGACAGATTGACAGACTGACAGACAGACCGAAATACAGACGGACAGAATTTTTAGACCATCTTTTTTCGTCTTCGCTATCATCGTAATGTCATGTTTGATTGTTATCTCAAAACTTTTTTTTTTAAATTCGAATTTTTAGTTTTACTAATAAAAAATGTTTAACTTTCGAATTAACTTCTGTTCTATGATTTAGAAAAGTCATGGATTATATGTAGAATAAGTTTTGTTTTAATTAATAAGACTGCTCCACCCTAATGTAGGTACTCGTACTCAAATTTTTAACATGATGTAGGTATGCAAGTGTTTTTCTTTTTGATATTTTATCTAAGTTTTTATTTTGTTTATTTCGGGACAAAATCTGGCGGCTTGGTAAAAGCTTTTAGCGGTGAGATAGGTTAAAGGATTTTTTTTTATTTTACAAGTTGTTAGTATACCTAGCTGCATAACTTATTAAATTCATAAAATAGGTATGCCTTGAAAATAAAGCACTTTTCTAATAACCACCAAAATCGTATTTCCGTTTTATATATTTTTTTTTCTTCAAAAATTCTAAAACTTAAGTAGGACCCTAACTTGTCCCGTTTTGCCGTCATATACATTTATGTAGGTACCTTCCTACATATGTACCTAGCTAACTATCTAACTTCTTTGGTGATATCTATCTATAAATATTTTTTTTATGATTCGATTTCAATATGATATCCTATCAAAACAATATGGATACGATCGTAAAAATAAGGTAGGTACTGTTCTTACATTACTGGAATACCATTATAGGTTTATATGCTTATGAATTTTTGGTTTTTACTTTTCCTAAAACCCACCTACTTACCTACTTTATTTTAAATTAATATTTTGTATACATACTACGTAAACAAACACGCCGTCACACATTCTAACAAGCCCTCATGACTAACACATGTGATCAGATATCGTACCTCTAGGTATCAATGTTATAATCACAATTTGTAACGTAAATGTTTTTTATAAAATAACAAAATAAACGTAAAAAATGAATATGTACGTACATTTACCTACTTACATACATACATACGTGTCTAATATGATTAGCACATGGTGTTGAAATCAAAGATATAGGTTTGTAGGCAATTGAATTATTATTTCAATAAGCTAAAGTTACAGGTTGACTCATTTTAACTGTTGTCGTTTTGGTTTGAATCAGAATCCCTTCCTGTTCGCGATTTAATGAAGGATTGTAAATATGGAAAAAACACTGACTTCCAAAGATGACACCGCCCTCTCACACGGTAGATTATATGAAATAAATTTAAACAAAATTGTTTTATTCATCAAAAGTTATAAATAAGTAGGTATACATGTCTACCTATCGGCAAAATAAATTGTCGATACCTTTCCTATAAAGAAAAATATTTTTATCCAATCTAAAAATATCTACCTACCTATGTATATACTCGTACAATAATCATTTGTATGGTTTTAAAATTGGTTCGTGTATTTGATAATTTATACTTATACAAAATACCATGTACAGTAATCACCAAAAGCTTGTTATCAAAAAATCTAAAAAAAAATCATTCATTCTCTGTTGGATAAGTTGTCAAGTATAGAAAATAAACAAAAGACGATCATGACAGAGTAAGAATATGGAAGACTTTGTCTAAAATGGAGTGGACCATTTGACATATGCACAGTTCTTGAAAATAAAAATACCTCTATCTAAATTGTAATGTGCATAAAATCGAGCATAAGGTTTTAAGGGTGAAAAAGTTTTGACTGATGGGTACCTATATTGTAAAAAAATGCACAAAATTAATTCTTTTGTATAAAACAAATTTTTTAAATATTAAATTTGCAAACAAACTGATATTGAATTGTAAGTAACAAAAAATACTTAAATAAGCTTTCTATTTTTTGTACATATATTTAGAGATTTCTATTAAAAATCTAAATATATTTTTAAAGTCGTTTCTTACTTAATTTTTATATATATACAAAATTTCTTTAATTTTTTTCTAAAAAAAAATTGGTATGACAATCGTAAATATTTAATAATATAAACTTAAGAACAAAAGATTAAATCGGCTTAATCAAACAAAAAAATAATTACAAATTCTGAAATAAATACTTAAACTAATTTGAGCTCAAAAAAAAAGTACGCCATTTTATTTCTTGGATAAATTTGAATTTATGAGATAAAAATTTTATAAATCTGTGGAGCGGTTTTTGAGAAAAAAAGTTTTTGAGTTAACTTTTTGAATTTTTTTTCTTAAATAATCAAAAATGCCTATTCTTAGGTTTTCAGCAAATACATATAACTGTAATTTAAAAAAAAAAATAATGAGCAGTTTTCAAAATATAATTTTTTTAAGTTTGTTTCTTAAAAATGCTTTTAAAACTACAAAAAATAAGTATTAATTAAAAATATTGGTACGGAGTATAAATTGGGCAACTTAAACCTTTATATATGTGAAATTTCGAAAGAATCGGTTAAGCCATTTATGAGATAGTCGAAAGCAAAAAAACGGTCATATGAAAAGTACCGTTTTTAGACATTTTAATTTTTTTTTTCAACCATATGATAGGTCGTGCCTAAAAAGCTGCTCTGATTTTTTGAATCCAAATCGTTAGAGCGGTTTCCGAGAAAAATAAGCTTTACCGTAACGGTTATATGGCAGGTACCGTTATTTTTTGAGTTGAAAAAAAATTCAATTTCTCCTCTGTACAATACCTAAAAAACTATTTACCAAGTTTGAAGCAATTCGGCCCACATACATACAGACAGACTAACATATAGACGGACAGGATTTTTAGACCCTCTTTTTTTGTCTTTGCTATCATTGTAATGTCATATTTCATTGTTATCTCAAAACTTTTTTTTCGACGAATGCATAACTTGCCTTATAGTACCTATGTATAATCCCAAGTAGAAACGACTTATTACTACTGTTATACTTCCTCAGGTCCTGCTTCTAATAGGTATAAAGATTGTTGACTTCCCGCCAAACGGTTGTGAGAGCGCTTAGCTGGTATATACAATTATTGGCATTTAAACTTCCAAAATAAGAAGAAATTTCATTAGTTGGGATTATAAAGGTAACTTATACGAGTATAAGTACCTTTTCTTTATTTTCGAATTTCTTTAGAATAGCTTAATCGATTTCCATTCTGTTTAATTGAATATATGTAAGTACAAAGATACTTAGGCAAATTTTACATTTGAAAAAAAAAATCCAATTGGTGACTTTGATCAAACTTGACATAACGATGATAGAAAACACAAACAAAATAGATGCTACAATTTTGTCTGTCTGTAGTTTGATCTACTGCCTAAACCGCTAAAACGATTGTCTTCAAAACGTGATATACTTATCTATTTTTAAGCGTATTATTTAATTCGCTTAGATTCTTCTCTTAAATCTTTTTAAAAACGATAACGATACTTGCCATACAACCATAAAGAAGTATAATTTTCTCGAAAACTGCTCTAGCTATTTTGAAAAAAAAAATATATATACAATTGTACTAAATACAATTTAACACTTAAGTTTTAAAAAAAATAAAATTAAATACACATACAATTGTATTGGTTTTTTATTATCAACTTTCTCATTATAACAAACTTCACCAAATTCGACCAAAAGTTCCATACACTTTTTTTAAGTTTCTGGTAATTTTTTTGAAAATTTCATTTTCTTAGAAAAAGTAGTTTTCGTTATTTTAAATGTTTTTTTAAGTACAAGAAATTTGAGCATCTGGTTTTCTGTTTTTAAATAAAAATTAATAGAATTATTGAATTTTGAAAAAAATAAATATTATACCTTACGTTTTAAATTAAATTTTGAATTTGAAAATTAATTTCTCTAAAGCTGTTTACGAAAACAACTTCATTTAAAAATAAAATGGTTTTCAAAAATGTATAGCATACAATGGTATTTTTTTTTTGTTTTTTTTTTATAACTTTGCACGCGCTCAAGGGATTATGAATATCCTTTATATGTTTTTCATAACACAGCGCGGCATCCGGTGGAAGAAGAGAAAGAAGTATATGAAAGATGTGTGGCGCGATGTTCTGAGACTAGAGCTGGTTGTTGTCTCAGATTTATCTCCAGGGATGGCGGCTGAACTACTGCGGAGAGAATTACCGTGTCTTATTTATTTATGTCCCTTATAATTCGCATTATTTTATTTATGTTGTCATGTTTTATGGGTATGCTAGTTTACTCAATCACATGTTGTTAGTGTTATGCCTAAACAGCATGTAATTAGCAAAGCAGCAACTTATTTTATGACAATTTTTTAGAATTGGTTTTTAATGGGATATAAGAAGACATAGACAACGGCAGGAATCGAACCCGCAACCACGAGCTTGACAGACGAGCACACAACTATCCCGCCACGGCCACCCCCATTGTATTGTATTGTATGTGTTGCCGTTGCTTTCTGTTTTTTTTTTTTTTAAGTGAAAACTTGTTTAGCGGCGTTGTACACTTTTTTGGGATGGGTAAAAAATGTTAAGCTCGCGTCTGGTCACATACCTGAACGAAAATTCGTAAGAGGGTGGGAGAGTAGACCGCCGGCACAGAGTATGAGAGGCAGTAATATCAACCTCTCTTTCTACCGCTTGGCGAAAATGTATGCCTGCTCCTGCTGTTTCGTTTATGCGTCGCAGGGCGCTTGCGCGAGTGTCCATGGATGGTGACTGCTGAAACTGAAGGCTTGACCCGACCGTCTCTATACTCGTAAAATTCGTGTATATAGAGAGACTGTTTCCTTATTTATTCCGGATAAGGAATAGAATGGATGGAAAAGACGAAACGTTTATTTAGAATATCCAGAATGGAATGAATAAAGAAACAGAAATACTATCCGGAATAGAAAAGAAAATGATGATAAATCAACTGTTTGAAAGTAATGTGATGAAGATAAAAAACAGGTATTATAATAAAAAAATAAATATTATTTATTTATTAATTAATGAAAACGCAAATTTAATTATTGTTTATAAATTTACATATTTCAATAATAAAAATATTAAAAAATGTTTTGCCATCCATATTGCTTTTCGTCTTTGGCTGGTGTCATTTTTTTGCCTGTTAGACATTCACATGAGGGGTATATTCCGAAAATATTCTTTTCATTCCGTGTTTAACGTTAATGTTCAAGTTTTTACCTCTGCCAGCACTTCCGGAGTGCAACCCGTTGTTTTTTTCTGTGTGTGAGGTTGTGGCAATTTAAACTCCTTAGTTGGTTAGATTTGTTAAAATATTTAATAATATGTTTCACTTACCCTCATATAGCTTTGGTATTCATTGTAGTATTGTTTTAAATACATTTTTAGATAGAATTAGTTATGTTATATCCATCTGTTCTTGACACGCAATTACTCTATACAAACTTTTGTTTCACTACATACGAGTATATTGCTTTGAGCACCATTTCTCATGAAAAAGTAAATTCACAATTTTCGTATAATTTTACTTCTAATTGAAAACAGAGCGTTGAAAGTTGAACGCTTTGTGTGTTCTATTGAAATCTCATCCTGGAACACTTTATTCACTTTCCTCTTAACTATAACCACTGCCATCTTTTAATCAAATTCTACCTCTGCGTAAAATCATCCAGGGCCGTTCAAAGAAAAATGCAGGCCTATGAAACATTTGAAGAAGTTCTTAAGATTATCGAAGGAGAGGAATCTTATTTCAGACTTAAATATGGCGTGCGAAAATAATTGTGGTTTCTGTTGGACAGCCATTTTGTTTTCTGTAATGGCGTCGCTATAATTATTGACGTTTAGGATCCCGATGATTAATGTTGACATAGTGACACTAAGCTTATATAGTGCAAATATTTCACTGATATTATTTTTTAAAATTATTCTGACAATCACAAACAATTAGGAAATGCCACCATACGTCAATGTGCTGCGATGCAGAAAATTTGACTATAGGATAAAACGCTGCGATGTAGAAAAGTTGACTTCAAGTTGAAATCAATAGATTTTATCGTCGTTGAAAATGTCCAAATTAGAATGCGAAAAGACAAAGTTAGTTTTTGAAAATGAAAATGCTCACCTATAGAGAATTAACTTGCTCGTTCTTTTTCTAATAAATTGACAGTAGGAGCATTTTTAGATCAGAAGTTTAAATTTATATCAGCTTGTGTATCGCTAACATTCCTCTTTAGATTCCGGAGGCCATATCCATACTATACCCTATTAAATGCATACCAATATTTTATGAAAATCCATGAATCCATTAAGTAAATATTGGCCTCATTTCTCGAAATCCAGCCCGGTTGTCTGATGTTATACTTCGTTTCGTTTTTTGAGTAAACCATTTTTTTGTTTTAAATTCAATTAGAAGAGAGTACTATCACCATAGCAACCACCTTAACCACAAAACTTTCCCATAAACAAGATTACATCTTATAATTTGTCTTTAAGGGTTCAGTGCCAGCGCCAGGCACCCAATTGCATAAAAAATAATTTCAAGATTGTACCTCTCTCATGTACTTAATGGAATTATGTTCAGTCGGGGCTCCGGGGCTGTTGGTCGGAAAACGTTGAAGAAAACTTAAATCAAATACCAGAATTTGCCCCCCCACCAATCTCTTTCTTGTCTTTCTTTCTCTTTGCACTCACTGTGAAGACGAAGACGTGATACAATAAATTTATGTCAGTCTTTCAGTTTGGATTTAGTATCTTGATTCTTCAGTCTTATATTACATACATCTGTCGGATTAACTGATGTGATGATTTTCTTACTCCTCGTCTCCTCGAGTTCCCCTTTCTGTGGACACTCGACACATATTTGAGTGCAATTCTTGGGCACTCTCAATCATGTATTAAATCAATCATCCATGAATCTCGAGAAGTATTCGTGTGCATAAAATTTTAGTCTGTTCTCTTTTTTTTCTGAAGTGGAATTTGAATGTAGAATACTTGAGCCACATGGTCTTGGATTGGGATAGGATTTACATTTAATTTCGAAGAAAATTGCGGATTATTGGAAAAGTTGAATGAGCTATGAATATTGAAAACTTTGACAGCAGGCATCAGAGCAGGAAGTCGGAATTAGAAACAAGAAAAAAAAAACATTTCTTTGAATCATAAAATTAATTAAAGTTTTGCTTTTGACTGATGATAGGTAGATATAACTGACAATATAGTAGTATATCATGGATGGTTGCGTTAGGAAATGAAATATTCGGATCAATTCAAATTGAAATACTTTATGACTTTTAGTCCAAAATGCGTTTCGCCCGGACACGATAGTTGGGCTCATCAGTTAGATGCTATCGTGTCGCTCTAAGACGCACTATCGTGTCCGGGCGAAACGCATTTTGGACTAAAAGTCATAAAGTATTTCAATTTGACTTAAACCCACACAGTCCACTAAACCAAAAACAAAAATAATATGTAGGTATTATTTGCGTTTTCTTCTATTCATTTACCACTAGCCAGACCACGGGCGTAACATACATATATTTCTGGGTGCATGAATTTGACCAAATTCCCCTAGAAAAATATAATTTTCAGTATGTATGTGCTGAAAATTTTATTAAGAGTTGGTAGTCATCGACCAAAAAATAGTGCGTCTTAGAGCGACACGATAGCATCTAACTGATGAGCCCAACTATCGTGTCCGGGCGAAACGCATTTTGGACTAAAAGTCATAAAGTATTTCAATTTGACTTAAACCCACACAGTCCACTAAACCAAAAACAAAAATAATATGTAGGTATTATTTGCGTTTTCTTCTATTCATTTACCACTAGCCAGACCACGGGCGTAACATACATATATTTCTGGGTGCATGAATTTGACCAAATTCCCCTAGAAAAATATAATTTTCAGCATGTATGTGCTGAAAATTTTATTAAGAGTTGGTAGTCATCGACCAAAAAATAGTGCGTCTTAGAGCGACACGATAGCATCTAACTGATGAGCCCAACTATCGTGTCCGGGCGAAACGCATTTTGGACTAAAAGTCATAAAGTATTTCAATTTGACTTAAACCCACACAGTCCACTAAACCAAAAACAAAAATAATATGTAGGTATTATTTGCGTTTTCTTCTATTCATTTACCACTAGCCAGACCACGGGCGTAACATACATATATTTCTGGGTGCATGAATTTGACCAAATTCCCCTAGAAAAATATAATTTTCAGCATGTATGTGCTGAAAATTTTATTAAGAGTTGGTAGTCATCGACCAAAAAATAGTGCGTCTTAGAGCGACACGATAGCATCTAACTGATGAGCCCAACTATCGTGTCCGGGCGAAACGCATTTTGGACTAAAAGTCATAAAGTATTTCAATTTGACTTAAACCCACACAGTCCACTAAACCAAAAACAAAAATAATATGTAGGTATTATTTGCGTTTTCTTCTATTCATATTCGGATCAATAATAATAAATAATAATAATAATCCAAATTTACATTATAATAAAATGAGGAATATATTTCGGAGAAGGATAGGATAATAGAATTTTGCATTTGAATATTTATGAATTGAATATGAACCAATGTATATAAACGGTGATTTTTTAAGAGCTTGGTTTTTGAAAATTCAAAAAAACACAGAAACTTGTAAAAAGTGAATGAAATTTTTATTTGGATCGATAAATCAATTTCTGCCATTTACTTTTTAAAAATAATTTCACTTAAATGTTGCCCGCGGCTATGCTTCAGGTGGTCCATTCTGAAGGTCCAATTTTGGCAAACTTTTTCACACATTTCAGCCGGAATCTCACCAATGACGCGTTCAATGTTGGCTTCCAAGGCAGCAATCGTGTTTGGCTTGTCCCCATAGACAATAGACTTAACATAACCCCACAAAAAATAGTCTAACGGGGTCAAATCACATGATCTTGGTGGAGAATTGACTGCGCCAAAACGTGAGATCAACTGCTCACCAAATTCGCCTCTCAATTGATGGTTTCGCGTGCAGTGTGGCATGTGGCACCGTCCTGTTGGAACCACATGTCGACCGAGTTCAATTCTTGCATTTTCGGCAAAAAAAAAATCTGTTATCATCGAACGGTACCTTTCTCCATTGACCGTAACCCTGCGGCCTTCATCGTCCTTGAAGAAGTACGGCCCAATGATGCCGCCTGCCCATAAACCGCACCAAACAGTGCATTTTTCGGGATGCATTGGTAGCTGCTGAATTGCCTCTGGCTGCTCTTCACTCCAAATACGGCAATTCTGCTTATTCACGTATCCATTTAGCCAAAAATGAGCGGAAAAAAACGGACGTAGCTTGCGAAACACATTTTTCACAGAGCACGAATTTTGATAATAAATTTCAATAATTTGCAAACGTTGTTCAGGCGTAAGTCTATTCATGATGAAATGGCAAACAATACTGAATCGAAATGTCAAATGTTCGTGGAATTTGTCATGTGTGATCTGTCAAAAATATAAGCGTCAAAAACCAAGTAGCAAAAAAATCACCCGTTACAAATACTGCCGGGATTTATTTAGTAGGAAATTTGGTTTTAGTAGGAAAAGGAATTCATATATCTGATAGCTAAAATAAAATTTTAAATTGAAACTCAATCAATCATAAATGTGTACCGACCATTAACCCAAATCAATTTTTATGCAAAAAAAAATTGACTGAACGCACAAACTTTTAAAAAATCAAAAAGCATCAAGCGACAAGCCTCTTGCTCACAAATACGTGAAGTCCTCAATTTCAGAAATGTTTGCTTTCTCTTTTCTCGAACCCGTTACTTGCATTAAGCATTCTTGCTTGCGATGGAAAATAATGGATTCGAAAAAAATCGAACTAGAGATTTTGATCAAACTTGACATTACGATGATAGAGAACACAAAAATGTGGGTCCCTCAATTCCGTATTTCTGTCTTTCTGTCTGTCTGTAGAACGATCAACAGGTTAAACCGCTGAACCGATTTTGTTCAAACTTGGTTCTTAGGCGTTTTAGGTGATTTACCAATATTATGTAAATTTTTGAGTCGTTGTTTTAGCCAGAAAAATAACGGTATTTGCCATATAAATTTTTCTACCATCTTAATTATCTCGAAAACGTCTCCAACGATTTTGATTAAAATTGGTGTGTGTACTACTTTGGGTATGGTCTATCCAAATTTATTTAACGGTACCTGCTCTACCTACAACCTTTTATTGATTTTCCACTTTCTCATACATTTTTTTTTTTTTGAAAATTCAATATCTCGTTGGTTTGAATTTATGTTATAAAATATTTAATAAGTTCATACCAATTTTTTCTTAGAAAAATAATGAGTTTAAATATACATGGTATTAAGAATTTTTGCATAATAATGTGATCGAACATAGGAGCAAGTACGTGCGATCCAGTCGTGCAATTTATTTTTTTCTAATTTTCGGCGCTATCATTAACGGTTCAACGGATTTCAATAAAAATACGACTGGATCGTACGAACTTGCTCTTGTAGCTAACATCTTAGTTATCCAATGCAGGTTTAAAGCCGATGCGTAGCTAAGGTTACCTTGATTCTTATAAAATGAATTGTCGAATGCATTATTCAAGGAATAGTTACATAGGTTCCTAACTACAAATGTATATTTAATGGATTTTAATTATGTTAATTAGGAGGGCCATATGTACCTACGTATAAAGATGGAACCTAGCTATGTAAATGTGTACATATGTATATAATGAAAGTGAATGGTGCATAGGTAAGTAAAAATCGTTTTGTAAACTTATAAAAACTGTCAAAACCATCACTAATTAATTGGTTTTTCTAAAAAAAACCAAGAGCACCATTAAATACCACAGATCAATGAACATTTTATAATAAAATATCTCGAACATTGTTGGACGGATTCTGATAAAATCATGTTTTTTATTTTTAGTTTTTTGGAAACAAAATTATATGTATATTTATCAAATATTAATTTTAGCCAGAAAAAAAGTTATTCAAAATTTTGATATGCAGAATTAGTTTGGCTACAATCCAAACCGTTACCGAAAAAGCCAACAATTAAAAAAACCGGTTTATTAAAGGTCTTGTTAATAGACTTTTACCGTAAACTTAATTCAGATCAAACGATAGTTACCAACAAAAAATATTTTTTTATCAAAATTGTTGGAGCCGTTTTCGAGAAAAATAAGAATATTTCTTGAACGGTTATGTGGCAGGTACCGTTATTTTTAGGACTAAAAATAAAATTTCAATTTCTCCTCTGACGAATGCCAAAAGAATCACGCATACCAAATTTGAAGGTAATCGACTAAGCCGTTTAGGCTGTATATATACATACGGACAAACTGACAGACTCACAGACTCACACACTCACAGACTGATAGACTAACAGATTGACAGATTGAAGAATTGACAGACTGGCAGACTGACAGACTGACAGAATGAATGAAAGGCTGACAGAGAGACAGACTGACAGGCTGACAGACAGAAATTTATGGTCAATCACTTTTTTAGGCTACTCTATGATCGTAATGTCATGTTTGATCATTTTTTTTACGAATGCATAACTTGGCCTATAATCTTATACTAAGTTTTTTTTTCAGGGTGAAATAGGTGAAATAAAAAACTAAATAATTAAAATTAAATTAAATAGTTTTTTAGGTCGAAAGACATTAGTTTTAAATGATATAGTTTAGATTAGAGCGCCCGTAAAGGGACAGTAAATTAGTCGTAAGTTATTGATAATTAGGCTAGTTTTATGAATTTTTGTTCAACTTAAGATAGTTATAAGCTTATAATAAATAAAAAATGAACTAAAAAAAAACAAAAAAGTGATCGGAAAAAATGTCTGTCTGTCAGTCTGTCCGCCTGTATTTATAACGAGCTACAGCCTAAACGCCTTAAGCGATTGCCTTTGAATTTGGTATGTGTTATTCTTTTGGCATTCCTCAGAGGGGAAATTGAAATTTTATTTTTAGGCCTAAAAATAAAGGTACCTGCCATTCAACCGTTTAGGAAAATCTTATTTTTCTCGAAAACGCCTCCAACGATTTTGATGAAAATTTTTGAGAATTTTTTTATTGATAAGCTATCATTTAATCTGATCCAAGTTTACGGGAAAAGCCTATTAACGGTACCTTTCATATAATGTTTTTTTTTCATTTTTGGCTTTTTCGGTAACGGTACACTGGATTTCTTTCAATTTTTTATCTAAGAGGATCTAAGTAGCCAAAATATTTGTGCATATCAAAATTTTTAATAACTTTTTTTCCAATTAAAATTATTTTTTAAAACTTTTTCTTCAAAAATCAATATTTTTAAAACTCATCGAAAAAAATAAATTTAAATTTTATAATAGCATGTATATCAATAAGCTCTAAAAAAGAGCATACCAAAATTTCAAAAAAAAAATTTGGTGTTTCAAAAAACTAAAAATAAAAAACAGGATTTCATCAAAATTCGTCCTCCAATTTTCAAGATACCTTTTTTATAAAATTTTCATTGATACGTGGCATTTAATGGTTTTCTTCGTTTTTTTTTTCGAAAAAAAAAAACGATTAAAGTGATGGTTTTGGCCGTTTTAATAAGTTTAAAAAACGATTTTTCCCACCTATACACCATTCACTTTAATTATATACAATGTATGTACATACAGTCGAACTTCGATAACTCGAACCATCACTTGCCAAAAAAATAATTCGAGTTATCAAGACTTCGAGTTATCTAGTAAAACAGAAAATTAATATTAATTACGTAATATTTATTTGCGAATAAAAAAGTAGTTGTTGTGATTATTTAAAATATTCTGTTATACTTGACTGACGAATGGATTTGCCGGAATGCTATATTTAATAGCCACATCGCTCTTTCTTGACCCATTCTCCACCTATTTTATTAATTTAAATTTATCTTCAAGCGATGTTTTTAATGTTCGTTTAAGGACATATCCACGTTAGCTTTATTTTTAATAAAAACTTCACACTGCACTGTTAATATCTACGTCAGTTTCTTTTATTTTTTATTTCGGCTTTTTTTTAATTTTTAAAATTAGACTTTGAATTATTATAATACATACGTATATCAATCTAATAATGTGTGTTCTAACACCGGAACATGACAGCTTTTACCCACACTTAACGGAATCACAATTTTCAACACACACATATGTATACAAGGTCATAGAACATACAACCACAGTACCCACAAATGCAATGCATTATGAAATGAACTTGTAAAAATCCACAGAATTTGATAATTTCCCTAAAAAAATCGACTTATCGAAGGTGACGCCAAATAATATCTTCGAGTTATCAAGACATACGAGTTATCGAGACATTCGAGTTATAGAAGTTCGAGTTATTAAACAAAAATGACATATAAATTTCAGGCTTTGCGATATTGCCAACCAATTTCATTCGAGATATCAAATATTCGAGTTATCGAAGTTCGACTGTATTTACATTATTACCCTCCTAGTTTACATAATGAAAATCCATTTAAATATACTCTAGTAGGTAGGTACCTATGTAACTATTCCTTGAATCTACAATTCATTATTCTAAGAAGCAAGGTAATCTTACCTACATCGGCTTTAAATCTGCATGGGATAACTATATGCTAGCTACCTACCAACAGCGTCAGTGAGTAACACTAAAGTTGTGAGCCACAAGAGCAAGTTTGTACGATCCATTCGTGCATTTTTTTTTTTTTTTGAATTTACATTACTAAATATTTACTTAAAATTGCTATATCAACATTTGTTTTAGAAAAGACTTAGTGGATCATTTGGTTGCTACCAAAGCTATTGCAAATTCATCATGCGTCAAATGTTCCAAAATAAGTAAACCTAACAGTTTCGTAGCCTCTTTCAAAATAATTGCGCCCAGTTGTCTCTTTGAACCCATATTTAGTAGTTCGTGGCCTTCTAATACATTGGTGAAAGAATTTATAGCTCCATGAGAAAGAAATATAATATAAATTCGGCTTCTAGTTCCAATTTAAATTCAAAAAACTGCACAGGTTCTGCCTCTACGACCAAAATGTAGGAGGTCTTCGAAGCAAAACTTCCAAGACATATAATAATTCCCTATCTTTGCCATACGATCTTTTTGCCCTGACTGAGATTTGGCTTAATGCCTCAATTCTAGACACATAACTTTTTGAAAGCGAGTTCTTAGCTTACCGAAAGGATCGTCATGTTGATATTATGAATTCAGTTTGTGGCGGAGTACTTATTGCTGTAAGAAGTAATTTCTGCTCTACACAAATAGTCTTCCCATTCAATCTGACAATTGAATTGTTGTGCGTCAAAATAATTAAGGAATCTTTAGTCTTATTTGTTTTAAATGTTTATATTCCACCTAGAAGTCCAGTGTCAGTATACACTGAACTCTCTTTAGCGCTCGACTTTATTTTTAGCTTAGCTAGCCTTGACAGTAATATCCTTCTATTAGGGGATTTAATTCTTCCTCACATTGATTGGGTTCCCTCTGATGACGAATCCTATTTCGAAGCTTCCGCAAGTTCATCCCAACAGGAGCTCCAAATGTTGGATAATATTATCTCTACGGATTTATATCAAGTTAGTTCTATACACAGTTTTAAAAATAGACAACTTGACCTTGTATTCTCATCTGACGCCGGCCGTTAGTACAGTAGTGGTAGAATCTACCTCTGCTTTATCTAACATAGATCTACCTCTTGACATTTTCTTGACTTGAGTTGTCATTTACTAGAAAATAGTAATCTTCATGACTGCTCCTATACTTTTGACTTTCACAAAGGTTATTTTCAACAGCTCTTGGAAAGTTTAATAAATTCCGGTATAGAACATTTACCGATTTCTAATGATCTTGACTCAACTTTCTCAAGCTTCTATTCTATTTTCATGAGATGCATTAATGAAACAGTTCCTAAAAAAGATCTATTCCTTCCAATTGTTCTTGTCATCCTTGGTTCACAAAAGAACTGAAATGTATCCGAAATAAAAGAAATAAGGCTTGGAAAAAATACATTAGGTTCATGACGGTAGAGAATCAAGTAGTTTACATTTCCCCTTTTGAAGAATTCAAAAAACTCTCTTTCGAACTCTATAACGAATATCTGGAAACCATTGGGCGTTCTTTGAAGTTAGACCCGATAAACTTCTGGAAATTTATAAATTCTAAAAAGAAATGTGACGGGTATCCAGTAAACCTCATTTAAAATGACGTAATCTTGAATACAACTTCTGAAATCTGTGAGGGATTTGCAAGTAATTTTAGCCAATTCTTCATTGATTCTCCTGTAGTTGTTCACGAAAACTATTTTCATTTTTTACGAACTTGTCCTTGAGTATCATTTAACAATATTACAATGAAGCGTGACAAAATTTTGAGCTTTTTGTCACATTTAAAAAAAGGCTATTCAATTGGACCTGATGGAATACCACCTGCTGTATTAAACAAATGTAGGTCCATTTTAGCTCTTCTTCTGAGTAATATTTTTGAACTATTTTTGAAACTAGGTAAATTTCCTTCAGTTTGGAAGAATGCATTTATAACCCCAGTATATAAAAGGGAGATAAAACCAATATTATCAACTATAGACCAATTTCTAAACTTTCTTGCATTCCGAAGTTGTTCGAACAAGTTGTATGTGATAGTTTGACATTTATATGTAAAAATATTATCTGCAACCAACAACATGGTTTTATGCAGAAACGGTCTATTGTTACTAATCTAGTTGTCTTTTTGAATAAATGTTTAAACTCCCTAGAAAGTGGTGAAGAAGTTGATTGTGTATACACAGACTTCTCGAAAGCTTTTGATCAATTGTCTCATGAGATTATCAAGTTTAAACTTAATTCATACGGGTTTCCTCCATCTTTCATCAAGTGGATATCCTCGCATCTTGAAGATAGGTTATATCAAGTCAAATTCAGAAATTCTTACTCAAGACCCTTTATTGCAAAGTCAGGTGTTCCGCAGGGAAGCCATCTTGGACCATTACTCTTTACATTGGCTATTAATGATGCTCCTCTTTGTGTACGCAATAGCGAAATTCTTATGTCAAACAATGACATTTTCAAAAAAACGTTCTCCATCTTCTCATGACTATATTATTTCATGGCACATTTTAACTCGTGTTATAACTGTACGGGATCTTGGAGTTCTCTTTCCGCAAAATTTAGACTTTTCTGTCCATATTAATATCATAGTTAAGAAAGCCAATTCAATGTTAGGATTTATTAAACGTTGGTCCAAAGAATTTGTTGATCCCAATGTTACCCGTGCTTACAACTGCTTGGTTCGTCCCCATCTTGAGTATGCATCGCAGGTTTGGACTCCTCTTTACGATGTTCATATTGAGAGATTAGAATCTGTTCAAAGAAACTTTACTCGTTTCGCATTGAAAGGGCTTCAGTGGAGTGATCCTTCTAATGCCCTCCCTTATGACCAACGTTTATCTATTCTTCAAACGCAAACACTGGCACAGAGAAGAACAAACAATGATTTGGTATTCTTCCATCAAATAATAACAGGTGTCACAGGTGCACCAGACCTACTATGTTCAGTTTTTTTTAATTATCGGGGTGGAGGTTATAATCTTCGTGGTCTCGACTTGATTAAAGTCTCAACACATAGGACCAACTATGAGATGCATGAGCACTTGACACGTATGGGTAGACTTTTAAATTGGAACTCAAACGTTTTTGATTTCAATTTCTGTAAAATTAAATTAAAAAATCTACTCAAAACCAGTGTTCCACGCTCCTAAATGTTTTTTTTGTTTATTGTTATGTTCTTGTTTTGTATTGACGTAATATTATATGTTATATTTTCATGTTGTACTTGTGTAAGTGTTATTTGTAATAGAGTTTGCCTACTAACAACTAACGCTGCACTAAATGATGAGCCGGTGGTATAACACAGTGTTCTGTGTTGGCAAACCATTGGTCGCAAGACGCAGCTTGCTATAAGCTCTCTTCGACCAATTCTGATAGTGTGAAAAAAAAATTAAAGACATTGTCGCAAAATTTTAAACGATTTAGTAAAATGTTAAAGCCACTTTTAGCAATTTACTAAGCTAAAAAGATGATTGAACTAATTTTAAACGATTTCAACAGTTTACTAAAGTTAAAATCACGGAATGGCTACTTTAACTTTTAGCAATTTGTTAAATCCATTATGGAATCTGATAGGATATCAGCCTTGCACGCGGGGTGCCCAGGTTCGAGTCCTGCTGGTACACATTTTTTTTTTGTTTTTTTTTGTAAATAATGCAGTTAAAATGATGAAAATAGAAATAGCTAATATCTTTTGAGATCACATGTTGTGTTTTCATTAACATTACAATTAATTTACAACGCATAACAACAATAATTGTGTTCATCAAAATTCAAACTCTACAAATGCTCAGCTTTCTGCTTAATTAGCAATTTATTAGTTTAGAAAAGGTTTAAAAAATTTGAAATAGTTATTCAATCAATAAGCACTTAGGAAATTGCTAACTAGTAAAATGTTAAGCCCTTAACAATTGGTTGTTTAAAATTTTGCGCCATTTTCTATACAAAAGTTAAGTATAAAACGACTTTAAAAATTTAGTTAGCTGTCTCTGCTAAGAATCTTGTGCATACGGTCCGTTCGACCCGGTCGTGTATTTTTAATTCTTAACTCAAACGAAATTAAATTTTAAAGATTTTTTGAAGAATTCAACATTAGACATTTATGCAAAATGGAAATTCCTATGTAAATTTCTAATGTAATTAAAATTAAATTAAATATGTATCAAAATTGCATACCTAGTATAAAAAATATAGGTATATTAGAAATATATCTACATTATTTTACTTATAATTAAACATTTAAAAGTCTATCGATGACCGCATAAATTCCTATATTCCAATTAGAAAAAAAAAAAACAGAAACACCAAGTAAAAGTATTTAATATTCTAATTTAGTGAAACCAATATGAATAAATAATTCATAAACAACATTCACGAAAATTTTTCTCACGCTTTTGGTCAATGGAATATTATACATTTTAATATTTTTGAATGCAGTGAAAGCTGAGAGATAGCAACTGCAATTAATGTAGTCAACCGAACGTAACAAATTTAAATCTGATCATAATTATAATTTAGATGCGCAACAAAAATATATATATGAATATACTCTCTACAGCACTGTGATCCGCCATCTAAATAAAGCTACACAGATTATGTATATTTTATTTTTAAATTTCTATTATTTGTATACCTTTTGTCATTCTGATAGTGGTTGGGGTCTGGTTGGGCGCTCCATTAGCCTGGGAAAACTTTGTCCCAAAAATGGTTTTGGTTAATGTTATTTGGAAAATCACGATTTGAACCAACATAATGGCAACAGAAAACAAAAATAAAACCCAGCAACAACAAAGACAACCAAGAGATACTAACGAAGGTCTTTTTGGGCATAACTTAATGCTTAATGGTCCAGCCACTCCCCAAAGTCTTCTATACTATAGTCAAGTTAACATAGATCGTGGCTCGCGTGCAGCACCGGTTTCACCTGCTGTTGCAAGCTATACGGTGTTTTGTTAATTCCATGTGAACAATCTTCACCCAGTTCACACGCAAGCTTTGAATTGAAGCTCAACAGAGAATAGTGAAACGCCGTTCTTTTCAAAATAAAACGAAAAAATCACCATAATGGCATTTATCGTCATCTCATTTACATGAGCTTCGTATATATATGGAAATTATTGTGTTTTGGATTTATTTTTGAAGCTGTTTTTTTTATTTTTATTTTATGCTCGATTAGCGATTTAGATTTGAAATAATAACACAACATCATTAACACGACGCCCACTATTTTTGTATTGAAAGGTTATGGTTTCTTCAAGTCGATTTATAGGCCCATGTGAACTTGAGAAATGCATTTCTATTGAATCTGATTTGAGCCTAGGGGCCGTGAGAAAATTTTTGGAAGAAAAACCAATTACGACAGATATATTGTTATTTATTGATTGTTAGAAACTTTCCCTAAATTCATAATTATTATCATAATGATGATCGAAAATTAAATATAGTAAATTATGCGATGCATTGAGGTTATGTTCGAGTATTTATCTTAAATTCCATGGAGCTAGAAATTTTCAGCCTCGCTAAAATATAGTCAGTTTAAATATAAATTATTGGTCTAGATTTATAATTGCTTAGCATGTTTCAGGTGAATTGCAAACTCTTTCAGTCCGACTTCACTAAAATTTAGTCAGTAAAGAAAATGACAACTCAAAGTGATATAAATGGTTTTTTTTTATGCGAGCGTTTTGTTACAATGCTTCTTTGACTGTAGATTATTTAAACAAAAATTTAACTAATACTATTTGAGAATTTTACCAATCTGTCATTGTCACTGTCAAGTGACAGCAAACAAAACAAACAAAATTGGGTAACCTAACACATGTAAATTTGCAAAGCGAAGAAGTCAATTTGGATCTTATACTGCATTTACATCACTGCGATTTTGAATCCATGCTTTAGACTCCTTTAGATATTTTTAAGCACTGCGATATTTAACAGATGTTAAATTTCTTCAAACATATGCCCGCACTCTTTGAAAAGTTCTATCGTGCCATAACGAAAATTTACAAAGAAGAAAGAGCGATTACTCTGCAATTTTTCAAACTTTTCGAGATGACAAAAAACATTTTGTGACATGCCAACTCCACGTCCACGGCCTATACAGATGTAAAACATCACAGCCACAATCTAATCCAGAAACAGTGCATTTTTACTCAATGGGCAGTTTCGTGTCATCTTGTTCATTTCCTTTTTACTACTCCTTCTATTCTTTCCGTCAACTTTCACATTCACATTCAACAAAGACTAGACAAAAAAAAATGAAATGGAAATGAAACGTGAAAAAATCAAATCAAAAGCCACTAAAAAAATAAACACATACATGAAACGTTAAAAACAGCGTTCATGATTTGTTCAAAAATTATTTGATACATGTGGGTGCATGGATATGGATTTTGTGGATCCTATTGAATTTTTTAATGGCATTTTCGTTCGTTTTTGTTCTGCCATCGTTTATGGCCCGTGAAAATGTATAC
Source organism: Philhelius pedissequus (assembly GCA_910595825.1). Taxonomy (NCBI): domain Eukaryota; kingdom Metazoa; phylum Arthropoda; class Insecta; order Diptera; family Syrphidae; genus Philhelius; species Philhelius pedissequus. Next base: position 11,534,060 of record OU343163.1, on the reverse strand, counting down.
AAACTGTGAAGATTCGCACCAAGTCACAAATAAAAACAAACAGAACTTTTGTGAAAAGTTCTATTTCCAACCGTTGTTGGCGTTCTAGTAGGTAAGAAGGGAAAAGTACATTAGACTTGTAAGGTAACACCCTATATACAAGAGACAATAAATGTTAAAATCTCTTTTAATTGTAATTTATAGATCGTCATAATTTAATATAAAACTTACAGAAATTAAATATATGGAAATTAATAATAATTATGCGATTATTGAAGCCGCAATATTTTGCTCTTGGGAAGTCGGAGGATCATTATACATAGCAGTTGTGTACCAAATAATTCTGGTCCGGTCTAGTAATCGTGATCGAGATTTAAAATATAATTTTAAAAATGCTAATTTTATATCTATGAATAATTATTTAGAATCAGTTGACTGGCAACTTCTTTTTAACTGTAATGATCTCGAGTTAGCTTTTACTATGTTTCGGAACATTTTAGATTCAGCTATTTTAAATTTCGTTCCTATTAGTAATTCAAAAAATTCGAAAAGACCAGTTTGGTTTAACAAAAGTCTATCGAGGTTGAAAAATGTTATGAATAAACTTCATAAGAAAAGTAAGATTTCGGATGTTTTTCGTGAAAAATTTTATCAAACTCGAAAAGAATATGAATTTTTGAAAAAGTTTACCTATAAGCAATATATTTGGTCTCTTGAGTCGAAGATTAAAAATAATTCTAAATGTTTTTGGTCATTTCTAAATACAAAACGTAAATCGCTAGGGATCCCAGCTAACATGTCGTATAATGGCGTCTCTTCTGATAATCTAAATGTTATCTGTAACTACTTTGCGTCTTTTTTTCAATCGAATTTTATTGAGTTAAACCTTAATTATGTTCAAATGGTTAATAGCGATAATTCTAGTATTGAGGCTGGTTGTCTGTATTTATCTATTGATGATGTATTGGAAGCACTGTCATCTCTTGATAACAGCTTTTCTGTTGCACGGATAATATACCACCGCTTCTTTTAAAGAACTGTAAATTACATCTAGCTGCCCCACTCTGTTATATATTCAATTTGTCTTTAAGACAAGGTGTATTTTTGGATACTTGGAAACATTCCTTGATAACTCCTCTGCACTAGTCGGGATCGAAATCTGCTGTTGAAAATTATAGACCAATTGCTAAACTCCAGCTGATATCTAAAGTATTTGAAGCAATAGTAAAAACCAAAATTTATAATTTGACTAAAAATCATATTTCTGAAAACCAACATGGGTTTATGAGCGGACGATCGACAACAACTAATTTATCTCTATTCACTAACTACTGTCTTCGTAGTTTAGAAAACCGTTATCAAGTTGACGTTATTTACACTGATTTTTCGAAAGCTTTCGACCGGGTACAACACAATGTTCTAGTAAAAAACTTGAATTATTTGGATTTCACTCCTCACTTCTAAAATGGATCCATAGTTATTTAATTGGACGAAAACAATACGTCAAAATTGGTAATATGCAGTCAAATGAAATTGAAAATTTTTCCGGTGTACCTCAGGGCAGCCATCTTGGACCGCTCCTTTTCATTCTTTTCATAAACGATTTGCCTAGTTACATTTCGTATTCAAAGTGTTTATTGTATGCCGATGACCTTATGATTTTTAGTTGCATTAAATCTCCACTAGATGCATGTAGAGTTCAAAATGATCTTGATAATATAGTTCAGTGGTGTAATCTAAATGGATTATATTTCAATAATAATAAATGTAGTGTTGTAACTTATGCAAGAATACTCAATACTATTTGTTTTGATTACAAAATTGATAGTCAATACCTAAAAAGATTAATGAGTCAAAAAGACCTTGGAGTTATCTTTGATTCTAAAATGAATTTTTCGCTTCATATTGACCAAGTTATCTCCAGACCAAATTCGATGTTGGGTTTCATAATGAGAAATTCAAAGTGTTTTGAAGATCCTTACACCCTAAAGACTCTGTATTTATCCATTGTTAGACCTCTGCTAGAGTATTGTTGTGTTATTTGGAATCCATATACTCAGACAAGCATCTTTCGTATTGAAAAAATTCAGAAAAGGTTTACTAAGTTTGCTTTGCGAAAAACATTTAGAAATGCAAATCTTCCGTCTTATGAGATCAGATGTGCCTTTATTGATTTAAAACCCTTAGCACTCAGAAGGAAACTATATTCAGCTCTTTTCGCTTTTGATATTCTCAATTCAAATATAAACTGTTCGATGCTACTTTCAATGTATTATATTTATGCACCTTCTCGTTTTTTGCGACCTAGAGATGGAAATTTCGTATATGTTCCTTATCATAGTACAAGTTATGCAAAACATAATCCAATTACCAGTTCTTGTATTGCCTTAAATGATTTTGATCTTTTCATTGACTTTAATAAAAGTAGGATAAATATTAAAAGAGATATATTGAATTCATTATAAATATTTTTATTTTTAATATTTTTGTAAATAGGTTATTTATTCCTTAGTTTAAATCATGTATATAGTCTTTATAAAGTTATGTAACTTGAGTGACGAAATAAATAAATAAATAAATAAAATATTAATTATCCGGACTATGTCTATAAACCGCTAATAACCAGTTCAGTCAAAGATTACGCCATAACTCCTGTTTTATATGCCAGAAATGAGAAGCGTACGAACTGTCGACGAAAAAGCTTAGATTTTAAAAATGAAAACTTCGCCCATTGTTAAAATACTGACTAAAGGAATTTCGACAAATTAAAAATTGACAGTTTAAAATGCATATTGATTTAATGTCCACTGACTGATTATAACTCTCTTTTCTTGTTAAAAAAAATGTTTAGATTCACACCATTATAGTCGGGTTTCATCAGCAGTGAAATTTACTTACATAATCGTTTTCGATTGTCTCATCATGGTCGGAGTTACTCTTTTTCCACTCCTGTTACTCCAAAAATGTTCCATTGGTTGTTTCGAGTAAGGCCTTCGGAGAATTTTTCAATTCTCGTTTTCATAAGGGGTTTAGAATAAAACAAAGATAAAGTTTTTTGTTGCATTACTTGTCAAAAGAATTATCGTTTGAAGCCGTAATTTTTTTAGATTCAGGTTGGTATGCATAAATATGTGAATATGAAATTTTCATATTCGATTGATACAAAATGAATAAAACGTTCGAAAAATCTAATCGAAAACAACATTAGTTAAAAAATAATCAAAATACACATTTAAGAATGTATCTATTGTATACTGTTACAGTTAAGTCAGTTTCGACTTTTGATTTTTAGATATTTTATTTTTGAATTACTTTTTTACTAAATAAAAAAATGATTTTGGATGATGGTAATATTTATTTGCAGTATAGTTCTCCCTTGTTTATCTGTCAGTAGGTAATATACAGCTATCTAGTTCACAATAATATCAAATATGATTGTCGAACGACGCCATTTGCAAAAATTATGACATCTTCCGATAGAGTGATTAATTTTGCTCCACCTGTTATAAATTTACTTTATATTTAACATATTTTAAATTAAATTTTCTAAATTACTGAATAAAATAAATAATATAGGGTTATCCATTTTGCGGTTTCAGAAGTAAACGTAAATAAAACACATATACAATATTTTTTTTCATGATATTTCTTTTTTATTATAAAGTTTGAACGTTGACATTATGTGTGTAATACTATATCATTTAAATGACCACCACCCGAATTGTTGGAAACATCAACTCTTTTGAGGTAATTTTAGACCACTTTTTGACACGTATTGGGCGGTCAGCCATAACTTGACGAATGTTGGTTTTCAAGTGCTCAAGAGTTAAAAGTTTATCTGCATAAACACGGTCTTTCGCGTAGCCCCACAAAAAAAAGTCCAGCGGTGTCAAATCGCATGATCTTGGTGGCCAGTTGATATCGCCACGACGAGAAGTTAGGCGGCCAGGAAATGTCTCTTGCAATAAAGCCGAGCCATTTGCTCGAGTTGTGTGGCATTTGGCACCGTCTTGTTGAAACCACATATTCTCCAAGTCGTATTCTTCAAAATTAGGCAAAAAAAAGTCGGCTATCATATGACCATAACACTCCGAATTGACGGTGACATTCGTTCCATCGTCGTTTTCGAAGAAGTAAGGTCCAATCGCACCTCCGGACCAAAGAGCTTCCCAAACAGTGAATTTTTGTGGATGTAATGGCCTCTCTTCAATTACTTAAAGATTCTCAGAACCCCAAACACGACAATTTTGATTATTAACATACCCACCGAGTGAGAAATGTGCTTCGTCGCTGAAGAAAATTTTGCTCGAAAAATCGCCGTCCACCGAATAATGTTCAATCACCCATTCGACGTATCTACGACGTTGTGAATGGCCAGCTGGCTTCAGTTGTTGTGTGAGCTGGACTTTATATGGATGTAGGTGTAGATCCAAATGCAAAATACGCCATAATGTACCGTAAGACAGTCCTAATTCCTGAGAACGACGAGGAATCGATATATTCGGGTCTTCGGCAACACTTTCACTTACAGCAGCGATATTTTCAGTGCTACGAGCGAAACGATGATGTACAGGCCTTACACTATATGTAACCATTTCAGTCTCTTCAAATTTCTTCACAATTTTGCCAATTGCTTGCGTAGTTGGACGATTATGTAAACCATAATCTCCTCTTAAAGCACGATATGTGGCTATGGCAGAATCAAGTCCAAAATTTGTTTTAGTTTGATTAATTTCTATGCCAAATTATCTAAACTTTTGAAACTTTTTTGTTTTAATTTAATGTATCACACATTAACCCAGAGAGCACGAAGTTTGAAGACGAGAAATTTGAAACATCTTGGAATTTGTGTTGCGTATTTTTGAAGCAAAAGTTACCCGTACTCTGGGTTTAATTTGTTTTAAAAGTGACGCAGTGTGTGATGGCCAATTATATTTTGTGACACATCTTTAAAACGAAGGAAAGTAGAAATAACAATTGCGTAAAATTTGTATCAACATTAAAAATATTGTGCTGTCAGTGTTATATAAAACCGACACCGACTCGTTTTCTGTAAAAAATCCGGCAAAATTTTTAGCATCAGATTTTTCTTTAGCATATTTAAAAAAGCATCTCTCTTTATACCGACAAAATTTTGTTTTGCAAATGAACTAGTTAGTCCCAACATTTAAACACAATTTCGTTAAAAAACCACAAAAGTATTATTTTTAAAAAATTAAATTAAACGAATAACAGCCATCAGAACCAAAAAGAAAAAAAAAACAGGGACAAACATCTTTTATTTAAAATTTGATTATCAATTACCTCTTTTTACTTGCGATTATATTTAAGTACTATAAGGCAAGTTATGCATTCGTAGAAAAAAAAAGTTTTGAGATAACAATCAAACATGGCATTACAATGATAGCGAAGACGAAAAAGATGGTCTAAAAATTCTGTCCGTCTGTCAGTCTGCCAGTCTGCCAGTCTGTCAGTCTGTCTGTATGCATGTATAGACACCTACAGTCCAAACGGGTGGGCCGAATTGCTTCAAACTTGGTATATAGAGTTTTTTAGATATTGCACTTCCCCTCTGTATTGATTTTTTTTTAGCTCAAAAAATAACGGTACCTGCCATATGAAAGTTACCTTAAAACCTATTTTTCTCGGAAACGGCTCTAACGATTTTGATTAAAATCTCTTTCGGTACGACCGATCATATGGTTGAAAAAAAAATTTTAAAAATGTATAAAAACGGTACTTTCCATAGGACCGTTTTTTTTATTTCGACTATCTCATAAATGGCTTAACCGATTCTTTCGAAATTTCACACATATATAGGTTTGGGTTTCCCAATTTATACTTCTTACCAATATTTTTAATTAATATTTTTTAGTATTTTAAAAGCATTTAAAAAAAATTATTTATATTTTGAAAACTGCTTAATATTTTTTTTTTCAAAAAGAATACTTATATGTATTTGTTGAATACCTATGAATTGGCGGTTTTGAATTTTTTTTAAAATTTTTTTCAAAATGTTTAAAAAAAAACTTTTTTTCTCAAAAACCGCTCCACAGATTTGTAAATTTTTTTTCTCATAAATTCAAATTTATAAAAGAAATAAAATGGCGTACTTTTTTTTGAGCTTAAATTTGTTTAAGTATTTATTTCAGAATTTTGAATTATTTTTTCTTAGATTATGCCGATTTAATCATTTGTTTTTAAGTTTATATAATTAAATATTTAAGATTCTCATACCAATTTTGTATATATAAAAAATTAAGTAAAAAACGACTTTAAAAATATATTTAGATTCTTAATAGAAATCTTTTGCATACGATGTGATCGAACATAAGAGCAAATTCGTGCCATCCAGTCGTGCATTTTATTATTAATAAGGCTGTCTCTTATAGTATTTTCCTTATATTTTAAGCAATTTATTACAGTTATATTAGTTATGGAAAAGCTCCGGAATTTTTATTGTTAAAGTAAGGTTTCTCGTTTACAATGTTTTAATAATTTTTTTGACAACTCATACGCAAGTGAGTAGTGATTATACTTTTTTTATTTGGATTTGGAGAATTTTTAATTTTTTTTTCCTCGTCGGCTTTATTGGTCGTAATGGTGATTAAATGAAAGCAATTTTCATTTGATTTTCCCAACGTTTCGACGGTGGCTGCCGTCTTCTTCAGGGGTATCCTTATTTACAAAATTAAAAAGAGAATTAATGTTGTACATATTGATACAAGTAAACGAGCAAAATATGACTTACATAACTTTAAATTTTAAGACTTTTAATATACATAACAATAATTTGTTTGAAGGTGTTGTCCTTGGCCAGACATAGTTAATAAGAAGGTGTTTTTTTTTATAATACAATTCTATATACATACTGAAATTACTCAGCCAAGTAGCGTATTGTTAAGGCGCTCACTAACCAACTGATGAGTTCAAGTAGGATTGCCGGGACGAAATGCAAATTTTGTGGACTAAAGGCCGTTAAAAGCTATTTTGAATCAATAATTCGACAAGTCCAATTAAATATAATGCTAAGTCTTCTACTTGGCTGAGTAATTTCAGTAGTATTTATATATAATTGTATTATACAAGAAAACACCTCCTCAATTCAAAATATTTCCGTCTGATTTTACTACAATCGAATTTTTTAATAATTTTTTCCGACGTTTATTTTTCCATTAATTTGCCTCGCTCATAAATGATGTAGTCTGTACAATTTTACAAATTACAATTCAAAAAATTCATCCACGTGTAGCCAACGATAAAAAATTAAAATGAAATACGTAGAAGGCAGAGCTTAAATAAATTAACACAGAAAATCGATGATATTTAAAACCTGCAATTGTAATGTTCTACTTTACATAATAAATATGCCTACATATTTGAGGATAAATAATATGTATGCCTGAGTCATACGACCTTGCTGCTGTTGGTCAAAACTATACCGTCGTGTATGCATGGTAATGATTTAATAAGTTATGATACGAGTATTGTTAAATTATTAAAAGTTTAAAAAATTAATTATTTTTCAATAAAAGACCAACATTTTCTGCATTTCTATTTATTTATTTATTATTACAATGATTTAATTTATTTTTTATTTTAACACACCATTTTGCTTGTCGTTCTTTACTAAGGATACATTTTAGTCCCACCGTTAACACACAAAAACAAAATACCTATCTACTTAATTTATTATAATTTCCACCCTAAAATATAATCCTAAGCTGTTTGGTGCACACAGCAAGGAAAACTGCTAGTTATACTAGACTTGATCCTTAATGACAGTAACTTGATTATAAAGAGGGAAAATATAAAAAGATATATGTATGAATATAGACCACACAACATGTTATATATACATATGACGTATTCAAGGACTAAATGTCCCATTATTTTATATATGTATGTACCATGTACATCCGGTAAAAGTAACACCTTCGCTGTAGGTCGGTACTTGATATCGTGTTACAATGTCACCATACTATCAATGCCACAACTGGATCGATAGATTTTTTTGTTTCATTTTAACCACAAGTCAACAGTTACCATATTAAATGAAGTTGAAATTTAATATCTTTTAAAGGGGATAAAGGGAAACAAAGTTTTTAAATGAAAAAAAGTGCTCCAATGGATAATGGCGAAAAACATATATGCACATGTTACCAAAGTAAAAAATGCACACAACTTTGCAATAGTAAAAAAGAGAAGGCTTTAATTTTGTATGTGGGGTGCAACTTAAAAGAATGAATACCAAATGGAGCAAAATTGAGATGGTTGTTAATTTTGAAGCTAGAATAAATTTTATGAAAAAGTTTGTATTAAGCTGTTTTGGATAATAATTTTGACTGTCTTAAGGACTATTCACATCAGAGCGACCAACGAATGCACAAATACAAATGATTTAAAAACATAGATTCTTCACAAATTTGATAGAAAATGGTAGAAATATAATTTATTTTAGAGTTTTAGATAATAAAACTTTCTTTTTACTTGTCAAAGTTAGATGCATTTGATAAAATAAATTGGTCGTAGAGAATTACAATCACAAACTGTCAAACTCTATTCGCGTTCCACTTATCATCCACACTAAACCTCAAGATCAGAAATTTATAAAATTTTAAACATAATTTGCTACGAATTCAAAAAAGTCACGTTAGAACGAATCATTAACTAATTACATAAAGACCCGAAACCTCTGCTGTCTTCTGATATTTGCCTACAAGCTGAAACACGCACTCAAGTTACTTTTCCATTCCTCTTCTAATAGACGCATTGATAAAAACGCACACAAAAATCTTTTCTGTTCCTCTTCCTATAGACACATAGATAACACAGACCTTATAATTTGTTTTTGTTTTGTTTTTCGCTTTCACATGTATTCATGGATAGAGTGCCAAATGTACAAATACAACAATGTAAACAAATGGGTTTTGGGGGGTGAAACGTGCGAATGTTTCCAAAAGTATGGCTTATTTGTGGAACGAAATGTCAAAATGGACGAATATTCGTTGGTCTCTCGCTTTTGTTAGGATTATAATTTCAAATAAATGTCCATGTTATAGCCCATCGGATTTCATGAGGCAACGACCATATTATTCTGCCTTAACTGTGTCAAACACAAAAATTCTTTACATTTCACTTCCCTCTTCCAAAAGAATATTCACATGACATCAATAAAAAAAAACTAAACAAATTAATGAATATGCACCCATTTTGACATTTCGTTTGCTTGCCCTTTTTTAATTCGTGCGTCATGCTGGGAACAATTTAATTGTTGAATTGTGAATGATATGTGGAACCCGAGTTTTTTAACAGTTTGTAACAATCCGCTTGCAATTCACGAACAAAAAAAACAGAATTTGAGAATTTAAAATCAAATTTTAGTTTCTACTACCTTGTTTAGGTAAACTTTCTGTTTTTGAGTTTATAAAGTGTTTCAAATAAGGTACATTTGTTCGTTCATTTGTCAGTGATTACCATGTGAACAGACCTTAACTAATACTTTCTGAAGTACAATTAAATGAAAAGCAGTTCGTGCATTTTAAAATACTTATACTGCGTGCTTACAACTGATCTCCATAATATCTACACTGGATTGACCCCAATTAAAGATAGAGGCGCAAAATTTTAAACAACCCATTGTTAAGGGCTTAACATTTTACTAGTTAGCAATTTCCTAAGTGCTTATTGATTCAATAACTATTTCAAGATTTTTAAACCTTTTCTAAACTAGTAAATTGCTAATTAAGCAAAAAGCTGAGCATTTGTAGGGTTTGAATTTTGATGAACACAATTATTGTTGTTATGCGTTGTAAATTAATTATATGTTGATGAAAACCCAACATGTGCTCTAAAAAGGTATAAGTTATTTCTATTTTCATCATTTTACCTTCATTATGTACGAAAAAAAACAAAAAAAAATGGTGCACCAGCAGGACTCGAACCTGGGCACCCCGTGTGTCAGGCTGACATACTATCAGATTTCTAAATGGATTTAGCAAATTGCTAAAAGTTAAAGTAGCCATTCCGTGTTTTTAACTTTAGTAAAATGTTAAAATCGTTCAAAATTAGCTCAATCATCTTTTTAGCTTAGTAAAATGCTAAAAGTGGCTTTAACATTTTACTAAATCGTTTAAAATTTTGCGCCAGAGTCTTCACTTTTTGACGTCTCCCTTTCACAAAAAAAGTATTATTTTCTACATCCAACCATTTATCCCATACCGAAATTTTCTACATCGCACCTATTGACATTTGGTAGGTTTTCATAATTTTTCAAACAAACTTAACTGAAATGTGATGCGTGAAAAAGCGCTCAGCGACAAGGGTGGCCAATAAGTAAAGGTATTGATTTAAATATTGAATAATTTTGTTTCTACGTATTTTTTTCAGAATTAACTTTGAAAAACTTGTAATGGAAAAACTCATCTCAGAACAAAGAACCGAAGTTGTTCAATTTTATTTTGAAATTAGACATTCAATTATACAGACACAATGATCATATCGAAATTTCTTTCATGTTGGGAATGCCCTGAGTGGTCAAACAATTTACCTATGTGGAACAGTTCAGAATTTCGTCAAGATAGTGCGAGCCGCAGCTCACACAGCTCGTTCAACTAAGTCTCTCGTAAGGTGATCGAATAATATCGCATTTTTTCTGATTTTAACTATCCATCGAATTCGCCCTATTTAACGGCTATAGAGTAGTTTCATTGGGGCTACCGAAAAAGTAAGGTGTATATGTTACCAAGCCAGGAACCATGCAACAGCGTAAGGCCAATATCCGAGATGAAATGAGGGCGCTGTTGCCTGAAATTCTAAGAAATGTAATGTAAGATTTGTTGGTGCAAAATTTTTAACAGGCTGATAATAAGTATGATACTACCTAACATGCCAAAATATAAGTACCTTATTAAAATATTCCTTATTTTAAATACTTTTTAACTAATACCATACTAGACTTATATTCCTGATAAACTGCAGCTTAACATGTCGAAAAGTGTGCAAGAAACTTAGAGAACATAACTTTTTGGCCTTTGCCAAATGTCAAAGTTCCAGATGAATTTTGTATGTTAGTATATTATACTAATACTTCTTTAACATCGTACTAAATCGTTCAAAATTAATCGCCATTTTCGCAAAATTTTAAACAGCCTGATGTTAAGGGCTTAGCCTGATACTGCTTAACAGTTTGCTAATACTAAAGCACTTTACTAATATTTTCCTAATCTTAAACACTTTTTAACTAGCACCACACTTAATCTATTTTCTTAATAAACTAGAACTAAACACGCCTAAAATAGTGCAAAAAAGTAAGCGAACATAACTTTTTGACGTTTGTAAATGTCAAAGTGGCATATGGATTCAGTACGATACTAAAAAAATAAACCAGCCATTTTGTGATTTTAACTTTAGTAAAATGTTAAGAAAATAGTACGATACTAAACTGGTTGAAAATTAGCAAAATCATATTTTTAGCCTAGTATCATACTAAAAATGATTTAACATATTACTAAATCGACTAAAATTTTGCGCCATTATCTTTAAATCAAAATGTGAACATATTTTCAAGCCCTAATCTAAATTTTAATAAACACCAATGTTATTGGTTTCGCTACTTCATTAAAATTTTTAAACGATTACTTAAAACAATATTCGCTAGTATTTATCACTTGAGTCTTTCTATTTTTTTGATAATATATGTATTATAATATCCGTCGTGTTCTTTTGGCAAAAGCTATCCGCATCAAAACTGAATTTACACAAATTAAAAAAACAAGAACCTGCTTTCAATAAAAGTAAAAGCAAAAGTCTCCTTTGGATAAATTTGTGATATTTATTCGAATATCGAATGATATTATGTTGTTTAGTTGGTAGTTGCGATGACTTTCATGAATCTCGAAGTCTTTGTTCGTAGACTTCTTCCATGAATCAAAGAAAACATGATTATGACAGTTCTTTTTTTGTCGATTTCTCCACATCGGACAAATAACAACAATTTCCAGATTTTTTTATAAGACAAAAAAAGAAGTGTCGTAATCTTGGTTTCTTGATTCATGGACTTCTTCTTTCTGTCAATGGCCACGTTCACCCATTTATTAGATAAGTTATCTCGGAATACAAACAATTCGAATATATTTGTGAACGATTTGGAAAGGTTAGCTGAAAGCAGTCAAAAATCAAAACAAAATTCAGAAAAAAAAGTATTCAGTCGCATTTGTCAGCGGATAGCTATAGTTATTCGACAATTTAATTACAAATTACTAACGCAACGAACTAGGCTAAAAGTAACTTTAATAAGCATAGGTAGGGGCACTCTTCCACTTCCGCTTTGTGACTAACTATTTCTTGATCAGCGCCCCCGCTCAAACCAATTACCAAAGCTCTTAAATTGGAACAGCAACAAGCATTTAAAGAATAAAGTCAGTGCATATCTATTATTAAGTGATAATTAAGTACTCATTAGCAGTATGTGAGTGTGTGTTATCGATAGAGCACTTATAAGACATGCAAGACATAAACTGTCGAATTTCATTAAAATATAACTCTTTCTGAAAAATCTGAATTTTTGTATATCAAAAATTGGAAATTTTCATATTTAATTTCATCTGCAGAAAAGGGTGATATTTTAGAGCTTTTCGGCGAAATTTGGCAAGATATGCATTTTAAATATTTCAAAATATAGCTTATTGCTTAGCCAGAAAATGTAAAATTTTATTTATGAATGTCGTAGATAATCAATTTGACCTTAAAATTCGTGTCAAACGATCTTACGTCTATATGAATTCTGAGTCGAGTTGACAGTTGACCAACCAGTGAATATAAACGTGGACATAACCAGTTTTTTTGTCACTGTTTAAAACACGACTATTTACCCCAATTATGAGATTCTAAAATGGGCTTTCTGTCCATATTTTATATAACTCATTTTTAATTAACCTGTCTACTCCAACTCGATCTTTGAACCGCATATGAACGAAGTTCAAAAAATTCTTAATAGTTAAATAATGAATGCGATCATTTTTCCAAGCAAGCACTATGCGAACATACTCTTCACTTACACAACATCTGATTTATTTAAAAAAAAAAAACGTCAAACACATTTTAAAATCGACATTTTCGAACACAAAGATGTGGAATATTCAACTTTTTGCTATTTCTTACTGCTTCATATATAATCCATTTTATTTGAATCTTTTAATTCAGGTTTAAGTTTTCTTATATGCCTTTAATCTGAAGAAATCAACACAAATCAACTATTGATTTTTTTTTGACACATGGTCGGTAATACCAACTTAAAAGTACAAAAAAGCAGGCTTCTGGGAATCGTTCGTTTGAAAAATCCTGCTTTGCTGCCGATAGATTGTCCAAAAGCACACGGTTAATGTTTGTAAATACGTTGAAAATTTCCCCACAAAAAACACCTGGAATACCAGGGACTTAGCCCTAATTCTTGTAAAATTTCGTTGATAATTTTTAAACTTCCAGGAATTCACATTATGTCAAGTCAAAGCACTGCACCGCTCCATTTCCTATTCTATATTATATCTTATCCTATTATTATCTTTAAACAAAAAAACTACCGATATTTAATTTCTGGTTTATCCTCACACGTTGTCTCATTAAATTTAAACAAAATTTAAAATGCCTTTGTATTCTTCGGCAGAAATTAGTTAATTACGTTTCGAGTGTTTTAAAAGCTTATCGAAAATTAATTCTTGGAAATGTCGATGATTTTATAAGAGAACTTAATCAAAAACGAAATCCCAGTTAATAAATCCTTAAATCCGTGACCTTGACAAAGCGTCAAGAACACAATCAAGAACTTATTGACCTAGCGCCCAACAACTCAACAAACAAAAATATACTTCAAAGTTTAAATACAATAACCATCGAACTTTATGTTTCGAATTTCAACTGTCTCGTATACAAAAGAATTATTAACAAGGTTCGTGATGATTGCGTTTTAATCTTTTAATTATTGAAATGAAAACATTCTGACGAGTACAGATCCAAAGTTTTTAATACTTCGTGGAAAACAAAAAGTTTCAAAACAATAATTGTGGGAAAACTTAAAAACATGATACTACCGCAGCTTTATTTTTTTTAAGTTAAATGTTTTTTACTTGCGATTATAGTTACTATAAGGCAAGTTATGCATTCGTCGAAAAAAAAAGTTCTGAGATAACAATCAAACATGACATTACGATGATAGCGAAGACGAAAAAAGATGGTCTAAAAATTCTGTCCGTCTGTATGACTGTCTGTCAGTCTGTCAGTCTGTCTGCATGTATGTATAGACACCTACAGCCCAAACGGGTGGGCCGAATTGCTTCAAACTTGGTATATAGAGTTTTTTAGGTATTGTACAGAGGGGAAACAGATTTTTTTTTTAGTTCAAAAAATAACGGTACCTGCCATATGACAGTTACCTTAAAACCTATTTTTCTCGGAAACGGCTCTAACGATTTTGATTAAAATCTCTTTCGGTACTACCGATCATATGGTTGGAAAAAAAAATTAAAAAATGTCTAAAAACGGTACTTTCCATATGACCGTTTTTTTGCTTTCGACTATCTCATAAATGGCTTAACGGATTCTTTCGAAATTTCACAAAAATATAGGTTTAGGTTGCCCAAATTATACCGCGTACCAATATTTTAATTAATATTTTTTTGTATTTTTAAAATCATTTTTAAGAACAAAATTTAAAAAAATTATTATTCGAAAACTGCTCATTAAATTTTTTCAAAAATTATATTTATTTGTAATTTCTGAATACCTATGAATTGGCGTTTTTGAATATTTTTGTTTAAATATTTTCAAAAAGTTTAAAAAAAAAAAACTTTTTTCTTCATAAATTCAAATTTATCCAAGAAATAAAATGGCGTCCTTTTTTTTGCGGTCAAATTAGTTTAAGTATTTATTTCAGAATTTTGAATTATTTTTTTTTTAATTAAACAGATTTAATCTTTTGTTTTTAAGTTAATATTATTAAATATTTAATATTGTCATACCAATTTATTTTAGAACAAAATTAATGAAATTTTGTATACGCATATACAAAATTGAGTTAAAAATGACTTTAAAAATATATTTAGATTTTTAATAGAAATCTTTTGCATACGATGTGATCGAACATAAGAGCAAGTGCGTGCGATCCAGTCGTGCATTTTATTTTTTTTGCGCTTTCCATAATTTTAATTTCGGAAATGATGAAAAAATTCTAAGACCAATATTTGTTTACAGCAAAATATGTAGCACATATAATGTATATAGCTTTATCAAAGGTAATTTTGAAATATTGTATGGAATATTGTAGATATTTTAATTTTCATTTTAAAACTACAGACATACATACTTTGAAATTCTATCATACATTTTTTGTTAAGGAATTTTTCCATGGCTTAACAGTTTAACAGATTTATAGAATAAAATTGTGAAGTTCAAATATATCCCAGAAACCATTCTCGCCTTCTTAATAGATATCAAGTGACTTGAACTGTCCGACCCAGTGATGTAGATTTTTTACTTGCGATTATAGGTACTATAAGGCACGTTATGCATTGGTAAACAAAAAATTGTAACAATCAAACATGACATTACGATAATAGAGAAACGTGAAAAAGTGATCGGCAAAAAATGTCAGTCTGTCAATCTGACAGTCTGTCCGACTGTATGTATAACGAGCTACAGTCTAAACGGCTTAAGCGATTACCTTCAAATTTGGTATTTGTGATTATTTTGGCATTCATCAGAGGGCAAATTGAAATTTTGTTTTTAAGACTAAAAATAACGGTACCTGTCATATGACCTTGAAGGAAAATATTATTTTTTTCGGAAACGGCTCCAACGATTTGGATAAAAATTTTTGAGAATTTTTTTGTTGGTAATAGCCATCATTTGATATGAATCAAGTTTACGGGAAAAGTCTATTAACGGTACTTTTCATATAACGGTTTTTGAAACTTTTGGCTTTCTCTGTAACTGTTCATTGGATTTCTGTCAAATTTTGTATCTGAGAATATCTAGGTAGCCAAACTAATTCTGCATATTAAAATTTTAAATAACATTTTTTATATAATTAAAATTATTTTTTGATTTTTTTTTTTTTTGAAAAATCAATATTTTTAAAACTAATCAAAAAAAATAATTTTAAATTTTATAGTCATATGTAAATTAATAAACTCTATACCAAAATTTCAAAAAAAGTTTGTTTTCAAAAAACTAAAAATGAAAAACCATTTTTCATCAAAATCCGTCCTACAATTTTCGAGATACTTTTTTATAAAATTTTCATTGATCCGTGACATCTAATGGCGTTCTTTGTTTTTTCAAGAAACTGATTGAAGTGATCGTTTTAGCACTTTTTATCAGTTTAAAACACGATTTTTACCCATCTATACACCATTCACTTTCATTGTTATACATATGTATAATATATACATAAATATGTACATATATTTACATACCTAGGCGCCATCTATTATTATTATTATTATGAATCCTTTATTTAACCAAAACTTTAAATATACCTATTCTAAAAATAATTTTAAGAACATTAGCATGGCAAAAAATATTTGCCGTCTGCCTGAAATTGACATTTATTGAGTATAAAAAAATAAAGAAGAAAGTTTAAGATTATAATAAGCTTAAAGTAAATATATATAAATAATACAGGGATAGATAAATATACATACATAAATTTAAAATTTTGAATTTACTCTAAAAAACTGTTTCGGTAATCTAAGGCATGATCAATAAAACTGATAAGGACCTTCCAACCGCACTCTCCGTTTAAAATTTGTTTCGCTTCCTCGTTGTTTAAAAAGCTCTTTGAGAAATAAAGTCTTCGAAGTTCTTGCAGAATAGGACAAACGGCTAAAAAATGGTTGACATCTTCGATTTCATTTCGATTGCAAAGGTTACACCTGGGATTATCATTTCTGTGGGGTTTATAATTCAAATTTAGCATCTCAGTCCTTGCCTTAAACAAAGTACTTATTTGATTTGCAGAGAGTTTACTATTAAAGTAATTGTTTACAACCAGAGTGTGATTAAGTTGCTTATAGACCAATCTGCTTGGAGAGGTTTGAGCCCTATTCAAAAACTTGAGATACAGTGAATCATCGACGATTGCAATACAATCATAAAACCTACCTTTCCAACTAGCAAGGGAAGTTGCACTAAGGTTTAGATTAAATCCGTGTGCAATAGCTATCTCCTGCCATTCTTTGAAAGGAGACAAATTCCTTCGGAATGCAAAATCCATCATTTGCTTATGAAGGTTTTCACTTGACCTTTGCATTACCTTTATTATATAGTCGGCATTATATTTAAGATTTTTAAGATAAATTGGAGGGATACCTGATTCCACATGTATGGCATAATTTGGTGTAGCATTTGGAAGTTTAAAAATTCGTTTAAAAAAGAAGCGTTGCACGCTCTCAAATTCATCGAGATCTTGGTAACCAAAAACTTGACTGGCATAGCATAAGCACGAGTTTATAGTGGCTTCAAAGACTCTAAATTTAGCTGAGATGCCTATGTATTTGTTGCAGAAGATTTTGTTCCATATAAGATTTATTGCAGTTTTTGCCGACAAGCATTTATCTTTAACATGAGGACGGAAATCTAGATTGCTACGAAAAAGAACACCTAAATATTTAAATTGGTTAACCACCTCTATAGGTTCACGCTCCAGAAACCATGTTTCTCGCGGGCTTCTCCTTCGACGGGTACTTTCAAAAATCATAATTTTCGACTTCGCGGTGTTTATATTCAGGTCCCATTTCTCACAAAAGCTTTTGAGTCTATTAATTTGTAATTGTAATGTGATAGGGTTGTCCGACAAAACGACAAGGTCGTCCGCATAAAGTAGAACCTTAATAAGAAGATTCCCAAATCGAACACCCCCAGGCAAATTACGCGAGATATCATCAATGAAAAGGGCGAACATAATCGGGCTTAAGGGACAACCTTGGGGCACACCGCTATTGGTACTAAAGAAGCTGGACATTGCACTCCCATTTGCCACAGCGGCGCAAGTATTGGTGAGGAGAAGTTTATAGAGTCTTAAAAATTTCGTCGATATACCTAACGTTGATAATTTATACAGTAATGAATTCCGGTTGATATTATCAAATGCTGACCTAAAATCAATAAAAAAGACATAAAGTTTTTGTTTGTTATCGATGAATCGTTTTGCTATATTGAAGAGTGCGAAGATCTGATCCACAGTTGAAAGACCAGAGCGAAAACCAGCTTGGAAAGAGCTTAGTAATTTGTTCTCTTCTACCCACCTCATAAGCCTACAATAAAGAATTTGGATAAATATTTTTCTAAGACAAGGTAGAATCGAAATGCCCCTATAGTTTGCAGGTGAGCTTGGGTCTCCTTTTTTAAAAATTGGACAGATTTTTGACATCAAAAATACCTGAGGTATTTCTTCTTTTTCAAGAAGCTTATTAAAAAAATCAAGAAGAAGATTTATGAACGCCGGAGAGGAGTTTTTATAAAATTCGGCTGGAATTCCATCTAGTCCGGCTGCCTTGTTGTTTTTCATATTTTTAAGAATTGCTTGCAATTCATTTATTGTAATAAGCTCATCTAGGTCTGAAATAGCAATTGAGGGTAAAGCATATTGAAAAATTTGTGAATTTGGTGGAGGGTTAAAAAGTTCCATGAAATGGTTTGCTAGTGACTCTATATTTATTGTCGTTGCTGGAAAATTCTTAACCCCACTTAAACATCTTATCTTAGACCAAAATGATTTTGAATCTTTACATTTTGATAAACCTACTGCTATGCCGTCCATGAAAGTTTTTTGTTTATATTTGCATAGACTCTTATACTTTTTGTTTGCATCTAGGTAGAGCGATTTAAAGAAATTGGACTTGGTTTTCCTAAAAATGTTAAGCATTGCAAAAGATTTTTTTCTGAGTTTAATGCATTCCCAGTCATACCACTCAACAGCAAAATTTTGTTTGCCATTGAGTGGCATGGCTGAACGCTTTATGACTTCTATTATTTCACCAGCCGACTGCTCGCAGGACCATGATACATGGCTCGCTAGATTATTTACTTGAACATCGAGTCTACGCTTGTACACAGCTACCTGACTATTGACCCATTTATATTTTCGAACTGATTCGGTCAGCATAGAATCGAAGTTTTGAAATTTTATGGATACCACTATTGGAAGATGACCTGAATAGATTGCGGGTTGTACCTCAAAATCCTCTATAAAAGTAGGCCAATCGCCTCTAGCTAAGCAATAATCAATTACAGAACAACCCTGCCCAGAAATAAATGTTAGTTCACCTTTGCTATCACTTTTTGTAATTCCATTCAAAATCATTAAACCGAAGTCCTCAGCCAGTTCCATTAAACGCCTGCCATAACTATTAACAGTTACGTCCAAAGACCTTCTCAAACTAACAAACGCGTGTGAGGTATTGTTCATCAAAGAAGCTGGGTTTTGAAATTCACCGATTCGTGCATTTAAATCACCTAATATTAAAATATTCTTAAACTCAATTTCATTTAGAAAGGAATGCAACTCATTAAAATCGTTAATCCAATTAGTGCAATTCAAATACGTTGGAAGAATGTAATATTGTTCATGCCTATGATTTAACATTATCACAGTCCTTCTATTTACAGAGCTTATACTAATAAAACTTTTTAAACTACTTCGTATAGCTATCAAATAACCTCCACTCGCTCTACCAAAACTACTATTGCGGGTGGCGGGAATAAATTTAATAAGAAAATCTTTGAAAAACTTAACAAATTGGGCTTCCTGACGATCTTCAAGAAAAGTTTCTAATAGAATAATAATGTCAAACTCTAATATAAACTTAAAAAAATCTGGAATTGTTAATTTGTTTTTAAGACCAGATACATTATAACTTAAAATTTTTACATTGAAATTTACTTGGCAGACGGCAACACTATCCTACAATTGATGACGATGTTGACTGGATCCTGGTTGTTGATGTTGACTGTTGGGTGGCACTGATATCGTATTGGAGTCTTTATTGTTGTTGTAGCTGTCAAAAAATCGTAGTCCACTATCTCCAAATGTGTTTTTGACAAAAGAATATTCCTCCGTATTGTTTACAATCAATCCGCGTGCAAAGTTGTAGGAAAATGCATAGTTATTAATGTGCATTTTTACTCCTTTTATCAAAATTTTCGCGCTTGGTGTTATGGCGAGTAGATTGTTTTTGATTCCGTAGAGTGATTTCCTTTTTTGTCGTGTGATGAAAGACTGTTCACGATGAATCATAATACCAGAGTTCTTGAGTTTTGGCGTTGCGTTAATTACTTTATTTGCAGTGTCTCCCGGGTGAAATTTTAGAACCACAGTGGATTTGTTCGTATTGTTGTTTGTGAACTCTTGTGCGCTTTTTATCGGTAAATCTGCATTATCTTGAAGATGAAGAAGACCCATACAAGTTTGTTTTGCATACTCAACTTTATTGGTCTTCCCTTCTGCCGGAAAATGCACCACAACAGAATTTTCGTAGTTTTTACGTGATATAATATCTAGTTGACGTTCTAACAGTTGGCAATAGTTTTCCATTGCAGTTACTCGTTGCATAAGATGTTCGTTTTGTGCTTTGAGTGACTGCATTTGTGATGCAATTGCTTGAATATCATCCTTTTTAGCAATGTCTTCAAATTTTGGGATAACGCATTCGTTAATGCAATCGAACAGCATATCCTTTAGTTTATCAATGGACATATTTCCAACTGCCATATTATTATTTTTTCCAGTGTACACCTTTTTTGAGTTGATTGAAAGTTCTGGTGAATTTTCTTCTCTACCTCGCTTAAGCGGCATATGCAATTTTGATAACGGTGCACTATTGATTATGTCGCCGAGAAAAGTTAAGAGTTTTGTGTCTTAAATGTGTAGTTCAAACAACAAAGACGTGCATTTCCCGCAAAACAGATTCACTCAACGATTTTAAAAGTTTTTATAATAAATTGAACAATTTTAAAAGTATAAATCAGTTAAAAAAGAGGACCGCACACAGAATCTGACTTTCTCAGTTAATGACAGATGTCAACTCCTAGGCGCCATCTATGTAGGTAGGTACACATTACCCAACTAATTTACATAATTAAAATCTTTTTAAATATACATTTGTAGGATGGTACCTATGTCACCATTCCTTTAATCGTATGCATTCGACAATTCATTTAACGAAGAATCAAGGTAATCTTACCTACTTCGGCTTTAAACCTGCACAGAATAACTTAACTAGACTACCTATACCTACTAACAACTTCAGTGGTTAGCTACTACTTTACACTAAAGTTGTTAGCTATAAGAGCAAGTTCGTACGACTGGATCGTGCATTTTTTTTTGTTTTATGCAAATCGTTTGTTTAAGTGTTCAGGATAATTGCAAAGAACTACTAAATACGAAGTTTCGAATAAATCGATTGAGTCGTTTTTGAAATATTGAGGTTTCAAAAAAAAAATGAAAAATGTTTGGATACATTTTTCAGATTAAAAATATTCCACAGGTGAGTTGAAATTTAATTGTTTAATATCAATTAAACCTGGTTCAAGTGTTAAATTTAAAGTGAAATCGTATTTGAAGAATTGTTAAAACTACAATTTCCCAATGTTATTCATCCTGATTTGTGTGCAAACGTAAATTAAACGTTTAATTTGACTGCGTTTATGGAAGCTATACAAACGAATATTGTTAAATGTCCTGTATGCCAAGTACATTTAGCACGTTAATTCATCAAGGAATCATGTTATAGCGTGATCGTATAGTTGCCATCAAAAATCACTCCATCCGTGTTGGTATATGCATTTGCTTTCTATGAAAAATGCTGTAGTTTTTTCCAACAATGGCAATTCCTTATTTTTATGCAGTGAAGTGAACAGTGCTGCCATTCCCAGTAGTGCTTCCAAGTTACTACAATAATTTATTCAGAATTAATTTTTTTTTACTAGAAAAATGTAAATGTCTTTATTTAGATTTATTTGCACACTTTTAATATAAATTAAGGTGTCCAATTATCCGAGTAAATAGCTTCTTCGATTTATACAGGCAATTATCGGAGACATTTCTGTGGGCCAATGAAATGCAAATTACTATTCGTAGATAAAGTATCTAACTTATGAAGTCATATTTCATTAAGAATTTTCTTTAAGAAAATGTAAGCTTAGTCGTACTATTTTGTAATTGTGATACTAGATACTGCAATCCTTACTCACTTCGCAAGGAACACATTTTGATGGACACATACACAATGGCTTAGGCAAAATTAGCACCCATAAACAATAAAGTTGAACAGCAGCGAACGTAGACTAGCAATAACAAAAAATGTGACTTTTTTCAACAAAAAAAAAATGAAATGGTGATATTTATATATAGAATCAGACGTCCATCCATTAATAAAGTGTTATTCTCATGTGTGCAAAGTTCCACATCGCCAACACCATTACCCCACCACGCACCGCACCGACTCCAATTCCAAGCGTTTGATGACCAACGCAGCAGAAAAAGGGTCAAGACGACTAACTACCCAACTCAAATTCATTCGATGGCGATGGTGCGACAACACCAAGAACGGACGACGAACCGCACCATTAAATCAGCATCATCTTCTGCATGGGAAAGTGTTACCGAATATAACCTAACACCACATACATCAGGCAACTTGATATTGCTCCCAACAACAAGCCATACACGACGACAAGGCCCCTATGATATTGTCGTAACCCGCAACCGTTGGTCGTTGCTATGCTCCCATAGCCAAGCCACAATCAGAACATTAAGAACCCAAGCAGAAGCCATATCTATTCATGCACCAATTTTTCAGTTATACAACAGAGTCATGAACCAAAAAAAAAAAAAATAAACAAAGAAACGCCCACAGTGACTAAACACGCAATGAGAGGAGAACTGCCAGAATTCCTTTTTTTCCTCGGAAATTTATTTAATTATTTGACGGCGTCAGAGTTCAGTTCAGAAAGGGAAGCATCATAAGTCAATAACGAAAACAACAAAAAGAGGCGTCCTTTTACTTGGAAATCGATGTGTGTATGTAGTTGATAAAAAACAAAACAAACAATAGGCGCCCAGACGTTTCACCATGCAAATTGGCATCTGAAAACTGAAACGGAGACGATAAAGGGTTCGCAGTTCAGACCGATACTTTTTTGTTTTGTATTCTTTAGAATTTGCTTTCAAATGTGGGAATCAAATTCGATAGAAAATTTCTCTTTTATGCGTCAGTTTCTGAACATGTTTCGACACGAAAGAAAGATGATTCTATGCTGCGATATAACACCATTTGTTATCGAAGGAAGCAGCAGCAGATGATGATGATGATTATGATGTGATGAAGGTAGTGATGATGATGACTTCGATGATTTAACGGGGAGATGGGCTCCTTCTTCTGGCAATAAACGTGATCTCGTTAGTTTTGAAATTTATTTAGTTACATTATGTATATGTGTATTTTTGCTAATCTGCTTTGCGTATACTTTTCCTCTTTTGTTGTCTGTCAGCATGATGAAGATGATGGGATCTGGGAATTGGTATATTGAAGTTGGGTTGATTTGTGTAGTTAGGTAGGTACCTAACCTATACAAACATACATTTTTTTGGAATTCTTCGATTTGGTGTCATTCTTTAGTAACGTGGATTTTTGTATGTATGAGTAATTTATGAAGGTCTGTTGTTCTCAGAAGCTTGATCCGACGTGTTTTGTAAAACAGAAATAGAAGGATATGATTTAAAGTCATTAGATTTGATTTCTGCATTCTACTTGATTTTTTCTTGCATTGCAACGACGACGCGATGCAGAGCACGGGTGGCAACCAGCCTTGCCATTAACAAAATTTTGTAAGTGCCAATTCTTACAACAGAAAATGTCATTTTAGGCCACTGGGTGCCACCAACAAAAAAGTAACAAAACTCCGAAGATTTCATATATATTTTTTAGTTTTATTTATTGCACCTCAAAACTTAAGGAATAAAAAGAATAAATAAACACAAAATTAATAAAAAATAAATTAATAGATAAAATAAAAGAACTTCATTAAACAAACATACAAAAAATAAATAAAAGCATCAACTAACAATATGTGTGTTCAATGATGATGTTCGGAACAGATAAGAGCACCTTAGAACAAAAAAGTACAGGATTTTGCTGTTCAATGAGAAATTTTCTGTTCTTAACTGTTCTCGTTTGGTGTTCAATGTGTCAGTTTGGAACAATTTAGAACAGCATTTTCTGCACTTACTTTTAAGGTAGAACAGGTTAGAACCGATTTGTGAGAACTGTCAAAACCAATTGATGTTGTTAAAAAAAAAAAACATTTTGGTGTTAGATTTAGTTGATAAATCATTTTACGTATCGGAATCATCTCAATTTCATGAAAAATATGTTTTTTTAAATAAATTTAACTCAATTTCAATTTATTTTTAAGAGTGTTTCTGCAAAAATAAACGAACTTGAATTGTACGTAAACAACAATAATTTTTTTTATAATCTCTGTCAGATGACTGGCTGTTCCAACTACCTCCATATACTTTAAAACTTCAATTGATTAACCTCCCATCTCTTTCTGATCACAGAGAGTACTTGCAGTTCTGCTTCATAACATGGAGTAATGAATGGATATATTTTATGTCCACCGTTTCTCGTTCTAATAGGTTTCAATGTAAGTCAGACTAGGTTCGAACTATTTTTAGCAGATCGAACTATGGCGCTAATAGTCTTCTTAATCAGCCTACCAAAAATTTAAATAAATTCTCTATTCTCATTGGCTCTACAATTTTAAATCTGAAAACTGTAACTTTTTTGCTCTAAGTAGTTGAAATTTTGTTATAATTATAATTAATTATATTTAGATTTAAGTAAATATTTGTAATTTTAACGTTAGCATATAACGTATTAAATAAATAATAATTTGTTCTATCTTGTTCTGAAATTTCACACGAATCTGTTCTATTCTGTCTTATGTCGCTTTTATTTGGCAATCAGAAAGCCTTCCGGACTCTTCTGAAAGCGTTCACTTGGGAAAAAATGACAGTTCTAATTTTGAAAAGAAGAGAATTTTGCTTCTGGATTTGAAATCAGAATCACAACCAGAAGCACTCACACATTTATATACGTTAACGTCAAACTCGATTGTTGTCATTTTGTGTACCATAATTTTTTTTGAATTTGAATATTCTCACGTACACAATTATTTTCGCACATACAATCTCATTAAAATTCAGAATCGTCTGAATCACACAAAAGTGTTCAGTCCCGGATCGGAGAACATTTCCGGATTGCCAAATAAAAACCATTAATATAAATTTTTAGGTGATATGAATTGCTGGCAAGTTTTAGCCTTTATTATTTCATTAAACGACAAAAGTGATTTGATTACTTTATAAGAAAGTCGATTTTTACTATGAAACAACCCTTTCAGCTGATCAGCACTACCTGATCTGATCATGACTTTAGATGTATTTCAAAACATTTGCTCGTTGAATCCTAGAGTGCCATTTGAAGCGTTAAAGTGCCACAGTGCCATTTAAATTAAAAAGTGCTAAAAGTGCACGATCATACCACTTCGGCATCGTTGGTGGCAACTGGCAATTAGGGCTTATTAATAGTTCTCTACACAGATAGCTAGATTGGTAGTTATTCGTTCAAACTGAACATAAACATACCTATGTAAAGTTTTCTATTTGAAAATAAGGTGAATTTACGAACATTTTATAACAAAAACCAAAAAGTGTGTAGGTAGGTACCTATGTATACTTAGACAGTAAAACTTCCCTAATTTGAAACAATATTTTTTTTCGTAATTCTATGCCAGCTACAATATAGGTAGGTACCTTCATATTTTAATTTCATGGAAACCGGTCAAAGAACAACGAAGTTGACACTTTTTGATACCGGTCCCGTACCTACTTGTATAAATACTTCCCTCATAAAGATCCATGTTTAGGGGGTCCTGTCCATCTGGCTACTTCCAGAAAAGAGGACAAGTTACTCAAAAACCTATTGAAAAAGAGAACTTTGAAGAAAAAAATACAGATTTCAGAATAGGTTGGTGTGTTTGTGTTTGAATGTGTATTCCAAGTCGGCCTTAATTGGAAACACTTATTTTGAGCTTGCAAACAGTACATGGATATTTTGTTTGCAAATCTTCTGTAAAACGAAATTTTCTCTTAGTCGACATATCATATAATATCAATTTTTTAATTTTCTTTTTATATTTCGCTTATATTGTGTAATTATATTAATCATATCATAACTTTTGATACTCGATATGCTTATTTTGATACTCCTAGATTGAATCTTATTGTATCCTGTAATTAACATTAATATGCAAATACAAATACAAATATCCTTGGATTTTCTGTAAAAATTCAACATTTTATCCTTTTTTGTTTTATTCTTCTAAAATAAATATTCATCTCACATTTAACAAAAAGAACGAATTTTGTTTGAGTTTTATCAACGATCAACAGAGTGCGAAGAAAAAAAAGTAAACATTTGACAACCGGTGTGCGCTGATTGTCAGCGAAATAGGTATACACACTTGTAGTAGCCCTATTGGAATTTTTGTAGTAGAACGAAGTTAACTACCTTATTACTTATGATACTACTTCTACATCTGATTTAAGGTGATTGAATTATATATTTTATCGTGAAATTGAATTTATGTACGTAAATAAAATAAAAGTGAGTTTTGTCAATTAAGAGCACAAAAAAAGATCCTTGCAAGAAAAGACAGTGTTAAAAAGATCGGGCCGTAAAAGCAGAACATGTTATAATCGCCAGAAAAATGATCAAAATTGTCGTTATATATTTTATTTCATTTAGTGCCAATTTTTCAATAATTAGTTAAGCAGTCAGTTAGCCAAAATCAGTTTTTCAACAGTCAGATACAACTTAATTTAGGAATAAAATTATCTGCTTATCTTAGAACGGAATAAGAAGTTATCTGAGGAATTAAATAAATAGCTATTTTCGATGTCTAATACACTTTGAAAAATTATTGCTTTGAAATAAACGTTAAACAAAAATTAATTTCTATGAAAAGTTTGATACTCGAAATAAAAGTGACGTTCAAATTAAATTATTCTATATATAGTTTTTTCTTGATTGCAAAGTTCGATGTTGTTATCCGGTTGTTTAACATTCAAGTAAGTTTATTCCTCTGGCAACTAACTGGATGTTTATCTGGAGATTGAAAAATCGGCTCTTAATAATTTAACGTTTTAAGATTTTGCTTGCCTTACTTCGTTTCTACTTTCGTTCCTTTTTCATAATGGTAAGCTCGATTTTTTATCACTCCTTCGCTTATTGGGTTTTGACATTTGCCAATCTTGGTAAGGATTTGGATAAGTTTTGTTTCTTTAAACATTTTCGATTTCACCAGTTTGTCGTCTCGTCATTAACAACCCCATCTTCTAATTGTAAAGGTTGATTTTTTTGCTACTTGGTTTTTGACGTTTATATTTTTGACAGATCACACATGACAAATTCCACGAACATTTGATATTTCGATTCAGTATTGTTTGCCATTTCATCATAAATAGACTTACGCCTGAACAACGTTTGCAAATTATTGAAATTTATTATCAAAATTCGTGCTCTGTGAAAAATGTGTTTCGCAAGCTACGTCCGTTTTATGGTCATCATAATCGTCTTCAGCGAGGAGGCTCATTTTTGGCTAAATGGATACGTGAATAAGCAGAATTGCCGTATTTGGAGTGAAGAGCAGCCAGAGGCAATTCAGCAGCTACCAATGCATCCCGAAAAATGCACTGTTTGGTGCGGTTTATGGGCAGGCGGCATCATTGGGCCGTACTTCTTCAAGGACGATGAAGGCCGCAGGGTTATGGTCAATGGAGAAAGGTACCGTTCGATGATAACAGATTTTTTTTGCCGAAAATGCAAGAATTGAACTCGGTCGACATGTGGTTCCAACAGGACGGTGCCACATGCCACACTGCACGCGAAACCATGCATCAATTGAGAGGCGAATTTGGTGAGCAGTTGATCTCACGTTTTGGCGCAGTCAATTGGCCACCAAGATCATGTGATTTGACCCCGTTAGACTATTTTTTGTGGGGCTATGTTAAGTCTATTGTCTATGGGGACAAGCCAAACACGATTGCTGCTTTGGAAGCCAACATTGAACGCGTCATTGGTGAGATTCCGGCCGAAATGTGTGAAAAAGTTTGCCAAAATTGGACCTTCAGAATGGACCACCTGAAGCGTAGCCGCGGGCAACATTTAAGTGAAATTATTTTTAAAAAGTAAATGGCAGAAATTGATTTATCGATCCAAATAAAAATTTCATTCACTTTTTACAAGTTTCTGTGTTTTTTTGAATTTTCAAAAACCAAGCTCTTAAAAAATCACCGTTTACTACCCCTCTATCACTAACACCACTATGCATCATAATTGACAACTATAAGTTTTGACAAGACAGCTAATACAGCTAGCTAGCAAATAAAAATCAATCGAAAAACGTATTTAATTCGTTACGAAAAAAATCAATTTATAGATCAAAATATAAATTTACCAAACGAGAACCCCATATTTTTCGTGTCTGTAGATGCTTTTGGTTTTCACTCTATAAATCGATATGCAAATATTAATATGTTCTAACACCCCTTAAATTGTAAGCTAAATATTGATATTCTAAAAGCAATATTCACCTAAATTGTGTAGATAAATTTGTACATATTTAAATAATATATCCAAGTGATGTGATTTATTGAAAATGTTAAATTAATTTTCATTTCTACAAAAATTAATGTATTTTCATGTTTACTGTTTTGCCATTTCAATAACAGTCGAAACTCAAAAACAGTCGATCTCCTTATACGAGTAGCCATCTCTTGAAACAACTCAACTTAGTCAATGATAAATTCTTAATGTATGTTAGTATGTACTACATGCATCTATGCACAGTAAAGATATTGAATTAATGTAGATAAGATACATCATATAGATATAGATTCATATATCAGTACTATTTTTGAAAATGTGATTATTGGCGTTGTAAACTTCCAAACAAGCCAAGAAATGTCTTCAAATTGAGGAAACTGCATTGTAGGTAGTGTGTATATCTGTATTCTGATGTGTACTTTGTACTTGGGTGTTTTAATTTTATATGAAAAGGAATGATAGATTAAGGGCATAATATTTATTTGAAGTGATATGCTTTATGCCCGATAAAATAATTATTTGATTTTATATAAATACATCAGTTTCATGGAAATTGTCTTAAGATTTACATAAAATTGAAACTGACTAGGTATGTAATACATACATCAACTAGAAGGTTGAAGTCAAACTCTGCTTAATTGGAGGTGATGCGTAAGGTAACCTTAATTAATGGAATGACCAAGGATAGGGGAAGGTCCTGTCAAATGTATGTCAAATTCGTTAATGTAATGAAAATAATATTTCCGTACAGTATGTTATGCTGCTTCATTTAATTCGGTCAATTTAAATTCTTTATTCAAAAAATCTATTAAAAACAATGATTAAAGTTTATGATTTGTTCCGAAAGTGCACAAATTCGTAGGCGCGTACCTACACGTAAAAAGCGAGCGGGCGGTAAGTCGATTAAGATTGATTTTAAATTTTTAAATTTAAATTTTTTAAATTTTGTTGGGAGCAATACCCCCATTTATTTGGCTTAATACAAGCTTCTTATTTTAACCTAACTTAAAACTATGAAATTTAGGGTATGATTGGATTGAATTGGGCGGACGATTTAACATGAGGAGTTTTAGGCTGGGAGTGCTGAGGTTAAGGTCGAAACAGTTTTCGTTTAAATCAAACCTTCGCAGCATACGGGTAATAGGTTCATTGAAATCATAAGAGGTACGATAAGTAGGCAGGTAGAACAGGCGAGGGTTTCTTAGGTTACGGGGGTTAGTGTTGAGAAAGATAGAGTTGTAGATGGTTTCACAGTCAACGGAACCTGAGAGAAGTCGATGAATGTAGAGGATTTTGGTTATTTCTCTTCGCTCTTGCAGGGTATTGAGGTTAATTAGTTGGAGGCGATTTTGATAGGGGGAAGGATCAAAGGATTATACCAAGACAGGCCACGAAGGTAGAATCTTAAAAACGGCGTTGAATGCTCTCGATTGTAGAGATATAAATTTGTTGATATGGGGACCATAATTGGCAAGCGTATTCAAGTAGCGGGCGGAAAAGGTTATGTAGAGTGATCTGGTGACGTAGGGGTCGTAGAATTCTTTGGACTATCGTTTCATAAAACCAAGCGTTGAATTGGCTTTTGAAAAAATATTATCGATGTGTGTTATGAAATTGAGCTCTCGGTTACATATTATACCGAGGTCTCGAATCGATTCAACTATGGCTAAGGGTCCTGGAACAAGATTTTATGCTTTTGCGTGAAAAAGCTCTAAGCACATTTTGATACACCAGACTGAGAAACTGTCTAGATCTAATTGAATAAGGGTATAGTCGTTTGAGGAAGAAATTGTCTTAAAAAACTTGGTATCGTCATAAGGGAATGTTTGATGACCAATTTAATATCGTTAATTGTAAGAATAAAAGGGAGAGATCCTAAGTGGCTTTCTTGGGGGACCTCGGAGGTAGCTAAGAATATAAAACTAAGCAATATAAAAACATTTATTATGCGTATTATCTATTTCCTTTTGCATATGTCACTGAATTCTACATACAATGTAGGCCCTCATTCATTTATATATACATACATATTATGCATCCTTAAAAATCACATGAATCTTATGTAGGGGAGAGTGGGGCACATTTGAACACTGCTTATAAAATTTTACTTTATTACTCTTATCTAAAAGCAATTCAATATTTAAACCTGGCAACACCATATCTGTAAACGTCATTGAGTTTCCTACCTTGATTTTCTCAGTTGTCTTTCAGATTTAGAAGTGAAAGGTTTCTTAGTTGTAAGAGCGTAACAAAACTTTAGTGCGCGATTTTAAAACGGAAACAAAATTTTGTAAAGCGGAAATACATTTTTAATTAAATTACAGTATGTTTGTGAATGAATATATTAAAGTTTTAATTTTATGCAAAATTTTATGTCGCTGGAGCAACTGGGGCAGATATGAACAAGTTTTTTAGGGCACGTTTGAACATGTTCAAAACTACACCGATCAATTTTTTTTGCATATCTTATACATTTTAAAGAAACTTTTATGTTTGTTATTGTACTTGTTTCTTCTTACCCTCATTGCCACTTGATGTTGCTGTCTTAGGACCCTTCAAGATAAAACTATCCATAGCACAAAATGAGTATTTATGCTAGTTTTAAACATTTTTGTCTAGCTTTTAGATAGTTATAAGTTAATATTAAATAAAAATGAATTACAAAAAAAAAATATCACAAACCGAACATTAACTGATTTTGTGAAAGAAGTCATTTATGAAATTATTAATCCACTAGCTGATGAAACTGATATGCCAGCTGAGAAATTTATCATAACGCCAACTAACATCGTTTCACCTGAAATTGCAAGACCTGATGTCGAAGACAATTGGGTTATAAACGGCAGAGAAATTAAAGCCAAGCTACATAAGCCAATTAACGCTCCAGGTGCATCCAGAACATCCGCTTTGATAAATTTTGCGTTTGATTTTTCGAAGTTCAGTGTAGAAGAACAGTTATGTTTGAAAATCAATTAAAAAGAAAAGATGTGGTTGTTTTGAGCATATATCGTCTGTTCTAATAGTTCAATCTTTAAGGTTAAGGTTTTAAAATTAAGGTAAAACTTGAGGCTGTATGCCGGTATAAAAATAATAAGAATTTGTCTTACTGTGTTTTTTTTTTACATTCTAAGGCCCGTTTGCTGATACACACCTTAAGCATTTAAGTTCTACTTAAGCACTTATGTGACAGTTTACACAGACGAAAAAGTAGCTCATAAGCGTTTTAAGTTGAACATAAATATTTATGATTCGTATCAGCAAACGGGCCTAAATGCAAAAGTTGATGAAAATTAAAAAATTCAATATTTTTAAAAACCGTATTCCACAAAGTTATTGCCGAGCATAAGTATAACGATAAATAGACGTATACGTAAAGTGTTACAGCGCCAGTCTGTCTGGCTTTCCTTTCTCTCACGCATACGAAGAACTTTTGAAATTAATCGAATTAACGAATAACTTTTAAAGCAAGTTATACAATATCAATATTAAATAGTTTAACTTATATTGGTTTAGGTTATCACTTCTGTCGGGTGTCCCGAGACGCTCATGTTTTTTTTTTATTACCACTTCTGAGCTAGAATACCTATCCCTTTCTACAAAAAAGTAGGTAAATCCATCTCTTTTTTTTTTTAATTGAATGAATGTTTAAGACTTTTTATTACTATGGCCTTTCATTCAGGGCAAGTTCTATTAAAAAAAATCAATTATGTAGCGGGTTTTCCAATAAGAGGTGTTATTTTGAATAGCCCGCTATTTCGGTAGCTGTCACTTTTGAAGCTGTCATTTTTTGACATTTGACAAGTAGAAACTACGCTATTAATAAAAATGGAACGATACACGCTTCAACAACGCATTGAAATTATTAAAATTCACTATAAAAATGGTGAAAATTTGGCAGAGACGGTTCGTAAAACTAAAACATTTTTGGGTCGTCGTGAAGCACCTTGTCGGACCGCAATACAGAAATTGGTGGACAAATTCGGTAGCTGTTGGGACAAGTTAGTGATGTGAAGAATAAAACCCGTGCACGTCGCTCAAGAACAACTGAGAATATTGCTGTTGTAGCCCAAAGTGTTGAAGAAAACCCAGGTTTGTCCATTCTTCGTCGTTCTTTGGAATAAGGCATTCCACAAACGTCATTACACCGTATTTTGCATAAAGACTTGGGTCTTAAGGCTTATAAAGTTCAGTTAACACAAGAACTCAAGCCGGCTGATCATCAACAACTTCGTGTCTTTGCTGATTGGGTCCTTGAAATGCATGAAAATGAACCGGAATTTCATCGAAAAATCATCTTGACTGATGAGGCCCATTTCCACCTCGGAGGCTACGTCAACAAGCAAAACTGTCGCATCTGGGGCTCGGAAAACCCAAGAGTTATTGTTGAAAAGCCTCTCCATCCTCAACGCGTGACTGTTTGGTGCGGTTTATGGTCCCGCGGGGTCATTGGACCTTACTTTTTCGAAAATGAGGCTGGAGCAACAGTTACGGTCAATGGATTGCGCTATCGAGAGATGATTAATGATTTTTTATGGCCTGAATTGGATGGTATTGATCTGGATAACGTTTACTTTCAACAAGACGGCGCTACGTGCCACACAAGCAATGAAACCATCGATCTTTTACGGGAAAAGTTTCCGGACCGTGTTATCTCTCGAAGAGGTGATCACAATTGGCCACCGAGATCTTGTGATTTAACACCTTGCGACTTCTTCCTTTGGGGCCACGTGAAAGATAAGGTCTACGCCAACAGCCCAGCGTCGATTCAAGACCTCAAAGATGAAATTCGTGAGGCTATCGAGGACATAGGGCAGTCACTTTGCGATTTGGTTATGGAAAATTTCATGAAAAGGATATGGTCCTGTAAGCGTGATCTTGGCGGCCATTTGGCTGATGTTGTGTTCCATTATTAACGGCATACCTTCCTCTTTATAATGAAATAAACATCCGATCATTTATCTCCAAAAATCCCATTTTTCTTTGAATATCAAAATAACACCTCTTATTGGAAAACCCTATAGGTACCTAACTAATTTGCCTAAGATTTTATTAAAATTTTTCAAAATTATTTCTATATGAATAAATAAATTTTTTTAGTAGGTATCGATTTAATTATTTACCCTAAATATTCAATGCCCATCCTTGCCTTGAACCTCAAGGGCAAATTTCAGTGGTGCTGGATTTTATTTGAATATGCTTTTAAATTGGCATTTTCCATATTTATCTTGAGCCGATAGGTACTCTCCAACAACTCCCTGAATATTCCAGGAATAGTAAAAGATCGATCAAACAGCAGCAGGAATATATACGTACTGAGTATATATAGGTACCTAACTATAGTATTTGTGTGCCTGTGTATGTGTAGTTATGGTGCTTATCTGATGGTAAATTTGCAATACCCTTATATTTATGTATATTTATGTAGGTATATCATTTCGTTCGAATGGTCTCGAGCCGACAAAGATATTTCGTTGAAAATGAATCCTACTCTTCTTTCTATATAATGGTGATATTTATGTATATATTGTGGGTACCTACACGTGTTTTTTTTTTCAGGAATACAATACCTATCTATAATTGGAAAGAATTCTCGTTTGAAGAACACTTCTTGCAAGCTCAAAAACGTTTGGTTCTGATGTTGGCAAGTATCAGACCACTTTTGCTACAGAATTTAGAACTTCTCTAGGTATGAAAGCATTTAATAGGAAAGGTAGAACCGTGCAAAATTGATGATTTCATATTTCTTTTAGCCGGAATTCATTTTTGTATTTTCTCCTTTCATACCTACATAACCAGTTTGTGTGGATCCAACCCCATTTCTTGGAAAGCCTTTTATTATTTTATATTAAACGACTGATTCTGGGAAATATTCTGCTCACCAACCAACCACCCTCGTCAACCCAACCCACGTGAATCATCTTAATATTATGCAATATCTCTCCTCATCGATAAAAGTGGTGGTTCTGTTTTCATATCTACTCGTACTCTTAGTTAGAGGGTTTGTGGAAAAATGTGCGAATTAAAATTCCGCTCCTTTGATCCTTTTGTTTGATACAACTATTATCTTTGTTATTGCGTCGTCCGTCGGTCGGTCGTTCCGACTATGCCATGGGGTTGACATGCAACCAGAATATCTTTTCCACGCCCAAGAATTCGTGGAAAATAAAATCAATTTTTGAAACATTTTCATTTCAGCACGAGCTGAACAAAGTTGTATTGGGGTTCAAGCACATGTAGGTACTGAAAAATGTTTTTTTTTTCACATTATAAAATTGAATTGGATTTTTATTAAGACATATCTATAAACGCTTATGAGTTACTTTTTGCTCTACGTAAATTGTCACATATGTAAGTGTAAGTAGAATTTAAATGCTTAAGTTGTGTATCACCAAACGGGCCTAAATAGATAGCTATATCTGGAAGGTGTTTGTTAAAAAAATAAACTATCGAATTATCGATTTTGATAGTGCCATCTGTCAATTTCGATAGATTTTTGGTAAATAAAAGTTTAATTTAACATCCACTCAAAGGCTGCCTCAAGTATTTAAGCTTCATTTAATTTCAATGGGGAACCCATGATTTATCACCACAATGCTTATTGGACAAGCATAGGATTAAACTCGACACAACGTCATCGACCTTATCTGACATTCCGGCCGTAAAATCGCGCATCCCAATGACTCATAGATGATCTCCCTTATTTTTTTATTTTATTTTATATTGTTAATTCTTCCAATTTCTAACAAGGGTTGCCATAAGCTTTTGTATACATGATTATCTGTTGCTTCCTTCTTGGCTTGCGCAAGTGTGCTTCTAGTTGCTTTGAATAGGTAGGTACGAGTTCGCAATAACAAATTTTGAAATTAAATATCGCGATTGGGGCGGTCGCAATTCCAACTGCTAGGCAATCAATGTAATGTAACGTAATGTAGAGTAATGTAACATAATGGTACGTAACGTAACTAAACAAGCTTCGGAAATGAGTACAAACATGGATATAAAAATTTAATATTTCTTACACATTTTGAAAAGTTTTCCAGTCGGGAAAACTTTCTCAAGATATGTTTAAAAATTTTAACAAAACGAAACTTATCCTATCTCGTTGCTAATAATTTAATATAAGTAACAAAAGAAAATTTTAAGTGCGTATTCTAAACATAAATCACAAGCCTAAGGCGTGCTATAGTGATTTCTTTCAAACTTGTTTTTTTTTTCATCAAATCGGTAGCAAACGGTAGGTAACCCTATTCGCAGCACAAATTGGAGCGTTGAAAAATTTCAAATGCTTGCTAAGTCATTGCAAAATCTAACAAAAGATTACCAATTTTAGTCATCCAAGCCAAGAGGAAATAAAACAAAATAAAAAATGCGCGGGCTTACACCAAAGTGCGCACACACTTCCAAAGCGAGGGAGCCACAAAAGGGCGGGAGAATTTAAATTTCAACCTACCTATACAACAAAACTATATAAAACAAATAACGCAACAACAACTGCTATGTCACAATGAAATATGATCTTAAGTTTGTGTCTAGAGCAGATAGCTGCTTCTGCTGGTGCTGCTTTGCTTGCTTCCAATGGCTACCCTCATTCTTTTGTTATAAAGGTTGGTAACACCTTTTCATTGGATTCCCAGATCCCAGTGCCAGTGCCAATTCCGATAATGATCTATTCATTGGGCCCCTCTTTCAGTTAGGATTGTTGTTGCTTTTGGAACGGTGCATGCCGGCCAAATGCTTGGCAATGTTGATGATGAAATGATTTGAGTTTCTCGAGAAATCGCGTGCATGATCTTTGTTCCGAAAAGTTTGAATGCAAAAAAAAAAAACAGCAATGGCGACGCACGGTGGCAGATGTGTGTGAAGGTAGAGTGAGAGTGTTCTGGGCAAACCAGGCCATTGACATTATGCTCTGCATGCCTATTTTCAGATGATAATGCGGCATACAAATGCGAGGGTTGCACGAATGAATGCCGATGACGATAATATAATAACGATGAGTCATTGGGTTGGCGTGAATATTATATTACTTAATATGTAGGTACATGCCATGATGGGATAATGATTCAGGGGTCTTTTCTGTTATTATTCACATTTTATAAAAAAAAAAAACGTTACGTATCACTTGAGGCATTCTGCAATTATAAGAACGCAGCATTGTGTTGCATTGTGGAACGTTCCTATATGATTATATTTTAATACCAAATTTGGGACTATTTCAGTACGAAACTATATACATATTTGATTAAATCTGATGCCGCGCGTTGGGCGCCAATTAAAAAGTTTATGAAATCAAAGAATAATTTCTCGTGAGCTGTGTTTGATTTTCTTTCGCGTTCAATATTATTTTATAACAATCAAATTTCATATTTCATACCTTTCAATTCCTTTTTACTAATTGAGCCGTTCCGTTTTGAAAAACCACTTAAAAAAATGATCACGTTTTTGAATTTCCTTTTGTAAACCTTCAAAATTGGTTATGGTTTTAAGTAATATAAATAAGTAGAAAACTATAAAAAAATATCATTTAACACATTTGCTTACCGTTCTTCTCTACTTAACGTTGTATGGTTATTTAATTAAACATGAAATCAAAAATAATATTTACATTCCTCGATTATTACATATCATCTTTGTCTAACGTATGGTTTCAGTTTCGTTTTCATGTGTGGCATCATAAATTGAATTACATATAGAAAGGTTATTTGGCATGAATTTACCAACGTTCTACATGCTATGAGACTTATGTATGTACCTATGCATTCTACAGTATAAATAAAGAATACCTTTTATGAATTTCCCTATGCGGGACCTAGATTGGACACAATCATACAAACTTTCCTCATTTCGCAGTTGCTCTTCCCAAGAATTTTAAATCGACAAAACACCAGAAATTGCCGCACATGGAGATTGTAAAGACCGCCGTCATAAGCATTAAAGAACTATTTGACAATTCAAATATGCTCTTCAACATATAAAACCACCTACATGTTAATTTTGTCTTATGTGAGCATACATAAGGGAACACACAGCTCTCTGTGATGACGCCATAGTTTCAGCACTCAAGCATCAGCAAATATTTTAAGTTTGTTGACTAGAGCAGAGATACCTTTTTTGTGATGGTAAATGACAGGAAACACATAGCATGTTGATGGACCATATTAATGATTCATTCTAAATTAAATACATATTTGTGGTGCTTCAATTTCAACTTGCCACAAGATGAATATGAGTATAAACGAAGTGTGTATGTACATAACTTTTAGACGCATTGCCGCAGAACCTTTGAGTTTTGATCAAACAATATAAACTTGTGTTAGTCAGAAACTATTTTACCCAAATCGGTCGCCTCAATTTCATGACAAACAATGAAGATTTTAGGATTTTGGTTCTCAGAAAAAATTCCGTGAAGTTGTGTATTATCGAAAATACTCAGATTTTCGAAATACTTATTGAGCTGAAAAAAAAAGTTGTTTGGAAACATCGAAATTAACACAAACCAGTTTTAAGTTTTACCTTTGTATATGAAACATTTTTTTTTTCAAAAATGTCTTACACTCTTTCATGTAAGCCCAGATT
The DNA here is from genome assembly GCA_910595825.1 of Philhelius pedissequus. Lineage (NCBI taxonomy): Eukaryota > Metazoa > Arthropoda > Insecta > Diptera > Syrphidae > Philhelius > Philhelius pedissequus. The sequence goes on along the minus strand of OU343163.1, from coordinate 11,495,778 downwards.
TACATTTCAAAAGAATAAATTGGATCTTCCTTCACATCAAACAATAAAATGTTTGATACAATACACTTTTCTACAATTCTACAATTTTCTGACGTTTATTTTTGCTTTCCTTTTAATTTTCTTCCAAACAAGTAATGCGTTTGGTTTTACCTGCGTTCGTGTCTTCAAAAAATATGTTGAAATATAATCAAGAATGTGGATAAAGATTTGAAGTCAAAAATACATTGACATACTAGATATGGACTAACTGCACGTTGGATCTCTCCTCACCTAGGAACTAACGAGCGCCACCCAGCTCCCAGCATATTATCAAGTACAAGTGCTTAAGAGATTTTTATGTCCAAAGAAATCCATACACAAATTCAAAAAATTCCTTTTCTCTATTTTATACAGACAAAAATAGGCAACTATATTGTAGTTCTTTGCGGATAAGCGGAATGCGATTGAAGCTAGATCAAATGTCAATTTAATTTTTTGTATACTTTTCGACGAGACGAACAAAATTTGACACATGCAGTTAAGCTTAAATTACATTTAAGTTTTTGTTTTAACTTTTCGACGAAGCGAATAAAATCTATAAAATTTGCAGTGGCAAAATGTGTGAGAAATAAATAATTTATTTAATTGGAAAACTAAAATTAGATTTTTATTTGTTTTATTTCGAATGCAACTCTAAAAGCAATCTCTTTCATAAAATGAAACAAAAAGGAATTTTTCTTATAGTCCCCCGCACTACAGCAGTTGTTGACTTTCTATAAACAATAGATGTCAGCACTTATACTAAACAAAATAGCAATAGAGGGCCCTAGTTTCTTTGCCTGTTGACTAAATATGGTGGATATGCGAAGAGTGGCAATAGATAGCTTTTGAAAGTAATATTTTTGTTTATTATTTTGCTCCAAATGGCGTGAAGATCGTTCACCCCCTTTTCAATGCAGCTTTTGTATGGAAATGATAATCGACTAGAAGTCCATATCTATTTTATGCAAAAATAAAATTTTATAAAATATCGTTGTGCTCCATTTTTTTTCCAAAAAAGCTCTGGCTATCCAGAGTGTCTGTGTCTGCGATTTTCATTCGCCTGTCAAATGTTCTGTTGCTGTTGATAAATACGTACCTACAACTGATTTGGAATTACATAAAAATAATATTGAAAATATGATTTTGGTATCTACTTCCCTTTTCTTGAATCTAGTTCACTTTTGGGGTGAAATCTACTTCGCTCTTTTATTTTGAAGTGGTAACGCTGACCCAGTTATGTTTCAGAGTTTTAAGTTACTAACTATAATACGCCCTGGTTGTTCCACCCTTATTTATATAAATAAATACAAAGTAGATAGGGTCAGTTGGGGTAAATGGGGACATATTTTGTATGTTTTAAAGACACATTTTTTCAGAAATGTTAAAAACATTAAAACAATTCTTTTTTAAACTTTTGAAAACAACTATTGTATAAAAAGTTACCAGATAGTTTACTTATGATGCCTTAATAAAGCTTTACAAACAAAAAAGTGATTAAGGGCAGAGTTTACATTTACCCCCTCCACGTTTACATTTCCCCCATTGATTTTAAAAATACTGGGGTAAATGGGAACAACTAACTTCAGTCCTCTAAGTGCTAGGACATCGTCTATGGGGTTAAAGTAAACAAACATGAATTTTATTTGGATTATTCGGTTGGAAAATCGATTAACTCAATGTTTACATTTACCCCATATATGCATATCACCCATCAAAGAAGACTCCGAAAAGTACCTTATTGCTTTTTTCAAATAGAAACCAATTCATGGGGCAATCCACAAGCATTTTTCAGGTGGAAGTTCATGCCATAGCAATATGTGCGGACCGTAATCTTGAAAGGAACTATCGTAACCAATATATTGTCATCATATCAAACAGTCAAGATGCATTGAAAGCATTAAGCTCTTATGTCATTACCTCCAAATTGGTGTGGGAAAGTGTAGGCAAACTGAACGAAATAAGCAAAAACAATAAGGTCTCACTTTATTGTATACCTCCCGCTCCCATATAGGTATCCAGGGTAATTAGAACGCAGACTAATTAGCGAAAATAGGGGCAACAATGCCCGTAACGGGTCCTACACCCTACTTCGGAATAGGAGAACATTTTATTAAAATTAGATCATATAAGAAGAGGAGACCCAAACATCAAGAAACTGGAAACGATTCCCCAAGTTAAGGCAGGCAAAACTGTTGATTGGTGAATACAACCAAAAACAGTTCAGGGACTGCATCAGCTTAGCTAGACACAAACTTAGACTCATAACGGGTTTCCTCACCGGTCACTGTAAGCTCAGAAGACATCTAAGTATTCTTGGCCTGGTAGATAGAGCCACATGTAGATTCTGCCTGGACGAGGACGAAACTCTACTCTTCATCCTGTGTTGTGTAAAAACTGCCAAACATGTTTGTTTTGATCGCAGGCACAGGAAAATGGGTGATATGATCGTAACTGTACATATACAGTCGGGTTTGAAGAGCTGTGCATTAGGCAAGTATGAACCTGTTTGGATTTCGGATTATAAATCGTACCAGTCTGAGCGGTCTTTTTAACATCGTTAATACATATTATAATTGACTTGTGCTTTCTTTTTGTAAAAGTTGGGGGCATTTAAAGCACTAGAAACAGAGTTATGCGAACAAAAACTTTAGGAAAATGGAAGTTTACATTTACCCCAAAAACTAGTTTCCATTTACCCCATATGCTTATATTACTGGGGTAAATGTAAACACGAAAGAAAAACTGCATAGAATATAAGAAAAGTGCGGTGTAATCATAGAATTAACTTCAATGCACTTTTATTTACATAATATTACACGAATATTTTTCTTACGCTTCCAATATAATCAACTTTTTTTACCAGTGACAAACACTCACAAACTTGAATTTCAGATTTCAGATAGAGGTTCTTCCCACAACTAAAATTTTCAACGAAATACGGACAATAACTCAATGATATTTCATGCAACGGAGTCGCGACATTTCATATTCTAATTTTTGTTCCGTCTGGGTTGCTACAATTTATTTAAAAATGTGAAAATAACGGCCGTTTCCATTTACCCCATGTTTACATTTACCCCAACCGACCCTATTTCCCCTCTTAACCTCTTCTCCAAATCATATCAGAACATTGTCAACAATTAGGTACATATTTCTTCAACGAACTCGAATTCTCAAAATCTTCTCGTCTTTTAATTATGTCTTAATTCCTTTTCCAGAAATCACTTTCTCCATGAATAAAAATAAATATTAATCAGCCGGAGGGAGGCTTCACTTTGTAACTCATACTCAAAGAAATGCGTGGGTAAATTCGCAGAGATAGATAATAATGTATAGTAGGTAAAATAAAGTTAGGGCTTCTATTGACATAAAAGCTTTGTTTTTTTCTTAGAACTTTATCAATTATATTTAATAATAAATTCCATATAATATGTATGTACCTACTGTAATGTTATATACATATACCTAGTTATAGGGTATGAAGTTGGAGAAGATTCGTAGAATTAATAATAGATACACGACACGTGCTATTTAAAAATAATACAATGTGTAATCTAGGTAATTTGCTCAATATTATGTTACCAACTTACCAGTTACATTGCAAACAATTCTAATTACATATTTCAAGAATGAAAATCAATATGGCGCCAGCAAAAAAAAATTATTCTCGAAAATAAATCTTATAGCTTTTTGGATTAACCTTATTAGCTATGGTAGCTTATAAATACTTTGACATGGGTGACCTACAAGAATATGTAGGTACCTATCTGTAGGCGATAGAAGGCCATATATGGTTTCGGTTCGAGTGCGAAGTCTGTTCTTGTAATAATTTGAATTGCAAACATTATTTCAAGATAACTGAAAATATATGCGCCATTTGTAGGATCATCATCTGAATTTTTCCATATTACAATCCATGTAGGAATACATAGGTATTTCTATTTATATTATTATTTGCTGCCTTAGCGTGCTCATGAAGTAGGTATTGGATCGGTACTACCTAAATACATATTTATTAAATAGCCGTAAGTTCATTTAAATCCATCAAGCACTTTTCATGTTGGACTCCACATTTGGTTTTGAACAAAAATAAGATAATTCCTGGAATTTCATAAGCATAACTCACAACAAAGCTGGTAGAGATACAAATTATTCAACCTATGAGCAGGGTTGGTCGAACTGTCACTTTTTTGTATAAACTACATTAACTACGTCTGCTACGTAGTCAATAGGTGTGTTTTATTGGGAATCTATCCATTGTACCGTAAGTAATTCCCAAAAAAACGCATCGACCGTAGCATGGACCGTAGCTTTTTTATTTTTGTAAGATTGGTACCCCTGCACAGCAGTCACAAGTAATGAAATAGTCTTTTGCAAAGTAAAATTAAGAAAATATCAAACTTCTGAACAATAATTAGCTTTTATTCATATAAAATAGAAAGTAGAAAAACGTACCAATATTTAATTTATGTTACAAACCTATTTCTTGCTTTCATTTTTTCTGCAAATGCAGTTTAAAATTCGAACATTCATTTTGCACCAATAGAATGGAAATGATAAGTGAATGGCTTTGTTCATAGACTATGGTCAAGTCCCTTTTTACACAGTCCAATTTTTGTATTGCTTTAAAAATGGTCTATGCATTTCACACCAGGAAACAAAAGTGCCGGTGATTTACTTGTTTCCTTTTAATGTTTCTTAGTTTGGAACGCACACTACAACGTAGTTTAAATTGTTCACTCCCCTTATATTTCATGCTTTTATTTATTTTCTGAGCTTATCGATAGCTAGAGTTTTATTTTTCAAGTCAATTTACAAATATATTTTCTGAGTATGTTTTGCTTTCAATTCAATATTTACTCATCAGACTGCACTTAAATTACGCGGAGTAAGTAACAAAAATTTAACATTTGGTTTGCCATTTCACCATTTTGGATCACAAAAATGTATGCATAGCCCATGTCCATGTAGTGAATCGAATACCGCCCATGGCCAACGTCCATTAAACAGTGAAGAAAGAGCACACTTTGTGAGTTCAGTTTCCGCTTAGTGCGTTTAGGCTAGGCGCACACATGCAATTTTGCCGAAACGAAATAGTTTAATCGCTAGTTAAACGATGATCGCGCACATAAGCAACTTAAAAATCAATCAACGAGATAAACGAACACACAAACATCATTTTGATTTAATGTGCGCGCAGTTACATTATAGTTCGATGTGATACAAACTGAAGAACTTATTTGGGGCGATCGTTCGATTTGTGCCAAAACACAAACTCTTAAGTTGCTCGAATCTATAAGTCCATGGTATTCACTTTAGCAACCAAACTGTTGCAAAACTGAAAGTTGCATATGTGCGCGCCTCTGGCCTTATATCTCATAGAATTTTATACGAATAAATATTTTGCGGCGCAGTGTCAAGCAATTCCTCTATAGTGTAGTTCCACCCAATGCGGTATGTCATCTCAAATTGCTTTTTTGTAGATCTAAATAAAAAGATGATTTTTGTCACCAAACTCCGTTTATTTACAACCATCAATAAAAATTGAACACAAAAGGTAAATTCGGCTTGGTTAGTCAAAAATAAAGGTAAAACGGTCATTCAATAAATATTGGTTTCTTTTTCAAAACGGATATCAAAATTTGTTAAAATTGATTAATTGACATTAGGGGTAAGCAAAATTCCAGATATAGGTGCAATTTTAGAAGTCCTTCAGAAAATAATTAAGCAAATAATACAGTTTTTAATAGTAAAAGTCAGAAACTTTTCAGAAGAACAGCCTATAATTTATTAAACAATGGAGTTATCTAAGATTTGAGAAATATAAACTGGCCAACTATTAAAAAAAAGAATCAAAAAGATCGATTTGTCTTACGACTGAAATTAATAATTATAACACTCCATGAACACATCCATCGAGATGCAATTCAATTATCAATCGTACCAACAAAACTAACAAAATCAGAATCGAGACTCGACTGAACATCAAAGAGCCATCCGCCGTAGCTTCTACTTTAGCTTTTTATCGACCGTAGCGAATTGTATGTAAAATGCTACTATGGATAAACTTACGGCGGATAAATTTCCCAATAAAACACGGCTAATGTAGTTAAATGTAGTTAATGTAGTAAATGTACAAATTGTAGCAGACGTAGTTTCAAATGTCAAATCGTCTGAAATTTCATTTCATTTTGAAGTTTGAACTCATATTCGTTTATCATTTCTTTTGTATTCGGGGAATATTGAAGTTGTTATCATAATAAAAGGAATAAAAATACGAGATAGTCACAGTTTTTTTGATTGTTTTCAAGTTTTTCTCCAACTGGTCTATTGTCCTAAGAATCCGACTTGGGCAAGGAAAATCCAAAAAATTGTTCGCATTCCCTATACGTTGAAAATGAATGAATGATAAAAATAAATAAAATGATTACTGAATGTATTTGTGAGTTTATTTTTTTTTTTACTTTTTTGTTCTTTAGACACGATTTAGAAAAAAAAGGCAATCTAAAGCAAATTAAATAGGGTAGAGTCGCCAGTGACCGGCCCCTTAAGGAATTTTTCGTAAAAAATATGGCACAGAAGCTGCAAATATCAACCTTTTCAACTCATTCTTGAAGCAAATTATTCTTTATTTATCTCTAAACCGATGAAACTAAACTACAATGTGAATTTTTAAATGGAACAATTATTTGTTTAGGTTTTATAAAAAAAAGTCATATTCTCCAGTGTCCGGCCGCTATGCTCTATTTCCGGCCACCTACCATACAATTTCTTGAACAAAAACGATCAATCTTTATTATCTCGAAAAAGGCTCTAAAGATTTTGATTAAAACAAAAATCGTTCAAAAATAGCTTGTAATGACTTTTAGTCCACAAAATTTGCGTTTCGTCCCGGCGATCTCACTTGGACTTGATTAGTTGAACTGAACTTAACAAAAAGTGCATATTTATAAGCACTGTCTATAAATATTTTAAGGGTATTCATAACCGCTTGAGTGCGCGCTTAATTAAAAAAAAAAGAAAAAAATAAATAAAAAAAAACGTAAAAAATATAGATAAATCATAAATTTCTCAAAGACATTAGGAAAAAAGTAAAAAAATATAAATTAAAATAAAATTGTGATAGTAAATTAAATTCAACTAAAATTTAATTTAAAAAAAAAAAAAAAACAAAAAATATTATTTTTTTTTAAAGTTTTATTTATTTTAATATTAAATATTCTTTAATTAAACACAACTTGTTGAAAAAAAAACAAAAAATGCATTTTGCACAGAAAAATTTCAAACAAACTTTGTACATAGAAAATTAGGGTACAATTTAGCGCCTCTTAACGGCTGTAACGGTTTTTGAAATTTTTGTTTGCATAATTATTCCAGAAATCGCTTCATTATATTTATTGAGATCAATCTCTTAAAAATATTTTTTCAATGCCGACCATAAAAGTGACTGCAATTTTTGCACCTTAATTGGAATATCTGCAAACATTTTCCATTGTGGCGTCATCTAGTGAATAATTTTTATTTGTCGAAGACATCACACAATTTATCTATATGTAGTCAATGAATTAATATATTTTTAATATGTAAGCATATGAGATGCCTATTCATGCATTTTTAAGAAAACTAACACGGAAAGCTTCAGGATAATATGTAAAGATTAGGTACTCTGATGGCAACCCTGAATATAAGAGTTCCGGCCGGTCCTTTTTTAGTTGAGTTTCTTTATTTTTAGTTATCATTCCCGACAAAGAAGAACAAATCTACAAAACACTAAACGAAAAGAATGTCTGTCTCTGATCCTTTAACAAACATTTTATTGTAAAGGTCCTCGAGTGTGGCACGCACAAGAGAAACGGACAGACACAAAAAAATGATAGTTATCCCTTTGACACAACAAAGCACACACTATATTCTCAGAAATTGATCAACATTTTAGTTTCGGTTGCCTTTTCTTTGTAGTTTGTGTGCTCGAGAACTGACAACCAAAATCTTTTTTGAAAATTCCTCAAAATTAAAAAAAAAAAAAAATGCAGATTAAAAAAACTTTTGAGGCCCTTGGTTGTCTGCAAGCTGCTTAGCATACATCCGTTCGTCCATTCGTCGTTCGTTGCCGCTAAGGTTAAATTCTTTCAGCCATTAGGTGTTGAACATGGTGTATCTACCTATACGACAAGATGCTATGAGTAAGAGGATATCATCAGAATGGAAGAATTCAAGGAAATATGATGGTGCAAAAGTTAAAGTATAATTTAGATTTCCTGGAATTTCGCGCTCACATTCCACGACCTGGTGGGTTCTGCCTTCATTTATACATATACTCCGTATCTACAGGTTATATATGAAAAATACATTTGTTTTGACAGGTGATAGGTATGAACAAAGGTGCTTTTGGTTTTGATGGAGCAATAATTAGATTAATGGGGAATGTGTTTGATTTTATAAAGTGGAGCTCTATTTTGTACTTCTACAAAGAGAATATATATATAAATCGTATTCGATAGAATTTAGGTATTGAAATGAAATGAAAGCCTTTCTTGAAAGCAAGAGCAATTAGGGTCGGTTGGGGTAAATGTAAACATGGGGTAAATGGAAACGGCCGTTATTTTCACATTTTTAAATAAATTGTAGCAACCCAGACGGAACAAAAATTAGAATATGAAATGTCGCGACTCCGTTGCATGAAATATCATTGAGTTATTGTCCGTATTTCGTTGAAAATTTTAGTTGTGGGAAGAACCTCTATCTGAAATCTGAAATTCAAGTTTGTGAGTGTTTGTCACTGGTAAAAAAAGTTGATTATATTGGAAGCGTAAGAAAAATGTTCGTGTAATATTATGTAAATAAAAGTGCATTGAAGTTAATTCTATGATTACACCGCACTTTTCTTATATTCTATGCAGTTTTTCTTTCGTGTTTACATTTACCCCAGTAATATAAGCATATGGGGTAAATGGAAACTAGTTTTTGGGGTAAATGTAAACGTCCATTTTCCTAGAGTTTTTTTTCGCATAACTCTGTTTCTAGTACTTTAAATACCCCCAACTTATACAAAAAAGAAAGCACAAGTCAATTATTATATGTATTAGCGATGCTAAAAACGCTATGAGAGATGTTTTGCAGAAGAAAATGACATATCTACAAGTTGGAGAACACTACAATGTCCCTAAATCTGTGATATTTCATAAAATTAAAGGTCGACAAACATCATTGCATTCAATGGGGTGAGGTCGAGAACCCTCCCTGCCAGCGGGAACTGAAAACGAAATACAGTGAACTTGCTCATAACCGGACACTGACGGTAACGAGAAATTTGTCCTGTTATGGAAGGTGGCGTTATGGTAACACAAAAATTGACATCCTTTAAAAAAGAAATACGTAGTACATACAATAGACGAGGTATTAAGTTTAATTTTTAATGTATTTTATGCCTCCTTGAAGTGGGACCGCTCAATACGATTTATGATCCGAAATCCAAACAGGTTCATACTTGCCTAATGCACAGCTCTTCAAACCCGACTGTATATGTACAGTTACGGTCATATCACCCATTTTCCTGTCCCTGCGATCAAAGCAAACATGGTTGGCAGTTCTTACACAACACAGGATGGAGTCTAGAGTTTCGTCCTCGTCCAGGCAGAATCTGCATGTGGCTCTATCTACTAGGCCAAGAATACTTAGATATCTTCTGAGCTTACAGTGACCGGTGAGGAAACCCGTTATGGTTCTAAGTTTGTTTCTAGCTAAGCTGATGCAGTCCGTGAACCGTTTTTGGTTGTATTCACCAATCAACAGTTTTGCTTGCCTTAACTTGGGGAATCCTTTCCAATTTCTTGATGTTCGGGTCTCCTCTTCTTATTTGATTTAATTTTAATAAAATGTTCTCCTAGGGTGTAGGACGCGTTAAGGGCATTGTTGCACTTTTTTTCGCTAAGTAGTCTGCGTTATAATTACGGAGCGGGAGGTATGCAATAAAGTGAGACCTTATTGTTTTTGCTTAGTTCGTCCAGCTTGCCTACACTTTCCCACCCCAATTTGGAGGTAATGACATAAGAGCTTAATGCTTTAAATGCATCTTGACTGTTTGATATGATGACAATATATTGGTTACGATAGTTCCTTTCAAGATTACGGTCCGCACATATTGCTATGGCATGAACTTCCACCTGAAAAATGCTTGTGGATTGCCCCATGAATTGGTTTCTATTTGAAAAAAGCATTAAGGTACTTTTCGGAGTCTTCTTTGATGGGTGATATGCATATATGGGGTAAATGTAAACATTGAGTTAATCGATTTTCCAACCGAATAATCCAAATAAAATTCATGTTTGTTTACTTTAACCCCATAGACGATGTCCTAGCACTTAGAGAACTGAAGTTAGTTCTCCCCATTTACCCCAGTATTTTAAAAATCAATGGGGGAAATGTAAACGTGGAGGGGGTAAATGTAAACTCTGCCCTTAATCACTTTTTTGTTTGTAAAGCTTTATTAAGGCATCATAAGTAAACTATCTGGTAACTTTTTATACAATAGTTGTTTTCAAAAGTATAAAAAAAATATAAAATTAATATTTTAAACTTTTCTGAAAAAATGTGTCTTTCAAAAATACAAAATATGTCCCCATTTACCCCAACCGACCCTAACACTTTTTTTAAATCTCAGACATTATTTTCTAAATTGTCAGAGGGTTGAATGTATATTTAAAATTTTAATGACCTTAGTTATGAAAAATTATTTTTACTTTTGGTACCTATTCGTTTGCTGATAGGTACCTACGAATCATAAATATTTATGTGCAACTTAAAACGATTATGTGCTACTTTTTCCTTTGCTTTAACTGTCACATAATGCTAATGCAGAACTTAAATGCTTAAGTTGAGTACATATCAGCAAACGGGGCTTAGATATCTACATTTATAGATGCATACTTTAAGAAGGTAATTATTGTAAGTACCTACCTATCATTTGGCTTATTTGACTTACATTTGCGAAGCTGGCTTATTTTCATTTAGCGAATTGAGATGAGATTTTGCTTTATTGGAACTTAATCTAGTTTGCTATTCGAAAAAGATACAAAAAAAGTGCTAGAGGTAATTTTGTTTTTTATTTTTCGGCTCCTACCGCTCAGAGCACTTAATTTGGAACTCAGAACCATTTTAATAATCCAAATCAAGTTAGAAGTTTTGAAATGACGTTTTGTATACATAGCACTTACAAGAATTCGTATGATTTTCTTTTGGAATTTTTGTAACTGTTATATAAAAAACGCTGACATTTTTAAACAATTTATTTCATTTTGTTGACTGAAGTTGAAGAGCTTGTGTGTTTAAAATTAAGGTATTCTATAATTTTTAATTCTAACAAAGTTGTCTAAAAACTTACATTAGAACTAAGCACGTGTTATTATTTTCTTAAAAAATTAAATTTTTTTTACCCGTCCTCTATTTTGAAAGATTTTTTTTCTTTCATAATCATATTTCAGTTACAATATAATTTAATTTCATGGACATCGGTCAACGAACAACGAAAGTTTACATTCCTTGAATCCGGCCCGTACTTGCATAAGTCCCCCATAAAACAACACCATCTTCTAATTCTAGAAACTTCATCGTCTTTCAAACTTCGCTCAGTGGCTTACCAATTTCAACTAACCGATTTCAACTCAACCATTTAATTTCACCTATTTACCTCAGTAAAGTCTCCAAATGATAATTAGGTTCGTTCATTGAACTTTACCACGGTCGACCAAGGTTTTTTTTACAACCCCAAGAATTGCCAAAAAAAACTGGGTTTTTCGGTTCTCAAAAAACACTCGAGGGCCATTCAGTTTATGTTATAGAAAGGTAAGTTATGTCAATTAATAATTTAAACTTAAAATACTTAAAAAATCGATGATTTAATATCGATGTTGAAGGAAGAATAGTGGAAAATACTTAAAAACATCGATGTTTTCGATTCGATAATTATTAACATCGATGATGAATATTCGATATTTTTCTCAATGTCGCCCATCCTAACTTTAGATCTCATGTGACTATGACGTTCATTCATTTACCTCAACTTGCCCCAGCTAAAAACCTAGATCTATTTTAGGGCGAGTTGAGGGCGACCCTAGGTTTCAAAAAACACAGAATTTGTTTATCAGGGTGACTTAAGGTTTTTCAAAAAAAACACTTTAGGGCGACCCTAGGGCGAATTCAGGGCTCAACGAACAAACCTATTCACAATACGATAGTGTGCAAGAAAATGAGACTAACTGATTTTCAATTACTAAATCTATTAATGTAACGTACCGTTATTTAATGTCGTCATAGTTTGACACTTATTAAATGAGAACGAAGTAATCTCATCACACTCTGTATTGTTTTCTTATCGCACCCATTCTGTTCAAGAATAAATAATTCTTCCAAATGCATGGCAATTCTTTTTTGGATTTGTCAGCGGTTTTGAGATTCCTCGTATATGGCAATGTTAGCATACCTACATTTCGTCAACAAGATAGTTTTGTTTATTTTGTGTTTCTTTTTTTTTGTATTTTAGAAAAATGCATTTCTTAATTTTTAGTAGTTAGATATAGTAATTAAATTACAAAAAAGTGAAAATTGATATTTAGAATAAAGTGCTTATGGATTTAAATACAAAAAATTTTAAACAAAAATGTTTGTTTGAATTTAATTTAAATAAAATGCACGACTGGATCGCACGTACTTGCTCCAATGTTCGATCACGTTTTTCACTTAATTTTTTATATATAAAAATTCTCAAATTTTTTCTAAAAGAAAATTGGTATGAACATCTTAAATGTTCAATAACATAACAAAATTTCAGAAAAAATTGTTCACCCCTTTTCGAAATATTGAATTTTCAAAAAAAAAAAAAAAAAAATCCAAAAAAACTATTTTTAGAAAATTTTGAAATGCAATACTATTTAGAATTTGAAGAAGCTCCTGTATACATTTTTTTATCGAAATCCATTGAGCCGTTTATGAGAAAGTCGGAAATCAATAAAATGGTTGTATGGCAGGTACCGTTAATAACAAAATATTTTAAATTTTTTTAGCCAAAATGTAGTCCATACCCAAAGTAGTACACACGACAATTTTTATCAAAATCGTTTAAGCCGTTTTCGAGATAATTGAGATGGTAGAAAAATTTGTATTGCAAGTACCGTTATTTTTGGGGCTAAAACAACGATTCAAAAATCTATTTTGGACAATCACCTAAAACGCCTAAGCACCAAGTTTGAACCAAATCGGTTCAGCCGCTTATTTTTTACAAATACATACATAACTTGCCTTATATTACTCGTACTTATAATCGCAAGTAAAAATTACTTTCATGTGTGCAAATATGTGGTCAAATGTTGAGCCGGTTTATCTTTGTGGTTGATTTGCTTCAAAGAAAATGTTAACCCCCAATGTCGCAAAAAAAGTTTTACTTCAAAAATATTAAAAACAACTTTTCCATACAAACTATCGATAACGAAGAGGTATTTGGAGCCGCCGGTAAAAAGAATTAATCCCCTCAAATTTTCTGCACTTGGCTAATCCGCCAGAAGGTAAATAGTTTTCAGTTCCCTTGGGACTTGGAGAAATAATTGTGCCTATGCTCTTTAAAATTATTTCATTTATGTAAAAGATAGAATCGTATAAAGAGCTAACAGGTCAGTGAAAATATTATCGGATGTCGTGTGGACTGATTTATTATCTTCTGAAAATGGGTTAGGGGTGCAAGATTGTGAGATGTCATTCTCATGCCCTTAAATGTTAAAATTTGAGAAAAAGTCAGGTATAGGCATATGGGGGTAATGTTTCTAATTACTTTTAAAGAATTCTGCAATGGCAGGTTTTTCACACCAACGCAAGGATTGCGTCATTATGTTGCTGTTCTCAAGTATTGGGGGATTTCGTTCCGAAAATATGATTATGCTTGAAGTGTCCGATCCCGGTTTAAGCAAGTTGAGCCTCTTCCTGAATTTAGAGTCGAGTTCAAAGAAATGTTGGTATCGGTTGAGAAACTATCTTGAAGGAAAGGTTGTCAGAGTTTGCGAAGTCAGTCAGAAATAATGAAATAGCTGTTCGTTTAGATAGGTGTTTACAAGGAATTCACCAAAATTGATGGCAGTGCCAGTTTTAGCGAGATCTTTGTCTTTAGGGAAAAATGAAAAGTGCCCGCTTACTTTTCATTTTTGTAAAGTTCAGCCGATGTTTCGAGACAACTTTTTGTGTACAGTCGTAGAATAAAATTATTCCATGTGATTTCTATGAATTCCGGACTATGGTCATTTTTATCAAAGAACTTGTGTCATCGATTTTCATTAAGATAACACCAACAATGTTAAAACGACAAACAATACACCACTTGTTCACCATTTAACGACTTTATTAAATACAAACTTCATTAGCAACCCTAGAAACGAATTTCAATTTTGCCAACCCAAGAAGGTCAAAGAGCGTGCTTTACATAGCTAATTAGTCAAATTAATTTCTAGTTCTATTAGTAGCTATCTGCAAATTGTTGTCATGAAAATTGTTACGTGTATTTGATATTTATATGTACCTACTACTTTCATCCCACCAGAACTATTGCTTTTAAATCAAAACCTGAAGGGATAAAAACAACACGCACGTTTATTTGCCTTTTTGTTAAAAAAAAAGTCATTTTTACTTCCGGAAAGAAAACACACTCATTAATCTTATATTCTGTAGGTGTTCAGTATGGTCGGTGGCATTATATGCAATGCATCGAATACTATACGCACGACTACGCCGACGAGCGATGACTTCAATGATAAACGCATCACAGTAGCGCACCAAAAGAAAGTGCAAACACCCCAGGACGACGCATGTGATTCGCATAGTAAATACCACACACTCTTTAATCAAGAAAACCCAACAGAATTGCATTCTTCATTTTGCATTCAGGCCACCATCACTGCACTGTCAAAGTACACAAAGGCAGGCTAGTGCGGCTGGTGGTGGTGCTGCTGCTGACTGGGAAATTACCAACTTACAACGGATTCCTAATCAGAAATTCAATAAGTCACGCCTTGAAATGCTTCCTGTTTATTCGAAAACAGCACAGTGGTAAGACCCAAAAAATGATTCCCATCGTCGTCTTTCATCAACAAGGTTTACAGGCCTTTTGTATCTGTATTATTTGTATCCGTATAATTACTAAGTGTCAAAATGACACTGACAGTTGGTGGTTTGCAAATTATTGCCCTTTCTTCAAAAAAAAAAACGCTTCTTAGAAAAATCGTCCTTAAAACAACTGATTTCAACTGGAGATATTCAGATAGAACCGGAAATTCCCATGAGAATACAACACAATCAGTACTACATATAGGTATACGGTTATAGACAAGAGAATAAGGAACAATAAATTACCGTTTTAATTATCAAACAATACTTATGTGGTTATCGTTTGGTAACACAAATCAATTTATTTTTGATTTATATCTGTCGAAAAACTGATTTTGACAATATTTGCCTTCGATTGGCCAAATAAATTGATTGATTTTTTTGATTTTAAATCAATTTTGCAGATCTGGATTTTTCGGCAGATCTACCCCTCTTTTACTAACACCACTATGCATTATAATTGACAGCCATCAGTTTAATAAGACAGCTGATACCGATAGCTAGTTCCCAGACACAAATATACACCAATACTATAGCAAATAAAAATCAAACTGAAAACGTATTCGAATCGTGAGGGAAAAAATCAATTTATAGATCAAAATATAAATTTACCAAACGAAAACCCCATTACTTGCTGTTGAATTCGATTTTGGGTACATACACATTATTTGTTGTCAATGAATTCCTGGAAGAATTGGAAGTATGCACGAGTTTGTATCTCAATAAAAAATTGCTACTTTTAGCCAGAAGATGAACGGATGTTCCAGCTGATTTTATGGGATGTCTTTATACTGCTACTATATAAATAATTCCCGGACAGCTAAAAACGAACGTACCTATACCTTACATAGTTGGTGGTTAAGCCTAGTACGCTGCTGATGCGAAACGAAAAATCCCATACAAAAATAACACGACGAAATCATGAACGAAAAATGTCGCTTTACTTTTCGTTTTCCAGTACGCTGCTGAACGACGAAATGTGTAATTTTAGTGTATAGCTGTACTAGATTTCTTAGTACAATTCTCCACTCTTTTCGTTCTCAATTTACCTGCACATTAATTGCTTGCGAAATTTTGACATTTAATTTTTTTTATAAAAAAAAAGCTCTGGTATTGTTTATTTGATTTTTCTTTGGCTTTGGGTTTTCTCTAGTGTCTGGTTTTTCTGTGCATTTTCTGTATTAAATTATTCGAAATAAGTTCAATTCTAATTTTTGTATCAAAACCAATTCCAAAATCGACTAAACTAAATCTGCAAAATGGAAATGGGAAGTTGGAAAGAAGCACACACTTCACATATCTTATCGGGGAACATGATATAGCGGATCTTTATTTGGAGTGCTTATTATAACCAACTATCGACTTTTCTCATACCTAGTGCTAGTGCTTAGATTAAAAATAACCTATGTTCTTTTAAAATTAATTTATTTTAAGTGAATACTAAATAAAAATATTATAAACAAGATTCAGTAGTTGGTTCTGAAATTAACTGTCCATGTCACGATTTTTAAAATACAGTTGTTAATCCGACTTTTAAATTCTATTCGACCTTTGACACCATATAAATATAAAAAAAAACACTTACCATTTCTAACGACAGACTTTCAACACATAAATTAAGTCAATTGCCACAAAGAAAAAATCAAATCGACCGCCCGCTACTGGCAGTACGAATATGAATTTTCGACCTGGGGCCCAATTCCGCAACTGAATGCTTTTCCGAGCAAAAAAATTATTCACCCTCAAAATATGCGTGCAAAAATTTGCCTATCTGTGTACACGTTATCTGTCAAAAAAAAATATGCATCGCACCCTTGCGGAATCGGAAAAATGTATGTGTACACAACTTTCTGTGTACACAGACAAAACTCACGCTTGCGGAATTGGGCCCCTGGTTTTAAAAAAATTACATCTAAAAGTAATTTGGCGACACAAAATTTTCCATCTAAAAATAATTTGGTGACAAAATTACTTTTATTTTTACAACTTGTCAATTGCTTTTGACAGCTTACAGAACTCTCCGCAAATATTTTTCCGCTATGGTTTTCGTTAGCATTTCGCTCTCCTAGTGGAGACCATCGAAAAATTTCGTTTCGCATCAGCAGCGTACTAGGCTTTAGATTCGTGTTGTTTGTGCTGACTGAGTGCGTTCAAAAAGATGTAGGGTAGAGTCGCCTATTGCCGGCCACCTCCAGTAGCCGGCCTCTTCCAAATAAAAGCGTTGTAATTAAGAAATCTAAGGGCCTACTTCACTGCTTAGAGCCTTATTACGATTTGACATCTATTCCGTATAATTTGTCAAAATTTTCATTCGATATTTACAGTAATTTCAGAGTTATGAGATAATTAAATGCGCAACCCATCGTAAAAAATTATTTGCACTGGATAACTGTTGAAAACCCTTAGTAAAAATTGTACCAGAATTTAGTGATTTTGAGGGAATTTTATTGGGTTAATGATTTTATATGGTAAAAAGTATATATTTCAATAAAAATTTGCTTTAAAATTGAAAAATATTTTGTAATTATTATGGTCGTTTTCAGGGAGCCAGACATAGGGAACACAAAAAATTGAAGTTTCCTTAAATCTACCCCCCCCCCCCGGCCGAAAATTTTCTGAGAAAATTACAGAAATAAATAAATGAGTAATAACACGAACAATCGAGCAAAATCTGCAATTAAAAATCAATAAAATCCAGTATTCGGCCGCCTTTTTGTAAGTAGAAACTAGTGGGCCGAATATTGGGATCTGTGTCCTAAGTTCGGCCGCTTCATATAAAAAAATTGGTTCTGGTCTAAATCTGTGTGGCCGAATTCAGGAGCATAAGTGGCCGGAAATATTAGCATAGCGGCCGGGCACTGGAGAATATGACTTTTTTTCATATAACCTAAATAAATAATTGTTCCATTTAAAAATTCATATTTTAGTTTAGTTTCATCGGTTTAGAGATAAATAAAGAATAATTTGCTTCAAGAATGAGTTGAAAAGGTTGATATTTGCAGCTTCTGTGCCATATTTTTTACGGAAAATTCCTTAAGGGGCCGGCCACTGGGCACTCTACCCTACCTACTTCACAGCCATATAGTAACTGTAAATAGATATCACGAAAAATTCACAGGTGTAATGTGTGATGCATGCAACGATATTTTGAACCATGTTATTAGTTTATAAAAAAAAAGTCGATAACACCCTATTTATCAACAACATAATAACAAATATACAAACATTACATAATTAATAATATTTTTTACTACGAAGGCCGGTTTTTTTTAAATGTATTGTTTTATTGTAATATTGTTGTCTTATCTTGGATTAATATTCTCTTGTGAATAACGTACACATGTACATACATACATTTGTTGTTAAAAATGAAATGAGGCCCACTATTATTATCAAATCGAATTCGAGGAAAAACACTAAGTGAAATGTGGCTCCTGTGTTTTTGGAACTTTTGGTAGGTACTCGTATAAATAAATTAATTGATTTCAATTTTTGGCTCATATGAAACAATAAATAATGTCATATCTAATGTGAATGTGCCATAATATTTGGAAATGACGTCAAATGTCATTGAGATTTGACATTGGCCACGTTCAGAAGACATAGGAGACTTGAAAGTATGGCAAGATCAATTTTCTGATTGGCCAGCTGTCAACAAAATCCCTTTCAACTAACTATATAGTTCAATACAATGTAGCTGGAGCCGTTGCTGGAATATCTGTCAAAAAATTGTAGTACGTGCTTTATCCACTGTCCACTATGCCGTTGTACAGTTTTCTCACATTTTATTTGATGTCAGGTGTCAATTTTTTTTCGAGATTGAAGCTCCCATGTAAACAAATCAACTCAAACAAGCTTTCGCGTGATGTTGAAGTGTCAAAAAAGCTGCAAGCAAATGTTGAAAGCTCACCAGCTCTTTGACCGCTTTTACAAAATGAAACTGAGTTGCCAACAACTTTTAGAAAGAAAGAAGGACAAGACGTAAAGGGCGTGAACAAAATCTCCCCGGTCAACAGTTTGATAAGATTTTTTTTAACGTTCCCTTTAAAACTATGTGTAGCGTTCATGTCAAGAAACATTAATTCAAATTTTCCGGTATAATTTTGTTTCTTCGTGTGAAAGATCAGGACATTTTTAAAGCAATTAAAAAAAAACGTCTGCAGCAATTAGTGTGAAGAAAAAAAAAATAAGAAATAAATTAGGAAACATTTCAATATAACATTCACGAAATGTTTCCGACGGCATCATATAAACGTTTTATTAACTCTACCTTAGTCGTATTTTCTTGGTATACTTTATAAAAGTACCTACCTACATCATGTTTTTTTAGTATGGTATCTCCTTTCACGCAGCTGTCTCAAATATCAGCAAGGGGCGTTTGAAACATTGCTTAAATAGCTGTTTTTTTAGAATTACCCATTTTTATGCATATTTTGTTCTCTCTCTCTTACTTCATGTCCGAGTGTGTTTTATTTTGAATTCATTATTCCCTCAAGCAAATTTCACTAAACGCGGGTTAAGAAACAGTTATATATAGGTAAGGTAAGCTTCCCAATAAAACACGCCTTATATATCTTTTGGTGTAGACACACTTTATAATTATTTTCTTACAAACTGAATATTTAAATTTTTTTTAAAATCATTTTCCACGCCCGAAAGATTTTCTTGCACACCGCTAATTCAATTTAAAGGCTTAGATGATATTATATCCATTCCAAGATTGTAACCTGTAACTGTGTATACATTTAGTATAGTTTTCCTCAATAGAATTGGGACTTGTTGGAATGTAGGTACAAATATGTGAATATATAATTATTTCATATCCAAAACTACCTATACAATAATAGATATTGTACCAATTCATATTATCTCTGATGAATCTATTTTCTTTTTCATTTAAATAAATATTTTGTACTTAGAGATTAAGCTCTTCTGGCAATACTTCGAATTTACCGAATAATAATTTTAATTTTGTTTAACTGGTAATGCCATATTGAAATGTCAAAAAAAAATCTCTTAAAGCTTTATCAAATAAATAAAATGAATAAAAGCTTCGTAAAAAATTGTATAATTACCAAGCCTGAATTGTAATGAAATCAATCATTATTCTTTTTCTGGTTGTCGATCTGAAACATAGAACAACACCTCCAGCCCTCCGCATCTGTTTCTGAGTGAATGAAAGATAAATTGAACTTATGTTTTTTATTATTTCCGTATCTAAAATAATATCTCCGTTATTGCTCAGTACTTTAGAGATACCCCAGCCTGTGAGTACCTACTTGATATTGGTATTATTCTTCAAAAGATACCTGGTCAGAAATGAAATATTAAACCATCTACCGAAAC
The DNA here is from genome assembly GCA_910595825.1 of Philhelius pedissequus. Classification (NCBI taxonomy): domain Eukaryota; kingdom Metazoa; phylum Arthropoda; class Insecta; order Diptera; family Syrphidae; genus Philhelius; species Philhelius pedissequus. Next base: position 11,475,270 of record OU343163.1, on the reverse strand, counting down.
TTCTCTTTCTCTCCTAATACAATATTTATTTGTTCTTTCTGTCAATCAAATTTTAATTACATATGTTTTCAACAATAGCCGTGTTTTATTGAGAATATCTATCCATTCTACCGTAAGTAATTCCCAAAAAACGCATCGACCGTAGCCTCGCCTTAAGTTTCGTAAAAATGGTACCCTTGCACAGCAGTCACAAGCAATGAAAAGCAAGAAGAATAATTAGATTATTCATATAAAATAGAATGAAGAAAATCGGTCTAATATTAACTTTTTTTTAAAACCCATTTCTTGTTTGCCTTTTTCTGCATTTGCAATTTTAAATTCGAACATTCATTTTGTATCAATAGAAATGACAACTTTTTTACTCAACACCGTTTATTTATGATTAGTAATATAAATTGAACACAAAACGAAAATTGCAATTAATTAGTCGAAAATAAAAGTATAACGTAATTCACTCCATAGAGATTGATTTTTTTTTGTTACAATTGAAATCGAGATTTGTTAAAATTGATCAATTGACGTTTGTGGTATCGGGATGTAGAAAATTTCAGATATAAGTGGAATTTTAGACGTGCTCCAAAAAAAATTGAGCAAAGAGAGCAAAAACTATGACTTACACTTTTTAATAGTAAAAGTGAGGAACTTCTCAGAGGAACAGCTTATATATTTAATAAAAAATGGAAATACCTGAGACTTTTGAAATGTAAACTGGCCGACTAAAAAAAATAATCAAAAAGATCGATTTGTCTGTCGAATGAAAATTAATAATTATAACTACTCCATGAACACAACCCTCGAGATTCAATCACAATATCAATCGTACCAACAAAACTAACTAAATAAAATCGACACTCGAATAAGCATCAACTATATTCCATCCACCATAGCATTCTACTGTAGCTTTTTATCGATCGTAGCGAATTGTATGAAAAATGCTACGACGGATAAATTTACAATGGATAAATTTCTCAATAAAACGCGGCATGGGATGTTGAAAGCATTTTCTAGTTTGCATCTTTACTTAAAAGTAAGTTGATAAGCACTCGTACGTATGTATCACAAAATTTATAACTTTAAGTTCAAACGATCTAATTTTTAATGTATATTTTCTATACCTACTCCAACGTCCAACTAGAAAGGAAAAGTCCGACTATGTATAAGTATGCATGTGATTTACATTGTTAAAACTTTTCCATAAAACTTTAATAATAACTATGCCCTCCATCTCTTCCAAAGCCGGAACGAACTTTATATTGGTTTTGGTTGTGAAACTTTTACTTAAAATGCATTTTAATACATTATGAATTATATATGTTCGAAATTCGAATGCATAAAGGTCAATTTGAGGGTTCACCGGCAGTTCCGTGTTGACGTCTTCATCACCGTAACATGTATATTTCATAGATATAGTTATCTACATATGAAATAGCTACATACATAACAATTTGCATCATTCGTCGTCTTCGTTGGAAAAAATAATAAAACTCACCATCAGCCATTATTATGGCAGAAGGCAAACTCTACTCAAACTGAACTCATGTGGAATGTTGGTGCAGTTGCCATAGTTATAGTAGAAGTAGATACTTTATGATGCTGAATGGTGTTTATAAAATTACACACTGTACAACTACTCTACTGGTGAGCAAAGAAGCATCCAGACATGGATTTGGACGGTAGACGGTAAAGTATATAAATTTAATGGAAGTTTGTCTTGCTGGCATGCCTTTGGTTTGAGAAATTGCTTAATTAAACCACGCTTGGTCGAGAATTAATGTTGAAGTCTCGAAAGAAAAAGCAAACAAAATGTCATCCTAATTTAAGGTCAACAGAGTAATTTTAGGGGGCGCGTGAAACCTACTCGTAATAGCTGTGATGGCAGAACTTGAATTATTATAAAAGACATTATTTCTAAAAATAACAAAAAAAAAATAATGCGTGGGAAACTTTAACTAAGAAATCAAATTGGAGTTACAATAATTCCGTCATGCTTTGTATAGTTTTGAGTCATTAATGGGGGAATAGTAAACAGATGGTCATATATGATTGCTATACTTGTGGCTAAATTAATATCTATTGTTGATAATTTATATTAATATTCCCACTTGCTTAAAAAAAGAAGTGTTTTCCTGTTCTTGATTGCTATCTGTCAAACGTCTCATAACATAACCACTTTATCATTATCTAAAGCTCTATATATGTATCTATGGGAGACGGACACGATCCGGAAATTCTGAATCCCGAAAACCCAAAATCCCGAAAATCCAGAATCCCGAAAACCCAAAATCCCGAAAACCCAAAATCCAGAAAGTCCAAAATCCCGAAAATAAAATAGAAAAAATAAAAAAAACTTCAAAATTGTCTGCTCAGTGAAACTTTTATTGAACAAAAAGAAAATAGTCATATAACAAACAGAATTTAACAATAATAATAATCATAAAACATATAGAATTAAACAATAACAAAACTTCAACAAAAAGAAGTAAAATAACAATAACAGTCAAGTGGTTTAATACATATACTATTAGGATTTATGATTATTTTTACGAAATCGGAATTTGCGCAATTTTTTCATTTTATATAATTTTTCGGGATTCCCATTTCGGGATTTTGGGTTTTCGGTGTTTTTGGTTTTCGGGATTTTGGGTTTCGGGATTCTGGGTTTTCGGGATTCTGGGTTTTCAGGATTCTGACCCCAACCCTGTATCTATATATGATGGTCATTCTATTTAATTATTTATTTAACTAAGTATTTTTTATTGGTTTTTTTATCACATAAAAGTCAATGTGATCCTGTATAAAAATATATGTATGTGGACTTGTGTTTGGTCGAGATTGTAGGCAGTAGGTAACTAAATAAATACATATATTGTTTAAGTTGTTTTTTATTAATATTTTGTCTACAAAATGTCCATAAAATTTGTTTGATGTGTAAGTGCATAGCATCTTTCCTCTCGCTTTCCTCCAATCTGTGCGAGTGATTTCGTTAGAGAACACGAAAAAAGTGTTTCCAGCCATTCTTCAAGTGATTTTCTTTAAACTTGGTTCTTATAAGCGGTTTAGGTGATTGCCTTAATTAGATTTTTAAACCTTTTATTAGGCCCGAAAATGTTGGTACCTGCCTTAGGCGCCAGTTATAGCTTTCATTGAAACTCATCATTGAAAACTTTGACTATCAATTCTGAGGCGAGGCACTTAAACAAATGAAACTGATGTCGTTTTGCTACAAAAATGAAGGTAATAAGATATTTATTATTTTTTGTCAAAAAAATATTTTATTTTCTTTACCACTTTCTTGTAAATTCACTTTTGATTTTTCAATGATCAAATCAATCCATCATTGAAAAACCAAATGTAAATTTACAAGAAGTGGTATAGCAAATAAAATATTTTTTTGACAAAAAATAATAAATGTCTTATTACCTTCATTTTTGTAGCAAAACGATATCAGTTTTATTTGTTTAAGTGCCTCGCCTCAGAATTGATAGTCAAAGTTTTCAATGATGAGTTTCAATGAAAGCTATAACTGGCGCCTTACAAAGCTTGTACCAAAAATTGAAAATCTTAATTATCTCGAAAACAGCTCTACCGATTTTGATAAAAAAAATTGTGCACTATTATAGGTGTAGACCACGTGTTGGTCTAAAATGTGATTAACGGTATCTGCGATAGAACAATTTTTTTTTTAGTTTTGCCTTTCTGATTAATGGCTCAACGGATTTCGAGCAGAAGTTTTTTACAGGAACTCTTTCGAATCTTAAATATTACTGCATACCAAAATTTTCAAAAAATATTTTGTTTGGTTTAAAAAAAAAAAAATCTAATCATTTTTTTCTTGAAAATTCAATATTTCGAAAACGTCTGGACGTGTTTTTGCAAATCTTCTTTTTAATTTATATTGTTAAAAACCTACCTTATTATAACACCAATTTTTTTTTACAAACAAATTTAAGAAATTTTGTATAAGTATAAAAAATTAAGTAAAAAAACGATTTTACAAATATATTTAGCCGTTTCTACTTAGAATCTTCTGAATACGATGTGGTCGAAAATAAGATAGCAACTACCTGGGGTCAAGTCGTGCATTTTATTTTTAAATATTTTGATATGTCAATTTTAAGAATTTAACAACATAAATTTAAGGATTTAATTTCAAAAACATACGATTTAGTAGGTACGATGTTAAAGCAGTTTTGGTATGATACGAAGTTGTAAAGAGGATTTTGCTAATTTAAAACAAGTCAACGAACTGAATTCTAATATTTTGCTAAAGTTATAATCACCAAAATACTATTTTATCCTTTTAGTAATAACAAATGACAAAAATTTACATTCGCTTAGTTGTTTGCACTCTTTTAGACGTGATCAGATGGAGTTTATCAAAAAAATGGTTTAGTATGGGGTGCCAGTAAAAAAATTGAATTTCCTGTTAAAAAAATTGATAGAAATGAAAATGAAAATGAAAAAGTCAAAAAAACAATATTTTATGTAAATTTTTATTTTTTTAAATTTAATTTAACTATATGCCTGTAAGACCTAAAATCTTTTAAATGCAACCTGAATTGCACGGTACTAGTTTGCGATAGTGGATTTGAGAACCAGGTATTGACTGTCTCATTTTAACCCATGGGCGACATTCAATTAAAATTGGAGGTAAACAAAAGAATGCGCCTAGCGTGGGGATCGAACTCACACGTCCTAGTTAGCAATCAAGCACTTTATCCACTGCGCCATTGCCACCCCATCGTTTTTCGCCAATTTCGAAATAATTAAACTTTTTTTCATAGCAGTTGTATGTAAAATATTATCTCACTAATTAATGGCCTCTTCGATTGGCCACCCGGAACACGTTGCCCCAATAAAACACCCGGAAACAATTATTTGACTGATTTTGAATTGTATATATCAATGTATTTTTGAAAATTAAATTTAAAAAAATAACATCGGCTAAAAAGAATTTCCAAAACACTTCATTTAAATTTAGATACTTACATATTTTTTTGTATCAATAATAATTAACTTGCTTTTTTTATGTTATTTTACCAGAAAAGTAGTTGAAATTCAATAAACACATCGAAATTACATAAAACAAATCAACCCGATGATTTTGACATTTTAATTATGTGAGTGTATTAGTGATTCTGTTTTCGATTCTGAATTAAAATCCGAAATCGTTTTCTGTTATGTTATGTTTAGAGTAACAACCATAAACTAATAATGTAAAGACCGGAAACCTCTGCTTTCATTTGACATTTGCCTACAAGCTTAAACACGCACACAAGTAACATTTCTGTTCCTCTTCCAATAGACACATTGATAGAAACGCACACAAGAATCTTTTCTGTTCCTCTTCCTATAGACACATAGACAACACAGCCCTAGTAATTTGTTTTTGTTTTGCTTTTCGATTTCCCATCTATTCATGGATAGAGTTTCAAAGCTACAAATACAACAATGTAAACAAATGGGTTTTGGGGGGTGAAACGTACGAAGGTTTCCGATCTTAGTATGGCTTATTTGTGGTAACAACTATCATTTTGTGGGGGTCAGTCTGAAAGACCATAACTGATTTCATACAATACCTACCTATTTTTATAAATTTTATGACATTCAATCTGTCAATCGCTTAAATTAGTTCTGCTATTTTTAAATAATGTATCTCTTTGAGAATAAATCTATTATTATTAATCACACACAATGTGTAGTTGGCGTCCAGTTGATGTATATGTTCATTTTTGTTTTTTGCTCAACAAAATGCCACTTGTAACACACCCATAAGCAACTCACTTCACATGTTAAGATACATCTGTCACCAATTATTTATGACATTCTTTCAATTAAAACAAAATAGCTAATCTCATTTTTCAATGTCAAGTTTATGTTTTGATATTTTAAATGTTTAACCCTTTTCCTTGTAGACCTAAGGTATATGTTTATGGTAGTTTTTAAGATTATTAAATCATAAATCATTTTGTAGTTTCCGACCTTCTGTTGACTAATAAGAATAAAAAATGTGACATATTCCTAGTAGTTACTGTAGAAATTTCTTAACGACTATTTCGAAATACATAATACTCACACGAGTATAACAACTCACAGAAGTCATAAAGATGTTAACTTTATTGGATTTCGGTGAATGCAATAACATGCTATACCATCAGGCGCAGATAGTACCGTCTGACCGTTATTTTTGTACTTCTCGAGAATTGTCCCGCATACCTATATACAAACGTACATACATATTTATAAGGAAGAAAAACAAAGCCGTCGTTTGAATTGTTCATCATCTGGGAAGCAATATTTTTTCGTTTGTTTGGACATTTTGTGCCCTTCGGTGAATTCTCTACTGTGACTGCACAAGAACAAATCGGAAGGAATTCGTTGGAAAGGATAAGCACATCAAAAATTCATATGAAAAGACCTTGAACAGATGTTACGCTGATGCGCATTACCTATTGGACATTTATAAACATTGATAGATGTCGCATATGAAGAGTGTGATTTTTGTCAATTGAATTTGGCTACTTTTGACTAATAGTTTCCAATCCGTACACTTACCAGGTACCTATATTCGGCATGTTTTTGTTCAAGAGGTAGGTACCTATTGAATAGGAATACAATGTACAATATGTTAAAATGCAACAACAACTAATTTAATTCTAACTAAGCTTATTCCGGAGAAAACTGTATTACCGGCGGGGATTTGGCAGTTATCGATAGTTTGTATGAAAATCTCAATTTTTTTCTGTAATGGCGTCGATAATTTAGAACGAGACTAAAGAAATGTCAATTTATAAATAACGCAGTTGTTCACTAGGGTTGGCTTCTGGCTCCCGTCGCGGACGGGCGTGTTTTTCTGTCTGGAGAAGTAAAAAAAAAAAGATTTAAAAGAATAATAAAAATAGTTTAATTAAACTAACTAAAGTAAAAGTATGAGTAACATAAATAATTGCATTAAGTTGTGCAATATTTATTAAATTTAAATGCTGTACAAGTCGACAACACCAGGGAAATTGTAACTTGGAGAGGGACTCAAACGAACGACATCCACGCCTATAGAAGCCATCCGAATTGCATCTACTCTAGTTATACGATCATAGAGCCTAAAAAAGTCTCTCCGTCTGTATGTAACGGTGATTTTTAAGAGCTTGGTTTTTGAAAATTCAAAAAAACACAGAAACTTGTAAAAAGTGAATGAAATTTTTATTTGGATCGATAAATCAATTTCTGCTATTTACTTTTTTAAAATAATTTCACTTAAATGTTGCCCGCGGCTATGCTTCAGGTGGTCCATTCTGAAGGTCCAATTTTGGCAAACTTTTTCACACATTCCAGCCGGAATCTCACCAATGACGCGTTCAATGTTGGCTTCCAAGGCAGCAATCGTGTTTGGCTTGTCCCCATAGACAATAGACTTAACATAGCCCCACATAAAATAGTCTAACAGGGTCAAATCACATGATCTTGGTGGCCAATTGACTGCGCCAAAACGTAAGATCAACTGCTCACCAAATTCGCCTCTCAATTAATGCATGGTTTCGCGTGCAGTGTGGCATGTGGCACCGTCCTGTTGGAACCACATGTCGACCGAGTTCAATTCTTGCATTTTCGGCAAAAAAAATCTGTTATCATCGAACGGTACCTTTCTCCATTGACCGTAACCCTGCGGCCTTCATCGTCCTTGAAGAAGTACGGCCCAATGATGCCGCCTGCCCATAAACCGCACCAAACAGTGCATTTTTCGGGATGCATTGGTAGCTACTGAATTGCCTCTGGCTGCTCTTCACTCCAAATACGGCAATTCTGCTTATTCACGTATCCATTTAGCCAAAAATGAGCGGAAAAAAACGGACGTAGCTTGCGAAACACATTTTTCACAGAGCACGAATTTTTATAATAAATTTCAATAATTTGCAAACGTTGTTCAGGCGTAAGTCTATTCATGATGAAATGGCAAACAATACTGAATCGAAATGTCAAATGTTCGTGGAATTTGTCATGTGTGATCTGTCAAAAATATAAACGTCAAAAACCAAGTAGCAAAAAAATCACCCTTTATAATGAGCTGCAGCCTAAAAGGTGTAAGCGATTACCTTCAAATTTGGTATGTATGGAGATTGAAATTTTATTTTAAGGTTTAGGAAAATCTTATTTCTCGAAAACGGCTGCAACGATTTTCATAAAAAATATTGAGAATTTTTTTGTTGGTATCATTTGATATGAACCAAGTTTACGGGAAAAGTCTATTAACGGTACTTTCATATAACGGTTTCTTAAATATTTTTGGCTTTCTCGGTAACTGTACATTGGATTTCTGTCAAATTTTATATCTGAGAACACCTAGGTAGCCAAGCTAATTCTGCATTTTAAAACTTTAAATAACTTTTTTATAAATTAAAATCAATTTTTGAATGTTTTATTTTGAAAAATCAATAATTTAATCAAAGCAAATAAATATGGTCACGTGTAGTTATTAGTTACAAGAGCAAGTTCGTACGATCCAGTCGTGCATTTTATTTTTTAATGAAATCGTAATGGTTTTGTTGAGTGGACTCATTTTTTTTAATTTCTTAAACTGTAGTTTACAACTATGTAATTTTAAATTTGTTTTGTTTAAATTTAAAGATATTTCTAAGATTATTTCCAATATAACAAAATAATGAATTCACAAGTAGTTAGGGTAAACATATAATAATCCTGCCTATCGGTACCTACCAACCTAACGTACCTACCTTATGTTTCATCGAGTCCTTTAAAAGATTAAAATTCTCATGAATCCTCTTTCCTATATTAATTATCCTTCCGAGAACTCAAACTCAGGCTCAACGTCAAGCTCTGCAAATTTCAGAACGAAAAAAAAACGTTAAAATAAATGATAAAGTTATATGTATTAGATGCCAAGTATAATGTAGCTTCATATTTATAAATGTAGGTATATGTACTTACTCGGCCAATGTATTCCAATGAAATGAAAAAGAAAAAAAGGCACCATAAAAGCCGGGAACAAAATTCCAGAAACTTTCAGTCGTAAATAACTTTGGTATTGGTTTCAACGGAAATTCTTCAATTAAAACAAAAAAAATAAATCCTTTTTTGCTCCGACCTTATAATGTGGGAATAACCTGGACCCGGAGGCAATGTGTAAATGAGACGGAGTATAAAGATAGGAGATGGGAATAGAAATGGGAATAGGAAAAGGGGGCAACTTGTTGTTGTATATTTGAAAAGTTCATAGCTCTCTCACACCGAAACGACACACCACAAAGGAAACCAATTTACATCACATTATACCTAGAAATTTCATAATTTTTTTTTTTGCTCAACGTGCTTAAAACATTATACAACTTGTGTACCTACATATGTACCTATGTACTCGTAGCTACATAGCTGATTGAAAGATGAAAAAAATTAAAGCTTTTTTGTAACAAAATTCTGAATATATTCTTAACAAATATATTTGCGATTCAGTTAATAAATTAGGGATTGGTGATGTTTGTTTCAAAAACATAATCCCAAAAAAAATCCCCAAGTGAAAATGGAGCAAAGACAAAGTCGCCAAACCAGTGATACATATAGTTCAAATTCATTCGCATAATCCAACATTTTTAAAATTGGAAATTTTTTTCCTGGACCAGGCGTAATTAATTAGGAAGATATTTTGTATTATATTTAATCGGACTTGTTGAATTATTGATTCAAAATAGATTTAAAAGGCCTTTGGTCCACAAATCATCGTAGTAGATGAAGATTATTACTTTGTTATTTATGAATTTTAAAGCATAAAACAAGAGGAAGCGCTAAAGGAAAACAAACTGTTGTATTTTATCAGCTGATTTTAAATGTGTACTTAAAAGAATTTTTCCCAGGTAAATTTCAATAAAAGTATACAACATAAAAGGCAATTAAACGGGAAAGGAAGAAAAATCCTCAGAATTTTGGTTCTCAAAAAAGGGTACTTGTGCGGGTTAGGCACTTAAGCGAGAGTCACTTATCCGGGTATTACTGTTTGACTTATGTTACCTAATATCATTATGGTTGTTGTCATAAGCAATATGTAAGCATAACAACGCAGTTCATATCTAAAATTGTAAATGTTAGAACGATTAACGAAATAACCATTAACTAATATTTAAGCTATTTAAAGGGGCGCAGGGACATAAGTCCAAGGGACATAGGTCCCAAATTACCATTTTGGAACTTATGACTCACCTCGGTGGGACATAAGTCCCAAGAACTAATTTGGGAATTATGTCCCTTCTCAGTGGGACATAAGTCCTACAACTAATATTTGGGGCTTTCGTCCCACTATTAGGTTTTTTTGATACTGCTTGGCCCAATATAGGGTTTGGGGTGGGTACATGTTTGGGTATATAAACATTTTTTTTTTTGGATTTGAAGATTTCTTTTTAAAAAGTTCCAAAAAAAATTTGCATATACCCAAACTTGTACGCGCCGCAAATCCGCCGAGATTTTTGAAACTTATTGTTTACATTGGAAATCTATTTTATGTTTTAAATAAAGATTTCACAATGTGTCATGTCATACTTACGGCTTATAAAATTTGGGAGTTTGTACAGTGTGATGGAGTGATGGTACACATCAACACATCAACACGAAATAAAAGTTCGGACTTATGTCCCACCGAAGTGAGCATAAGTCCAAAAATGCTAATTTGGGACTTAGGTCCCTGCGCCGAATTTAAAGGTTTCGTTAAGATGTTATTGAAGCTAAAATCTTATCGAAGGTGAAAAAATATTTTGAAATAATAATTCTTAATCAGTCTAATTTTGAAATTGGAAGGAATAGCTTTGCGATAGCATATATCTATTCATTCGAATGAACTTTGTATATTTTGACATTCGAACGAATAACATTAATTTTTAATCGATTGTAAAAAATGAACTTGACTGAATCTTATTTTTAAAGTTTGAAATTTACTGACATTTCTGTTTGATTCAGTATTACGAAAGTGACATTTTTCGTAGAATTTTTTTTACTAAATGTACTAAATGTAAATTAAATTTATGTTTTATACTTGGTAAATCTAAGTATGTATTAAAAAATACATCATTACATTATAATATATACTTATTTTGAAGCATTTAAGAAATAATGGTCAGTTTATTGATACGAAAGAGAATCAAAACAACTATTAAACTTTTGTCAAATAAAATTCTGCGCTTTCGTTTCGATTTAATTGTGTTTAAAAAATTTAAACAAAACAAAAACAGTTGTTCAACAAACAACTTCAATGGTTATTAAACTTACACACGCCTGGTCACACTTTTTAACTGTCAGAAGTCAAAAGTAAACTCGCTTGCCGACACAATTAATTCTATCTTTGAAACAAAATATAAAATAAGTTGAATATAAGTGATTGCAATTGTTTTGTGTATAAAAGTGAAGACTGCTAAGTAGGAAAAGGATAATGGATCCAACAAATCTATTCGAGAGTGAAATTTTTGATTACAAAGAGATATCTAGTTAACTGGCCCCGACCGGCAATTTGTTAGGGGCGGCAATTTTAGAATATATTTTACGGTACGACTGCCCGACTTTCCCCTTCAAATTGTCACTTTCAACAACTATCAAACCAGCAACTTGAATCTACCAAATCAAACACCTGCACGCGGTGGCAACATTATTTTCATTTTTTTTATTTTTTGACAGGCCTACATACCGATGGGAAGTTTTACTAGCAAAGTGGCAACTACAGGGTGCGCCAGAGAAACTTACTTGTTTGAAAAAATTCCCGCGCGGTGATTTGGGCGGTTAGAGAGGCGAGAGGGGGCGCATCTGGAGGGGGAAGTTCCCAAGTTTGTTTCTCCCTCCAGTCAGTTGCCATCATGCTCTGGTCTAGAGAGCAGCGGGCCTTCGCAGTCGAGAGCTTCTTTTCTAACCGTCGATCGCTTGTTGCTACGCTACGTGCCTTCCGCGCTCGCTTTGAAATTCCTCCTCACAGACTCGTTCCTGGCCGTAATTCGTTCTGTCGTGGGTTAACTCATTTCGGGAGTGTGGAAGTGTCGCTAAACCCAGAAATGGACTTCAACGGACCATCAGAACTCCGGAAAATATCGAAAGAGTAAGGCAGTCAGTTGTGCGTTCTCCCCGGCGTTCGGCTCGCAAACACGCAGCTGCTATGGGAATTTCTGACACCACTGTTCTACGAATTCTCCATGAAGACCTTCAATTTCATCCCTATAAATTGGCTGTTGTGCAAGAACCATAGGACCATAGCACACCTCAAGAACAACATTCGCGACGCCCTGCCATTGCCAACATACCGATTGATATGCTGCAAAGAGTGAGATGAATTTCAAAAATCGCCTTCATCAGTGTATGCGCAATGGGGCTCGCCATTTATCCGATGTCATTTTCAAGACTGCATGAAAAAAAAATTGGGATATTGTATTCTCAAATAAAAAAAAAATTAAAACAATAATTGAAGTACTTTTGTTTTTATTGACCTTTCAAATAAGTAAGTTTCTCTTGGGCACCCTGTACATACAGGCAAATCATTAAAAAGAGTTCAAGATATAAGATGGAGCGCACGGGCTGATGCAGTAGACAATATTCTTGGGAAAATTAGAGGACATCATTAACACTTTGGAAAAAACTGACTCATGCAGTTGCCTAAACACAAGACAAGATGCATGAGCTTTGCGAATTGAAATGCGATCGTTTTCTTTTATGTGTTTCTTGGCCTTTGGAAACATGTGCTCCATGAGAAGTAATGATGCCCAAATTTACTTACAAATAATGGTCGCAAAAAATCAATGCATTGCAGAGCTTTTTCACAGAACATCGAGAAGAATTGGTTGACGGTTCTTTTAAATATTCTAAGAATGCGTGTCAAAGTCTTGGCATTTCAATGGAACCTCCCGGAAAAAATAAAATAAACAACACGTTTTCTTTTATGGAAATAGACACGCTCCACAAAATTATTTCCTTCGTTGTATAGGGTCAACGTCGAAATTAAGGAAGGGTTTTATCAGCTAGGAAATTTAGCTAAAAATTTTAACTTTCTTACGTCGCGTCGGCCAAAATACTGGATGTTAAACATGTGTGCAAAATAGACATTGCATCTTATGAGCATGAAGTTAATAAAGAAGATTGTAAAATCGAACTTTTGTATGCTCATCAGACAAACAAAATAATTTAATGAACACAAGGCCACTTGAATTACTTAAATATATCGTGCAGGGTCTGCCAAATATTATTATAATGCATCGGATGTTTTTGAAAATTGCAATCAGCAATGCAAGTTTTGAAAGAAGCTTCTCAAAATTAAAACTTATAAACAATTATTTAAGATCCACGATGGGCACAATGAGGTTAACAAATTTATAGGTATTCTGGCTATAGAAAATAGAGCAAGAAAGAACCGAATCCATCAACCTAAAGGTATAGTCAAGGATTTTGCGTTAATGAAAATTCGAAGAAAGAATCGAAGAAGTTTCCTTTTGTTGTTATGTGCGTTAATTTAAAATGCATTGAAACCAAATCTTGCGCAATTATTTTTTCCTTAACTTATAAACTATTTTTTTATAGAAACTATTATTTCTATAAAAACTTTTTAACTTTGTCTTGGTGACTCCTTCATTCAAATGGTTCGATTTCAGATAACCTGTGGTAAGTTCCCTTGCGGGTTAATATTTGGAAAAGAGGTCTTATTTTGCATTAATCAGCACAGGTTTAGTCAATGAACGTATATGAATAAAGCATTACACTATGAGCTACAGATATTCCATAAAAGATTAATTTCGTGGCTGCTGTACATATGAATTTGTCGCTGGCGAAAAATTTAAATGCACCTGAAAAAGTAATCAGGGCGGCAAAATTTGGTTCTGCCCCGGGCGGTAAAAATCCACGCTACGCCACTGAGTTGACTCCACCGCCTTTAGCTAAACTCGAATTATTTGTATAAAAATATTTGTTGAAGATGTAATTAAAAACCTCTGATGAAAAAAATCCTTCATGAAGCGGTGCGCATCTCCCCTCATGGCAATGGCAATAACATCAAAAATAAATTTATTTGTAACAGATAGGTATAAACATATTGGTTTGGGTTTTATCCTCAGGCCACCGCCATCCTTAACACATACAAAATACCTCACACTTTACGATAGCATCATAATCATTAGCAGTATTATAGATAGGTGCATTTAAAATGGACAGGAATCCCGCATCAGTGCACCGGATTACATTTCGTTTGTTTGCCCACAAGTGAAAATCCCACGCATGTACCTACTTTTGTATATATACTTCTTTAGGCTAACAATCAGGATCGAACAAGGTCCAATATAGAACCTCTCTACCTACAATACCAATTTTAAGGCTGACATAATTTGTATTCCCCTCAGAGCCTTTCTACCCGCAACTTGCAAGCAACTTATTTCGAAAATGTCTTTTTTGAGTTTAGCGGCTATCCACTTTATAATTGCATCACAGCAAATAGATACTGTAAGCTAAACAGGTGTCTTCAAAGGCTTCATAATGTCTGTATGCCAGACCTATTCGTGTATACCTAATAATAAGCTCCACATATCCTTCCTTACCATTGATATCCAATTTAACTTCGATTTATTTGACGTTCGCTGCGCCATATAAACATAAATAGCATCATTAATAGCAGCAGCAGCTACATTATCAATATTCCCCACTCATGGTCGTATATAAACTGTTGGAGCAGCAAAATTATCCATATTACAATTATTATTTTATCGATGGCACAGTCAGATTAGGAATATCAGCAACGGCAACACCACCCTCAACATCAGGTAGATTATTGTTTATTAAAATTACCCACATCAGCACACTACTGAGCTTACTTTGAGACTTGTCTTTTGAAAAACACGAGATGCATGATGCAATGTGGTTTGGCTTTACGATGAAGCTCATTCGATGTGGAAAGTGTGAGTCTTTGCATTATACCGTTTTTATGGAAACGTGGACATTTTTTTTTTTTTGAAGTAAAACATCTTTTGCGGCGTTATTGGTACAAATTTTCTTTGGAGCTGTCAATGACATGTCAAACTGACATGTTTTCTGTCAAGAACCCACAACATTTTTCGCGACACATTTTGCTAAATTGTACATTGTACCCACAAATAAATATTTAATCTTTTATAACGAAAAAGAATGTTTTTTTTTGCAATAAAACACGAAAGATTAACCGGCACAACATTTTAACACATATTTTCATTAAACAAACACATGAAAGTAGTTTTTTTTAAAAATTAAATTCAACTATCCAACACCACCAAAACCAAAACCATTTTCGTTTACAAAAAAAAATACACGAACAAACGTATTTTTTTTAGAGTTTTTTATTTAAATAAATAAACAATTAATTCTAAATAACAATTTTCAATTTTTTTATAATTTACTTATAATCTTATTACTTAAAATTAACAGATATATTTTATTAATATAAAATAAACAAAACTTTATCTGCATCGACATCTGCAAAAAAAAAAGAAAAAAAATAAAAAACTCATACTTAGCGAAGACGAAAATGGAGATCACTTTCATGTATGAAGATTATAGGAAGTATGAATCTGAAGATTGCAGATTATAGTGAAGATGAATATGTTTATCTTCATTATAGCATTTTCATCTGCACCATAATTTGTTCTGTTCAGGTAACGAATTTTCAAGTTTTTTTTTCACCATCTCACTTCAGTTTAAAAACAACGAAAATAGCCAACATTTTCTTCTCAAAACTACATACCAGAACGCTAAGAACATGTGAGTGTGAGATGTGTCAAGAAAGTTATGGCAGAGTTCGAGTAAGTTATTAGTGTGTACCCTGTCTTACTTTTATGTTTGTTTTATATTACGGTCCTGCTCAATTTTTCTTCAAGTCTGCAGATACAGATCCATGTAAAGCCTCCTTATATCTTGTTGACACACGTAAACCAGCATTGCCTATACGATTAATTGTAAGTCCGCTGACAAATCTAAAATAGCATTGCCATGCATTTGGAAGAGTTCTTTATTCGTGAACAGAATCGATGCGACAAGTGGACGTGAGTGTGACGAGATCACGTCATTCTTATTAAATCATGTCAAACTACGAGCAGTATATACTAAAGCATTTCATGTTATCACGTTACGTTACGTAACGAGAAATTACTAGATTAGGTAATTAAAAATCTTGAGCGTTGTAAATTTTTCTTTTTACTGAGGTAAATTGCAGAGATTAAACCATTGAGTAAAAATCGCTGAGTTGAAATTGAGAAAACACTGATGAAAATTTGAACCAACGTTGAATCTCACTTAACTCGCCGAAATCGGTGAATTCAAATTGCCAAACCACCGAACAAGGTCTGAACTAACGTTTCGTTTGACGTTTGTATAATTGGAACATGGGGTGTATTTATGCAAGTAAAGAATATGAAATAAAGGTACTTGTGATACAATTTTGTTTAGGACAAATTTACCATATTTTTCTCAAAAACGTCACAATTCGAAAACCGGTTCTATTCAAATTTTCAACAAATATCTTTTTTTTTATTTAAAAACAAAAATTAGGTTGTTTTGGAAAACTGGTGTTATGATTTATTTTTTTTAAATTGAAATGCATACTAACTTAAAATTGGCGATCGATTGTAAAATTGTATATGTATACTTACAATTTTTTTTTAAACCGGTCCAATGATTATTGACATTAATACAGAGGGGAAATTGAAATTTTATTTTTAGGCTTAAAAATAACGGTACCTGTCATATAACCGTTTAGTAAAACGTTACGCCGGTACTACGATTTCAATTGTTGAAATCTATCACCTTATTCCAACCAGAAGGTCATTGCCATTCTGTAAAGTAGTTTTCTTTAAAAGAATAGTATTATGTATTCGTCGTATAGACAGCTATAATTTTGAAGTGGTCAGAGACTGTATACCTAGGATCCGCTATACACTCAGCGAATGATACCAGTGCTGAGATCAAACGCAGAATTACTCTTGCCAATCGCTGTTTTTTTGGGCTAAAAAGGCAATTGAGAAACAAAGCCCTCTCGAGCAACTAAACTGTCCATATATAAAACGGTCATCATCCCAGTCCTGATGTATGGGGCAGAGACATGGACAATGTAAACGGTGGATGAGAACGCGTTAGGTTGTTTTGAGAGGAAAATTCTCCGGGTGATTTTGGGTCCCGGAATGGAGAAGACGATACAACAACGAACTATACGGGCTGTACAGCGACACCGACCTAGTCACAAAATTGAAAAGCCAACGACCGAGATGGCTCGGTCACCTAGAGCGAATGCACACCAATGCTCCGGCCCGGAAAGTCTTTGAATCCTGCCCCGTGGGACAGCGCAGTAGAGGTGGACAGCGTAAAAGGTGGGGCACGCAAGTGGAAGAGGATCTCAACCAACTTGGAGTGCGAAGCTGGAGACAGATAGCCAGAAACCGAGCCGACTGGAAGAAGCTTGTTGGTTGAGACCCTGGTCCACCCCGGACTGTAGCGCCACCTTAAGTAAGTATGTATTCGTCGAAAAAAAAAAGTTTTGACAATCAAACATGACAATTTCAGATCAAACTACGATTTTAATGAACATTTTTGAGAATTTTTTTGTTGGCAATAGCTATCATTTAATCTGAACCAAGTTTGCGGGAAAATTCTATTAACGGTATCTTTCATGTAACGTTTTTTTTTTTAATTTTAAGCCTTCTCGGTAACGGTACATTGGATTTCTTTCAAATTTTACACCTGAGAAGATCTAAGTAGCGAAACTAATTCTGCATATCAAAATGTTTAATAACATTTTTTTTCTAATTAAAATTAATTTTCAAAATTTTTTTTCAAAAATCAATATTTTTAAAACTATTAATAAATAATTTTAAATTTTATAATAGCATGTATATTTATAAACTCTAAAAAAGTGCATACCAAAATTTCAAAACAAATTTGTTTTCAAAAAACTAAAAATAAAAAACGGGATTTCATCAAAATCTGTCCTACAATTTTCGAGATACTTTGTTGTAAAATTTTCATTGATACGTGGAGTCGAAAAATCAATTAAAGTGATGGTTTTGGCAGTTTAAATAAGTTAAAAAAAACGATTTTTTCCCACTTACACAATTCACTTTCATTATATACATATGTATGTACGTATATATTTAAATTATTACCTTCATAATTTACATAATTAAAATCCATTTAAATATACATTAGTAGGTAGGTACTTATGTAACTATTCCTTGAATCATGAATTCGACAATTCATTACTAAGAATCAAGGTAATCTTACCTACATCGGCCTTAAATCTACAAAGGATAACTATAGGCTAGCTACCTACCAACCAGTGAGTAACACTAAAGTTGTTAGCTACAAGAGCAAGTTTGCACGATCCAGTCGTGCATTTTATTTTTTTTGGATTTAAAAAAAAAAAAACGGAAGATTTTTGTTTATAAATTATATTAAGCTTATATTATTAAATACATAAAATTGCCATACCTACCAAATTTAGTAGTAAAAAACGACTTTCAAACTATGGGGCGTATTCATAGTTATTTTTAGACTGTGTCTAAGTTAAACCTTGGCTTAGTTGAATTTTCGAAGGTTGATTCTATTTTTTTTGAGGTTATCATTCCAAAATATTTGAAGCTATTTGGGTAGTATAACAAGATAATAATCTTAAGTGGGGTTCACATGAACAAAATGCTCGACAGCATGTCTCGACAACCTCCAATGTTCGACCATTAAAACGCAAAAACAACAGCCAGACCAACATGCTCGTCGGATTTCAAAATTTTTTGATAACTTGCTGGCTCGTCCAACCAGATGCTCGACATTTTCGTTTTCTTTTTTCGTGTTAGGTTTAGGTCTATTTTGATTCTCATAAAAGATAGTTGCATTTGGCATCTAACGAAGAACGCATGTATTTTTACTTGCGGTTATGGTACTATAAAGCAAGTTATGCGTTCGTAAAAAAAATCTAACAATCAAACAAACAAAAGTAGGTCCCGAAATTCCGTCTCTCTCTGTCCTCGAGTCTAGAGCCTAAACGGTTGGATGTATTTGCTTTAAACTTGGTACAATTGTGTTTTCATTTTATCTAAGACAAAAAATAACGATACCTACCAAACAATTTTTTTTTGTGAAAAATCAAATCTTATTTTTATAAAAAAAAAATCAGTTCATTAATGAAGAGAAAGGGTAACCTTTTGATAATTTTTATGGAAAAAAATGTTACTTCTGGTAGATAGGTAGGCACCTCTAGTAAAACCATTTTTTTTGTTTTCGATTTTCTGGGAAACGGTTGATTTGATTTTTTTGAATTTTTTTACGCAGAAACTCCTAGAAAGTTTAAACACTTTAAACCAAAATGTTAAAAAATTTATTTGAAAATCAATTTTTTTTTTGAAAACGACTCAATAGAATTTTTCGAAACTTCGTATTTGGTAATTTTTCAACATATCTTGAATACTATAAAACAAGTATTTCCTAAAACAAAAAACAACGGTACCTCCCATACAAGTGTAAATTTCGTTCATAGTTAACGCTGCCAGAAAAATATTCGTCATCTTGAGTCCGTTCGCTTCGAAAATTTAAAAAACACTGATGTTCGACAACATCAGTATCCATGTGAAAGCAAAGTTGGCTTAGGTTCATCGAGCCATGCTGTCGAGCATGTTGGTCCATGTGAACCCCCCTTTATAAAAATATAAAACCAACAATTAAAGGTAAAATCGGTCTTTATTCATGGACACAAAATTGTCTTAAACTGTAGTTTAGTAAAACCTGGGCTTATCAGCGTTTCTACTAAGAACCTTGTGCATGTGCATTATAATGTGATCGAACATAAGAGCAAGTACGTGTGATGCAGTTTAAGTTCTGTTCAATAAATACTAATGGCAAATCTGTCCTTATCCTTTCAATTCATATTTTAATTTTATTCCAATTAATGGAAACGTGACTCAAAAAATTCAGCACGAATTACTGGAATTAGTAATGGTAACATCCTTACATGATGTTGCTATGGTACTAATAGGTACATGTATCTACGAGTAGGTAACAATAATTTATTATGTGAGTTCGTAATTCCAGAATTTCAGGGAGCTTCAAATTCGTAGAATCTTCGGTTTTAGCCGGAATAGTATTATATTACTCGTAGCATCCCTGAATATACATAGTATACACTTCACCTACACAAGTATACATATATTCAAACCTTTTATCAGAATCAGAAACAGAATTGTTGAAGCTCGTGCAGCAGCATTATGACTTACCTATATATTTTTTATCAATGCTGTTATAAGCCTATATATGTAGGTAGGTATACCATAATCCTTAATAAAAAGGACTCCACGTTCTCATCATATGGTCCGAAATCAAATCCTCTTTTCTGCTTTATGAATGAATTCCTAGTAAAAGAAAACCCTCCCGATTCTGAGCTCAACCCAAACCGACCCCTAAAGCTCGTACGTACATGCCAAGGAAGGGAATGAAAGAATATAAATACGAGGAAAGTAGGTATACTCTGAATGAAAGAAGAGTTTTATGTTCATGTTTGTCTGTTTACACTCTTTCGGTGCCCCGCACCTACAACTTTCAGAATATTGTCAGAGCGCATGCATTGAACATGATGGAAAGAAGGGACAACTTATTGCATAGGTTGTTTGTGGTTGATTTTTTTTCTAAAAATTCGGCATCATAAGTTGTGTATTTGGTTGTAGGTAGATATAGGTGCTTCACATGCTGCCACTCTCTACCATATCCCGTAGGCAGAACAAGACAAATTCTAACTTTCTTTCTTTTTATACATTAAGCCTTCTAGAGCTTGCTGAAAATTCTGTGCACCTGATGTTCAGATACGAATAAAAAAGAGGGGAGGTTTTTTTTACGACATTTTATTTTTGTTAGACTTTTTATTTTAATCGGAGACATGACGTGTGAGATGGGAATCCTTTGTGGCGTTGATCCCTATGGGGCGGCTCTAATACATATAAACCTACATTGGGTAGGTATAGTAAATACTCATACAGGCAGGCATGCATATACGAGTAGGTGCACTCAAAAGGTTTTTGTGTTATCGTTTCAATTATCAAAACAAAAATATATCAATATATGTAGGTATCAGACAGATACTCTCACGTACTCGTAGAATATTTGTATGACTTGACTAGCAAACTAGCTATGGATTGAATTACTATAATGTCAATGCGGTTAAATGGACAAGGAAGGGAAAGGATTTCGGCAATCTTATTTTTCGATATTTTTTGTGTTATTTATTTTTCAGTTTTTTTTTGTACCAGGAGCTCATGTTTTTCGGATAGGCCGTGTTCGGTTTTATTCATTTAATTCAAATCTTTGAGTACCTTCATTTTTTTAAACAACCTACCTACCTACCTTCATTGCAATAGTCATATATCATCATTTTAAGTATATTTAGTTGTGTGTACCTATAGGTAGGGTATATGTAGGTATGCCAACACTATAAAAGCTTTACAAAATTTTATAAAATAGTTTGGGTTTGTTTTCTTTTCGAGAAAATCCGATTTGTAGGAACTTTTATATACCTAGAGGTGTATACAAGTTTCCAAAATTTAATTAGATTATTTCTTAATTAGGTTAAGTTTGAATAATATTTTACCTACTAATTAAAAGGATTTCACAGGCACGAGCTTAAGAGAAGTTTTGGTTCCATATATGTAGGCCAATTAGATTAATTGTTACATACATGACACCCATCCAAAAATCTATAGAATACTTTAAAGGTTTGTTAATTTAATCCTATTATCTTATAAAGCACTTCTAGTTTCAAAACATCAAATTCAGAACTAATTTATACTTTTACTTATTAATAAGTTTCAGAGTAAGAAGGGAGGCAAGAAATCAACTCTACTCGTTTAATGTGTTTAATTAGCATTCGCATGGTATATCATAAGTCATAAGGGTTAAATTAAAGCCTTTTGGGTTTCCTCCAAAATTATTTATTGTTATTTCTTATCTGAAAAATAGATATTATTTATTACCAGATCAAATTTGTTTCAATATCAAACCTTTTAATTGACAAATTTGGAGTTCATCAGGGCAGTCATTTCGGACCACTTCTTTTTTTTATATTAGCTATCAATTCTATCGATGCATCCCTGTGTTTGGGGCTTATTAAGAAATGTATTGAGGGTTAGGATTGCTTAAAGTGGCATTCATGAAAACTGCTGAAAGATTTAGACCATAGATAGGTTCATTGTGATACCACGTGAAGAGATATTACTTCTTTAATTAAACAACTTAGAGCTTCTTATGAAGAAATTTGGTTTTAGTTGATCTCTATGTATCTTAGATCACTGGCGTCATCGAAGAAGTACTCTCTCAGGTGTGTTTTACGTATTTGAGAGAAACCAGCTTATGAGGGAAGAAGGTAGGGGATAGTTTTCTCCTGCTATTCGTATCAAAGCCATATCTCAATTCACTAGCAAATCTATAGACCAGCCTAATATTCTGAGAACTTTTGGGATCAAAACTAAGACGATCCGACTACAAAACACACTAGTTAATCTTCGACAAGAACTTACAAGTTACCATCCAACCAAGATCGGCTTGGGGGGATGAGAGGTTCTTAAAAGATGTATCAGCTCACTTTTTTAAGGACGGTTCAAAAATCGAAGAGTGTGTTTAGCGGTATGCACTCAGACAGCCTAAATTTTAGTCTCTCTTTCCGTCTCACTGATCATTGTAGCGTTTTCCAAGCGGAAATTCTGGCGGTCTACATCAGATATCCGTATCTTCTCAGAAAATCAAGCAGCCCTAAAATCACTTGGTGCTGTTTCCAAAAACTCCATAACTGCCGGCAACTTCGATCATCTCTCAGGGAGATGGAAAAACAGTTTAACAATCGCCTGATTAGGATGCCGGGGCAACATATCAAAGCCCAACAAGTTGAAAACGGCGACGAATAGAAATTTCGGCTACAACACTTCGAGCTCTTTCACTTCGGTACGCACATTTATTTGTCTTGTTGATGGTTTTGAATCAAGAAGAGTAAAATTAGTGCAAAAACCATCAATAACTGCACGTATGACTTGCTCACTAGGCAGATTATGTTTACCGTAAAATGGACGAATATTTATTTTTTTTCAAAGTAAATTTCTACAATTTGAAAACTTTGTTCGGGCGTTAAGCGATTCATGATGAATTGCCAAACCTTATGCCGAATTCCAAACAACCATTTCAAATCGATTTTTATGTTTGTTGTAAGGAATTTGCAAAAAATAGTTTGCATGTAAAACTATCAAATCTTGCTAAAAAGTCTGTTTTGAAAGATTTTGTTTAGAAATAATACGATTGTGAAAAAAATCGAATGTTTGCCTGGGTTATTTGAAATTCGACATTACTTTACAGAAATGCCAACAGAGTTTGGTATTCTCAACTGTCAAACCATAGACAACAACCATACTCACGTTTCCCTAATGTATGTATAGACATATGGTAGATATTACCTATACTTTAAAATTTCACTAAAATTAACATCTAAATTATTTGAAACATTTTCGTATACCTAATCGTTCAAATTAAATCATCTTCCAATCCAATTTAAAATTTTGGTTTTGAGTTTTCTGAAAATATATGTAAGTAGGTAGGTGAGTGAGTTAAAACTCATTATGTATAGGTATGTCGTTTAATTTCGGATAAATTAGTTGTCGTTCCACTCACCTACACCTCCATGGTAACAAATAATACAAAAAAATAACCCTACTTCACCCACTGTAACGAAAGTCAAATAAATTAATATCGCCATATCTGTAATTCCCTTGAAAAATATTATTATATTACCAGGAGTTAAGCTTGCGTGTATTTCATATACTTGTACATCCCAATCACATTTCCCAAATACAAAACAAATTTTGGTAGAATTTTCCGCTTCGAAGGTCTATTGTATTCAAACCCACACAAATGATAACCTCTTGTAACTCAATTTCTTGAGAAGCAACATTTTGAAGTTTTTTTTTAAATGTACATGTATACCTACATTTCTCTTGAATACCTTCTCCACTTAAGTATGCCTCTTTTTTTTTTTTTTTTTTATAAATTCATTTTTATTTCATATTAACTTATAACTATCTTAAAGCTAGACAAAAATGTTTAAAACTAGCCTAATTATCAAAACTGCAATGCAATTTCTATCTTGTATTTTTTTTTCTGTTCGAGGGATCACTTGACCAGTTTTTGACCTCGGGGCAGTTGGCCCCTAATCTCTCTCTTAAAAATGTATTAAAATTACCCCTTTTTCCGTTTTATTAAATAATATCTATATTATTCTTTCTTCACTCAGCCTTAAAAGAGAACAAACTATCGATAGCAAATTGTGTTTTGTAAACAAAGATCTGTTTTCCTTTTTTAGCTCGGAACAATGCACTGAATTGTCTAAAGAAAGATCTGTTTCTTTTTTAATCAGATGTATAGGATTCAAAATCCGCTCTACCAGATCTCCAAGTAAATAGAGCAGAAATCTGATTGCAGTTAACGTCGTGCGCAAGTCTATTTCATAATTAAATCTAAGAGCTGAGCCTGTCTGTTCACTCAGGGTCTCTCAGAGGTAAAAAAGAAAAACGGCCATTAAAATGGTTTAATGAACTGTCAAATAACAAGAAATAACATGAAAATGTAATGAAGTTGGCTTAGCTCACTTTCTGTACCATTTACTCGGTTTTCTTATTCCGAGAAACAAAAGCTGAGCTTTCTGAAGTGTCTGACCTTAAAAAGAAACAGATCTTTTTTGACAGCTAAAAGAGATAATTCCTGTCGGTAAAACAGTTTTTTCATCGCCGAAAATTATTTGCGCTTAGCTTAGCCCCAATGCTAAGTGAATTAGTTAGGTTGTTGCTTTTAAAATGTAAGTTTGTTCGTCAAATTTTCTTCGAGCTTAGAAAATACGTGTCTTTGCCCTTTTATTTGTTTTGCAAAGTGAGGCATGGCTTCAGATTGGATTAACATCATTTGGCGTCTCCACACCATTAAGCGACCGTCAGCCCAGAAATGTGGTGGTTTGATTTCTGTGATAGTTTTCCTAATAATTTTGTCCACTAACGGTTTTTTTCTGAATACATGTGCCCTGAAGAATCCATTTTTAAAATTGTGCTTTTTACTATTTCTGTATATACTTGGGTGTACATTTC
Source organism: Philhelius pedissequus (assembly GCA_910595825.1). NCBI lineage: Eukaryota > Metazoa > Arthropoda > Insecta > Diptera > Syrphidae > Philhelius > Philhelius pedissequus. The sequence goes on along the minus strand of OU343163.1, from coordinate 11,450,140 downwards.
AAGTTGGGAACTTATCAGCTTAGCTGTTCAATTTTAATGTCGTCATTTTATTATTAATTAAAACTCCATTAAAAAGAAAAGAATTAATTGCTAATTTAAAAAAAAAGAAATCTGAATTTAATTAAAGAAATCAAAGAGTATTCAAGTTGGAAGATACAATCATTAAATAGCATTGGCAATATCATGTAAGTTAAATACAGTCCATCTCAAATCTAAATTATTTTAAAGAAATTACTCTTTCGAAAACATGGTCCTTCGAGCCGGATCTTATTCAGCGCCTGGCAGAGAAATTAAGGTACTATAGCATCGATTTGTTTAAATTATTTCATTAAAAGTGAAGCAATAATGAGCGAAAGTGAGGCAGTTAGAGCTGCGGTCAAGACAGTGGGGCTAAAAAAGGGGTCAGATATTATAAAGTAGAATATTAGAACAACTTACATAGCTGTCTTTCTTTCACTACCACTGATGTCAGTAGATCACCTTTTCTTACTGTAAGCCGTAACACATGAATCAAAGGTGAGCGTATCGTAATCCCGCTTTTTATAATCCCGTTTTCTAAAAATCCCGAAAAATAAGTTTTAAAATCCCGTCTACTAAAATTTTGTTTTTTTTTTTAAATCCTGTCTTCTAAAATCCCGCTCAATCAAAATCCCGATCTATGATAACCCCCTTTTTAAAATCCCGCTTTTAATATCCGGTTTAATCCCGCCAAGCTCGTTTTGTATTTTGATGAATTTTACCCAAAAAATTTGCATATACCAAAAATCACTCGACCCCACCCCAAATCCTATAATTGGCTATTTAAAGAATATATAATTAAGAGTTTTGACCAATTCGATATGTTAAATTTTAAAATTTGAAGATTTCACTTCTTCGGCTTTTTTGGTCGTGATAATTTATTAATGAAAGATATTCATTAGTTTTCCCAACGTTTCGACTGAGTTTTCAGTCTTCTTCAGGGGCAAATTATATGAACGAAACTATTATTATCAAATTACATATATATATATATAAATTTAAAAAAATGACAGTTTTGTGATTAAATATTTAAATTAAAGCACTTCTTCTCAGTTGTTGACTAAACTTCTTACTAAGAAGAAGTGCTTTAATTTAAATATTTAATCACAAAACTGTCATTTTTTTAAATTTATATATATATATATGTAATTTGATAATAATAGTTTCGTTCATATAATTTGCCCCTGAAGAAGACTGAAAACTCAGTCGAAACGTTGGGAAAACTAATGAATATCTTTCATTAATAAATTATCACGACCAAAAAAGCCGAAGAAGTGAAATCTTCAAATTTTAAAATTTATTTAAAGAATAATGAAAAATAGACAAAAAAAATGAGTAAAACAGGTTTTTTCCGTCGTATTACTCATAGTACACAATTACATTCATAAAACTTCAAATGAAAAAGCGGTATTTTAAAAAAGCGGGATTTAAAAAAACAGGATTATACAAAGCGGACTTTTAAAAACGGGATTTTAAAAAAACGGGATTATAAAAACCGGGATACCGAACCTACCCCGAGTCAAAGAAATCTAAGATCATACTAGGAGTTGGAAGATACAATCATTAAATTGATTTGGCAATATCTATCAGCCAAGTTAAGCACATTCCATTTTTAATATAAAGTATTTCGAAAAATGTACTCTTTCGAAAACAGTGAAGATTACCTAATTCAAAATAGCTTTTAACGGTCAACAAAATTGGTATTTCATTTCATCGATCTCCCTTGAACTCATCAGGTAACTAGTGAAGGCTATGTCAATACGCTATTTTTGTTAAGTTTAGTATTTGACAAAATATTAATAATTATTATTGATTGCGTTTCACTTACAACTAACTCTTTTTTGTTTGCATTTTTCTATGAAACTCAACAACATATTTCATTAATTTGTAAACCGCAAATAAACACTACATTGTTGTTAATACAACAGCTGTGTCTTATTATTGAATGTCCCAAGTTGTACGTACCTATATCTGCGCAAACTTTTGTAGACCAAGTTTTTGAACGTTTGCATGATTTTATTAATGGCTGGTAAAATAATTGAAAATAGGTAGGTATTACACTTATTTTGTGTGCAATCAAAGCTCTCAACATTGTTTTTATTCAAATACACCAACTTGTCATAAAAATGTATCACAAATATAGTAAGCTATACGCTCTGCTGTTATTTAATTTGTGATCGTATAATACCTACCTACCTACGATTTTTATAAAAATATTGCCTCCTAATATAAAGCATTATGGCAGCTCTACGTTTCTCGTAAACACACATTTTCAACTTATACTACTTACCCATACATTAGATATTTAGTTTTTCATTTTTACTACCTATTACAATTTATCAAATTGCAAGCTTCCCCTGTATCGTTTCGTTTTACAGTTTACACCCATAAACATTATTACATATCCACCTATAATATAGTAGAGTACGTATTCATTTTCTTATTAGATTTTCTTCATAATGTGTCAAAAGGGATGTGATAAAACTCAATGCGCAAGATCCAACAAAATAAAAACCACAAATTCTGAGAAGTCAACAAACAACCATTTTTCTTCTACACACCTATTACAGTAAAAATAAATACACACTCAAATCAGTCATCAGATAAATTCACTAGCGAACGGGTCGTGTAGCCATTTTGTTTTGTAAATAAAAATTGAGTGAGTTTTTTTTTTCTTTAATACTGTTGTTTCTTTTTCATAACTTGTATAATTAATAACAAATAAAAAAAATCACAAAACGTGTTTTATTATGACAAATATTTTTTCTCATTTATAAAATTTCGTCGTGATAATTAGTGATAACGACGCGGCGGCGATTACTAAATTGGGAAGCAACCTACAATTAAATTCAGATGTCACCACAAAATAATAGTAGATTTTTGGAAAACCACTTGCACCAACTACATATTTGAAAAATATATAAAAAAAAAAGAATGGTGCTGTCATTGAACAACCTGTGTTACTAGTTTTTTCTCCCTCTATCCAGCTGCATGGCCGTGGGGCTTGTTAGCTTCCTAATTGTTGAATTAATTTTTTGTCTGGCAGGCGCGGCAATAAAAAATTAATGAATGAGTGAAGTTTGTTTTATTTGAGTAGAAAAAGTAAAAAAAAAAATTTACTGAAGTGTATGCATATTTGCATTGAAAAAATAATTGTAATAAATGCTAGAGTACTAGATTACTTAATGTGTATGCGGCTTTTTTCCTGAGAATTGAAAGTCAAACAAATATAACATGGAATGTAAGTACAAAAACAAAATGTGTGTGTACCTTTAATATACAACTTACTCTTCTTTATGTATCCAAAAATGGTCCAATTAAGTTTTGTATGTTAGAGTGGATATGTACATACCTACATAGTTCGATGAACCTGTTTTATAGTTTCCCTAGAAGGAGGCGAAAAATAACAGCAAGCAAGACTATACATACATATTGATATTGAATCAATTTCTGCTCAATATAACACGAAGCACACGAAATGTAGTAAAACCCGGATAAGTGCCTCACCATAAATACCCTATTTTCAGAGGTATGGGTGAGAACAATTTTACAGAAAGCCGAAAACTTGCTGCCGGTACCGGCAAAACGACATTTGGTGCAGTGATGGATGGTGCCCAAAAAAATAAAATGCACGACTGGATCGTACGAACTTGCTCTTGTAGCTAACCACTTTAATGTGTGAGGGCCTACATTGTATTTAGTATTCAGTGACGTACGCAAAAATTCGCAAAAGGCTAATAATAAAGGTAGAAATAAATGGATAATACACATAATTAAATGTTTTTATATTGCTTAGTTGTTCGAGTTTGGGGAAAAGAAAGATGCCATTTGAATTCATGGATAAATAGGAATATATCAAAAAAACTTCAAAAATCGTTGTAGCGGTTTTTTAATAAATTAATTTTTTATGTATAAAATTTTTAAAACATTTTTAGAAGAAAAAATTGAAACGCCATTTTGAAGACGTTATTAATATGCATAAAAAATTAAAATTTCAAAAAAAAAATTCTGTAACTGGTTTTTGAAAAATCGAATTTTGAACATTTTGGTATGCAGTTTTATTAACAATCTTAGGGAGCATTTGTATAAAAAAAATATTTTAATAGGTTTATCCAATGTTGAGAAAGTCGAAAATATGAAAATTGGTTCTATGGGAAGTACCGTTAATAAGTAAGAAAAAAATATTGTTATACTTGAAAGTGGATTGTACTAATTTAGGAACACACACATTTTTTTATAAAAATTCTTGGAGCCGTTTTCGAGAAAGGTTTTTTCGAAAAGGTTTTTTTTTAACATTTGTATGGAAGGTAGGTTACGTACTGTTGTTTTTACTTGCGATATACATAGGTACTATATAGAAAGTTTTGCATTTGGAAAAAAATCGAGCTCCAGATTTTAATCAAAGTTGACATTACGATGATAGAGTACACCAAAAAAGTGGGTGCGGCAATTCCGGCTGTCTGTCTGTCTGTCTGTAGAACGATCTACAGCCTAAACGGCTGAACCAATTTTGTTCAAACTTGTTCTGAGGCGTTTTAGGTGATTGTCCAAAATAGTTTTTTGAATCGTTGCTTCGATAAAAATTGGTGTGAGTACTGCCTTGGGTATGGTCTACATTTTGGCCGAAAAAAATTTTAAAATATTTTGTTATTAACGGTACCTGCCATACAACCATTTTATAGATTTGCGATTTCTCATAAGTGGCTCAACCGATTTCGATCAAAATTTTTATACATGAGCTGATTCGAATTCTAAATAATACTGCATTTCAAAATTTTCAAAAATAGTTTTTTTTTGGATTTTTGAAAAAAAAAATTGAAAATTCAATATTTCGAAAACGGGTGGACGAATTTTATCTGAAATTTTGTTTTTAAATTCTTATTATTAAATATTTAAAATTTTCATACCAATTTTTTTTTAGAATTTTTATATATAAAAATTAAGTGAAAAACGACTAAAAATACCGTTTCCATTAAGAATCTTTTGCATATAATATGATCGAACATAGAGCAAGTACGTGCGATCCAGTCGTGCATTTTATTTATTTTAGGAAGATAGTTTTTTTTTAACTTTTCAAGATTTTCATGTCAAAAAACTACTAAATACGAAGCTTCGACAAAATCCATTAAGTCGTTTTCAAAATTTTGAGTTTTCAAAATAAAAGTTCATTTTTAATTTTCAAAGAATTTTTGTTTTGAAAAATCTTGGCTTACAATAGTGTTTAAAATTTTTAGGAGATTCTGCGCAAAAAAAAAATTAAATAAAATTAATCGTTTCCCAGAAAATTGAAAACCAAAAAAAAATGGTACTATTAGAGGTACCAAAAATAACAATTTTTTTTTCAAAAAAAAATATACCAAAATGTTCATTTTCCCTTTATTAATGCACTTATTTTTTACTTGCGATTATAGGTACTATAAGGCAAGTTATGCATTCGTCGAAAAAAAACAAGTTTTGAGATAACAATCAAACATGACATTACGATGATAGCGAAGACGAAAAAAGATGGTCTAAAAAGTCTGTAATTCTGCCAGTCTGTCTGTATGTATGTATAGACACCTACAGCCCAAACGGGTGGGCCGAATTGCTTCAAACTTGGTCTATAGAGTTTTTTAGGTATTGTACAGAATATTTATCACACATTTCATACAGCGGCTTTTGTGCTGCAAGCAATTTTGCAGAAGAAAGATTTCTTTTTATTTAACTGAAATGAGTGGAGGAATGTCAACGACGGCTGCGAATTGTGATAGCAATTTTTTGAATGTGTTCCAATGGTTTCCTTACAAAATTAAACAAACTTCCGAGGCATTCGAAATTTCTCTCCGAAATAAGTACATTCTAAGTTGAAATTTATTCTTTCAAGAATAGTTCTTGACCGTTTTGAAATGTTCATATTCTACTACATTATCTCCATATAGGTATGCGAAATAGTCCCCAGATTGGATATTTTATTATTTCAAAATTGGTAAATTCAAATTTAATTTTTTATCGTAAAACCACCAAAAAATAAGTCGAAAAAAAACTGGTATTTGTTTAAAACTTTACATCTGTCACACCGGAAAATAGGCCCTTAAAAAAGGATATACAAGGTAAGATTTAAATAAATTACCTTGGTAGTTTTTTTAAGTCAAAATAATCTTCAGAACTTTTTTCTATGTTTTTATTTCTTCGAAAAAGCAATTATTGTTCAACTAGTTTCTTGAATAATATAAGAACTTTTTAATTTACACCATCAACGTATAATAATGGCAAGTGGGTCGTATAATCTTGTACAAAATATACTTGAGAAGCAAAGTAGAAAATGTAATAAAAACAGTTTAGATTTACACAAACTTATTTTCCTTATTTCTTTTCTATACAAAACGTATAAACTCACAACAACAAAATATAAAAACACGAGAATTTATAAAATAGAAAGGTGTAGTAAAGTAAGCGAAGGGGAATGTTTTCACAAAAAATGTTGGAAGTAAAGTAAGTGAAGGGAAATGTTTTCACAAAAAAATGTTGGAAAGAGAAGATATTGCCTTAGTTGGCGCCCGGTTGTTGTGTGTATTTTCTTTCATTGCATCAGCAATTTCCATTTTCATCTATGTAGGTCATTGTACTTAAATACATACACTCGAAAACTTTATTTTGTACTTTAATAGTCCTGTAGACAGGGTTGATGTTTTAACCTGTAGGTTAGCATGTGAATAAATTATAGATTATTTATCTTTTTATAGGTTGCTGCTTGATAATGAAAGCAAAAGTCAGTCAAAGCTTTAGTGAAGTTTCTTTAATATTTCTGATACTGACTAGAAATTTTCATGAGAATTTTGTTTCTTTTCGAACATGGGGTAGGAAATTGATGCTCAAAAGTTTCCTTCGGAATTTGAATGTCATTTAAGACCACAGTTTATTGTTTTTTTTTTTTGTTTTGGATAAATATACCTATTACTTTTACTGTTTTATATTAAATTCAACATGAGGATATCCATTTAAAAAACAAACAATCATTAATTTTTTCTACATTCTTTGTGGATATGTAATGATGTCTGCATTCAAATGAAATAATCGATGATAACTTATTCTCACATTATCTCGAGCTATCTCGCTACTTTATCGGAAATCATTCGAATGATTTCTATTCATCATTCGAATGATGTTTCATCTTTCATACATGGGTCGTATCATTATCATATCTCGTACTCACTTCACGATTTTCACATACTAGCTTCTACTTCATTGCTAGTATTATTACTACTACACCTACTACTACTACTGCTAGTTAAGCATGCAATACCAAAAGTCAAGAGAAGTCAGGATTGTGATGTGTGAGTTTCTAGTTTAGTGTGGATTGTAATAACGTGTACGTGTAGGTTCGAATTGGAACATTTTATGTATCTAATTCTGTAGCACTCACCATTGGAATCAATTAGTAAAATAGTAATTGTAATTACTCAGTTATGGAATACAGTTTATTATATGTTGATCATCGGAGATACCGATAGTGTATCTGAAATTTTTGTGTGTGTATAGAATGACCGAATGAAAATACAAGGATCGAATGATTGCATTAAAATTAGAATTGCAAAACTAAACATTGGAATAGAAAAGCGAATATTTGTGTTACCTATTTATTAATTCTTAAATAAATTTAACTTTCTTAGTTTTACTATAATTTAAATAAATTAAAACAAATTTCAAGTATTTATTTTATTTCTTTATTAAGAAAAATAAAATGCACGACTGGATCGCACGAACTTGCTCTTATGTTCGATCACATCGTATGCAAAAGATTTCTATTAAAAATCTAAATATATTTTTAAAGTAGTTTTTACTTCATTTTTTTATAAAAAATTTCTTTACTTTTTTTTCCAAAAAAAATTGGTATGACAATCTTCAATATTAAATAATATAAACTTAAAAACAAAAGATTAAATTGGCTTAAGGAAAGAAGAAATACATAATTCAAAATTCTGAAATAAATACTTAAACTAATTTGAGCTCATAAATAGTACGCCATTTTATTTCTTGGATAAATCTGAATTTATGAGAAAAACATTTTAAAAATCTATGGATCGGAATTTGAGAAGAAAAGTTTTTTTCTTAAAACTTTTTGAAAAAAAAAATTCAAAAAGGCCAATTCATAGGTATTCAGCAAATACATATAACTATAATTTTTGAAAAAAAAATTAATGAGCAGTTTTCAAAATATAATTTTTTTAATTTTTCTTAAATACTTTTAAAAATACAAAAAAATATTAATTAAAAATATTGGGGCTCAGTATAAATTGGGCAACCTAAACCTATATATGTGTGAAATTTCGATTGAATCGGTTAAGGACTTATGAGATAGTCGAATGCAAAAAAATGGTCCTATGAAAAGGACCGTTTTTAGACATTTTTAAAATTTGCTTGTCAACCATATGATCGGTCGTACCGGAAAAGCCGCACTGATTTTTTTTATCAAAATCGTTAGAGCCGTTTCCGAGAAAAATAGTCGTTAACGTAACGGTTTTATGGCAAGTACCGTTAGACTACTGACAGACACACGGGCAGAATTTTTAGACCATCTTTTTTGGTCTTCGCTATCATCGTAATGTCATGTTTTATTGTTATCTCAAAACTTTTTTTTTTCATAACTTGCCTTGTAGTATCTACCTATAATCGCAAGTAAAAAGAAAGATTATGTACTTAAAATTTAAATTTTTAAGTATCTATTGGAATTTGAGTAGTTAACGTTATTTATTTTCGTGACCTTTGTAAATTCAAACGAAATATATAGAACATGTATGTGCATAGTAAAATAAAATGCACGACTGGATCGCACGTACTTGTTCCTATGTTCGATCACATTATATGCAAAAGATTCTTAACAAAACTGCTAAATATATTTTTAAAGTTTTTCACTTAATTTTTTATATATAAAAATTCTTAAACTTTTCTAAAAAAAATTGGTATGAACATTTTAAATATTTAATAATATAAATACAAAAACAAATTTTCAGAAAAAATATTTTTCGAAAATTTTGAAATCCAATACTATTTAGAATTTGAAGGAGCTCCTGTATAAATTTTTTTTATCGAAATCCGTTGAGCCGTTTTTGAGAAAGTCGAAAATCAATAAACTGTATGGCAGGTACCGTTAATAACAAAATATTCTAAAAACTCTTGGCCGAAATGTTGATCATACCCAAAGTAGTTCACACACCAATTTTTATCAAAATCGTTAAAGTCGTTTTTAAGATAATTAAGATGGTAGAAAAATTTGTATGGCAAGGACCGTTATTTTTGGTCATAAAACAACGATTCAAAAATCTATTTTGGACAATCACCTAAAACGCCTAAGTACCAAGTTGCAAAGAACCAAATCGGCTCAGCCGTTTAGGCTGTAGATCATTCTATATATAGACAGACAGACATACGGAATTGCGGGACCCACTTTTCTGGTGTTCTCTATGATAGTAATGTCATGTTTGATTGTTAGAACACAAAAGTTTCAATAATCGCAAGTAAAAATGGAGCCAACTATTCCAATTTTCTTACTCTTTCATAATTCGAATGATCATTCGATTATTTTGACCACTAGAATACTAATGGCGCGATTATTGAAATCATTAGACTATGTCCATCACTCATTTTTTGTTAACGAAAAAAATACAATATAAGAACGGAAATGCTTTCCTTTAATACTTCAAAACCGTTAATCCTAAATTTTATAGATGTCCTTCTGTATAAACGGTGTAAATATCTTAATTAGTGCAGGATATTTTAGAGAATCATGCCTTGTAAAAAAAAATTCTATAATCAACAGAAACATTTAAAAATTCACAGAAAAATGAGAAAAGCTATAGCACATTATTTTACAATTAATGTGTTTCCATAATTTTTAAACAAACCTACTTGAAAGCTTTCTTTAAACTAATATAATGTATAATCTGGTCAATATAGACATTTAAAATAACAAAAATTTCCGGCAAGCCAAATATTGGTGCAGAGCTGGGGCTTACAAATAAAGTTTTAAAAATCTCCATCGGTCCTATGTGTGCTACAAAAGTTATTAATATAATATATATATAAAAGAGACACAAACAGGTATTTATACTTGGCTTAAGTGCCTGATATGTATGTATATACGTGGCTTATATGTGCATATCATGTATAACGTGACTCTTAAAATCGCGATATCTCACGAATGGTAATTCTTAGGAAAAAAATCATAAGGACAACTTTTGTAGAGAATTTCAAGATCTACAACTTGGGTTTGACTTTTTTTTTAGAAAACGTATCGTTTTCGAGAAAAATCCAAAAAACCTCAAATTTTTACCTTTGACCCCGAATAACTTTTGTAGCACACATAGGATCGGTGGAGATTTTTAAAACATTATTTTGTAATGGTAAATCCAGCTCTCCACCAATATTTACCTTTTCGAGAATTTTGTTATTTCACCACTATTTTTATGTCTCAATTGACCGGACTAGTAAGTAAGTCGCTTGAAGACGTTTCATCGCAACAAAATCAAAAGTTAGTCTTAAATTATATATGCAACTCTTCCTTCCAGATTATTATCATTCCACACTGTGCCACCAGTAAGGGTGTTTTTTTTGTTTGTTTTTGAAGTGATATGTCCTCTCTTTATTAGCTATCTTTTGACGGGAGTTTGATTACATTGTATACAAAAACACAATATCGGGTTCGCTGCCATTCGATGTATTCTTTCTGTGTGGTCTTTGCTCTTTGGCCCATTTTCAAGTTAAAAGGGTTGCTTTTTATTTCTGTTAAACATTCCTGCAAAGATGCACTTTAATGTACTAATTAATTAATTGGCTTTATGACATGCCTATTTATAACATCTAATGTTTTTGTGGCCTCGCTGGTCATTAGGGCATTCGACTTCCGGAACTTATAGCGAAAACTAATGCGAGGTATTTTTTTTTTTTATAATCTACACGCGCTCAAGGGATTATGAATACCCTTAAATGTTTCAACACAGCGCGGGCGTGAGGGTGAGGTTAAGGAAGAGAAAGAATGATAGGATTGGTTGGTTGTTGTCTCAGATTTTATCTCCAGGAATGGCGGCTGAACTAATGCGGAAAAATTTCCGTGTCTTATTTATCGATGTCCCTTATAATTCGCATTAATTTTTTTATTCTTATCATATTTTATCGGTATACTAGTTTTACTCAATCACATGTTGTTAGTTCTATGCCTAAACAGCATGTAATGAGTAAACCAGCAACTCATTGAGTGACATTTATTTTTAGAATTGGTTTTTAATGGAAAAATAAGAAGACATAGACTACGGCAGGTTTCGAACCTGTGACCATGAGGTTGACAGGCGAACACACAACTATTGCGCCACGGCCACCCCCGGGTGACTGAGAATTAAGCTGAACAACGGAGTTGGTTGCGAGACAAAACAAGTACTCTTGCTTAAATTATTGTCGTTTTCGCTCGCTGTTATATGCACCTTTTTAATCTAAAGGTGTGTCCACACAAAGGTAACATTTCAGGAAACATTGTTCAAAAAACCTTTCTGAAATGTTTACCATTTGTTACGTTTTTTTTTGTGTGTTATTTGGATAGCCTTTTCTAATTTCTAATCAATTCGAATCCTTAAAATCGTCTCCTAATCTAAGCTTGTCAAAAATCAATAACAATTACGAGAAAAACAAATATTAAAACACATACATATGTTTTCACAAAATAATTCTACAAAAATATGTACATATTGCAGAAATATGTATGTATTAGTAGGTATTCAACCTTTTAAATAACTCACATCAGGTTTTGAAATAACATTGATAAACAACATCACCACGTTGTGTTATCCCTCAAGAAAATCTGATGTAATTTTATTGTTTCAAAATTACGTAAACGAACAATACCTATGTACATATATTACCTTTATTATTTAGCTGAATTATTACCTAACACCTGGTATGTTAGAGTCAGAAATCTATTACATTTTAAGAAAGAAGGAACTTCCATATTATGTGCATTATGTCATCTGTGGAAAATTATGTAAAACTTGACGTGAAAATATTTTATTTTGGTGAATTTTAATGATGGCAAATATTTTATTATATTCTCTTTATATACTAACAGCCGTATTCATTACAAAACGCTAAACGCGCGCATACTTATGTGGTACATAAGGATTTATATATCCGCTATGCAAATCCTTATACAAAACACATTTTTCTACCCATTATAGTTATAATGTGCTTATGTCAAATAAAGTACCAAAAATAGAAATCTATTCCACTTTTCCGCCATGTTGATTGGCAAAACATCGATAACGGTTGACGGGTAAATAAATTCAATTTCAATTGCAACTGAATTAAATAAAAAGAAAAAAAATATGGAATCATCAAAACCTAAAAGAATCCGCACCGCTAATTGGGAATTATCTGATAAGGTATTTTATTATTTGTGGCATAATATACAATTATTATAACTTTTGTTATACGAGATCTTCAGATACTACGCAGACAACTGATTCAGGACAAAATTTCAATTATTGCATTTAAATTTTCGAATTCATTTAGAAAGGATACAAAATTTAAAGGCATTTTGTTCTTTTTTGTTTTATGTGCAAACTCAAAACGACATTTTGACACTATAATTTTCATATGTAGGTTCTATTCAACCTATTAGGGCGATTAGCTTATAATGGCTCTATTAAACGTTGTATAAGTTTTATAAATAAGATTTTCGTTTTCAGAGGCATTATAGAGATTGCATAGGCTGAAAGTTTCTTTCTCCTGTTAATCCCTATTAATAAAAACACTAATACTCTTCTTATTAACATATTTTTTAAATATTTGCTCTTGTAAAATTCAAGTAGAGAAGTATTTTGGTTAAGAGCCGATTTTTCAATCTCCAGATAAAGAGGCCGTTAGTTGCCAGAAGAGTAAACTTACTTAACTGTTATACAACCCGATAACAACGTTGAATTTTTCAATCAAGAAAAAAAAATCCATAGTTGTGTTTTATTGGGAAATTTATACATCGTAAATTTATCCGTCGTAGTATTTTACATACAATTATCTACGGTCGAAGAGATGGTTGATGTTTATTCGAGTCTCGATTTGATTTACTTAGTTTTATTGGTACGATTGATAGTTGGATTGAATCTCGATGGATGTGTTCATGAAGTATTGATAGTTATTAATTTCAATTCGTAAGACAAATCGATCTTTTTGATTCTTTTTTTCTATTTTTTATTGTAGTTTGCCAGTTTATATTTCTAAAATCTTAGATAATTCCATTTTTTAATAAATATATAAGCTGTTCTTCTGAAAAGTTCCTCACTTTTACTATTAAAAAATGTAAGTAAAAGTTTTTTGTATTCTTTGCTTGACTATCTAAGACCAATTTTCGTTTTCTGTTCAATTTTTAGTGGTAGTTATAAATAAACGGAGTTTAGTGAAAAAAAATTTCTTTTTATTTAGATCTACAAAAAACCAATTTGAAAAGTTTTGATGGGTTGAACTGCAGAGGAACTGCTCGAAACTGCGCTGCAAAATATTTATTCGTATAAAATTCTATGAGCTATAACGCATCAAGCGGCAACTGAACTTCACAAATGTGTTTTTTGTTCAATGTTGAATAGACTTTGGCCATGGACGAATTTCGCTTCACTACATGGACTATGGGAGTACATTTTTGCGATCCCATTGTTTTTTTTTTTCAGGACATTTGCATAGAAATGGCAAAATGGCAAAAACTATTTGTTCCTTACTCCGCTTATGTTAAGTGAAGTCTGATGAGTGAATATTTAATTGAAAGCAAAACATACTCAGAAAATAAATTTGTAAGTTGACTTGAGAAATAAACCTCTAGGTATCGATATACTCAGAAAACAAGTAAAACCATGAAATATAAAGGGGAAATGTAAGGGGGGTGAACAATTTAAACTACGTATAGTGTTCGTTCAAACCAAGAAAAGTTAAAAGGAAACAAACAAATCTCCAGCAATTTTGATGCCTCGTGTGAAAGTCATAGACGATTTTTAAAGCAATACAAAAATTGCCCTGTGTAAAAAGGGATTGTGCCATAGTCTATGAACAAACCCATTCACTAATTATTTCCTTTCTCTTGATGCAAAATGAAGGTTCGAATTTAAAATTGAAAATGGAGAAAAAGGCCAAACGAAAAAGGGTTTTCAAACATTAATTAATATTAGTACATTTTTCTACTTTCTCTTTTATGTATTTAAAAGTAAATTATTGGTCATAATATTGATATTTTCTTAATTATTTTTTTGCACAAAACTCTTTAATTGCTTGTGATAGCTGTGCAGGGGTACCATTCTTATAAAAGTAAAAGAAAAGATACGGTCGATGCGTTTTCTTAGGAATTACTTACTTTTCAATGGATAGATTCCCAAAAAAACACAGGTTATAGAATAATTTAATTTTATCGTTATTTTTATTTCGAGTGTCGAACTTTGCATAGAAATTAATTTTTGTTTAACGTTTATTTCAAAGCAATAAGTTAGTTTTCAAAGTCTTTTTGACATCGAAAATAGCAAATTATTTTATTCCTCAGATAACTCCTTTAATGAGCAGATAACTTTATTCCTAGATTAAGTTGTATCTGACTGTTGAAAACTTGATTTTTGATCTATCTGGAGAATATGTACAAACTGACTGTTGAAAAATTGGCCCTAATTTACTTAAAAATCTTGAAAACAAATTCTTGGCAATGAATGAATGAGTTTTTTTTTCAGGGACCAGCTGTTTTCTCTGACTAATTCTCCACAAATTTTCTAATGTCAAATGGAAATGTGATAGCTAATATTTTTTTACGCAGCATACTAAGCTGTACTATACGTTAAATTTTTTTGCAGCTTCAACTTTTTCTCCCAACGTGCATCTGCTCAAGTCCCAACTTAATTTGGAAATATGAGCGCATTGTGAAATTTGAAAAAAGACGCATAGAAAGCATTTGTTTTCTGAAATGAAATTTCAACTATTTCATAAGATTGTCTTACTGTAAGAAAAATAACAGCTTGTGTGCATATGCATCATATACATTAAACACTCATATGTAAACTTTTGAAGAAACACTTTGGTAAAACCACACTTTACTCTCAATGTTCCACTAAATAATAACTTTTTTTTATTACTTATTTAAGTCTTTTCAAGAAAATGCATTTTCCATATAAAATATTATTTTTCCAAGGGGAATTTTTTGATTTTGTTTGTGAAACAATAAACTATAAAAATAAAACTGATAGACAATTTAAAAATAAATAATTCATTAATAATTCTCATTACATGACCAATGCCAACCCAATGAGTAAGATGTTCATAGATAATATTTTTTTTTACTCATTAAACAATCCGGAATAGTATGTGTAAAACTTGCGTGAAATTGATTTAATTTTTTTATTGATGTTTTTATGAATGGATAAGTTAATTTTCATTCTGAGAATAACTTGTCGTTAATTTTTATAATTAGTAGAAAATACAGGGTGTCCGCCGGGAAGGTATACTACTTTGTTTGTTTATAATTTTTGATTGAATGAAAGAGAATGGATCTTATATTGATAAATGTTTTATTTAATGTCGGCAATTATGTATGGAATAAAATATCAGGTAGTCTCACAAATGCGAGCCCTTTTGAGCACATTTTGTATTACATTCTCACACATTTAGCGCGGTATTTCATTAATGTCATTACTAATATTTTGTTTGAGTTGATCAAGCGTTTCTGGTTTGTTTGCATAAACCTTGCTTTTCAGATATCCCCACAAAAAGAAGTCCGGAGCAGTCATATCAGGCGACCGTGGAGGCCAATCAACATAAACATTTCTTAAAATAACTTGTTGTGGAAAGAGGTCTCGCAGTAATTCCATTGTAATCCTGGCTGTATACGATGTGGCACCGTCTTGTTGATACTACATGTTAATCAAGCACAAAGCATGCAGTTGTGGCGTTAAAAAGTTTTCAATCATATTACGATATCGCTCCCCATTCACAGTTACCGTTACGCCGTTTTCATTTTCAAAGAAGGAAGGTCCAATGATTCCTCCTGGCCAAATTGCACACCAAATTGTAACTTTTAATGGATGCAAAGGTGACTGATGCATAATTTCAGGGTTTCACATGGCCCAGGACCGACTATTCTGTTTATTCACATATCCATTCAATTGAAAATGTGCCTCGTCACTCATTATGATTTTTTCATGAAAATCGGGGTTGTCATGAGCTAGCTGCAACATCCTTTTGGCATATGTACGGCGGCGTAAATGGTCTTGTGGAAGAAGCTCTTGTGTCAACTGATTCTTAAATGGAAACAAATGCAAATCCTTGTGCAAAATTGTGGCCAAAGTTGTTCTTTGAAGACCAGGCTCCAGAGCACGGCGTCGAATTGAGGTTGATGGATTGTTTTGAACACTTCCTTGAGCAGTAGTAGTGTTTTCAGCCGATCTTGCAGTACGTTGTGGTCCATGCTTGGGCCTATCACCTACAGACCCTCTTTCTTCGAAATCATTCACTACACGATAAATAGTGCGTTTTGTTGGCACGTTGTTTCTCCAAAAATTTTACGTAACTTTCTAATCGTCACAGTAATCGATGGTCGATTTTGATAAAATGTTTTAACGATTAAAACACGTTGGCTTATCGAATATTTTTCCATAATAAATTTGCCACGTGTCTACTTCACGACTGCCAAATATGAACTGTCAGGACTAATGTTTACCAAAATGGCTGCAAAACAAAGTAGTATACCTTCCCGGCGGACACCCTGTATTCGACGTTTGTGAACTTTTCAATTGCTTTAAGGCGAGCCTATACTTTTTGAAGTTTTAAAAGTCACATTTGTATAATTTGAGTTCTTTTTCGTATTTTCACATCTTGGGTTTATTTTAGGATACTGGAAATAAACAACAATTATTAGGTTTCATTCGTATACCTACTTGCTGCTGAGAAATTGGCAGCCTGTGAATTTTTTTTGGAGTATGAATATAAATCTCTAGTCTAGTTCGTTTAATTTCTAGGACTGCCAACTGTCAAATAAAGACTAGACAGAATGTCTAGTTTTTGGAAACGAACATTTTCCAAAAACTTGGAACTTATCGTTTGAGTTGATTGGCTCGATTAGAGATAGATTAATTTTTTTTTAGTTTTAAAAAACAACGGTACCTGCAATGCAATTTTTTCTACCAAAAATGGTAAATCTTAATTATTTCGAAAACGGCTATAACGATTTTGATAACAAAAATTCATTGCACAATTATAGGTATGTTCTACATTTTGGTCAATAAAAAAATTTAATTGAAATGTTATTAACGGTACCTGCCATATAACCGCGTTTTTTCGATTTTCGACTATCATGAACGGCTCCAGGAATTTCGGTCAAGATTTTTATACAGGAGGTCCTTCAAATAATACTGAATTCCAAACTTTTCGAAATATATTTTTTGGGAGTTTTTGAAGCAAAATTCGATATACACATTTCGAAAACGGATTGAAGATTTTTTTTTTTTAATATTGGCGCAAAATTTTAAACAGCCTGATGTTAAGGGCTTAGCATGATACTACTTAACAGTTTGTTAATACTAAAGCACTTTACTAATATTTTCCTAATTTTAAACACTTTTTAACTAGCACCATATTAAATTTCTTTTCTTAATAAACTAAACTAAACACGCCTAAAATAATGGAAAAAAGTAAGCGAACATACCTTTTTGACGTTTGTAAATGTCAAAGTGACATATGTATGTAGTACGGTACTAAAAATATAAAGTAGCCATTTTGTGATTTTAACTTTAGTAAAATGTTAAGAAAATAGTGCGATACTAAACTGGTTTAAAATCAGCAAAATCCTCTTTTTAGCCTAGAATCATACTAAAAATGATTTAAAATATTACTAAATTGAATAAAATTTGCACCATAATTTTAAGGTTTATATTATTAAATACTTAAAATTGCCATAAACAATTTTTTTTAGAAAATAACTAAAGAAATTTTGATTATAAAAAATTAAATATAAAACTACATATAAAATATATATGTATAGCGATTTAAACTAAGAATATTTAGCATAGGATGTGATCGAACATAACAGCAAGTACGTGCGATCCAATCGTGCATTTTATTTTATGTTCATTCATGCATTCTATTGCTGAAAGGAAAATTTTGCGAATTTTTGTTTCATCCCGTAGGACTTGTTTTAAGTTATAATATACCTTCACAGATCTTATCGAATATGTTTAATCGAAATCTCACTACTTGCGATATAGGTACTATAGGGCAAGTTTTGCATTTGGAAAAAATCGAACTCGAGATTTTAATCAAAGTTGACATTACGATGATAGAAAACTGTACAACTGTACTGTCTGTACAACTCTTTACACCCTAAACGGCTGAAGCGATTTTTTTCAAACTTGGTATTTAAGCGGTTTAGGTGACTGTCCAAAATAAATGTTTGAATAATTGTTTTAGCCAGATAAATAACGGTACTCGCCATACAAATTTTTCTAGCATCTTACATAATTATCGCGAAAACGACTCTAACGATTTTAATTTAAAAAAAATGTATGTGTTACTTTGGACATGGTCTTCATTTTGGCCAACAATTTTTTTAAAATATTTTGTTATTAACGGTACCTGCCACACAACCATTTTATTGATTCAAAATTTTTTTGCAGGATGTCTATCGAATTCTAAATATTACTGCGTTTCAAAATTATCGAAAATAGTTTTTTTTTGATTAAAAAAAAATATTTTTTTGTTTTTGAAAATTGAAAAAAGTGAAAACCGACTTTAAAAATACTTTTAGCCGTTTCCATTAAGAATCTTTTGCATATAATGGGATCGAACATAGGAGCAAGTACGTGCGATCCAGTCGTGCATTTTATTTGTACTTGCGATTATAGGTAATATAAGGCAAGTTATGCATTCGTCGGAAAAAAAGTTTTGATATAACAATCAAATATGACATTGATGATAGCGAAGACGAAAAAAGATGGTCTAAAAATTCTGTCCGTCTGTATGTCTGTCTGTATGTCAGTCTGTCAGTCTGTCTGTATGTATCTATATACACCTACAGTCCAACGGGTGGGCCGAATTGCTTCAAACTTGGTATATAGATTTTTTTAGGTATTGCATTTTTTTAGCTCAAAAAATAACAGTACCTGCCATATAACCGTTACGTTAAAGCCTATTTTTCTCGCAAACGGCTCTAACTATTTTGATTATAGGTACGACCTATCATATGGTTGAAAAAAAATTGTTTAAAAATGTCTAAAAACGGTACTTTCCATAGGACCGTTTTTATTGCTTTCTACTATCTCATAAATGGCTTAACCGATTCTTTCGAAATTTCAAACATATATAGGTTTAGGTTGCCCAATTTATACTGCTTAGTAATATTTTTAATACTGCTCATTATATTTTTTTTTTTCAAAAAGTTTTAAGAAAAAAAAACTTTTTTTCTCAAATTCCGCTCCACAGATTTTTAAAATTTTTTTCTCATAAATTCAGATTTATCCAAGAAATAAAATGGCGTACATTTTTTTGAGCTCAAATTAGTTTAAGTATTTATTTCAGAATTTTGCATTATTTTTTCTTTGATCGAGCCGATTTAATTTTTTGTTAAAAACTTTATATTATTAAATATTTAAGATTGTCATACTAATTTTTTTTTAGAAAAAAATTAAAGAAATTTTGTATATATCAAAAATTAAGTAAAAAACGGCTTTAAAAATATATTCAGATTTTAAATAGAAATTTTAGTTTAGTTAAGACTTAGTTCATGCGATCCAGTGCATTTTATTTATTTAAGGTTAAATTTTATTCGGAAGAAACTCGCAATAGCTTTTAAAGTTCCGGGTAAAAAAATGTTCAGGTCCTTTAGATAGTCAGGAGCTGTAATAATAATAAAAAAAGGATCCATCTTAAAATACGAACGTTCACTAATATACCTTTGAAAAAATTCTATTTGGATTATCCTTTGGTTGTTTAATTTTATGAAATACATATGGGTATTTATGTGCTCGTAAATATCTTCCACGAAATAGTACTGTTTCGGCCCAGTTAGTAAACATGTTATGCCTTGTGACTTCCATAGCAATTAATACTATCAAGGTCCTGTGAGATTTAAAATGTTTCACTTTATAATTTACCTCAGAGACCAGTTTACCTCTACTTAAGTGCTCTGAATGTGCACGAGTGAACAGCATTTATTACATTAAAAGTTTGTTTTAGAGCATGTTTAAATTTAATATAGAAAGATTTTGCTTTTAAAATTTTCGCATGCTCCTAAGCTTGAGGTTTTCATACCTCGAATATTATTTTCCATTGGCTTTGAAATAAACAGCTATAGGAACATTTTTTTTAAGTCAAATCTAACTGCGTTTTTTTTTATTAAATTCACTTACCAATATATTTATAGCTCATACAAAATGAATACTTAATTTAATGAAACTTTATAATTATACATATTAGACGTTATAATTACATCAATATATGTAGATAGGTCTCGTCGGTTTTAATTTCTTAGTAATTTTAAACGAGCCTCCGGCTTGGAATCCGGTTAAAAGATTTTTCTGAAAACATATATGTATTTATCAAATTAATTTATATAGTAAAGTTATTTACCTTTAATTTAGCTATGTACAGTATGTATGTAGGTAAGTATCTGATTGTGATAAAATTCAAAGAACACATTCCCATCACAATTAGGTAATAAAATATTATTTAACTGGAAACAAGGGCTGGTTTTAGGTTGTAAATTATTGTGGTAAATTGATTGAAGGCAGGTTTTTGTTTGTATTTTTTTTAATTAGTTGTTCGTATTTAAATTATAACAAAAACTGTAATGTCTAATAAATTCAGTTTATATTATTGTTATGCTGAAATTTAATTCAGTAATGTGTATGTGTATTTTTTTATATTGTAAAACTGTAAAATATGGAAATTTTTAAACAGGAATTCTGCTATTTGATTCTGCAGTGTTTCTAGTTGAAAAAGTTACAAAGAAGGTTCTTATGAAATTTCTCTTATGTTGTGAAATTAAAATTAAGTGAGTTCTTTTCCAGAAAGAGTTATTTCATTTCTTTTAAATGCAAGATTTTACTTTATTAAATGTCCTTTCAAGGTGAACGCAAACGTCCGGTCCGCAGAAAAAAGGGTAGTAAGGTATATATTTGCATATATATGCCTATACCAATATTATACGTACACTAAAGAAAAGAAAGAATTTAATTAAAAAAATTGTGTTGACCTCTTTGAAAGGAACTCCTATTTGATTCATTGTCATAAATTTGTCATGAAAGGAAAAAAAATGTCGCGCTTGTTGTTTTTTTTTTACCCCTCAAGTTAGAATTAGGGTAGACCAGGACTAGAAGTAACAGAGGAGGCAAAAAGTAACAACTAAAAATGAAAGGGTTCCCCTTAAAATTAAGAATTGCGTGATTGAGAAAATTGTTCGTTTACTTCAAAGCCAAGGCTAGGTATACTTAAGCTGTGAATAGGACATCCTAAAGAAAATTTATAGGGGTAGTGTCCAAAATTGATACGTTTGTAACATTATGTTTTCTTTGTATTTTTGGTATTCCTCTTTATTCGGAAGAGATATAGTTCTTTTTAATTGCGATATAGGAACTATAGGCCAAGTTATGCTTGGAAAAAAAGTCGAACTCGAGATTTTAATCAAAGTTGACATTACGATGATAGAGAACACCAAAAATTGGGTCCGGCAATTCCGTCTGTCTGTCTGTACAGCTATCTACAGCCTAAACGGCTGAAGCGATTTTCTTCAAACTTGGTATTTAAGCGTTTTAGGTGATTGTCCAAAACAGATTTTTGAATTGTTGTTTTAACCCAAAAAATAACGGCACTTGCAATACAAGGCTCTAACGATTTTGATTAAAATTGGTGTGTGTACTACTTTGGGTATGGTCTACATTTTGGTCGAAATTTTTTTTTTTAGATATTTTGTTATTAACGGTACCTGCCATACAACCATTTTATAGATTTTCGACTTTCTCATAAGCGTCTCAACGGATTTCGATCAAAATTTTTATGCAGGAGCACCTTTAAATTTTAAATAATACTGCATTTCAAAATTTTCGAAAAAAAGTTTTTTGGATTTTTTTTTTCGGAAAATTCAATATTTCGAAAAAGGTGGACGATTTTTAGTGAAATTTTGTTTTTGAATTTATATTATTAAATATTTAAAATAGAATTTTAAAAAATTAAGTGAAAAACGACTTTAAAAATACATACAAATATTTTTCTATTAAGAATATTTTGCATATAATGTAATCGGACATAAGAGCAAGTACGTGCGATCCAGTCGTGCATTTTTTTTAAATATTTCTTTATGTTTTGGTTAAGTTTATGTAAGTAGTTGAGCAAGGAATTGTTAACGGTTTTTTTTTTAAATTGAGTGATTTGTGTTAAATTTCATGGTAACATTTTTGTGGGGTAAGTTGTAACAAGTAAAAACAGACTTCGTTCATATTTTCAAACACATTTTTGGGAACCAAGACAATGAAAATGTTTATATTTCGTTTTGCTTAAATTTTTTCTTTATTTTTTATTAAAAGAAAGGTCTCATGTCTTTCCCTGGCTTGCTAATTAGTTAAATTCGTATGCATATGTATATCTAATACTGGTTTTGGAATATCTAATTACATTCCTTATATTTGTGTAACTTAATTCAGTTTTGAAAAAAAATTAATATTGATTTTGTTTTTCTTCTAGGAATATAAAAAATTAATTTATTAATTAATATAAAAATTTTAAATTTTGATATTATTTTCATAAGTTTTGCTGATGTATGTGCTACATTTTTTGTTGTTAATATTGTTTATAAATTGATAGTTTATTTAAAAGAAGATTGTAAATTGTTAAATGAATTTATAAGCATCACTAGCTATAAGATAATTTACTTTTTAAATAAATTGTAGTTTTTCTAACAATTTACCCCGGTCTATGTTTCTAAAACTAGTGCGAGAAATTATTTTCTTTCTCGGCAATAAATCCAATAGGAGTTCTTTTACAATTTTGAAGTGGAAGTGCTAAATTGAAACACATGAGGGCATATTCATAGTCGCTGATAAACCCAGGTTTTACATCAGTATGATCATAATATTGGTTAGGTATATATATGCAAACCTTACTACCCTTTTTTCTGCGCACGTTTGCGTTCACCTTGAAAGGACATTTGATAAAGTAAAATCTTGCATTTAAAAGAAATGAAATAACTCTTTCTGGAAAAGAACTCACTTAATTTTAATTTCACAACAAAAGAGAAATTTCATAAGAACCTTCTTTGTAACTTTTTCAACTAGAAACACTGCAGAATCAAATAGCAGAATTCCTGTTTAAAAATTTCCATATTTTACAGTTTTACAATATAAAAAAATACACATACACATTACTGAATTAAATTTCAGCATAACAATAATATAAACTGAATTTATTAGACATTACGGTTTTTGTTATAATTTAAATACGAACAACTAATTAAAAAAAATACAAACAAAAACCTGCCTTCAATCAATTTACCACAATAATTTACAACCTAAAACCAGCCCTTGTTTCCAGTTAAATAATATTTTATTACCTAATTGTGATGGAAATGTGTTCTTTGAATTTTATCACAGTCAGATACCTACCTACATACATACTGTACATGGCTAAATTAAAGGTAAATAACTTTACTATATAAATTAATTTGACAAATACATATATTTGTTTTCAGAAAAACCTCTTTGTCTATGTCTTCTTATATTCCATTAAAAATCAATTGTAAAAAATTGTCATAAAATAAGTTGCTGCTTTGCTCATTACATGCTGTTCAGGCATAACACTAAGAACATTTGATTGAGTAAACTAGTTATCCAAAATATGACAACGAAATAAATAAAATAATGCGAATTATAAGAGACATAAATAAATAAGACACGGTAATTTTCTCCGCATTAGTTCAGCCGCCATCCCTGGAGATAAATCTGACACAACAACCATTAAATTAAAAAAAAATAAATAAAATCTTTAATTTATTACTTCTTGTATGTCTTATGTCATTAATGAGTTGAACTTATTTTGTCAGTTCTGTAATAAAAATGATGGCGCATACATAAATCTAATATAGAAATTAAGGCGGCTTTACATGCATCTGCATCTGCAGACTTGAAGAAAAGTAGAGCGGAACCATAATATAAAACAAACATAAAAGTAAGACAGGGTACACACTAATAACTTACTCGAACTCTGCTATAACTTTCTTGACACATCTCACAACCACATGTTCTTAGCGTTCAGGTATGTAGTTT
The DNA here is from genome assembly GCA_910595825.1 of Philhelius pedissequus. Classification (NCBI taxonomy): domain Eukaryota; kingdom Metazoa; phylum Arthropoda; class Insecta; order Diptera; family Syrphidae; genus Philhelius; species Philhelius pedissequus. Next base: position 11,425,835 of record OU343163.1, on the reverse strand, counting down.
TGAGATGAAATTTTTCGCTATTTTCGTTGTTTTTAAGCAAACTGAGGTGAAATGGTAAAAAAAATGGTGAAAATTCATTATCTGAACGGAACAAATTATGGTGTAGATGAAAATGCTATAATGAAGATGAACATGTTCATCTTCACTATAATCTACAATCTTCAGATTCATACTTCCTATAATCTTCATACATGAAGATGATCTCCGTTTTTGTCTTCGCTCTCTATCGCACAAGTGTAAATTTTTTTATTTTGTTTCCTCTTATTTTGCAGATGTCGATGCATATGAAGATGAAGATGCATGTAAAGCCTCCCTTAGACTACATAAATTATACAACTCTAAAGAAACATCATTAAATTAAAATTCACTTTTCCAATTTTAAAAGGTATTCGGTATTATTGTAGGTATATACTATGTAATATGTATGTATATGTTTTCCCAACTTGATTTGAATTAAAAAAAAGTTACAAAGTTACGTATAAGATTACTAATTACCTCATTAAAATTTATAAATCATAAATCGAATCTAGAAAAGGGAGTTTGTTCGGTACCTATGCCATGGGTACCGGTATATAGATACCTAGTCAGCAGATAATTACAAGGTCATATGCCGGTAAATTTTTAATTTATTATAATTCGATGCAGAAAAGTTCAAATATCTTACAAGTTGGCAACATATATAATTAAGTATAATACTATTCCATAACATAAAAGTCATACCTACATCATAATAGGCACTTTTCACTCGCAATTTGTTAAGAACAGATTATATTAATTTGTTCTCTGATGTCTCCGAACAGTCTGATTTGAACACCTAGCTGTCACTTTAATTTAGATTTTGTTAGTTAGCTTCCCTTTTACTTTATTATTTATTAAAAATATCTTCTAACGCCATTTAAATTGAATAAATATTTTTACTTGTAAGGGCAAGTTTGGCACTTGGAACAAAAAATCGAAGTCGAAATTTTTATCAAACGTGACGTAACATGATGGAGAAAACGAAAAAAGTGGGTCCCGCAATTTCGCCTGTCCACCCGTAGATACATTTTATTTCTTTACATTTTGCTGTTGACATACATGACACTGTTCAGCATTTAGCTCACAATGAATCATGTTCGAGCTCATCGACAGTGTTCTTTTTTTTGAGAACTCTAACTCTGCTCAACTAAAACTGAAAAAAACACTAGCGCAAAATTTTAAACAGCCTGATGTTAAGGGCTTAACATGATACTACTTAACAGTTTGCTAATACTAAAGCACTTTACTAATATTTTCCTAATTTTAAACACTTTTTAACCAGCACCATACTAAATCTATTTTCTTAATAAACTACAACTAAACACGCCTAAAATAGTGCAAAAAAGTAAACGAACATAACTTTTTGACGTTTGTAAATGTCAAAGTGGCATATGCATTTAGTACGATACTAAAAAAATAAAGTAACCATTTTGTGATTTTAACTTTAGTAAAATGTTAAGAAAATAGTACGATACTTAACTGGTTTAAAATTAGCAAAATCCTCTTTTTAGCCTAGTACCATACTAAAAATAATTTAACATATTACTGAATCGACTAAAATTTTGCGCCTTTGTTATTATAGGGTAACGATTGATACAATTGTTATCGGCGTCCATTATTGAAAAAGTTGTTCATAACGATACTTTACATTTCAAAAAGAAGAAACTAATTTCTTAACATCATATTATTTGGGTTGTAAAAAATTGTATGTTTGTCAGTGTCGAAAATAATGTCATAATGTGAATGGGTCACACACACGTCAAATGTCATTGTAACTTGGCATTCATGTTGAATAATAATAGATAATTATAGTTGACGAACTCCACACACCTGAGTTCGGCTGTTTTTTTTGTTTTTGCTTATTTGGTATTTGACTGATAAAATTAGGTATCAAGACTTGCAAAAAAACAATACATCATTGTTGATATAATCTGCGAATCTTGTTGGTACTACCTATCAGTTAATTTTCAAGATTTCCTGGAATCATATAACAATCCTCATAGCAGGGTTGAAGTGTGTAGTAAATGAGAATGATACGGTGATTCTTCTTTTCTGTTCTTTTTTGTTTCCGATTAAAGTTCAAATTGTAGTGAAGTCAATATTTTGTTATCAACTTTCAACGGAAATACATTAAAATGTACAATGCGTTTGCGCCTGTACCCTAAGAATTATAACATTTCTTCTTTTGACACAAATACAGCTTAGATATTTTACATCTTATGCAACATTTACACGTCTGACAAATGGCCTATATTTCTGTCATATTTCTGATAATACTTTAAGACAATAATTTGCGTCAAATAAATCGTGTAATTGATTGATTTTGATGATTTTTTTTTTACACATTTTAGGTACATAAGAGCAAATATCAATTTAATAATATTAAAACATTTTATATATTAGCCGTGTTTTGTTTGCAACTCCATACAGAGCTGTCGGAAAAAACGACATCAGAGTCGAGCGATTTCCATATCAATACAACTTAACTCTATATGGAGTTAGCTTAGTCCAGATAATTATCTGGAATTATTTAACTCCCTATAGAATCGGTAATACCAAACTATATATATTATTGCGTTATCGATAATTTATATAGAGATGTCTATTGCTAACATACAGTTTTTAAATTTGAAATGTCATTGAATGCACCAGTGCTGTCTATAATATTAGAATGAAATTCCTAAATCCCGATGTCGTTTTTTTTTAACAACTCTATATGGAGTTGCAAACAAAACACGACTATTATTACATAATATCCCGAAAAAAGAGAAGCATGACATTAATGCTTACCAACAAAAATTAACTTGAACATCCAATCAGTACAGTAGTCATTGTATATTAACTCCACACAAATCTAAATAATATGCACGACTGGATCGCACGAACTTGCTCTTATGTTCGATCACATCGTATGCAAAATATTGCTATTAAAAATCTAAATATATTTTTAAAGTCGTTTTTTACTTAATTTTTTATATATACAAAATTTCTTTAATTTTTTTCTAAAAAAAATTTGTATGACCATCTTAAATATTTAATAATATAAACTTAAAGACAAAAGATTAAATCGGCTTAATCTAAGCAAAAATAATTCAAAATTCTGAAATAAATACTTGAACTAATTTTAGCTAAAATTTTTTAGCCATTTTTTTCATGGATAAATTTGAATTTATGAGAAAAAAATTTAAAAATCTGTTGAGCGGTTTTTGGGAAATTTTTTTTTTTTAAAGGGCTGAACCGATTTTGTTCAAACTTGGTGCTTAGGCGTTTTAGGTGATCGTCTAAAATATATTTTTGGATCGTTATTTTAGCCCCAAAAACAACGGTACTTGCCATACAAATTTTCTACCATCTTAATTATCTCCAAAACGGCTCTAACGATTTTTATAAAAAATAAAATTCACGACTGGATCGTACGAAGTTGCTCTTGTAGCTAATAACTTTAATGTAGGTAAGCATTGACGCTGTTTAGTAGGTAGGTGTCAATTTAGGTACCCTATGCAGGTTTAAATCCGATGTAAGTAAGATTATCTTTATTCTTAGTATAATGAATTGTCGAATGGATGATTCAAGGAATAGTTACATAGGTACCTACAAATGTATATTTAAATCAAGGTTATGGATTTTAATTATGTAAGTTAGGGGAGCAATAAGTACCTAAATACATGGATGGAACATACCTAGGTGGGTAGGCTCTGTATATATAACCTTATAATTTAGATGCAATATGCGTACACAAGATTCATGTGATTTTTAAAGACATATTATATATGTATATTTAAATGTATGAGGGGTTACATTGTATGTGGTGAAAAACAAATAATAATAAGGTAGAAATAAATTGGATAATACACATAATTAAATGTTTTTATATTGCTTAGTTGTCATAGTTTGAGGGAAAACCAAAGATGCCATTTGAATTCCTTGATAAATAAGAATATACCAAAAACAAATTTTAAAAATTGTTTTAGAGGTTTTCTTAAACATTTTTTTTTATGTATAAAATTTTGAAAACATTTTTAGCAAAACAAATTTGAAACCCCATTTTGAAGATATTATTATAATATACATTTAAAATTCAAATTTCAAAAAAATTCATTGACTGGTTTTTGAAAAATCGATTCAAAAAAAATATTTATTTTTTAAAAATTGAAAACCTTTTATGGAGTCTTATTAACACTTTTAGGGAGCATATGCATGAAAAAAAATAATTTTAATCGGTCCATCGAATAATAGGAAAGTCGAAACTATGTAAAGTGGTTCTATGGGAAGTACCGTTAATAAGTACACAAAATAAAATATTTTTATACTTAAAAGTTGACTGTACAAATATAGGAGCACACACAGTTTTAAAAAAAAAATCTTACAGCCTTTTTCGAGAAATACATTTTTTTAACGTTTTTTTTTTAACATTTTTATGGGAGGCAACGTTGTTTTTTATTTTAGAAAAATAGTTTTTTTTACCTATTCAAGATAATGTCCAAAAACTCCTAAGTACGAAGTTTCGAAAAAATCCATCATTTGGTTTTTAAAATTTTGAGTTTTCGAAAAAAAAAGTTTTTGAAAAAATTTTGCTTATTAGTGTTTGAACTTTATAGGAGCGTCTGCATAAAAATTTCAAAAAATTAAATCAAACGTTTTTCAGAAAATCGAAAACCAAAAAAATTATACTACTGGGGTACCAAAACTAAAACTTTGTTCCAAAAAAAATTACCAAAATGTACCTTTTCGAATCATTTATGAACTGATTTTTTTTTAAATCGTTGGAGCCATTTTTGAGAAAAATTGTTATTTGTTATCTTAAAAAAAAAGTGAAAAAAAAACGTATGAGCTATTACCAAAGAAACAATATGTACCAAGTTTGAAGCAAAGCTATCAAACCGTTTAGGCTTTAGACTCGAGGACAGCCAGGCAGACTGACAGACTGGCAGACTGACAGACAGAGGACCCACTTTTTTGGTGTTCTCTATTATCTTAATGTCATGTTTCATTGTTACAATTTGTCTGTGCATGAATCCATAACTTGCCTTATAGTACCTATAACCGCAAGGAAAAAAGTATGTGTACGAGTACTAACTTAGATATGGTCTACATTTTGGCCAAAAAATATTTTAACATATTTTGTTATTAACGGTACCTGCCATATACAACTATCTTATTGACTTTCGATCTTCTCATAAACGGATCAACGGATTTCGATTAAAATTATTATACACGAGCTCCTTCGAATTCTAATCATATGGTTTTCGAAAAATAGTTATTTTGGATTTTTTGAAAAAAAAAATATTTTTTTTTTGAAAATTCAACGTTTTAAAAACGGGTGGACGTTTTTTCTGAAATTTGGTTTTTAAATTTATATTATAAAATATTTAAAATGTTCATACCAATGTTTTTTTTTTTTTAGAAAAAATTTAAGATTTTTTATAAAAAATAAGTGAAAAACGACTTTAAAAATACATCTAGCCGTTTGTATTAAGAATCTTTTTCATATAATGTGATCGAACATAGGAGCAAGTACGTGCGATACAGTCGTGCATTTTGTTTATCTATCTATCAATCTATCTATCTCCTATACATACATACATAATAACCAATTCTCATAAGCTCATAATTAAACATTTAAAATTAATATTTATAAAAATTCATAACATAAATCAAATGAAAATGTAAAAAAGATTTTGACTAAATTTCAAAGGCCAATAAAAAAACCACAGCTAAAAAACACACACACACATACAGGAACCAATTATAGTATTGCGCAATCAAAATGAAAACTGAAGTCGAAATTGCACACGATGTTGCTTTGATAAAATAAATGGAATATTCTGAGAATTGCCTATAGGTAGTTTTTACGCGGAAGGTATGTATGTAGTTATGTACTCAAACTCAAACGCAAAATAAGTTATCAAAAAATTCTTGGAAATCAGTACAATTATTATCAAGGAACAGACAGACAAACCAAATACATTATTGATTCCAAGGTTTTCTACGAAGGTAATTTCACGAAAAAAAAAACACTAATTACATTATGTACCATTTGTGCGAATTGGAGCTTGGAGGCGAAATCGCTTAAATTCATCATAATTCCAATAAAACCATGAATTAAATTAAATTGCTATATATGTACATCAAATACCTGCAGTTCATCAAAATCAATTTAAAATAATAATAAGTTAGCAATTAGTGACATTAACCGTATCGGTACCTGTCGTCAATGTTGCTGTTATTTACGGTACACTACATACAACTTCATTGATGTGCAGGAATCATTCTCAGAAAACAATAATTGCATGGGGGAAAAATTGTATCTTATTGAGAAAAAGTTGAAGAAATAAAACCTTGATTAAAAATCAATCAATGATTTTCTACAGGTTTTCTGAAAGCTAATATTCCACTTTTTTAATTGTTTTTTTTTTTTTTTTTATTTTAAATAAATTTATTATTATGATAACATTAAATTTTTTATTTAAAAATAAAATAAAAATCGTAGCGTTTTTTAAATCAATTTTTGTATAAATACAATTTAAAAAAAAAATAGGAAAAAATTAAACTCCAATTTAAAGTAATTAAATTCAGTGGCTCGTTTTTGAAAAATTGATTTTTCAAAAAAATTAAATTTATTTACTTTTAAAAATAGAAATAAACTTTTTTTTTTGAAAATTAGTATGCACTATTAGCATTTGCATGGAAAAAATAATTTTAATAGGTACATGCAATAGTGAAAAAGTCGAAAATATGATACCAAATACGAAGTTTCGAAAAAATCGATTTCGAAACTTTGAGTTTTCAATTTTTTGGCTTAGAAATAGATAATATTTTATCTATATAATTTTTTCCAGTAATCACCCCAAAATATCCTGCGCGAATTAAAGGACACCCTTAGTAGGTAAATACACACTGCCGAACAATAGAATAGATACAAGAAATCAAGTCGTATTCTGAAAAAAATATAAGTGCGCGTGTTAAATAGAAAAAGGCATTTTTTTTAAGAAAGAGGATAGCTACGGTAAAAATATAAAAGCGCGGAAAATTCACAAGACCTGCAGAAACGATACATACATATCTGATTAGCCTTTAGTATCATATTCTGTATAGAATTAATATTTGTACCGATTATGGAAATCGTGGTAAATTCGCAATGGACAGTTATATTTTCTTTTCACCATAACGATTGATTAGGGGAGAGAAAGAACTGCACGGTGAATTCCAATATTGCGAATTCAATAATTGGCATTAATACCTATATTAAGCAGCATTTTCATTTACATTAAAATCTGCTTATTTTTCGATAGAGGCCATTGGAAGAAACAATTTTCACTTATAGATACATTGGTTTTGTAAATTCCTGCAGCCTTGAAAGTATCTACTATTTTTCTAAATGAAAACTACAAAAAAAAAGACTACATAAATTAAGTACTTCGAACACACTTCAAGCGCTCTGTTTCCACGTTACCACAACAACATCTCTAAAGGAAAAAAAACAACACATGTTAGAGAAATTAATTTGGAAAGGTTAATAAAGCAATGGTGGAAGCGGCATATAGAGCACCTATTATTTTATTTCCCAGAAATATGAAAACAATAATTTTTTTTAAATTTTTTGTTTTGTAAAATTGAGGACGAAAAAGAATAAGACATACAGAAAACCATGGTTTCTAAAGAAACAAACTTCAAAAGCAGATTCAGACAATAAGTACGAGTACATTATATCTATTGTTACACCTACAACTATCCATTCATCTGCTTTATGCAACTTTGTACACACACTGAATCTACCTATACTTTTTGAGTCGGGGTTTCTTTTTCAATAACCTTTTTTGCTTTTGGTCTTCTGTGACGTGAGTAGGTAGGTTTGGAGTATGAAGTTTGGAAAAAATCTTAAATTGACAGAAATTTATTTGCAGAATGCTACAGTTGAGTTTCGCATTTACTTTCACTCCTGACATTTCTTGAGAAAGAAAGAATTACCAAAAAAAAAAGTTGAAACCGGCAAATATACCAAACAGTAAAAACCCTTTTTCTAGGAATTGAAGCTAACAAAAAAAAATTCACAGAGAATTATTAGATGTTCATTCGGAACGTAACTTTTTCCCCGGTAAAGAATTACTCGAATAACGATGGCCATCAAATTTTGTTGCAATTTTTCAGAATAGTTTACCGCATAAAGAAATATTTTTAATTAATTTATGACTGTCCGAGTAACGACTGCTCGAAATTTTGGAAAAATAGGTACTATTTCGTTCTTATCAAAAATATTTTATTTATTTGTTAAATATGTAGTACTATATTGTTATTGTACTTGTGGCAAAATAATTTATTTATTTATTAAATATTTTTAAGATTTTTTGTTTTTCTTGAAATATTATGAAAAAAAACCTTAAAAAAAACTCCCTTTGAAGAAACTGCAGTTCTGAAAAGAACTTTTTATTAAAATTGCCCCAGACCGCCGCGCAATCTGGGGCAAAAAAAATCCGCTTATTGGTTTGTTTAGGTACTTTTTTTTCGACAAAGATTTTTTTTTAATTTCCATTACAAAAAGAAATTCGTCGTCCAAAATTAAAAATCAATAATTCATTTTTGCATTCTCAACCTTCGTTCTTTTTGATTCTCATGGTTTCGAGTGAGGCCTCATTCTCCGTACCGTTGAAAAATATCTAGTCCAGACCTAGCCTTCCGAAGAGTAAGGGAACATATCCCTAAACTCTGGGAATACTACCTATAGTGGGGATAAAACCAACCCTACTAAAACAGAGTTGATCTGTTTTAGGACGCCTTCGAAAAATGGCCTAGCCAAAAAATGCAATAACCTCTCTCTGATCCTTCCCGATAACTCAGTTATTAAGCCGAAGAAAACGGTTAAATACCTAGGAGTTCACTTCTTCGAAAGGTTCAAATTTAATCAACACTCCAAATTCACCCTACGTAAGGCTAACCATGCCTTTTCTCTAGTACGACCTCTTATGCAAGTAAGAGGCGGTCTCCAAACAAAGACGAAACTTCTGCTTTATAAGCAACTCATTCGTCCCATTTTAACTTATATCTTTCCTATATGGTACACCATAAGTCCATCATACATGAAAAAACTGCAAATTTTCGAGCGAAAAGTTCTTCGCCATTGCACTTCCCTTTTCCGCAAACCAAACTCCGTTAATTTTTATAGCACCTCAAGGCTATACGAAGCTTCAGGAATTGTCCCCATAGACAAATACATGTACAACCTCAGCGTTAAGATGCTGCAAAAAATCCCATCCCATCCCAGCCCTCTTATTAATTTAATTACAGGTGACCCAGACACAGAAGAGCGGTACCTTCACGTGCTATCCATGATGGATCCAGCATTTGGAATATGGTTAGATGACAGCTTCGGAAACTTCTACGTAGCTGCAGGAACGCAGTACAACAGAGGTTGAAGCCACCACAGGACCAAACCAGCTGACAAGCAACAGGAGTTAAGGCCCTCCAACCCCATCTCAACCACACCAATCACCGACAGTCAGCACTGCTCAAGCGGACGAGATAAATTCAAATTTTATTTTAAAAAAAACCTATGTTAGACTAAAGACACTTTTTAGTATAAAATGTATAAAATAAACCAACAATTTAACGAAGCAGAGCCCCTTCTGTGCTCGCAGATATATAATGTTAGACTTAAGAATTAATTATTTGTAAATATGTAACACTGTAAAAATTTGAGCTGAATAAAATTGTATATATATATATACCGTTGAAAAATAGTAGCAAATTTCCTTTTCGTTGATTCTGATTGGTTAGTTTCACAAATAAAGTTACCAAATGCGAGGAATTTGCAATCATGATACGGGAATTCGCTTACGGGCAATCGTTACCCGTGAAATTGTTTTCCGGGCAATCGTTATCCCAGAAATAGTTATCAGGGGATTTGTTTTTCGGGAAATTATAGCCAACCCGTTCATTCAGACCTATTATGAATTCCATGACTATGGAAAACTTGTTAGAATTGAGGAATAAAAACTATCTACCTCAGAAGCCATTTTATTGAAAATTCCATTAACAAATTGCTATTACGATAAGTTTTTTTTAGAATTCCCAAAAAAAATTATCTCCCACACTTATAAACAATAATAACATCTTAGCACTGTCATAAAAAAAAGTTGTACCTTTTCGACTTGTTAAAGGACTTTAATAAAAATAACCAAGGGTTTGACTGTTCAACGATAAAGTGTTGTTTTTGCCTTTGTAAGTGTTGTTTCTGCCAGCTCTCTGAAAAGAAAAGGAGACATTTTATTTGCAATACACGTATAACTAGGTATACAGTAGATATTCACTTAGAAGTTTTATAAAGGTATGACTGCACGAGTGATTGGAGCATTCAGCTGCGACAACGATCTATTCTAGCCTCTAGAATTTTAATTTCAATATTGTATTGAACGGAAATTGAAATTCGCAGAAATTCCAAATTGAATGGCAGTCCAATTGAAACTTATTGTTACGAGAATACAAAAGAATCCATATACCTATTATATATCCAATTGATTTGTGGATATAAATTGAAAAAAAAAATCAATACTTAGGTACCTCCCTACCCAGCAACTGTCATCTGTCTATCTTGCATAAAAATGGGAATACCAATATAGTTGGTTTCTGTCGGTCATAACAATTTATATTGCGTTATTGATTGTGCGGTCGACACTCGGTTCCTTCACAAATGAAAAACAAATAAAACATAATTGTTGTTTGATTGACTTTTGCAATTCATTAAATAGGTAGGTATGATATTTATTATGATTCTATATATATAAAATGAAGACCCCTTTGAACTTATTTTTGAATTCCCTGTACATAAGTGGGTCACAGAAAGAAACTAAAGATATGAACTGTGTGGTATATGGAATACAAAATTACATTTCTGAACTTCGTTGTAGGCTAGTGACTTCTCGCTTGATGTTGATTTCGTTGAGAGTTTGTGCGTTCAAGCAATTTTTGTATTGTATAAAAATTGATTTGGGTTAAGGGTCGGTACGCATTTCAGTTTGATTGAATTTTCATTTTTTTAAGTGATATTTATTTTATTTTATCTATGAATTTCTGCTAAGAAAAATGCCATTACGATTTGAAAAAAAAAATGCTAATAACAACATTTTTGTGTTAGATTTAAAAGGTAAAATGCTAAATTGGCCACACTAGGTAGGTATAAGTACATTATTTTAACACTTGTGTCTGTTTAAAATTTCGTGGTAATTCCCTTTATGGCCAATTTCATAAACAAATACTAAAAGCACTTTTATAAAAAATCCTTCTTAAATTTTATCAAACCCTTAAATCTTTTTAGTTTCATCAATTTATAAAAGGAAAATTTCAGGGAAATTTTTGTTAAAATCGAGTTCTTTGCACATCGCTGGAAAATTATTTTTTTTTACTTTCTAATAACCGAAATTGATGAGTAAAAATGAGAAGGCATCATGTGTTAAATCAAATTCAAAGAAATTAAAAAAAGTTCTTATTTTTTTTTTTTATTCGAGGAAGAATTGAACATTTTGTTATGAAGAATTTATTTATAATTCATTTGTTAAAAGAAATTAAAAACTTTAATAATAATTCTTTTCCTTAGACTGCACTTTTTTTATGAAAAAGCATATATGAACATTTGACTAGCTCTGACAACTTGAATAAAACGTAAACATTCGAATGGCGTGAATGTAGCATGAAGACTACTAATCAATTTTTCTTATATGTAAATATTTACTTATTTATTATGTAGTTAGGTATCTCCAAAAATTGAAAACTAAAATGTATAAAACAAAAATGTCAGCTAGTCCGCTTGATAGGGTAGAGGAGTCCCCAGTGGCCGACTCCTTAACGAATTTTTCGTAAAAAAAACATGGCACAGAAGCTGCATAGATAGAATTATTCTTTTTTCTATCTCTCAACCGATGGAACTAAGCAAAAATTTGAATTTTTAAATGGAACAATTATTTATTTAGGTTTTATCAAAAAAAAGTCATAGGCGCACAATTTTAGTTGATTTAGTAATATGTTAAATCATTTTTAGTATGATACTAGGCTAAAAAGGGGAATTTGCTAATTTTAAGCCAGTTTAGTATCGTACTATTTTCTTAACATTTCACTAAAGTTAAAATCACAAAAATGGCTACTTTATATTTTTAGTATCGTAAGCCCATATGCCACTTTGACACTTACAAACGCCAAAAAGTTATGTTCGCTTACTTTTTTGCACTATTTTAGACGTGTTTAGTTTTAGTTTATTAAGAAAATAGATTTAGTATGGTGCTATTTAAAAGTTAGTAAAGTGCTTTAGTATTAGCAAACTGTTAAGTAGTATCATGCTAAGCCCTTAACATCAGGCTGTTTAAAATGTTGCACCATATTCTCCAGTGTCCGACCGTTAAGTGCCCTATTTCCGGCTACTTATGCTCCTGAATTCGGCCACACAGATTTAGACCTGAACCAATTTTTTTTATATGAAGCGGCCGAACTTAGGACACATATCCCAATATTCGGCCCCCTAGTTTCTACTTACAAAAAGGCAGCCGAATAGGTACTGGATTTTATTGATTTTTAATGGCAGTTTTTGGTCGAATGTTCGTGTTATTACTCATTTATTTGTTTTTGTAATTTTCGCAACAAATTATATGTTCCGATTTAAGGAAGCTTCATTTTTTTGTGTTTCCTATGTCCGGCCACTTGAAAACGACCATAATTTCAAAATATTTTTCAATTTTAAAGCAAATTTTAATTGAAATATAATAGTCTTTTATTATATAAACAGAAACACCATATAAGATCATTAACCCAATAAAATTTCCCCAAAATCACTAAATTCTGGTACAATTTTTACTAAGGGTTTCCAACAGTTATCCAGTGCAAATAATTTGTTTCCGATGGGTTGCGCATTTAATTAACTCATAACTCTGAAATTACTGTAAATATCTAATGAAAATTTTGACACATTATAAGGAACAGATGTCAAAACGTAATAAGGCTATAAGCAGAGAAGTAGGTCATTAGATTTATAAATTACAACGCTTTTATTTGGAATTTGCATCTGATAACATTTGAATGACACTTTTAAGATTTAATGAGTAAAAAATTGGAATTTAGTTTATAGGAGTGTTTAAAAGCCAGTGTAATTTAAAATCGCTTGGAGAATAGAAGCCTGTTAAACGTTTAAAAGTTCTTCCTCAAATTAGCCATTACTTTAATGATTTACATTCCTCCAATCTTGGGTAGAATGTATGTAATAACTTACCTATCCCAATTAAAATGTTGGTAGGTTTAACAGGGTAAAGATTAAATAATAAAACTCCCAAAAAAATACTTTTACCTATACCAACAATCATAATCAATACCTACCTATTCCAGTTCCAACCAAAAAGGTCATCAAACCTTCGCAATACGTAAATAGAGTTTCTCCCCGTGACCTATCTCAAACATTTTTTTTTAATAAGATAATAATTACCTATATACACATACTTAACTAACCTATCTATTCTGTCAACGAGAAAATAAATCGTTCGACAAATTGACTCTGAAGCCTGAACCTGAGTCAACTGTGTAGGTAGGTAGGTACTCATTACTATAAGCTGCCATAACTAATCCACTAATCCCTCAGACTTCACATAAATTCTTTCATCAACAACATAATGTATGTACCTACCTACCTATGTATGTTATAAAAATAAAGAATGAAAAAAAAAATAAAAATAGTGAAACCTCTAATTAATATTGCCAACAGTATTTTTCAAAGGCTAGTGAGTATAGATAGGTACTTATACCTACCTACCTTCAATTTAATGCTTTGGCGTCTCGTGTCCCTCTTAAAAGGAAAATACATACCTACCAACCTATACATAAAACTGATTGCAAGCTTGAGATACCAACCTGTTTTTCGCAGGAACTTCATAAATCATAATCAAAAAATTCTAAGAATTATTTCACCATCAGCCAATGCACCTGAGTTTTTTTTTTTAGTACAGTTTTGCAAAACACAATATGCATCTACCTACCTATCTATAACGCAGAAGAGTACAGAGTAGACATTGTATGGCCTAAAGTGACTTTGTCTGGGCAGACTTGTTATACGGCATTTATGCATGTATATACTCGTATCAACTTATGCGCTTTGAGAGTGCGCACAAAGAAAACCTGGGTATATACATTTGAAATTGCAGCATTTTTAGTACATTTTTAGTACAATTTTTCCCACTACATAGGTACCTACTACCTATGTATCTATTTAACCAAAAAAAGAAAAACATAATTAAATAAAATTGAAAGAAGATACAAGAGGCCATAAAGGCCTATAAAAACTTATACTTCGTAGAAATCAAAATTAAGACTTCGTCGAAGACGTAAAACCTCGTGTAGCCCCGAAGCGAATTATCCGTTTATACTCTTTGGTATACCTACTCTGCTGCCACAACCATACACTGTACAGTTTTATTTTTCTGTTTGGTAAATTGGCCTCTGGCTCTGTTTGGTAAGTAGGTATAGTATGTATAGTTGAAGAGCAATATAGCAACATCTTGTTGCGCCGTAATTTTCATTGGAAAAACGATGAAACGAGTTCCACGAATTTTATGAATGGAGATTCAAATACAAAACCTAACCAGGCTCTCACTTAGCTTTGGTGTTGGCCGTTCCTTGGTGCTGTGTGTGCGGCTTGAAGTCTTAACTCTCGACTTGGTAGGTATAGTGGGGTAATAAACTTTGAATTAGAGCTAAAAACTAGTGTCTCGTATTCCTAATGACATTATATTCGTTAATAAGTACCAATTTAACCTACCTATGTTATCATCTATTTGAGTTTTATTAATATCGAATTACCTACATACTCAAACATTAAACAAACAAGGCGTAGCGGTGTGCGTGTTTGTGTTATCTTCCATCGTTCTAAATTTCATACCTTTACCTATACTCTGTTCAATTTATATTTTCAGTACAGGGAAGATAGGGTATTTGCCTTTCACCCTTACTATTATTGATTTCAATAAGCTATCTTTATTTCTATAAAGCTTTTCTATTTTCCATGGTTGCCGTAGTGAGTATTATAAATTGGCATATTTCTCTCACAAGTGTCGGTAGGGTTACCAATTGTTAATGTAGATTTCATGAACAGAAACATGTTCTTACATCGTAAAGTAAATCTAAAAAAAAATTAACTAAATCCAAGAAAAAAAAATAAATCTATATATCTCTACACCACCAAGAAGTAAGATATTAGGCGTTCTTTAAGAGCTCCCCAGAAGTCCTAATATATTTTAAAGTGAGAATAAACCACAGAAAGAAAACGTGAAACTAAGGTATAATAAGCAACTTGAGTCCTTTGGAGAACTTGAAGCCATTTAAAATGTCAATAAACACAGCACAAAAATAATAATATCACCTCAAATTGCACCGCACTATTTTAAATATTATATTTATATACACGAAACCTTCTTCATCATTTTACTTCTATTTTCATGCACAAAAAATGATTTAGTAGTTTAAAGTTGCAATTAATTAATGAAATGAACTCCATCAAAAACTTGCTCAAATAGTATTTTTTTTCTTAAAAAAATACCCAACAAATAATAGCTATTAGCTGTATTTTAACAGTTTTCCAAAAAAAAAAAAAAAAAAGAAAGATGTAAGCAGAAAAGCACGCACCGACAACACCATTCTTCTTAAACTGAAAATATATGCTCTCAAAAGCTTCTAAGAAAGCTTCGACTCTGAAAGCTCCATAGCGAAAACCAAAGAAAAAGGTATTATAATTTCCATCAACGGACCAATGGTAACTCTTAATCAATGTGTTTATTTTTAGTAATAAACACTATAAGCGAGAGTCAAATTGGCGATCAGTCTCCTCTCAGCGGGGTAGCAGACAGGTTATGGTGGGATGTATGTGGGTTTATGGAATATTTCAGTAGCAATCTCTTAAGTTGTGTGCCATGCAAACACCAACCGGCACCAGTATGTTTGAAAAAGCTCTCCCATAAGGCTTGTACTGAAAATATAAATTGAACAGATTATATGTATGTATTGAAGTCAATTATACATACCTATGTCAAAATTTAGCTCAAGAAATAATTTGACGGTACGTACATTCAATTTGACAGGTCTTCTAAAATTATGTACTTTGTATGTTTGTGAAAATAGAAAAGTCTGTGGGCTATTTTTCACAAAGTTCTTATGTAAAAATTTTGTCAGTATTTTAGCTGAAGTTTGGGCACAAAAATGGGAGCTAAAATTAGTGCAATTCTTAAAATTTTTTTATTTTCTTCTAAATGTATTAATTTATTTCCAAATTCAGGCCGATTTTGTTCCACTGTTTTAAATTGTTCCCCGTTTGAATATCATGTAGGTACCTACATAAAATACCTATACTCCATGAAATCAAGTACTTATGTATCTCGTTTGTCCATTGGCTTACAATTATTATTATGGTGGTATCTGGTGTTGTGTCTCGACTATCTGTCTGTCCAACATTAGCCAAGACAAGATGCGCGTCCACAGAGTGCATAAAATTGAACCAGTCCAACAAAGTCATGTTAGGTAGATATTTATATTTATGTGCATAGGTAGGTACATATGTACATGTTTATGTTCATTTAGGAAACAGGTTTAGTCTTCATCTTCTACGAGAAAAAGAAGAACTATTGCAGCTGCTGTTGCGATATTTGATGCAGTTGAACCATGTGCTTGTTTGCTTAAATGAAACTATACCTACCAATAATTCCTTTTTTTTTTTTGTTAGAATAATAATACCAATCCGTTCATATGCGAGGTTTTCGTTTCTGTTTCATAGTCACATAAAGCTTGGGGCGCGAAAAATCTGATTGGCAGGTATACCTACGAAGGTATTAATATATATTTTTTTTAAATAATAGGTTCCTAACCTATAATTATATATATACCTACCCAATAATTAGTTTTTAGACAAACTTTTTCTAATTTAAATATAATTTTTAGAAAATTTTGTACAAAATATCTATTTTTGTTTTAAAATAATTTAATTTTAAAAACTAAATATAAATGTAGGTAACTATATTATCCTAAGTTCTTGATAGCGAACATTTCCACCAAATTTGAGGCGTAAAATCCACCATTTTCAAAAACGTTTTCTGAGTCAAAAATGCTATTGCAGAATGGAATAGATTTAGCCTAGATCTCCTATAAAATCATGAAGATTAACCATACCATTTAAATCTCCTCAGATGAAAATTTAAAATAAATCTCATTTAAACCTTCATAGGGTCAATAGATGCACAAATCGAACTAACCTTACCACATCGAAATGAACACATTAATCGGGAAAGTGAATTTGTATTCGTTTGGCACCACACAGATGAAGCTGCCTGTTCACTTCTACGTCTTGACTCATGAGACAAAATAAAACACCATTTGCATTTTAAAGTGTTAGCAAAATATATCTACTTTTAGAGTGGTGAACACTAAACACTCTTCGGTGTTAAGATGCCCATTCACATGATTCTCGTGTCGACACCGGTGTCATAACACAAAATAATTATTGAGCAACACACACAACACCAAACGCATACATTAGTTGTCTACGATCAACGAGACAAGACCAATCCAAAACTCACAGCTACGTAGAGCCACATTAATGCCTATACTCGAACACGATTAGAATGCTACTGAAATATTCCTCGAATGTGTTATACACATTACCATTCACAACAAATAAGCCATAATAAGATTGGAAAACTTCGTACGTTTCATCCCCCAAAACCCATTTGCTTACATTGTTGGATTTGTACATTTGGCGCTCTATCCATGAATAGATGTGAAAGCGAAAAACAAACGACACCGTGCTCGACACCAGAAATCTGTGTATACACAAGCCCATACACACTCCACATTCAATGGCACTGACACAAGTGTCATACACCGGTGTTATGTGCATGGGCCGCTTGAAATGCAAAATATAAGTCTTGTTCAAAAACGCAAACACAAATTTTAACTAACTACATTACGATTGAGTTTAATAATAATGCAGTTTGCAAAGTTAAATATTCGAAATCATCATTTTCGGTGCAGCTGTGCTGTAAAACAAGTGTGGTGAAGACAGAGAAGATGACTCCAACTCCGAAACAAGAAGAGGTCGAAGTAGATATTTGGAATGGTGCAAGAATGATTAGTAATATGTGTTTGCGTTTACATTGAAATTTTGGATGGTTAATGTCCAAAAGTTCATTACGAAAACCTGTTCACAAATAAGAAAATCTGCAAATACAAACAAATTATCTCTTATATTTAAATTTAACGGATATATACACGAATATACCTACCTAAAACAGAAGCAGAAACAAGACCAAAGCAATAAAAGATTTAATGCAAATGTCGCAATGTTCTTAGATAATTCGGCAGCTTTTGAAACGGTTGCTGTCATTGTACTAGAACTGGAAAGCTTGTCATTTCATTAGGAATTAAACCATATTTTAGGCTAGAAACAAGTTTTGACAAAGTTCAAGTAGGTATACAAAAAGCTGAAGTAAAATTATTTTATTTTTGTATTGCTTTCTTTTTTGTTGAAACTAATATGCATAGTTGACACTTTAATCAAGTTTTTTTTTTATATGCCGGTATTTTTTTATATTCGTCTAATACCATGCTCAATAATAATATCCGCGTTTTTTAGCGAAAATTTTTATTCACTCGAATCAAATGCTCCATTTCAATTTATATTTCAAAGTTGGTACCCGTGACAGGTAACATCAAAATTCTTTTTTTTTCAACCTGTATAAAAATTTGAGAGAAAAATAAATAATATATAAAAACAATATTAATTTACTTAATAATTACAATTTACCTGTTTCCATATTTTTTGCTGAGACATGATTTATAGTCGACGAAATCAAAACAAAAACATTTAAAACATATTTTACTTGTTGGTATTTCCGCAAGATTGAACTCTGCGGAAGGCGCGCACTAAAAAAATACGCAAATGTTTTAATTTTACACACTCTGCATTGAAATGCAATAAATGAAAGTGTGTATTATTAAATATTTAAACAAAAAAAAATCACCGTTAAAAAAAGAAAGCTTAGTATAAAAACTGACATAAACTGGTCAAATTTCACCCCATTCTTAGAAATCATCGTATATTATAAAATTTAAAGAAAGGAATCCTTAAAGAGTTACGACGTTTTGCGTTGTCGTGTAATTGCAGCCAAGTACATTATCAACGAACACATCCTTTGAATGTATACATGTAAAATGTCTTCTAAGAGCGCCCCCTTCATTTCCGCATTTAAAAAGTTCGATAGCACCGCAATCTTGTTTTTTACTGATAGTAGTTTTTTTATTTGTTTGCTAGGGAAATTTTACTAAGCTGACTTTCAACTAAAAAATAAAACACAGTAAAAAAACAAAACACATGACAGTTTGCCAAATATTACCCATCTCTCATTTTCTTTTACTACCACCATTTGTAGCCATCTAGCTGCCAATGTTATAACTAATTTTCTAGTTCACTCGGGATGATTGGATTAAAAGATTATCTACACTAATCCAAACTTGTTTGAAAACATTTAGGTGCATATTTTATGCTAATGCAACAAATCGAAATTCTCCCAATATGCAAAGGTATTGAAAAATTATACCTTTAAGGACTATTCACATGAGAGCGTCCAACGACCGACGAATGAACGAATAAATTTCATTTAAAACAATTTACCAACCTAATAACAATATTGGTCGTCGCGAATTGCATCTGATTGCTACGAACAGTCAAACTCTATTCGCGTTCCACATTCAACGAGTAATTTGTTCGCTCGCGTCTAACCTCAAAATCAGATTTTCAACCTACATATATTCGTGGCGAATAAAATTAAAGCCATGTGAACGAAATGTCAAAATGGACGAATATTCATTAATTCGTTGGTCGTTAGTCGCTCTCATGTATGTACATAGTACTTTAGATATATTGAAAATTATATTCATACATTAATGTCACATTACTTGCATATTTATGCACATATCATACCAAATATACAAAATTAATTTGTATTATGTGCATTGAATTTTAAGCCCACTGTATCATGATTGTAGGCAATTTCAATTGGCAATTATTAAATAATAAAGAACACATAAAATGTATAAAACCTAACAAAAGGTATTTTAATAAACACTTTCGTTGGAAATTTGTTTTTTTTTTGTTTTATATTTTATTTATGTAAATGTTACGAGTACATTTCTATTTCACAATTAAAAAATATAAATTTATGTATAATTTTTTGAATCACTTAAAATCAGAGTAAACGATAATGATGGTATATAATAGAGTTAATTTGCAATATAGGGTGGCAATCGATTAAAAAAATTATAATTACGTACATTTTGTCGATTGCCTATTATTTTTGTTTACAGCGGATGCGGGCGTCCATTATACAATTTTATACGTCAATCGTTTAGCATCATAAATAATGTAGGTATACGTACACATTATATGATACAATATATTCTCGGTATCGATATGAAGGAAAATGCGAATTCAATTTAAATTGTTTTTATTTTTCAATATAATCTCCCCTAACATCAATGCATTTGTTACATCTTGAGATAAGCTTTTTTAAACCCTCAAAAAAAAAATAAATTTCCTCTTTCTCTGCAAAATACCCATTTATTGCCGATTTGAGTTCTTCATCATCCGAAAATCTTTTTCCACGAAGACATTTTTTCAAATCCGGAAACAGGAAATAATCACGCAAGGTCTGGACTATAGGGTGGGTGTTGGATTTCTTCGAAAACACAATCTCGTGCAGCAGCCTTGGAAACTCGCGCCGTGTGAACAGGAGCGTTGTCACGAAGAAGCAACACACCCGCTGCGAGTTTACCCTGTCTCTCTTTTTAATTTCCTCCCGCAAATTATGCAAAGTGGAAGCGTAGGATGTGGCGTTGATGGTTTCACCTTTTTTTTGTACTCAATGATCAAGATTCCCTTTGAGTCCCAAAAAACTATGGCCATGAGCTTCCCGGCAGACGGAGTGGCTTTGAACTTCTTCGGGGGGTCTGTTCCTTTTTTATGCCACTGCATGGACTCTTGTTTGCTTTCAGGGTCATAGTGGTGAACCCATGTTTCGATCCATAACACCGTCCGCGTTCTCACTACACATCTCCAAAAGCTCTCTACAGCATGCGATTCTCACTTTTTTCTGAGGCGCTGTGAGCATTTGTGGCTAAGATGGTCATGAAGAATGGTGTGAATGGTACCAGTTGAAAGCTTGGTCATCTCTGCCATAATTTTCACCTTTATTCGGGCATCCTCAAGAACAAGTTTTTCGACTTCTTTGATGCTTTCTCCCGTACAAGCAGTAGCCTGGGCGCCGGAGCGGGGGTCGCCTTCAATGCTCTCTCTGCCTCTCTTGAACTCACTTGACCACTTTTGCACAGTTAATAATGAAGGTGCGGAACCCTGGTAAACACCCACCATCTCTTCATGAATAGTTTTTTTTACTTTTTCCTTGCTTAGTGAGAAATTTAATTACAGCACGATGCTCAATTTTCACCATCATTGTCTTAGTTGCCATTAGGATTCTGTTTAACTAGAGATAAATCGCGAGCTACTAATCACATTTATATGAAATTTTATATAATACTAATAGTATTACTTGATAAATAAGTATAAATAAGTCAATTTATATACAGCCACAGCTTCACCCCGATACCGAGAATATATTGAACGCCCCTCGTAGATACAACATTTCATTATTTTGCTAATATTAAAGCACTTTACTTAATTTTTCTTAAATTTAAATTTAAACACTTGAACCAGCATGATACTAAACCTATTTTTCCATAAAATTCAGCTGAACGCTCCTAAAACAGTGTAAACAAATTAAGAGAACATGACTTTTTGACGTTTGTAAATGCCATTGTCATATGGGTTAAGTATGAGTATGAATATAATTTAAGTATTGTACTAAAAATGCTAAATCTACTAAAATTTTGCGGCAAGATATTTAACGCATTCATGACCGATTTAAAGAAGGACTTTTAAACATTTAACAGGCTTCTAACGCTAACACTTTTTTTGTTTAAACAAGTGCTTTTCATTTAAATAAACTTTTAAACACCCTTATAAACTAAATCACCACTTTTGACTCATTAAATTTCAGAAGTGTCTTGCAAATTTCATCAGATGCAGTTAACAAGTGGACGAGCTGAAATTTTTGTTTTATAACATTTTAATTTTAAATTTTTAAACAGTTAAATAAATTTCGAGTTTGCATGTTAATAATAATATTTTACTGACGAACGGTTGAATACGATGAATATCAGCACCTAGTAATTCGCCGTCCTAAAACATTTATAGTATTCACAGGAGTCCGCCATTGCATTTTACATTTTGTTAATTTTGCAAAAGCTAGCTAGTACGCTTTTTACAAACAAAAATGCATTTGAAGGAAAAGAATTTAATTATTTAGTTTCTAAGATGTTTTAAAAATAAATTTAAAAAATTCTTTATAATAAATTGTTCAATTCTTTTACAAATAAAAAAGAGTTGTCACGCAACAACACTTCAACTTTTTTGGTTTGCTTTGTTAATATCTGCATTTATTTATTAAAAATAATATTCTTCATTAAAGAAAAATAATGGTATACAAATTTAAATGATTTGATTTCTAAAAATATAATTTTTTTTAAATTTCTATTTAAAAAAAAATTATTATTAAATATGTATTTTAATAATTAAATTAAATAATTAATATTAAGTATATATAACAAACCTAAAGTAGCAAAGCAAAAATTTGGTAAGAAACATTTTAAAGGATTTTTGTCAACTTAATCACGAGTTTGAAAATATATTTAGGTATTTTTTTTAAAATCATGGGCTTACGATTTGATCGAAAATGAAAGCAAGTAGGTATAGGTACCTACGTCAGACTCATTAGTGCCTTTTAATTTTTCACGAATTTATAACTAATACTCTTGTAGATTTACCAAATCCAAATCTCATAAGATACAAAGTGTTAAATTTGACAGCAGTATTTAAAATATAAATGTTGTTTCCTTTTACCGTATGATGTGGAAGTAAGACAGACAGCTTCCTCTGTCTTCGCTTTCTGATAAATGTCTTTATTTCGATATGGGAATAGGTGAGTTCGATTTGCACATCTATTGACACTTTTACCCCTTTTACACGCCGTGAACCGCTGTACCGATACATGGAGTCGTGTGAAAAGGAGATATTCCGACACAGTATTTCAAGAAATATTGTTCCGGTATAGTATGCCGACATGGAATGTAAAAAGATTCGTAATGATTTACCGATGCGATTTAATGTTTTTTTTTTGTAGTTTTCTTGTTGTTTAGTTGTTTTAAACTGAATGTAACTGGATTTATTCTGAAGTAACTATTTCGTTAGAAATCATTAAAGATAATAACATGAAAATATATTCAAAATAGTATGCAATCAACTATAGGATGGACACATTTTTCGATTTTTATTTCAACAATTTTTTTTCTTTTTAGATCTTTAACAATTGATTTTTGACAGCCCTACACCGCCATGCATAGTGTGTAAATGTTCATACAGATTCGGATTGATTTTCCGGCAAACTGTTTCGATACTGACGTGTAGTAGGGGTAGGTATATGAACATTTACATGAGATTCTTCATCTGAGGAGATTTAAATTTGTATAGTCTTGAAGATTTATAGGAGATTAAGCTAAATCTACATAAATCTCGGTTTATTGTTCGTCGAAAAAGTAGTTGGTAATAACATTTTATTCTATTTCCTGAGATATACCTACCTTCATCAATGTATGTGTAACTAAAGTTAAATTAGTTATGTACCTATCCAATCAATTAATACATGTACCTATACGTAATCGTAAAACTCTATCAAATTTCACTTCTCAAATAAAAACGAATAATATAGACATATTGGAGACATAAAAGTATATTTATTAGGTATACACTTTAATTATTGACATATACCTACGACGAGCACTTTAATCCCGCATGAGAGTTAATGAACACATTTGACAGTAATCATTATTCATAGAACGAAACAAACAAACCTTATGGGGGTCATTAACTTCGATGTGGTTTCTGTTTATTCTAATCTGACAAGGCAGATGAACACTGTGTGTTCAGGTTCACTGATGTGACCCGCTGCACAAGTTATGTGAATGTGTAGGTACCCATTCCATTTATGTGGTTTATTTAAACATCTACGAATACACAATTGGCACACCCCCTCTGAGCATTGAATGCAAAAAGTAAAACGCATTTAAAATGCTTATTATAAAAAATAGATGGCACCCTTGCTCGCTACGTTAAAAGAAGTTCAAAATGTAAAAATAGAGCCTGAAAATATAAAAAGAAATAGATAATACATTCATGATACACACATCTGTACATACATTAAATTATCAACAATCTGTGGGCCTGTGGCGCTCAGTCCAAAAGAATAGAAATATAAATAAACAGACGTCAACGTTTGTACATCTAAACACATACATATATAGGTATATGTGTTTGTATATAAAATAAGAAAAAAAACGTTTTTTTATTTTATACAAATGACAGCACACAATGCAGTATGTTTTATGTAGGTTTCGTGGAATTTCATTGAGTTATTTCAATTTTGTATTTGTGATTTTCTTAAAAAAGACATTCTTTGCTTGGGTGATTTTTTTTTCAGAGCCGCAGCCCGCAGTAGGCATTATGCAATCGTGTGAAGGCGCTATATTAGCTAAAAAGGGCCTTTACAAACCCATGAATAAATAACTGTTTTATAATAGGTGTTTGCCCTTAAAAGTATTAAATATTACCAGCGGTTTGGAGGTTGCTACATGAAACAACTAATTTTCGGAAGTCGAATGATGCCTTATTTTAACCCTACGGGCCGCATGGTTAGGTAAGGTTAAAGTGGCTGTCAGGAAAACGGCTGACACACTTATACCTTAGTTATTTCCATTGTGATGTCACGTGAAGAGATATTTGTTCTTTAATTAAACCAATTGGAGCTTCTAATGAAGCGGTATAGCTGGTTAATCTCTATATGTTTCAGATCATTGGGGTCGTCGAGGAAGTATTCCCACAGGTGCTTTCTACGTCCTTGGGAGAGAGCAGGACATGCGCATAGAAGATGGGAGATATTCTCCTTTTCCTTATAACTTCTGCAAAAGTCATTTGTGAATACGCCGAGTCTTTTGGAGTGTTTACCAATTAAGAACCTTCCAGTTATGACACCTATTACTGAGCCAAGATGTTTCCTGCTCAAAGAGAGCAGACCTTTTGAGCGTTTTGGATTTATTTCTGGCCAGATTCGTCTGGTAGCCAGGCAAGTAGAGATCTTATGTTTGTTTGTTTTATGGTGTTTTGCTGTAACGTAAGTCTACATGTAGCGATAGGTATGCCGATTTCTTCCATTTTGGGTTTAATTGGTAATTGTTTACCCAAAATGTCCATATGTTCCGGCACCCAAATAAGGTGAATGTAAAACTATTCTCCCATCTCCCTGAGAGATGATCGACAGTTGCAGGCAGTTATAGAGTTATAAACTGCGCATAAACTCTACTCTTCTGAAGCACAGTTAGCATGACTTGTCGGGCTGGCAATATAGTGCTTCTTCGGAATAATAATTGTTGTTGGTTGTGGGAAATTAGTTGGCATTGTATCAAAAAAGTAAACAATAGTTAAAAACAAATAAATCAAATCCCCAGTATTTCAGAAAAAAATAACATTGTCTACCTATTATTCAATTATTTAAAAGAAAAAGTACCCTTCAGAATTGACATTATGAAATGCGGTCCTGTTGCTCTTCATATTATCACCAGTACTAAGAACCATATTAAAAGCAAGCTGAAAAAAAAAAAACAGAAGAATATTCTTCCTCCCAGAAGTGCAATTATTCATGATCATGATGATTACGCACACACAAGACATTTTCTTGTTTTTATTTTCTGGTTCTGAAGAAATGTATTATTTTTGATGTTCCCAGAAATAAGATGATTGAAAAATATTTCATCATTCGTTTTATCTGGTCAAAGTGTGGTAATATGTTTTTGACTTTGGCAAATTGTTTTTTTTTGTTTTTTTTTTTTAAACCTTTAAGCGCACACGAAATTTCGCTTTTCAATGTAAATGTACTCAGCTAAATTTTCGAATTTAAATTATTTGTACCACAATACCATTATTTTCTGCTAAAAGAAATCATACCTATACCTACATATGTCGTTTTCGAATGTGTGTCAAGTTAGCATTACCACTTCAAAATTTTTAAGAAATTCTTATTGGATTAATTGTCGTAAATTTGTCGTAAATTTGTCGTGAAACAAAAAAATTTGTCGCGCTTGTTTTTTAAAAAATAACCCCTGGTAATGCTAACTTGACAGTCAAGTTAGCATTACCACCCCTCAAAAACGGTGTATATGAAGTAAAAAAATAAAAATGGGTATGCCATTAACTGTCGTAAATTTGTCGTAAATCAATGGCGAAACAAAAAAATTTGTCGCGTTCGTTTTTTTAAAAATAACCCCTGGTAATGCTAACTTGACAGTCAAGTTAGCATTACCAGGGGTTATTTTTTTTTAAAAAACAAGCGCGACAAATTTTTTTGTTTCACGAAAATTTACGACAATTAATCCAATAAGAATTTCTTAAAAATTTTGAAGTGGTAATGCTAACTTGACACACATCGTTTTCGATTAGGTCGTTCTGTAGAATTCCGAATGCTTCCGAAAATATCCGATTGGTGTCAAATGACAGTTCTTCTCCTGGAAAGAAGAGATATTCGATTCTGGTTTTGAAGTTAGCATCATTAAATGTCAAAATTGAATTCAATGTTGTGTCTGGTATATTTACAAAATATGTATGTACATAAAAACAAGTGTGCCTTACCCATCCAACACCTTATCAGATAATCATAGCTATTGCAGAATTGGATCAATGAACAGACACACAAAAATATATGAATTTTTTATTATGTTTTTCTTGTTGATAATGCAAATTTTTCATTTTATTACTAATAAATAATTATTAAAACAAAAGAGGAGTACATTAACTCTAACCACAAACCAAAATTAGAAAAAACACCAAATAAACAAAACAGAAAATAAAAAATTGATAATCCTCACGTGTCTGGCTTAGTTTGATTTTATTCTAAAACCGGAACAGAAACTCCTGTTCTTTTCTGTTATAATCTGTTCTAAAATTCTTCACTGAACATCAACATATCAGTGCAGTTTAGAACTGAAAATTCTCCACTGAATAGCAAAAAAATTAATTCTTCTGTCTAGAACAATTCAGAACATGTCACTGAACGAAGCTATTGAGTCTGATTTCGTCCCGAGAACAATAGGAACAGGATTCTGTAATTGGCGTAAAAATCCGTTGTCCAGTTTTGTTTGCCGAGATGATACACAGGTACACCAAAGGTTTGTTTGTTTTTCTATTCTCAGTTACATAAATGTAGACTACGTTTTCACTGGCCGTTAATCTCATGTAGATTACCTTACTACGTTTCCACCGACCACTTAACCGAGATTTAAGTAGATTTAGCTAAATCTCCTACAAATTTTGAGGAGTCACCATACAAATTTTAATCTTCTCAGATGAAGATATAAAATAAATATCATTTAAATCATAAATCGAACTTCCCTATTTCCATATCGAAATGAACACATTCATCGGGAAAGTGAATTTTTCGTTTCGGTTGACACAGATGAAGCTGCCTGTCTCACTTTTACATCATAAGAGAAAATGAAACGATATATGTATTTTGAATAGTGATTGCAAAATTAATCTACTTTTGGTGCGATAGACACACTTTTTGAGATTAGTAAATCTACAAGAGATTTAAGTTCGGTTTAAACGTAGTATTAGGATGTAGAAGTAAGACACGCATCTGTGTCAAACGAAAAGAAAAATTCACTTCCCTGATGAATATGTTCATTTCGATATGGAAATGTGTAGGTTAGTTCGATTTGTATACATCTATTGGACTCATAAAGATTTAAATGAGATCCATTTTAAATCTTCATTGGAGGATATTTAAATTTGTTTGGTTAATTAACAGCGCCGACAACAAATTTAGTGCATACGCATGTATCTAGTTATACAGGGGCTTCTATTTTTTCCTGAACGTTTGCATTTCTGCCGTTAACATATTTTTCTTTCTAATAAGACAATAAACTAAATTTTTCTTCGAAAACGTCAAATTGCGATCTTAATTTTTTTGACCCAACAAACATTCTTTTTTTTTATATGATTTTACTGCAAGTGCTTTTAAGGTTTTCGAAAAGGACCAAACTACAAACCAAGATAGATACTATTAAAAACATTTTACATTCTACAAAAAATATTCCTTTGACATTTAACAACAAATATAGACGTGTTGGTTTGGAAGTGCTAAGGACTCATTAGTCCTTATCATATCAGTTTCAGTGGGTTTCTTTATTCATTCTGGGATGTCCGGAATATTCGGAATACCAGTTTTGAACGGAATTTTCCGGATAAACTATTTTGTTGTTTCTGTATTCATTCCGGAACGTTTGGATTGCATTCTTTTTTATTTCATGCTAACACGGAATGGAACGAATATTTGCGGAATATCCCCCTCAGGAGGAAATTATTTTTTATATTTGTTTCTTTATTCATTCCATTGTGGATATTCTGGATAAACATTTCGTATTTTCCATCCATTATATTTCTTATCCGGAATAAATAAAGAAACACACCGAATATGATCTCATGGACGAGTTGATGTACCTAGTAGTTAAGCACTTAGAAAACACTAGAGGGCGTCTGATAAAGTTGAGAGATTTTTCATTCAAAATAACTTTCATATTTTTAATTTATTATTTTTTCGGGACGAAAGAATAAAAAAATCTACAACAAATCAATAATAATGATTTCGTGACAAAAAGTAACCACATTAATTGAAACGACGAGCTTGAAAAATGTAAATTTGTAGTAGATATCTACTAGTGTCTTGCGGTTTCCTTTGGAAACTGGAGAGTAAAGTACTCACGACTGGTTTACCAACCACAAATTAAAAAAAAAACGTTGAATCAAGTTAACCATTTAAATAGAAAACGAAATTAATGAATTATAACACATTTATTCGGAAAAGTTATAAAATGTTTATTTTCCATAATTTCCTGTTTTCAAAAATATAGAATTTCTCGAAAATTCAAAATTATCATAATGAAATGTTTGCACCATAATATTTTCGTAACATCATTATTATTGCTGTTATGGAATTCGATTATTCTTCTTCAATGGTATATATCTACATAAAGTGGATCCTTCTGGGTTGGTGTATACACTGATACTACGCAGAATCACCTACACGACTTGTGGATAACAGTATATGAACTTTTCAAATTAACCATCGTAATGTTTTCAGTTCTTGGAAAAACTCCCATAAGGTTCAAGCCAATCTTTATTATAAACAAAACAGAAAAAAAGAAAAAGAAAACAAAAAAGCTACAAAAATTCCTACGCTGTAACGTAGGATTTTGGTTTCCAGTCGCCAATTCTTGAAATGTCTTAAAGGCATTGGATGAGAAACAATTAAAGTAAAGCCAATGACTGGAATAGCCCTTAACTAAGCTACCTAGTTTAATTGGCTTACAATTTAAATACAAAACATCGATTTAATGGATTTTTAATTTGCTAAATTTAATAAAAACTTAAAGCTTTCGAAAGTCTCCATATACACTTAGATATGTATAAGTTTTTTGTTTTAAATAATGATACTAAAACTTAACTCGAAATTATATTAAAGTAAGGCAAACGTAAAATTATATTTATAATTAGATCAGTTGCCAAATTAGAATCTCAAACAAATTGGCCCTTCGAGCCAGCTAATATTCATTTAATATGTGTAATTCGTCAAACACTTTCGTAATAACTTTCATATAAATCTTTTAGGCCCGTTTGCTAATGCACAATTTAAGCATTTAAGTTCTACTTAAAACTTATGTGACAGTTTACGCAGAGCAAAAAGTAGCCCATAAGCGTTTTAAGTTGAACATAAATATTTATGATTCGTATCAGCAAACGGGCCTTAATATATAAAATGTATTTATGCAAGTTTATTAGGGCTGGCAACGAGGCGAGGCCAGGTGAGACTTTTGTTAGTCTCGTCTCGGTCTTGTCAAAATCGAAAAATTTCAGTCTCGTCTCAGTTTCGGTCCCGGTCTCGCCTAACCAAGTCTCGTCTCGGCCTTAGTCTCGCCTTTTTTGCGAGACAATTTTAATGTGCAGCCTCGTCTCGGTCTTGGTCTCATCCTTATTCTTGGGTTCCTTCGTGTTTTTTGGTAGTAAAAAGATGGAAGATAAGATGCATTGTTCAGATTGCAACGATAGAGTACGGTATCTCAACAGTTTGTTGGTAAGAAAAATGCGGGGTGTGAAGTTTTGTGCGAAGAAAATGTATAAAATAAACTCGTGGGTCTGTTTTGTCTTTTGAGTTAATTGGAAATAACATGTTTGGAATAATGGTGTAAATTAATATGTTGCATAACAAAAACAAAAATTAAATATTAAAAAAAAAAGAGTTCATACCACGCTCGATTTTTTAAAATAAACCAACTGGTCTTGTAAAACCATGAACTGTTAAGAACCATTAAAGGACTTAATCCGATTTAAATTGATTAAAAAACCTGTACAAAATTCAAATTTTATCTTTTTGTAGAGTTTTTTTTTTAACTATCTAAATCGTAGTCATCCTTCAATGGATTTTGATGGTTCATGACCTGACAGAAAGGCAACATAATGTATTTTAACATTTGGATAATAATTTTTTTTCCAAATGTCTCTCAAAAGGCCTTAAATCACCTTTTTTTGGAGCTAAAAATAAAATCGGAAAAGTTTCGAATTTCATAAAGTAAAATTTAAATTTTGTTGAGGTTTCTTAATCGATTTAAATCGGAGTCATCCTTTAATGGATTTTGACAGTTCATGGCTCAGCAGGTAGGTAACGAAATATATTTTGACGTTTTGATAATATTTTTTTCCAAATGTCACCCAAAAGGCTTAAAATCAACATCAAAACAAAGTCTAAAAAATGAGCGATTCATATTCCAAGGACATGCATACATAAGTCGTACGTATTCTTCTCTGCATTTTTGGAGTATGCATATCTCTGTATAACTATGTACATACATATGTGGTTTGATATTTTAAAGCGCATAGAATAGATAATTCGCAAAAAAAATATGTGAATATTACATGAACTTACTTGTGAATTGAACTACTAAAAAATAATTAAATAAAACAAAATTTCTTCTAGCGAAAACTGAAACCAAACCACCGAGACCGCCGAGACCATCGAAACTCTCGGCGAATTTCGGTACCAAAAATACGGTCTCGTCTCGTTCTCGTCTCTATCCCGTCCGGAGGCTTTTAAAGGAGCCTCGTCTCGTTTAGGAGCCCTAAAGTTTATCATGCACATATAGTTTTTTCACATAACACAAATTATTACTGTAGTTTAGTCTATTAAAGGACAGTAGTAATGTGGTAATAATGCAGCGAGTGGTTAAAGTCATTTTTACTTTTTTTGCAAACATCATTTAAAAGTACTAATTAAATTCGGCTCGAAGGACCAATTTGTTTAAAAATTTAATTGCAAAAAGGAAGGAAAACTATTTTTTGTTTGTTGTAAGCCATGAATGAAATTTATATTTGATTCGACCAATACATAAACTCGCTGTTCGTCCTTGCTTTGAAACTTTGGTTCAGAGGCGGCGGAATGTTTAAGAATGATACTAAAACCTAACTCGAAATTATATTAAAGTAAAACAATCGTAATATTATCTTTATAATTTAATCAGTTGACAAATTAAGTCCTCATACAATATGTTATACCTATTGGTATGTATTTAAAATTTCATAAATCTCCCTACTGTTTTTTTTTTTACCACCCATTATCAAATGTTGACATAACTTTATGAAATCATATATATTGTACGTAACTGCGTATACTACACATCATACATATCAATAATGTATACTTATAGCCTGTTCGAGCAAAAATCTTGAAGGCGGTTTCGAGAATCCATAATATGAAATGAAGTTTTTTAAAGGAAAATAATGAGAATTTCAACATTTTATAACATTTTTTTTTAAGAATCAATTACATATTTCGTTTCAATATAATTATGTAAAGATATATTTTACATTCAATGGTTAAGTCATATTTGCAAGCTTCTAAATAAATTGAAGGTTACATGACATCTATTAAAAAAATTGTTTTTGTTTTGTTTCCACCTAATCGTATACAGTAGATTCCGCTTGTTTGAACTATATGCTTTCCTACAAACATTATACAAAAAGTGATTTTTTCACAATTCGCAAAAAATGACTGCCGTCATGTCTCCTCTACATGAACAATCACAGCACAGCCCACTCATGTAGAAACAAGTTTTCTCCATACAAAGTACACACAAGCCTTCCAGTATTCATTCATGTGCTTATCGTTGATTGAGAAAGTTACGCTGCTTCAGGAATTACATTTACTTACATTGTTATTATTACATGCATGCATGCGCAAACAAAAAAAATATGAAACATATTCACCTTTACACTCAAACAATGCATACAATTTCAGATGGAATGCACAATACAAGCTCTTGTGGGAGTTACAACCCCCTTAATGCACCAAAATGCATCTTATACATATGCATGAAGTTCACTGATTTGACATGTTTTGTTTGCACATGCATGCATCAATGCTTAGTGTGTAGTTTGCATATACCAACAGTGAGTGTCGATAGAATTGCACAGAATTTTTTAGACGGTAAAAATGATATTTTTAACATAATTTTGTTTCAAAAGTTTTCCACAAAGTATACACGCCATTGCCATTTCTAGAATTCGCAATGAATAAAAAACCCCAAAAATTACAAATTTCTCAGAGATTTTTTTCTGATTTCTTCAAAAATCCCATTTAATAATAAATTAATTAAACGATGACAATACACATACAATTTTCAATTTTCTGATAGTGTCTGAGATTCTAATCATATACTCGTATCTATGTAAGTATGTAACGGGTGTTTTTTTTTTAGGAACTTGAAAACTTTAAATAATAATATAAGACGAATATATTGTTGGAATGAATTTTTTATTATTGTAATCGGTTAGATAATTTCATGCCATTATTCGTCCGTTAACAGGACCAGCTCTGGAAATAAAGCTGTCACTAAATTTATTTTGCAATAAATTAATGGTTAAGTGCGCTGTATGGTTGCGCCGTCTTGTTGGAACCGTGGATGTTTAGCTGATTCAGTGAAAACAAATAATCAGTCAGCATAGCCCTATTGCGCTTGCCATTCACCGTAGCAAAGGACAACAAGTTAAGGACCGCGACAATTTGAATAGGAAGCGTTGTTCCGGCGTTAAAAGATTCATGATGAATTGCCAAACCTTACTCAACAGAAATTTTAACAGACATTTTCTACTGTCAAACCATAGACACCAACCATCGAAACTTCTCATGAAGCTAAAAAAAAAACACCCTATATAAAAGCCCCCCATCAGTCACAATAAAAGAACTTCTAAATGACTAAGCAGTCAATAACTTTTTTCTAATTTTTGTAATTATACACATTTTTTAATTGATTTCTTTCTTGTGAAATTCAATATTATGCCTATCTAAGTATGTATGAACATATTGATAATTGAATTAGATATTACAAGATAATAGATACAAGTGATATTGTGATAATCCAAATAAATAAGCAATTAAATCGAAGACGATTGGATTTATTTCATATCGAAATAAAATAAAATGCACAAATGGGTCGTACGTATTTGCTCTTATGTTTGAATGGGCTTAATAATCATCGTATATATTATTTCTGTTGTCAAACTCCTATTTTTTCGTTTATAAAGTAGTCAAATCCACTAAATTGGGTATCAGTGGATAGGAATTTTCACATAACGATGACATTGCATAAAAACTTTATGGTACACCACCTTATTTTCTATAAATTTTCGGATTTTCATATAATTCAATAAATGAATAATTTGATTAAAAGAATGCCTCATTGAATGAGTGAAAGGGAAAAATGTGTATGCATTATGTTTCTTCGCTGCACCTTAAGTGAGTAGGGGAGAAAATTATTTACTTCTGTTGTGTGTATTCTGAATGTCTAAAGCGGCCCATTCATATCAGTCTCGTGTCGACATTGGTGTCATGACACAATATATAATATATACATTCAGACACACGCAACATAAATCCGCACACATTAGTTGCAAGCAATTAAAATATTCCTCGAATGTGTTGTCCCACATACATAACACATACACGACAAATCAATATGTTTTGATTTTGTCGACACCGTGTTCGACACCAGAAATATGTGTATACACAAGCCCACACACATTCCACATTTAATAACACTGACACAAGTGTCTTACACCAGTGTTATGTACCATGTACGGAGCTTAACTCCTTAGTTACACCATGCATGAAAGAAAGAAACACATTTTTATTACTTCTTTAATGCAAAATTCTCTTTTTCGCTTGCACATTGAGTGGAGGAGAAACATATTTGTTATTTCTGTTGTTTGTAATCTTTTTTTTTCATATTAATTAACTCTTTAATTTAAAATCATATTTATTGAGTGGGGTAGAAACATTTGTGAACAGAATGGTTGTCATAGCTATATACAGTGACGACGCATGAATAAGAAAGGCGGTCGTTCAAGTTTACAGATTACATTAATTTTGGTTTTATTCATACTCAAGTTCAATTCTTCTTGCTTTTTTTTTAAAATATTTTTGTTACATTTTGATAGAAAGAATCTTCCAACCGTTTTTATCGCAAAAGTTTCTTTTCGATGGTAATCATTGACAGTTCTGATAACCTACTCTGGCCAATTGTAGTTCTCAAATACGTCTTTATTCTTTTAAATGTTGAAAAAGATCTTTCAACGGATGAAGTTGTTAGGGGAAAAGTAATACCACATAGTTTAAATATTTGTGGGAAAACTGTGACTTCTGAATGTCATTTCTTATCTTAAATTTCACCTCCAAGCTACAAATTACAAAATTATTACTTGAACAAACGAAACGCACTTCCAAAATTTAATTTACAGTTTACAAGAGAATCTTTTTGTTACATCCACTCAAAAAAGAAGCGAGAAAATTTAAACGAAATTCCCATTTTGTTCATAATATTCCAGTACGAATAGAACAGAGCCAACAAACAAAAACTATCCCATATACATATGTGTAGGGACATGATTATTATCACTTTGTGTCTACACATACCATATGTATACCTACTTCCAATGAGTATATTTCGTTTCAATTAATGCGAACGAGTTGATATTAAATTAGAAAGAATGTTGATATTGCTACCAGTGATAAATTGAGGACACACAAGAGTTGCACGAGTTGAAAACTGGGAAAAATTGTGCGAAATTAATTCAAATTAGGGGACAAGTTAAACAATTATGCAGGTGGTTAGGCTGACGCAAAAATGTGTAGAATATGACCAAAAGTTAGGCGTTCATGAACAAAATGAACATAATGACGGCTCGCCACTGGCTACACGAGTACACTATCACGGCTCAGCTGATTGATTCTGGGAAATCTTTTGTTATACCCCGCACAAATCTTAATCAATCCGACTAAACTATGACGTTCAACATGATTAGAAGGCGGCTTCCATTGAAAATTGCTTTAGCCATGACTTTCAACAAGTATCAAGGACAAACAATCAAACAACATATTATTTGTATCTAAAGAAATGATAGATAAATAAATAAAATGCGCTGCTGGATCGCACGTACTTTCTCTTATGTTCGATCACATTACATGCAAAAGATTCTTAATAGAAATGGTTAAACATATTTTTAAAGTCGTTTCTCACTTAATTATTTTATATAAAAAAATCTTAAATTATTTCAAACAAAAATGGTATGAACATTTTAAATATTTAATAATATAAATTTAAAAACAAAATTTCAAAACAAATCGTGCACCTGTTTTCGAAATATTGAATTATCTATTTTAGACAATCACCTAAAACGCCTAAGCACGAAGTTTGTACAAAATCGGTTTAGCCGTTTAGGCTGTAGATCATTCTACAGACAGACAGAAGAAATTGTGGGACCAACTTTTTGGTGTTCTCTATCATGGTAATGTCAAGTTTGATCAAAATCTCGAATTCGATTTTCTTCCAAATGTAAAACTTGCCCTAAAGTATAGGTACATAATCGCCAGTAAAAATAGATTATAATAATTGTTTCTAAGAAAAGTTTGATTTTTTGAAAAATTATCTTCCGAAGTATAATGACTAAGCACTAAGCAGTCAATAACTTTTGTTAAGATAAGATACCGAAGAAAGGTCTACGACTAAATAGTCAACAATTTGAAATGATTCATTATAATGAGTCTTTAATAAAAATCAGTATATGTATTGTAGTGTTTTTTTTTTTTTTGTAGTACTATCATCAAATTAATTGTCAGAGTGAAAACCGAAAGTCTAACTTTAATCAATTTTATTGCTATCGAAATTTAATAATTCAAAACGTATGTTTCTATGGGCTAGTATAGATAACTTGTAACTGACGTTAGCAACCAGCTGAGAAAACTATTTTTCGAATAGTTGACCGATAAAGTGTACCACGGATGACATTTGTCATTACAAAGCTGAGAGTAAAGAATAATTGCAGAATAATTCTTTTGATTGAAAACAACTAAATGGGTTTTGTTCAAAATCAAAGTGCTCTAGCTTAAAAAAAGGACGTGACTTGAACTTGATACATATGCCAAACGCTCATACCTTGTCGCAATAAAAAATGTACCTATATGTAACAATATTTCCAACAGTGTCGCGTACAAAAATTTGTAAATTTCCAATCTGTTATAGTAAGTTTCCACCGAACTTTAATCTCTTCTAGATTTACTAATCGTAAAAAGTGTTCATCGCTCCAAAAGTAGATCAATTTTAACAGCACTATTCAAAATGCATATATCTTTTCATTTTCTCTTATGATGTAGAAGTGAGACAGGCAGCTTCATCTGTGTCAACCGAAGAGAAAAAAACTTTCCCAATGAATGTGTTCATTTCCATATGGAAATAGGGAAGTTCGATTTATGATTTAAATGAGATTTATTTTATATCTTCATCTGAGAAGATTAAAATTTGTATGGTAAATCCTCAAGATTTGTAGGAGATTTAGCTAAATCTACTTAAATCTCGGTTTAGTGGTCGGTGGAAACGTAGTATTAGTTGTTGTTTGTCAAGATGACGCGAGGATCGGTGGCGGTAGTGAAGGTATGTAGGAAAAAGAATGAGAAAGGGAAATATGCTACGAATTGTATGTAAACTGAATATCATCGACAACAAATACACATATATCATGCTAGAGAACGAACAAACTAAAAAAAAGTGACAGCGGATGGACTATCACCAATCCAAGGACACTGCCGGTGTTGTTGCAGTGTGGCCTTTACCCCCCGAACTTAGAAATCTTCGGTCACTTTAAGATTTCCCCAAGCTTCATCTTCTTCACTGCGGTAAGATGGCGCTAGATACCGAGTTATCCATTTTGCGGTTTCAAAAGTAAACGTAAATAAAACACATATAAAATATTTTTTTTATGACATTTCTTTTTTATTATAAAGTTTGAACTTTGACATTATGTGTGAAACACTACGTCATTTAAATGACCACCACGCGAATTGTTGCAAGCATCGATTTTTTTGAGGTAATTTTCGAACTCTTTTTGAGTCATATTGGGCGGTATCTCAGCCATAACTTGCCGAATGTTGGTTTTTAAGTGCTCAAGAGTTAAAGGTTCATCTGCATAAACACGGTCTTTCGCGTAGCCCCACATAAAAAAGTCCAGCGGTGTCAAATCGCATGATCTTGGTAGCCAGTTGATATCGCCACGACGATAAATTACGCGGCCAGGAAATATCTCTTGCAATAAAGCCATATTCGCTCAAGTTCTGTGGTATGTGGCACCGTCTTGTTGAAACCACATATTCTCCAAGTCGTATTCTTCAATAGCAGGCAAAAAAAGTCGGTTATCATGTGACCATAACGCTCTGAATTGACGGTCACAGTCGTTCCATCGTCGTTTTACAAGAAGTAAGGTCCAATCACACCTCCGGACCAAAGAACGCCCCAAACAGTGACTTTTTGTGGATGTAATGGCCTCTCTTCAATTACTTGAGCAATCTCAGAACCCCAAATATGACAATTTAACATACCCACCGAGTGAGAAATGTGCTTCGACGCTGAAGAAAATTTTTTTCGAAAATTCGACGTCCACCGCCTGTTGTTCAAGCACACATTCGACGTATCTACGACGTTGTGAATGGCCAGCTGGCTTCAGTTGTTGTGTGAGCTGGACTTTATATGGATGTAGGTGTAGATCCAAATGCAAAATACGCCATAATGTACCGTAAGACAGTCCTAATTCCTGAGAACGACGAGGAATCGACACATTCGGGTCTTCGGCAACACTTTCACTTACAGCAGCGATATTTTCAGTGCTACGAGCGAAACGATGATGCACAGGCCTTACACTATCTGTAACCAATCCAGTCTCTTAAAATTTCTTCACAATTTTGCCAATTCCTTGCGTAGTTGGACGACTATTTAAACCATAATCTCCTCTTATAAAGCACGACATGTGGCTGTGGCAGAATCACCATTTTTGTAGTAGGTTTTAACAATTTTTATTCGTTGTGCGATAGGATAACCCTTTATAAAGTCCCCTCTACATTTATATGAAATCCATCTCAAAGTCACCTACCATTCACTAAGTGAGTTGAATCAAGTTCATATTTTAGTTCGTCAGGGCATCCGTAACACAGTGTCACACAGAAACAGTGCCATACACTTGTATCAATGTTCGAGCCAAGCCCTCATCCGTTGTACAAATTAGGTACCTACCTATTGGCATCCCTATTAATAGATCATGCTTACTTCACGTCTAAACCACGACTTTCCTAATCCATAAAATGAAAGTTCATTTGCTAGTTAAAATGTTTGTCACTAAAGCTTGTTTTTTTTAATTGAATTTTAAATGTGCTTCTGTGTCTGATGAAGTAATTTAATTATAGCTCCCAAGTGCCTCACAGTTAATTCACATCTTTTTTGTTGTCTAACATCGCAAATAAAAACAACAAAATTTGCTTACATTCTGAATCGAATAAAACAATATATTATACATTAACTGTGTTTTATTGGGAAATTTATCCGCCGTAAGTTTATCCGGCGTAACATTTTCTATACAATTCGCTACGGTCGATAAAAAGCCAAAGTAGAAGCTACGGTGGATGGCTGGTTGACGTTTATTCGAGTCTCGAATTTGATTTTGTTAGTTTTGTTGGTACGATTGATTTTTATTTTTTTCTGTAACTGTTTTTTTACAAGGTAATATTCAGCTGCAAATTTTAAATCCTAAAAATAATAAAATAAAAATGGCAAAAGAAAGACTAAGGTAAGCGAACAAATAACATAAATCTTATAAAATATTATAAAAAGAAAATGAATAGAAGTGAACGCAAACATTGGACAAAAGAGGAAACGGAGGCTCTTTTAGACTTTTATGCGGCAAGGGAAAATGAGTTCTACAATACCAGAAAAAAA
This sequence comes from Philhelius pedissequus, assembly GCA_910595825.1. Classification (NCBI taxonomy): domain Eukaryota; kingdom Metazoa; phylum Arthropoda; class Insecta; order Diptera; family Syrphidae; genus Philhelius; species Philhelius pedissequus. The sequence goes on along the minus strand of OU343163.1, from coordinate 11,386,232 downwards.
AATATGCCTACGAAAATTTACTGCAGGATATGCTCTCTGCTGGCATTGTTGTAAGTCTAATTTATTTTTTTAAACTGAGGTACATAAAATAAATATAATTTGTATCAGGATTCGCGAACAACTAGTTCGCATTTGGAAGCGAAAATACAAACCCTTCTCCGAGCCTACAAAGCCGCAGAAGATAACAATAAGCGAACAGGCGCAGCTCCATGTGTGGTACCATTCATAGAAAAAATGGACGAGATTTTTGGCAACAAGCCCATAATCTCAAATGCCCATACTGTAACCATGGGAGTCGTCGCAATGGAAGTGGGTCTTTGTTTTGGTTTACTTTGCAATTTTATAATAGTTACTTATCTTTTAAAACAGAATCTAGAAGCAGCCGCTGCCTTTCCAAAGACCGAGGAAAATTTCGACGAAAGTTGCGACTACGAGTATCTGGAGGAACTAGCTCCAGAACTCCTGCAATCGGCGCCATCATCGACTGCCAGAACTTCATTTTTTTCACCAGAGCTGTATGTCCAACGCGAAAGTTTCAGTCTGTCATCTGAATCTGCTACTGACACTGCCTCCGCCAAAAACGTATGCATCATGAAGCGAAAGATACCACGGATGACACGTTCGATGTATTTCGAAAGGAAGCGCGAAGATAAAGCAAAACAAAGAGGCGAGCAAAATAAGAAAAGGGCTGAGTATTTGCAAATCCAGAAGCAGAAACAAGAAACAAGAGCTCTAAAATTGGAGCTGCTAAAAGAATACATTCGAAAAAAAAAATAATATTCAAAAAGTATATAATTATAGACTTACATAAACAAATTTTCATTTGGAAATTAAAACAAAATGTGTGTACGAGTATTTGTATGTATATACGAGTATATATCAAGTTAATGTGCCTATTTAATTAAACTTTTTGAATTCGATTTCGATATTCAAATGTATGCACTACAAGCAATCATACACATTTTGTTTAAATATCCAAAACAAAAATTAAATGTGTACCTTTAGACTTTCATATATATGTACTTTTTGACTGAGTTCATATTATGTATGTAATAAAAACAAAAATCTTCGCAATCTTATAATAATAATACATATTTGTATTTATAAAAATATAAATTATTATTATATATAATGCATATGTATATACCTAAATAAATACATTTTTAGAAAAGCACAAGCTTGTATAATTGATGAATCCAGCACGTGCATCGGTTGATTGAATACCCACAATTGTGTTGTAAGTTGTAACGTTCAAGAATTTACCAAGTACGGGTATTTTGGTGTCGAGTTGCAAAGTAGGTACATAAATGGATAGCAATTTATTAATTTTTAACATTTCATCCAAAACTACTATGTTATGGGTTCTTTCATGTGATTTCGGGTGATGCCGCTGGCAGAATCTATTATCACAAACTGAACAGCTGTAAAAAATTAATTAATTAATCTGTTTTTTTTTTATAGAAAATACTCCAAACCTGTGTGTTGGGGTAATCTAGATTGCATGTGATTATGTTTGGTTTTGGGGGATGACTGTTGCGGACGCATTAATTGTAGGTTTGCCTCTATTTAAACCGGCCATGTGAATGGTTAGTGCTCTATAGGCGCGAGGAAAAATTCTCATAAAGTGATAAGAGTATTGCAGCAGTCGTTGGATTGTAATACTCTTGTCATATGGTCAAATCTTTTCCATAGGCAAGAGGTGATGTGTTTCCATTGTGATTAACTTTGTCTTTTAAAAACTTGGTGACAAAATCTTCAAAAGATTTTTTTCTAGTGCGCAGAACTGTAAGCGACATCCAGCGTACTTGATAGAGTTTAAGAGTCCTCGCTGTTCATTCCACTGAAATCTCTTTTTCGGCATTTTGGGGGCATTATCCAATTTATGAATGTCCACCAATGGATTGAAATTCTTCGTATTTAGTTAAATTTATCTGATTGTTGGTTAATACTGTATATGATTTCAGAGACAATCTTTCGAAGCTCCACGAAAGCCTTTTTAGTGTTTGTCTTTTCATGATTTATTCGCAATTGTTTAGCTTTTCGGAGCAGAAAATATTTCGCCAGTGAAAGTTGATATTCCAAATGCGCAAAAACATTATTTCTAATATTTTTATCCAGGCACAAACACCTATCGTCGACACTCAAAAATATTTCAAAAGTTTTTCATCAAATTGGATTTTTTTGCCAGTCCGATTACTAGCTTTGGCAGTGGCAGAACTGGTCTTATGGCGTTTTTCCGCTGAAAGTGCAGCCTTTTTCTTACTACTATTAGTGATCACTTTAGAAGTTGCACTTGGTTGTGTATACGCAACTGCGGAAGTTTATGTTGGTCCATCAGTTTCTCTGAAGATTCCTCTGAAGATGAAGACAGTGTCCTCTTTCTTGTTTTGTTTGGTTGCTAGGGATGGATCCCAGCAGGCTGAGGCACTTACACTGAAACACAAATCCTCACACACTCGCGAGACAAATAAAACGACCAGCGACTTTCAACTACGAAGACAACGATTACGAACGATGAATGTAGAAGAACAATTTCGCAAAAATGTTTCCTTTTCGATTGAAAAAAAAATCGAATAAGCTAGGTATAATAATTTTTTATTCAATTTCAATTCAATTCAATTTCAAAGGAATTTTTATTTCATAAAAAGTAAAGTACATAATTTACAAATTTTCCATTATTTAACATGGCTTACGCCGTCTGTCAGTTGGCAATTTATACTACATTCATGTTTCAAAACTTAAATTTGATTAAATAATTTAACATTGATTTATTTTTTTTTTTGAATTAAAAAAGTTCTTCTAAGATCCGCTTTCTATAACGGATTGCTAGCTTTATGTAGTTGTACAAAGGCATCCAATCCATTTCACCGTTGAGTATGTTGATCATTTCAACTTCACTTAAATAATTTTTTCCGAAAGTACTCCTTCTGGTTTCAGCAAAAATAGGGCATCTACCTATAAAATGAAACACATCCTCCCTTTCCCTAAGGTTGCATAGCCCACAAATTTCTTCTAGGTCGCTTCTATGAGGGATATAATTCAAAGGAAGTATCTCACCCCGTGTTTTTAAAATCAGTGACATGAGGTTAGTTGGATACTCCGTCCTGAAGTAGTTTTTTGTTGTTAGATTATGATTTAGTTTTGCATAGATACTCCTGTGGAATGAGGTTCTGGCTTTCCAAATGTAGTGCTCCCTTGTTTTTTCATCCAATAAGCTAATGAGGCTGTAGATCTCGCTTTTCCATGTGTCCATCGAATCATTTTGGAGTGAGAATGGATGTCCACAGTATACAGCTATATCCCGCCAGGACTCATACCACGAGATTTTTTTCCGCATCACCAACATCGTAATTTTCTTAGGAAGTTAATTTTTTATTAAAACAGGAAATTCAAGTAAAGTAGGAAAAATAGAATCACATTTGTTTGTTATTATGACAAATTATAGTCCTTTTTCGGATTTATTTATTTTTTGTAAATTAATTTTAAGGTATGAATATATGTACTTTTGGCATTAAGAACCTGTCCAGTTATTGTTAAGTAGGTAATTTAATAGTGATACTTAGAAAACATAGTAAAACTGTGAACTTATGTATATATACACAAATAAAATTCAATTTACAAAAAAAGTTTTTTTTTAAGTTTAATATGTACACTGAAACTTTAAGTTTTTTTGTATTTTATTAATTTTGTTTATTTATTAAAAGATAATTATAAATAATTTCTAACAAAAAAAAATATTCTTGTGCATACGATGTGGTCGAACATAAGTGCTCTTATGTACGTGCGATCCAGTCGTGCATTTAATTTTTAGATTATGTTATGTTCTACTAAATAGTCAAATAATATATCTCGCCGATTGGCTGTTGAAGATTCATCAGCTCCTGTATTAGTATTCCCTGGATGTGAATTGACTGCTTCTTGGGGAATGCTGTCATCTTCGTATGGGTCGTCCATCATAATGCATATATTGTGCAGAATGCATGCACTGACAACGAGATTCGTTACCGAACGTATATGACGTTGTTCAGTGAACTTCAGAAGCCTCCTAAACCTTCCTTTCAATAATCCGAAGGAATGCTCAACAACCATTCTTGTTGCAGAATGTATAAAATTGAATGACCTTTGTTGTTCACTCAGTCTCCCATTATCCTTGTAAGGTGGTACTAACCAGCTGGAAGTGCCATATGCTGAATCACCCAAAATAAAGGTGTTGCCTGGAAAAAGTTGGCTGCAGTTCCTTTGAGCTTTTTTAAATAACTCAGAGCGCCTAAGAATTCTGCTGTCGTGCAAAGATCCTGGTTCACCACAAGTTATATCTATAAATTTTTTATCTGCGTCAACAACGGCTTGCAAGCCAATTGTAAAGTTATGCTTGCGGTTATAATAGCACTCTTTGTTGAGCTTTGGAGCTGATATTGTTATATGAGTGCAATCTATGGCACCTATAACACCTGGTATTTTTTTCTTTCCTCAAATTTTCGGGAGTTTCGCAGAACGTCAGTTCCTTGAGGCCACTTGATGTAGTCATTTCCTTTAGATACGAGCCACCTAGAAACGCGATTGACTGCAACCCAACCGGAAGACTTGGTTACACCGAAGAGATTTCCTAATTGTCGGAAGGTTATCGAGTTACATATGTACCAAACGTACATAAAAACTTCTTTCCTACATCCAATTTTGATTTTTCCGCCCCTATTTACCACATGAAGCGAGAGATAATGCTGAGAATAAGATGCTGAATAAAAAATTGATTTAGTTACTTATCTCTGCCAAATGAGAATACGAAAAGCTTACATATTAGATGTTCTATTGTCGAACGACGAAATCTAAAATGCGATTTGAAATCTTCTGCACTGAAAGATTCGATTGTCATCAGGAACGAATCTACAGTGGCATGTTGTACGTCCTCTGCGGAGTCTTCGAGACTTATATTTTCTGCAAAAAACGTTTCCAAGAAAAAATCATTTTCACTGTCGCTTGACTCGCACAATTCACGCAAAACCTGCAATTATTATATTAATTATTATTTAAAAAAAAAAAAAAAACTTTTAACTTTGTTTTACCATATCATCACCCAGAAGATTGTCCATTTTAATTTAATTGTTTAATAATTTTTTTGCCACGAATGGATTAAACTAAATTTATTTTTCAATTTGACTTGTTATACTAGTTGTCTACTAGCTGAAATTAGCAGCGGGCACGCACACATTTACAGCTAAATTCAAAATTCACGCAACCATATACAGCTAAACTCAATTAATCGCTGCATATTGTTTTTGTAATTCACATTTGTTCATCGACGCGAATGAAATGTAAATATATCGGTTGTGGAGGGTGAAACGTACGAAAGGTTATGTACTTTGTATTTCTTGTCTGTAGTTCTGACAGAGATTCAATAGTACCAATGTGAAAACAAAAAATCCGGGCTACGGTCGATGCGTTTTTTTGGGAATTACTTACGATACAACGGATAAATTACCAATAAAACACGGCTATTGTGTACGTGTGCGTATATGTGACTTAGCAAATAAAAAACAAATCCGTACCTAAAGCTTGATAGGTATATCATATTAATGTAAATCGCCATATGCATAACCACTTCGTGTCAAGAAATGAGAGAAAAATAAATATCACACAATAATCAATCAGAATACACACCCCTTTTCTTTGAAACATTGGTTATGTCGTATAATAATGTATAATACCCACCCATATGTGGGATATTAACAGTAATAATCAATGACGAAATAATTGCATCATCATCGCAATATTCTATTTCATTTCCATGTTTAAACTAATCATAAATTATAACATCAAATTTGCGGTCTCAATACTCAACTGATTTGTTTTAGTGATTATGATTACTGAACTGATAGATACGTATACCGTATACTGAATGAAAAATATATTCTCCGTTCTCCTTCGCGCTCCCAGAAGCTGTCAGATCTTATGGTTAAAGGCCGATGTGCAGTAATAGCCTAGTCACACCAAACTCGTTTACCCTTTTCGTTTACCAAAACGAGTATAGCGTTCACACCGAATATTTACTAGTTTTTGTTTGACTTTTCAGTTGTTTTCGAAAAGCTGTCAAAACATTGAAAACATGAATGCTAGCATTCAAATCCTATGATACTGCATAAAAAGAGAAAAAAAGTACCTATAGCTCAAAATTGTGCAAATGAAAAATTTTGAAGTTCTAGATACTAACTACAGAAAGTGCATTCCATTAAAAAAAAGTGTAGCCATAGCAATTTTTGCACTGGGATCATCTGCCGTATATAGGACAATCTCAGCTCTTCGGTGTAGGTGTGTCTACATTATGTGTATTGTCAATAAATTCTGTCAGAAATTTTGGCGAATTCTTCAACCATATGTAAATAAAAATAAAAAAATTAAAATTTATTACAAATAAATACAAATGTCTTTGCCATAATTTTTTAAAAAAATTTTAAATTAATTTGTTTGACAGCAAGCAACCAGCTGTTCTTTTTTTTTTTGAAGCCCTATTCACAATCATATCAATTTCACTTGACGTAAGATCTGTTCGCTTAATTCATCCTTGAATGGTTACTCGTTTTCAATTCGTTTTATCAAAAACGAGTCGTTTTGCAAAACAAGTTGTTTATGAAAATTGTATTGGAAAACGAGTAGTTTTTAGTATTCGTTTTGAGGAATACGAGTAAAATGTCGTTTATGGTTTGGTGTGAATAGCATATAAAGCTTATAAAATTTGACGTTTCGAACTAATATATAATTATCATACAGAGATAAACTCTGGTGAAATAACGCCAGAATAATTCTATTTCGGCTGATAGATTGTTTGATTAAAACTGATAAAAGTGATTTCAAAAATTTTAACACAATTTCTTGAGAGAATTCTTTTATTTTATTTTTAATGATCACTTATGTACATTTTTGGATTTGCTTTCTAATTTTCATATAAACATATGTATATAAAAATTAGGTAATAGATCGAGGTATTGGCTTTACAAAAAGTTATATCACTTATTTATATTGATTACCGTTATTTTTGTATATTTTGTTTTCCATTGTTAGTACTTTTTTTATGAAATTGTACGTCCCACCCAAAACGGGGGGAGATAGACCCCTCCCACCCGTATTAAAAAATGCTTATTTTTAACTCCTTTAAAAAAATGTCTTATTATTTTGCGCGCCTGAGTTATCGTACCCGCGCCGTAACGCGTTACGTAACGAATCGGTTTACCCTACCATAAGAAATTATCACTTCAAAAATAATAATAATACAAAAAAAAAATATTTTTCGAACATTTTGGTATGCAGTATTATTTAGAGTTGATCGAAATCCGTTGAGTCTAATGAAAAAGTCGAAAATATAAAAGCGTTATGTGGCAGGTACTGTTAATAACATTTTATGTAACTTTTTTCTAAGACCAAAACGTAACTTACACCTATAAAAGTGCACTGAATGTTAACAAAATCTTTATAACACTGTTTTCGATATAATTAAAATTTACCATTTTTGCTCCCAAACATTTTTTGGAAGGTACTTATTTTCGGGGCTAAAAAGGGATTTAGAAAAAGAACCGATGCAATCACTTAAGAAGCTTAAGTACAACATTTAAAGAAAATCGCCTCAACTGCTTGGGTTGTAGTTCGACCTGCAGACAGACGGAATTGTAGGATCCACTTTTCCGTATTCTCGTACGAAATCGCTCACAGATTGGAGGAAAGCGAGCGGAAAGACTTCCATCAAATCGTAGGTATTCAGTTTTATTTTCCCCTGTTCTGTCGAAGTAAACTCAGAAAGCTAATGTATCAACTTAGACAAATCAGTTCTTTAGAGCTTAAAATTAATAATAAGTTTTCATAGACTATTATTTTTATCCTATGACATTGAATACTAAATTGCCTTTGACTATGATATTATGAATCTTATTAACAATTTTACGACACAACAAACTACCTAGAGTTCGTAATAATTCTACGTTTCACTTCATAAGGTACCTATACAGAAACATTTGCTTTGAAAAAAAGTACACTAGTAAAATGTGTAAGTATATTTCATTATGCCCCTTATCTTATAAATATTACGAGTATTTCATTAAGAAAAGATTCCATTAAATAATTGGGGTACATTCAATATGTTTAATTTCCTAATCAAGATTTCACGGGAAACAACCGATTTGTGTCCGGTTGGAGTTTTTTTGAATTGAAAAATATTTCATTTTAAAATTTTCCCAAATACCATATCCGGTTTAGCAACCGGAAAAAGAAATTAAAAGAATTTTTTAAAATTGACATTATAAATGACTCATTCATATTTTTTGTTAATACTCGTAAATTTTTCGAATGCTCAGAAATACTCGTATGTATAGGAGACTTATACGAAATCTGAATGTTCAAATAAAGTTTAGCATGAGTTGGAAAAAGCATGATTTTTTTAGTTAAAAGATGTGCCTACCTATTCATTCATAATTCGTTATTATTAGAAAAGGGTGGTTTACTAATATCGTACTAAAGTTTAGATCCCAACTGAATCGAATATAATGAACTTCCTCACAAGAGGCAGTACTTTTTTAAATGCAATCGGCTGGGATTTGAGTCTCAGACGACCTCTGGTTCTGAAAGTCCAATGTAGGTACTAACTTGTGAAATAGTAACGAGATCATTTCTGTATAACAAGTCTTCTTAAATACATATTTGGTGTCGGTTATGTTCTTAAATTTTCCAGAACCTGGTGCGAAGATGCGAAATAAAAATAGGCATTGAAAAAATTACAGATTCGATGGTTGTTTACAAGTTGCCACAAAATTGTCACTCTATTTGAACATGCTATATAATTTTTATTCAAATTATCAAATGAAAACATTTTTTTCACGCTTATGCCAGATTTACACGACTGCCAAATTGGCAGTATTACTGTCAAAATATTGGCATTATTACTTTTGTCGTGTAAATGGTGGAAAATGTAGCAGTATATTTGTCATTAAAAAACTGCCAGAATGTTCGTTTAGTTGTGACATTATACTGGCACCGTGTAAATTCAGTACTGACAACAATTTTCAAATAATGACAATTCGCAATAAAGAATGAACTTGCTCATTCTTTATACTGCCAGAGTTGGCAGTATAAAGAATGAGCAAGTGTAAACGAATGTCGTTAATTAAATTAATCACAGCATTATTTAAGCAGTAAATACTACGAACTTGGCAGTGGTGTAAATCCAGAATTACGAATAGATATAACGCTTCATGTTTTGTTGATGTGTATTTAGTATCTGTACAAATTTCTCCATACCGTCGAAGTCCGCTTATGAGAGAGTTCACTGTATACCTAAGCATTGAATATTTTAAGTTTTTCTTAAAATTATTTCTGACATTTCTTAGAATCTTAAAATCTGGTCATTATTTAATAAATTTAATTCGAAATTATTATGCTGTAATGCATATTTTTAATTTTAAAAATTGAGATTAATAATCATCATGACATACCTACATATTTATATATTTCGGAATTCTTATTTTTTTTCCTATTCGGTACCTACCTAGATATATGTAACTACATTATATAAGTTACTCAACTGTGACATAATTTTAATAACATATTCTCAGAATTATTAATTTTTATATTATAGATTCTTTCCGGGAAAAAAACTGTATAATGACGGAAACAAACAAGAAAAAAAAACTGAAAGAAAATCCAATTATTTTCAACAGAGGAAATTCTTCTGAAAGCTAAATAGGTTTTCTTGTCGGATATATGTATATGTATGTAGGTACCTTTCTATTCTCTTTTTAAGTTTAAATAAAGGTTTAAAGACTGAAATTACATTACGTGTACATACCTATTTTCATACATAAAAAATGCTCTTCGCATTGAAATACTTAGAACACAAAAGATATCATATCTCCGACATTACATACATATAATACACTAGCAGAAAGTCCCTGGCGTTGCCCGTTTTTTCATGCAATATCGTCGAAATGAAATGAAAAATTAAGAAAAAAAATTTTCATTTATTTTGTCGTTTTTAACCAGGATTAGATTTCTTATTAAATTTAACAAAGAAAATTTATTATTTCTATTTTTACTTGCGATTATAGGTACTATAAGGCAAGTTATGCATTCGTCGAAAAAAAAAGTTGTGAGATAACAATCAAACATGACATTACGATGATAGCGAAGACGAAAAAAGATGGTCTAAAAATTCTGTCCGTCTGTATGTCTTTGTGTCAGTCTGTCTGTATGTGTATAGACGCCTACAGCCCAAACGGGTGGGCCGAATTGCTTCAAACTTGGTATATAGAGTTTTTTAGGTATTGTACAGAAGGGAAATTGAAATTTTTTTTTACCTCAAAAAATAACGGTACCTGCCATATAACCGTTACGTTCAAACCTATTTTTCTCGGAAACGGCTCTAACGATTTTGATAAAAAAAAAATCAGTGTGGGTTTTTAGCTACGACCGATCATATAGTTGAAAAAAAAAATTGAAAAATATCTAAAAACGGTACTTTCCATAGGACAGTTTTTTTTTGCTTTCGACTATCTTATAAATGGCTTAACCGATTCTTTTGAAATTTCACAAAAATATAGGCTTAGGTCGCCCAAATTATACCGCGTACCAATATTTTTAATTAATATTTTTTTGTATTTTTAAAATCATTTTTAAGAAAAAAATTTAAAAAAAATTTTATTCGAAAACTGCTCATTAAATTTTTTTTCAAAAATTATATTTATTTGTATTTTCTGAATACCTATGAATTGGCGTTTTTGATTTTTTTTTTAATATTTTCAAAAAGTTTTAAAAAAAAGAATTTTTTTCTCAAAAGAAATAAAATGGCGTACTTTTTTTTGAGCTCAAATTAGTTTAAGTATTTATTTCAGAATTTTGAATTATTTTTTTTATTTAATTAAACAGTTTTAATCTTTTGTTTTTAAGTTTATATTATTAAATATTTAATATTGTCATACCAATTTATTTTAGAACAAAATTAATGAAATTTTGTATATGCATATACAAAATTGAGTTAAAAATGACTTTAAAAATATATTTAGAATTTTAATAGAAATCTTTTGCATACGATGTGATCGACCATAAGAGCAAGTTCGTGCGATCCAGTCGTGAATTTTATTTTTACAAACGAACTTTATTTGGGAATCTTCGCTTTCCGGAGGTTGTTTTTACTTGCGATTATAGATACTCTTAGGTAAGTTATGCATTCGGAAAAAAAAATTCTAACGATCAAACATGACATTTCGAATATAGAGAATCCTAAAAAAATGAGATACACAAAAAATGTCTGTCTGTCAGTCTGTCCGTCTGTATGTATAACGAGCTGCAGCCTAAACGGCGGCGTAACCAATTACCTTTTAATTTTCTACGTGTGATTAGATAGACATTCCTCAGTGGGGAAATTGGAATTTTATTTTTAGGCCTAAAAATAACGGTACCTGCCATATTACCTAGTAGGAAAATCTTATTTTTCTCGCTCCAACGATTTTGATAAATATTTTCGAGAATTTCTTTGTTGGTAATAGCTATCATTTGATATGAATCAAGTTTACGGGAAAAGTCTAATAACGGTACCTTTCATATAACGGTTTTTATTTTAATTTTTGGCTTTCTCGGTAACTGTACATTGGATTTCTGTCAAATTTTATATCTGGAAAAGATGTAGGTATCCAGACTTATTCTGCATATTAAAATTTTAAATAATTTTTTTTTATAATTAAAATTAATTTTTAAAATTTTGTTTTGAAAAATCAATATTTTTAAAACAAATCAAAAAAAAATTATTTTAAATTTTATAGTCACATGTATATTAATAATCTCTAAAAAACTGCATAACAAAATTTCAAAAAAAAAAATCAAAATAAAAAACCGGATTTCATCAAAATCCGGCGTACAATTTTGAGATACTTTTTAATAAAATTTTAATTGATCTGTGGCATCTAATTGTATTCTTGTTTTTTTTTCGAGAAACCGATTAAAGTGAGGGTTTTGGCAGTTTTTATAAGTTTAAAAAACGATTTTTACCCACCTGTACAGCACTCACTTTTATTTATATATATGTATGTACATATCTACATACTTATGTTCTCTATATATAGGTTGGTACATATTACCCTCCTAATTTTCATAATTCAAATTTCAAATCCATTTAAATATACATTTGTAGGTAGGTACCTTTTTTTTTAAATTTAACTATGCCTGTAAGACCTTAGGTCTTTTAATTGCAACCTGAATTTCACGGCACTAGTTTGGCACAGTGGATTTGAGAACCAGGTATTGACTGTCTTATTTTAACCCATGGGTGGCATCCAATTAAAATTGGAGGTATAGAAAAGAATGCGCCTAGCGTGGGGATCGAACCCACACGTCTAAGTTTGCAATCAAGCACTTTATCCACTGCGCCATTGCCAACCACCTTTGTAACCATTCCTTGAATCATTTATGTATTCCACAATTCATTATATTAAGAATCATGGTAATCTTACCTACATCGGCTTTAATCCTTCAAAGGATAACTAGACAACCTACACCTACTAACAGCGTCAGTGGTTACCTTTATTAAAGTTGTTAGTTACAAGAGCAAGTTCGTACGATCCAGGCGTACATTTTATTTAACTTGCGATTATACGTAGACAAGTTCAATATAGGGCAAGTTATGCATTTATCGAAAAAAAAATTGAGATAACAATCAAACGTGACATTAAGATGATAGACGAAAAAACTTGGTAAAAAAATCAGAGTAGTTTTTCGGTATGAGCTATTATATAGCTGGAAAATAAATTATCAACAAGAGTTAAGAACGGTACCGATTTGTTTGCTTTCTAGCACCTGGAAAAGGTCTTGGGCGACCTAAATTTGTGATGCATACCAATATTTTTAATTAATATTTTTTTGTATTTTTAACAGAATTTTTTAAAACTTTTTTTAATAATTTAATATTTTCAAAACAGCTCATTTCTAGAAACCGCTCCAAAGATTTAAATATTTTTTTTTTCATAAAGTGAAATTCATCTTTATCAGTTTGTTTGCTAAGGGTGAACTCAGAAACCACACTTACAATTTAAAAAAAAATTCTGTTGTTTTTGAAAGGTTGTAGTTTGTAAGAGACTTGAGGTTTAAATATTTTTTGTAAATTGTAAGGTGAAATGGGCTAAATGCAAAAAAAATAGTAGCTGTGAAAGTAAAAATGTCGGCACTGTGAAAGTTTACACAGCAAGCTTGATTTGCCTGGCAAGCTTAACTTGTGCCAATGAAAAGGATGGCAGTTAAGTGTAAAATTCTACTAACTCTTGTAGCTGGCACATGAAAAGTTGGGAAACACCGAATCTTGTTTTGCTTTTACCACTTATCAACTGACGCGTAAGCATGAGCTTACAATTGCAAGTTAGTTTTTACTTTCCCAAAACTATCCACTGCCGCTGGGGAATTCTTGCAGATGTAAGTTCGGTTAATAGGTTAATTTTAAGATTCTCATTACTAACAAACTATTTATTTCTAACATGGTGCCAAACACGCAGACCTTACGCTGAAATGCAAGGAATATTGCATGAATTCACTGGCGCCTGTAACCGTGAAAAAAACAAAATTTCGCGATTGTAAGTGCTTACACACCAAACTAAATTTTTCTTGCAAGCTTGAAAAAATTGATAGTTCGGTGCGAAACCTTAGCAACTGTTGTTACTGGCGCATGAAAAGTTGGTGAGCAAACAAGTTTTGTTTTACTTATTTCATATATGTTCCCAACCGATGCGTAAGTGTATGTTTACATAATTGCTGGTTGCTTTTTGCATTCATGAAATTAGTCACCGGGAAAGTAGACGGTGAATTCATGCTTGTGTAAGCCGCGCATAAATTACAGAAAAGGAACAAGTTGAATGTCGAATTTCTTTCATCGAAATCTTCTGAAGTTTTCATGCTGGGAGCCTGTTAGCGTGAAAGTCAAAATGTTGGGTCTTTAAAGGTTTAAAGTAAGACCGCACTATCCGACATTGTCCGCCAGCAGAACAATAAGACACTTTCCGATACTATGCATACATTTTTTCAAGCCACACTTGAACGGCAGCCTTTTTGTCTACGTTATCATCCTAATGTCATGTTTAATTATTATCTCACTTTTTTCAAAGAATGCATAACTTGCTATATATTGTACTTACCTACCATTAATCCCAAGTATAAAAACAACCTCCGGGAAGCGAAGAGTCCCAAAACGAAGAATAGTTCGTTTGTAAAAAAATAGAAATAATAAATCTTCTTTGTAAAATTTAATAAGAAAACTACTCCTGGTTAAATAAACGACAAAATAAATGAGAAATCCTTTTCCTTACAAATTTTGTTTTTTATTTTTTCATTTCATTTGGAAGATATTGCATTAAAAGACTTTTGCCTCGGGTGCCGGGCAACACCGGGGACTTTCTGCTAGTTCGGAAATAAAATCCATAACAACAACGGAAGTAAACAAATCAAAAACCAATTTGGATATAAAATCCATTGAAACAGCAAAACGTAAACAAAACTAAATATAAATTTGGAAATTATATTTTAAAATCAGGATAAATTTAAGAGGTAAGTCCAAATATTTGTGTATTAAGCATATAAAACATAACTTATATATTAAATTTAATAGTCCATAAGCTGGCCAAAGGACAACAGACGAAGATACAATCATTTTTATGGCGATTCAAGTGGTAAGTCGTCAGTTTATCTGTCAACTGTCATATACAGACTAACTGACATCGAAACAAATTTAAACTTTTATATATTATTAGAAATAGAGATTATATAATGTACATAGGTAAAGATGAGCAGTTATTTTTTATTGAAATTCTGTAAAAATTCGTTGCTACATATTGGAGTTCTTGAAACACTTCAAAAATGAATACGTAGACATACCTACCTAAAGTTACCACCATTTTGTAAAAAATTCCAATTTTTTATAAAAATGTAGGTAGATATATAAATGAAGGTTATTTTCTTGCGCAGCTGCTGGTATCGTCAAACATGCAACCGTCCCGCTTGCGCAAAAGCTTTTTAGATTAACGTCAAATAATTTTACGACAAGTGCGTTTGACGTTTTCGAACAAGACCACACAAGATGTTAAAAAGTCTTTCGCAATAACTCTAATAGAAAATATTTCGGGGAAATTTCACAACAATTACAATTTTTAAAAAATTTAGGTAGGTAGATATACATATTTTTAAAATGTATGTATGTACTAGGGTTGCCATATTTTTCCTACAGCTCGTCGGGATAAATTGCTTAAATAATGAAATATCCCGGGATTTTAGCAAAATAAAAAAATCATGCATTTATATCAAAATAAATAAATTCTTTTATTAATTATTAATTTTAAATAACTTTTTGAACATTACGTTACATATCTACGTCTTTTGAAATCATTAAATAGACATCTATTAATACGAGTATTTTGATTTTAAAATAACAGCTCAAAAAAAAATAAACAAAATTCATCAATAAAACTTAAAAATAATAACTTACACTTTAAAATTATCACATTATTTTTTTAAATGATTGTAATTGAATTTCACAATCGATCAGTCTTTTTGTAATTACATATCTTACATAAAGTCGGTATTTACAGATAAAAAATCTTATGTGGAACAAAATTACTTAGAATATTTTAAGGAACTTTTGGCACATTTAGTTATCTCAAAATTATTTTTTACAAAATTGTAAAAGTCTGAACAGGTAAAGCCAAAGTTAAAAGTTGTAAGTAATTCGCCATTCATTGGGGTGGCCGTGGCGCGATAGTTGTGTTCGCCTGTCAACCCCATGGTCACAGGTTTGATCCCTGCCGTAGTCTATGTCTTCTTATTTTTCCATTAAAAACCAATTCTAAAAATAAATGTCATACAATGAGTAGCTGGTTTACTCATTACATGCTGTTTAGGCATAGAACTAACAACATATGATTGAGTATACCGATAAAATATGACAAAGAATAAAAAAATTAATGCGAATTATAAGGGACATCGATAAATAAGACACGGAAATTTCTCCGCATTAGTTCAGCCGCCACCCCTAGAGATAAAATCGGAGACAACAACCACCTACAGTCTCCGAATATCGCACCACACATCTTTCCTCTCATTCTTTCTCTTCCTTAACCTCACACTCACGCCCGCCTTGTGTTGAAACATTTAAAGGGTATTTATAATCCCTTGAGCGCGTGTAGATTATAAAAAAAAAAAAAATTGTGAAAATACTCTTTCAGCAAAACAATTGGAGCTTGGAATACTAAAGAAAGACAAAGGAAATTATTTTGAATATAGCTTTTCCAATAAGTGGTGTTATTTCGAATAGCCCGCTATTTCGGTAGCTGTCACTTTTGAAGCTGTCATTTTTTGACATTTGACAAGTAGAAACTACGCTATTAATAAAAATGGAACGATACACGCTTCAACAACGCATTGAAATTATTAAAATTCACTATAAAAATGGTGAAAATTTGGCAGAGACGGTTCGTAAAACTAAAACATTTTTGGGTCGTCGTGAAGCACCTTGTCGGACCGCAATACAGAAATTGGTGGACAAATTCGAGCTGTTGGGACAAGTTAGTGATGTGAAGAATAAAACCCGTGCACGTCGCTCAAGAACAACTGAGAATATTGTTGTTGTAGCCCAAAGTGTTGAAGAAAACCCAGGTTTGTCCATTCCTCGTCGTTCTTTGGAATTAGGCATTCCACAAACGTCATTACACCGTATTTTGCATAAAGACTTGGGTCTTAAGGCTTATAAAGTTCAGTTAACACAAGAACTCAAGCCGGCTGATCATCAACAACGTCGTGTCTTTGCTGATTGGGTCCTTGAAATGCATGAAAATGAACCGGAATTTCATCGAAAAATCATCTTGACTGATGAGGCCCATTTCCACCTCGGAGGCTACGTCAACAAGCAAAACTGTCGCATCTGGGGCTCGGAAAACCCAAGAGTTATTGTTAAAAAGCCTCTCCATCCTCAACGCGTGACTGTTTGGTGCGGTTTATGGTCCCGCGGGGTCATTGGACCTTACTTTTTCGAAAATGAGGCTGGAGCAACAGTTACGGTCAATGGATTGCGCTATCGAGAGATGATTAATGATTTTTTATGGCCTGAATTGGATGGTATTGATCTGGACAATGTTTACTTTCAACAAGACGGCGCTACGTGCCACACAAGCAATGAAACCATCGATCTTTTACGGGAAAAGTTTCCGGACCGTGTTATCTCTCGAAGAGGTGATCACAATTGGCCACCGAGATCTTGTGATTTAACACCTTGCGACTTCTTCCTTTGGGGCCACGTGAAAGATAAGGTCTACGCCAACAGCCCAGCGTCGATTCAAGACCTCAAAGATGAAATTCGTGAGGCTATCGAGGACATAGGGCAGCCACTTTGCGATTTGGTTATGGAAAATTTCATGAAAAGGATATGGTCCTGTAAGCGTGGTCTTGGCGGTCATTTGGCTGATGTTGTGTTCCATTATTAACGGCATACCTTCCACTTTATAATGAAATAAACATCCGATCATTTATCTCCAAAAATGCCATTTTTCTTTGAATATCAAAATAACACCTCTTATTGGAAAACCAATAAGAAAAAATTATTTTGTATTTGGTATTTCTTGAGGTCCTTATCTTGTAATTCCAAAATTGTTTCTAATGACATTCGTATGATTTGATATTCTGCATAAAGAGAATCCTCATCCATTTCATCAATATGAAGTAAGCGCACAGCACCTTCAAAACTGTGAAATTTTAACGAAGCATTTAAATTTAAAAATGACATACCGTTTTTCTATATATTCAATAAAATGTTTATAAAATCTTATTAAATCATTTTTTAAATGCTCTTTGATATCCGCTCTCAAATCAGAGAGAAGTTATCTACCTCACGTTATAAATAAATGATAAATAGGTAAGCATTTGTTTTCTTCGCATTTTGTTTCAATGGATTTCTCTATAAGACGAGGACATTCGTTTTCAGATTCCTTAAAGTGTGACTTAAGACGTGGCCATATTTTCAGTAATCTTTCAACAGCTGTGCCTAATGATAAAAATCTGGTACTTACATGTTTTCTTATTTCTTCCCACTCCATTTCATTAGCTTCGAACTGTTGTTGTAAATCAGCACTTCTTTTAGCCGAACGACTGAAATAACTGCAAAACTTTCTACATCGTATTCTAGTTTGTTAGTGGAACATTTAGCTGCATTGTTTAATATGTGCACTGGACAGCCTGCCTTTATAATTTTTTCGTTTTTCGATCTTAGAATTGTGAATATTGAATGGTTTTTGCCAAAGTTGACATTGTCAGCAGAAAACGCAGATACTTTGCTTATGGAAATACCATTTTTTTAAAGAGTTTCCTCTATAATGTTTGACACTTGATTAGAAGATTCATCGTCGTTCTCTAAAAAATTAAGGAGACGATTTTCTATACCCGTTTCGCAGAAAAATCGAATGCATATGGGAAATATTTTTCGATTTTTCATGTTACTTGCATCAGTAGCAATCGAGAAATATAAGTTTTTGCGTTGCAATTTCTTAGGGTTAAATCATAATGTACTGATTGTTCTCTATTAATAACACATATTTACATTTGGCTTTTTTTTAGATTGAGTCAGAACCCGGGAAAAACGCTGTCCCGGTGTGACAGTTGAATTTAATCCTGAAATCCGGGACATTCCGGATAAACCAGGACGTCTGGCAACACTAGTATGTACCTATGTATCTTGAAAAATGCGAAATGTTTGCCAATATCCCACTAATGTGGGATAATAATGATTTTGACCGATTCCTTTTCTCTTGTTCTGTGTTTCTAATGTCACCTGGATTTTTTACGCAGTTACATCGCAGATGATGTTTTCGAACATGTGACTCTTGATAACTGCATTATCGAAAACATAATTCGTATGAAGCAAAATTCGTATTTGTGTTATCGAACAGTTTACTTTTGTAAACTGCTTCTTTTACATCATGCAATTTCAGTTTGCGATTTTTAAGCGCGATAGTGGGGCACGTACATATGTCGTGACAAAATTATTCAAGTTGAAATATTGCACAGTTATCGCCCTTTCGTCGTTGTAAGTTTTCGATATGGTACGATTGAACTATTCTAAATTAAGTGGAGTAAAGAGTGCGGATATATTATGTTTGAAGAAAGTTAACATCCATTAAATATAGCCGTGTTTAAAAGTATGTATCTCTGCAAACCGAAATGAGTCCAAAACTTAAACATGATTCGAAACCGCTTGGTGTAAAAACAGTCTTACTTGCATTTTCGAACATTCGATTTCGAAAATTCATGTTTCCATCGAAATTTTGAAGATAAATCTCTAATCTAAGCTATGTTTTTACAAAGGATTATACAACAACAAACTAATATTCAGTCAGTTAAAGCCTTGAACCAAATTCAAACGCGCCCAATAATAAGATTATTATTTTAAAAAAAAATATCATACGACAAACAGAAAGATTTCTTTTTGTCGGCAAAATGTGTATCGCTATTTATCAATGTTTGCGTTTGTTTGGTCATAAATCGGTAAATTAAAAAGAAAAACTACAAAATATTAATTAGTTTTTCTTAGAATTTTGTTGCTTGATAATTTCAATTTTTTTTAATTGCTCGATTGTCAGTACAGTTAGTTATGGTGGCTGTCCCCAAAATTGTCACCCTATCGGGGATGCTATAATTTTTACCATTGGCGGCAAATGTAAATCAAAGCAATAATTTGCGTTCATGTCTTGTTGACATGTATATTTTGTATATTTGTTTGGTTCACAAATGGCGTAGTTCGCGTAGTTATTGACATTTGCCGCCATTTGCAAAAATTATATAGGATCTTCCGATAGGGTGGCAACGTTTGCACCACAGTTTCGTTAAACTGACAACGCGATAAAAAAATACAAACAAGTCTGCCTAATACTTTTCGACATAAAGTTGTATAAAATGGTATAAAATTACTAAATTGTTTTTAGGATTTTTTAAACTGTTTTATAATTGTTTTGTTTGTTTATGACAGCATAAAGGACGCTTGTTTCACATTCGCTTGTTTTTAAATAAGGTTTTGTTTATAATCCAAAGTCTAAAGTTTCATAGAAGTGATATAAAATTGCTTTGGTTGGGTAAGGTAGTTCCAAAAGCAGACATTAAGATCATAGGACGATCAACAAATAATATGAAAATACCTACTTAGAAATTATTTAAATGGCTGTCTAGTTTAACAATATCTAACTATGGATTAACTTTATAGGTATAAATGTTTTGTTTTGTAAAATCAGTCGAGGTTTTGATAAAGATATACCTACGAGTACATCTCACGCAACCTATACAAATGTTTATACTATAGATATAGTTATATAACTTTCTGAATTTAGACAGCTGTTTAATGTTAAGCAACGTTTAAACATATATCTAAATACAATGCAATGTCACGATTAAAAAATTTCTGGAGAATTCAAAATTCTCAGTGAACAGCTCTCAAAACTTAAAACTTACAAAGCCAATAACATTGAGGTGAAGAAATATCTCATGGCTCGAAGTGACCTCTGTTAGAATTTACAGAAACCGCCTACGTTCCATGTGAAATTGACTCTTAAAAAAAATTATTGTTAACCGATTTCAATGACAATTTGCACACAATGTTTAAGTACTTATCTAAAGTAAACAACAACCTTTTATAAATAATATTTGCACTTGGCGATTTTGATAAATATGAAAATAAAAATAAAAGCCAAATGTTTTGTTGTTTCAAAAATTAGTTTTTGCTTACTGAGAACATAATAATTATTTACCGATTTGCATTAAGCAGCTTCCAAGAATTCACCCCTTTTGAATTCTAATCAAGCATGTGTACAAACATTTTTGTTTTTGTTTATCAAAAATATTTGTATTTTTATTTTGGCGAAATAGCTTTTTAATTTAAAACATAATCCCCCATTGAGATTTAGGGGCAGGAAAACGAATCAGGAAAAAGGTTCTAATGGATAATTTCTGATAATAATTTAACGCATTTTAAAATACAAATGCTACTCTAATCGATGACGAATGATTCACAAAATTTTGTTTACAAAAATATTCGCAATAGAACAATTATTTTTTGTAAAAAATGTATTTAATTATTTTCCTGATGAAAATCCATTTGACACAAAATGGAACAAATCGTTCCAATGATTTGGGTCCCCATTTCTCTCGTTCCACTGACAGAATTGTGGACAAAAAACTTTTTCGTGTGCGTTTCAATCAGGAAAACTTGATGGCAGACTAGAAGTGATGCTTGCCAACTGACATAATTTTGCTGTTTGCTATAAACGACTATCAGGAAAAAATATTCACTTTCATACTGTTTCAAACTTTTCCTGGTGCGTTTTCCTGATCGCTTTAACTGGCTTAACTAAATGATATAACCAGTAGATGACAGAATATGAACACAATGGAATTTCTGTCAAAATATTGAAAACACACAAATTCAATGTTAGTCCGCTTTCACACAAGGCAACTAGCTGCTTGAGATTTTTTATCGTTTTCTTTTAATTGCTTTAAAAATCTCCTGTATTGCACACAAGGAAACAAAATTACAGAAATTTGTTTCCCTTTTCTTTTAATATTTCTTGGTGTGAACGCACACTACATATTATAGTTTTAAAGGGAACGTCAAAAATATATCTTCAAATCGTTGACACCTACTCCACTTTATATATCTGTATCGCCACCGAAGTTTCTGTTATGAGAATTACAGCATTTTCTTTCTTCTTCGCTGGACAGTTCATGTCTTGACAATTCATTTAAGTATGAGAGGTTAACGTGTATGTAAAGCTGTTTAAAAAGATCTGTCCAAAATGCATTTCATGAAAAAAATGTTTTATGATCTGTATTACTTCTGTTTAAGAACAACTAATAAGAATGTTGTACCTATTTGAAGAATTTTAGTACAAAAATGTTTGAAGGGTGCCAAAACAATAGAAAAATCGATGATCGATATCAAAACAAAACCTAAGAGAGAGAGGATACGAGTATTTCATGTCTTTATGAGAGAATTTATATTGCTATATTGCAAGTGGAGGGAATCGTGACCAGTGAGATTTTGTTCACTCTCCTTCATAAACTAATAAGATAAAGACACGAAACCATAAACTAATAACATAAAGACCCGAAACCATAAACTAATAATGTAAAGACCGGAAACCTCTGCTTTCATTTGACATTTGCCTACAGGCTGAAACACGCACACAAGTAAATTTTCTCTTCCTCTTCCTATAGACACATTGATAAAAACGCACACAAGAATGTTTTCTGTTCCTCTTCCTATAGACACATAGACAACACAGCCCAAGTAATTTGTTTTTGTTTTGTTTTTCGATTTACCATCTATTCATGGATAGAGTGACAAAGGTACAAATTCAACAATGTACACAAATGGGTTTTGTGGGGTGAAACGCTCGAAGGTTTCCAATCTTATTATGGCTTATTTGTGCTCTCTTACGTCTTGCCCTTCTTTCCAACGCTTTCGTTTGAGAGCAAGACAGCTGCAAACGGAGCTGCAAGAGTTGGCTAACTTTTTATTTTTGGAAGATTCTTTTTTGACGTTTCACAATCGACTGAATCAAACCACATCGATGAATACTTACATAAAGTTGAAGTGAAGTTCAAGATATTTTCCTATAGCTCAGCTGTCTGCAATTTTTCGTTGTTTTTTGTTTTAAAAATGTTATATGTAATAAGCCTTGTTCATTAACGTATTATAGCGAGTACATAAGGTTATGATCTCTTTATAATCCATCTAAACGCAAATATCTTATTAATTACCTTATGTATCGTTGAATATGAGGAATTTAAGCTAGTGGCGTTTAAAAGGTTAACATTCATAGAAATGTTTTCTGTATCTATCAAAATGTAATTTGACATCACAACACACATGCCAATATCCCTTTTTTAATGGTGGATGTTTATTTTGGGCATATTCTGTGTGGAAACCAGTCTTGACTCGATCTGTTGGAAGTTGAGGTTTATGTAATTTTGTGGTTTCAAAAGTATAGGGCTGGAATTCGACATCTGTCAAACTAAGTTGTTAAACCAATTTTTTTTTTCAGTTAAAAGTCTGACATTTAGGAAAATGGATCGCTTAACTATCGCACAACGCATAAAAATTGTTAAAACCTACTACAAAAATGGTGATTCTGCCACAGCCACATATCGTGATTTAAGAGGAGATTATGGTTTACATAATCGTCCAACTACGCAAGCAATTGGCAAAATTGTGAAGAAATTTGAAGAGACTGGATTGGTTACAGATATTGTAAGGCCTGTGCATCATCGTTTCGCTCGTACCACTGAAAATATCGCTGCTGTAAGTGAAAGTGTTGCCGAAGACCCGAATATATCGATTCCTCGTCGTTCTCAGGAATTAGGACTGTTTTACGGCACATTATGGCGTATTTTGCATTTGGATCTACACCTACATCCATATAAAGTCCAGCTCACACAACAACTAAAGCCAGCTGACCATTCACAACGTCGTAGATACGTCGAATGGGTTCTTGAACAACAGGCGGTGGACGTCGATTTTTTAAACAAAATTTTCTTCAGCGACCAAGCACATTTCTCAGTCGGTGGGTATGTTAATAAACAAAATTGTCGTATTTGGGGTTCTGAGAATCCTCAAGCAATTGAAGAGATATAATGTCAACGTTCAAACTTTATAATAAAAAAGAAATGAAAAAAAAATATATTTTATATGTGTTTTATTTACGTTTACTTTTGAAACCGCAAAATGGATAACCCATTATATTTGTATTTTTTTTGTTGGTTTCCAAACTCTTACTCTTATGTGTCGCAAAGTGAATTCAAGAGAATACGCAATACTTTATTTGACATATAAGCCTGTTATAACTAAATTGTGTAAAAAAAATGTGTATTGCATAAGAATTTACAAAGCGAATTTTAATGAATAAGTCTTATTATACGTAAACCACTTATTTTTATTATTTTCGATTAAAATTATTTTATTATCCAAAAAATGACGTCAAATGTCAAAAACTATTCAGTTTTGTCTTGGACATATACAAAATATCACCTATACGGAATTTTTTGACAGCTATTTAAGTGGCATCACTATTGTGTTCAGCCAATAAAGAACAAACAAAACTAATTCGAGATTTGTTTTAATCTTGACAGGTTGTCTAATTAATTATATAAAAAAGCCATTTACAAAAGTATTCAGCTTAGTTTGTGGCCAATTCTAAAATTGAAAAATTCAAATTCGATTCTTAGAAGCAATCTCAAATTAATTACATAGGTACCTACCTATATGTATGCAAATAATTCTTAAATTGGACATTCACTGGTAATATATTGATGGGATAAAATTAATTTAATCACTTTCAATTCAGTGTACCTACCTAAATACAAATGTGTTGACCTTTATATGCAATGAAATTCATCAGAAACGCATTTTAAATTTAGTCTCTTTCAAAAGAAATTCAAACTTAACTGCGTTCGTAATGTGGTATGGGGTATAGGTATTGTGTGGTTTAGGTTTTATTTTAAATGTTTTGTTTTAATTTGATTTCGAAGCTTAATGTGTACGAAGAATATAAAAAAATATTTCTGCGAATTTTCGACAGTCATAAAGTCACTTAAATATGTTGTTTAATTAAATTTGAATTTTTTTTTGAACAAATGTTGTTACCCATATCTCTTTTTGTTTCTCTGTTCTAGCAATATCCCAACAGAGTCCCTTCAGTTTTTGGGAGTGATATTTTTTTAGTGATATATTTCACTCTACTTTCATTAACATATTTCTATAACAAGCACGATCATACACATTTTCATATTGTAATATTGTCTGAATCGCCTTCTTAATTATTTAGACAAGTGCTTCTTGCGAATAAAAAGATAGACAAACCCTTAAAAATATCTGGAAAATTCGAAATCCTTACAATGCCATAAGATCATTTAAAAAAGTTTGAAATAAAAATAATTAACCTGCAGTTTTGCAAGGACCTTCTATTACTCTTTTTCGGAAGTAGAACCATAAAACCAAAACAGACATTTGGAAAAACCCAATATTTATGAATGAACTATACTTTTACACAAGTTTTTTTGATGTGGTACGTGGATTTCGGTATTATATTTACTAGAAAACCCTTGCCTGCGTTGCTTCACTTTTAAAGTCAATAATCTGAAGGTTTTAATTTTAATTCTGAAATAGGTACCTACCTTATCTATGTATATAGTATATAGTTGGACTTTTCTATCTCTTCTCTTCGTTTATAGTATGTACTTAGGTATATTTTTATTTGTCTTTTGTGACCCTAGTCATAAAAAAATTACTAAAAACAATGTTAAAACTTTATTTTCTTATGATCTCACAGGATTGTTTGGTCACATTGTATTTTTATGCTAATAGAACATTTGATTTCTTTAATTTTCCCTGCGTTTTGCTGGATTTTAACAATTTCTTTATTGGTACATTATTAAATAAATAGAAGTATGAACAATTGAATATCTCTTATATTCAAATAAAACTAGAAATTAGTTTCTGACTCTCAAAGACGTAATTAATTTACCCATTAACTGCCATTGTACTCAATTGAGTACAGTATTTTTGAAAATTCAGTTATATTTTTTTTGTTGAAAATTAGGCTTTAATTTTAATTTCTTTCGATTTGAAAGCAAGCATGGCAATGTGTTTTTGTTATTCGGAAGAATTTAGTTAAGGTTGAAAGCTATTGTCAAACAATTTGGTCGACTTTTGTTTCATGTATTTTTTGTTTCAAACAGTTTTGGCTCCTTGCGGAAGTAAAATGTTAGTTAATATTTAGACTGTCGGCTAATTTGTGAATATCAAATTCTGTTCAATAGATTTTCTGCCAAGGAACTACATTGTGAACGATTTTCATTCAAACATTTTTTTTTGTTCATAATAAGTGGTCCACAAAAGTGGTGTACTCAATTGAGTACACTGGCCAAAACCGTGCTAATTGTTTTTTCACTGGTATTGCAGAGAAATGGGTTTTTTTTAAACAAAAGCTATTATGATGATATTGATGATATTCCGGATGATGGAAATGAAAGAGAAATGAAGGATATAGTGGTTATTCCACTGGAAGTTGATATTCAAAATGAAGGCGAGGATTTATGTGAAGATGACTTGCTTGAGTATCCCAGGAACAGTAGATGTCAAAGTTATAAACGATATTCGAATTACTTATCTAGGAAAAGAAAGCTCAGTCAGAGGTGAATCTCGGGATAATACTCCAAGATGGCCAAAGCATTTGTTTTTATTTTACTGTAGTAGACGAAACTCTCCACTATTTGGAAAATGTATCCAAAGTAAAACAAAAGATAGAATCGGAAAGCGAAGTTCAAATAATTGAACAGTTTTTCGTAGATGAGGCAATGGAATTGTTTGTTGGTACAATGCTTTTTTCGGGATATCATTCCTTACTTCAAGAGTCATTGTATTGTGCTTAGACGAAGACATAATTGCCTTTGGTAACTAACTCCATGTCCTAAATCCTATTTAAAAAAATCAAACATCAATAAAGCTGATAAGATGGCTAAGGTTTGACCTTTGATGAAAATGGTTGTTTTTTTTTCCTGACAAGCTTTCGATTGATGAGGCGATTTTCAAATACTTTGGCTATCATTCTGCAAAGCAGTATATCCCTGGAAAGCCTGTTTAGTTTGTCTATAAGGTGTGGTTGCTTTACAGTACTGATGGATATTGCTATAACTTTGCCATAAACTGCGGTGCCAAAAATGTAAGTTCAAGCAATAAGTGTTTACACTTGGATCTCGAGTGGTGATTGCCTTACAGGAAATAGTAAAAAAAAAAAGTGATCACAGCGTATTCTTGACAATTATTTCACCAGCCATGATTTTACGACTACCTTACGCAGAAAAAGTATTTCGTGCAAATGGTTATATGGTTCGTGACAATAGAAGAAAGAAATGTGGTAAATGCTTGGCCGATTCATTGTTAGCAAATCAAAGTAAATCTCAATCTATTCTCATTTGTCTGGACCATAGCAAAGACTTATATAAATTTAGGTTCATCAACAAAAGCACCAAATAATACAAATTTGCCAAACACTTTGATTCACATTGAAGGAGAATACTTCCCCAAAACTAAATTATAATCAACTAAAATGCCATGTCACAGCAGAGTTCGATGGTGACATATGCTGTTAACTACTCTTTGCATCGACAAGCATGTTGCAAAATATTTCCTAACTATGTAATGAATACCCATATCTGGCCAGTGTACTCGTTTGAGTACACCCCTCAAAATACCAAACTTAAAAAATATTTTTAAAAACTTTGAATTTTTAGTCATAAATATATCTCATTAAACATGATTTTAAAGGTCTTTCATTTATCTTTATTTCTAAGGTGCTTTGTATTTAATGGGTTAAGATTAATTTAAGTATATGTGCATACATAGATATTTCGAAATAATATCCTGCTTAATTCTATAAAATCAATCTTTCACAGAATCGTGGATTGTGCTGTCAAGAGAAGAGATCCTAATTTATGCTTTTCCTTTAGGTTTCAATTTTCAAAAGATATTCTTAGAAACAATTCGAAAACTTCCCACTTGTCTCACATTTTAGCCTTAAGTATGGTTTTCTTTGAAAATGTATGTATGTGATAGTCAGCTAAATAATGGTATTTAATAATGTCAATGTGGGTAGTTGTCGTTCTCTCTCCATCTCAATAAAGTGTAAACATCTTAAACTAAACTAAGAAGTGTGTTGTTTTGAGTGTTTGCCAATTTCATTTAAAAAAAAAATGTATTCCCGAAAACAAAATTATGAACATCGATCAGAACCACATGAATTTGTTTTTGAAGAAAAAAAACTCATATTTTTGTTAGAAAAGCAACAATTTTTTTTAATAGAATACCTACATTATTTTCCTTAACGATTTCGGTGTTTTATGTTATTATTTATCAAACTCATGATGGATTTGATATTTTTTCTTTAGAAAACTGTTTTATTTAAATTAGATAATTAATAGATATTGATATTTTATAAATTTCTTTGATGTTTCTTTGTGGTTTTCCATTGGTACAAAAATTTATTTCTTTTTTGATACAAATCTGCCAAAGTACTGTTCTGTACAATCAGCCCTATTCCGCTATCCGATCCGATCAAATCTTTCAATTGACGTGAATATTTCACCCAAATTAACACTATTTATTTTCAAAGGTATTCTATCTTTTGAGCACAAAGCTTTACTAATATTCGTTTTGTTTAATTCTTAAGAGAATATAATTGTTCAAATTTATTTCTGATCGAAATTTATATACTTTTTGGAATAATTCGTTTTTTTCCGTCGGATAGCAGAATTTTTTTTTTAAATTCATTTTTATTTCATATTAACTTATAACTATCTTAAAGCTAGACAAAAATGTTTAAAACTAGCCTAATTATCAATAACTTACAACTAATTTACTGGCCCTTTACGGGCGCTCTAAACTAATAATAACTCTTAGAACTAATGTCTTTCGACCTAAAAACTATTTTAATTAAATCTAATTATTTTATTTTATTTTATTTTTCCAAGGAAACCAAAAAAAACTTGGTATCTTATCATTTTTTTTTTTTTTTTTTTTTTTACTTATAAACTAAACCAATTAAAACTTATACTATTTAAAAATAACTTCGGATAGCAGAATACAAATATTCACGTGAATGCTTAACAGAATAATGGTCAATTGAATCCTTTTATTGAGCAACGAAAATCAATTTTTTTTGATTATGAATCAAATTCTCAGATCCGTATTTTTCGGTGAATCTACTCTTGTTTTTACTAACACCACTATAAACCCTATACAACTGAAAGCATTCAGTTTGACAACAGTATCAGGTTCACAGAAACAAATATATACGCCAATACCAATAGATAGCAAAAGAAAATTTAATTAAAATGGTGTCCCATTCCACACGAAAAATGTCAAATTGCGCATCAACACTGAACGAATAGACAAATTGTTAAAACAACGTTTCGGATGAACAAAACAAATGCCTATAATCAGTTCTACATTTATTGTATATGATATCAATCATGTTATGCAAATTCAGTTGACAGTTCTGTGGGGATATTTAGTGATTTTGATTCTGTCAAAACTCCGATTTTCACATTTTTTCCAGAAATATTTTTTTGTTTAATCTGCGATTAATTTAATTTATTAATTTATTGTATAGTTAGTACATCAGAACAAAATTGACAAAAGTCAGTTAAATAAATCTATCTGAAATCGTATTCTATTCTCCATAATAAAAAAAATACAAATTATATACCGTCATCTGAATTTAACCAAGAAAAATCCCGATAATTTCGTGCTCACTCATTTTTCTCTTTTTTTTTAACGTTTAAGGAATGTTTCCGATTTTCACTTCACTCTTCAAGAAAACGTCCAAAACTAATTTGACATTTTTATAAATTATAGGTACCTAATGATGATTATGATCATTTAAACAAGAGACTTGATTTTCCATTTCACAAGAAAACGACATTAAAAAGTGGGGAGGTATGTGGCATTCCGGATGCGAAATTATTTTGTTTACTCCGAATTTTCCATATTCTATAGAAATAGAAAATAAGCAGTAATAAAAAAGAGTAACTCCGAAGTCCGAACAGTCTATTAATTGATAACCACACACAGATGAGAAAATAGGTATCTACACTCAATTCTTTCTCATCTGTGTTGATAACGACATTGATTGTTAAATAATTATGTGCATAAGTTGGTTCATATTATGTAGCTGTCAATTTTGGCAGGTTTAACTGACGTAAAACAGTACTGGCATTTAATCGTTACTTCAAAATGTCACTTCTATTGTTTAGAACTATTTTTGTTACATTCTCACGTTCTCCTCAAAAGTGTTAGAAATTATATAACCTAGATATGAATTAAATCCTTTCGGGCCTTAATATCATTGGCCTATCGAAACGCAATTATGTTTTAAAAACAAGGCCAGGAGACCTAAGTACCTATACAAAGATATCTACCTAATTTCTGTTTCGATCGGTGTCAGAATGGATTTGTTTTGCGAATCGAAATCAATAACGCGTTCACACAATACATTTATCGATTGTTCTTACATTTCATTCCACACACACAATAAATGGCAGGGTCAATATTTTTTTTTTCATTTTAAATTCATAATGTTCCGAGGTAGGTAGGTACCTCTATAAGTACATGAAAGCCACTCAATAAAGAAAAAAAATACTACAATACCTTCATCTATTGCCAACCTATAAGAAATTCTATAATACACCATCTGTCCTTCAGTACAGCTGTCACATTTTTTTTTTAAATTTTAAAATACCTCTGAACGCAGTAAAGTAAGGTCAGCAGAAGCCAAGCCACCCATGAAACTCAATTCAGCTGCCAGAAAGAAAAAACATCATTTTAGATCTCCCGGTAAAAGCATTTTGTGTAGATAGGTAGGTATTCCTTTAATCTAAAACTATTGAACAAATAGGTACACCCATCTTTTAAACTGCCAATTTTTAACAACTACCTACAACCTACCTATTTCAATTGTCGGTATGTATGAACATACATATTTGCATTGGAAAAAAATGCCAATGAAACAATAAATTCTAATTTGTTTATAACTCACACAGTAGTAGGTACCTATATATGTAATCCATTCATTAAATTTCCAATAATTATGTTGCTTACAGATAGGGACCTATACCTACCAACCTGTTTAAAATTCAAATGAACCCATCTATAGACACTTCACACATTTCTATTTCTTTACCTCCTTATAATTCCATCTCCGGCTTTGTAGTTTTTCCGATAAAATGTAGGTAGGTGAAGACTTTGACCTACCTGTATATTCTGGGAATCACCGTACATACCTATCAAGAACAAAAAAACAATAACGATGAATAGGTAGGTTAGTAAATTAATTTTGACATCACTCATCGATTTCTGTGCTATGCGTAATCATTTTACTTTTAATAAATTGTATTACCTACTGCACAGGTATTATGTATGTATTTCCAAATTTAGCATGTAGGTACGTAATTTTAAATATCAGATCATTTTGAATTTACCTTAAAAACCACAAATTCACTCCAATAGTTAGTCAAAGCGAGTAAGGTGAATCATTTACGATTGTCATGTGATTGTCGCTTCGCTGTCACTTAAACGATCTGACCAAAAGTCAACCTGTCTAGTCTAGACGCGTATAAAGTCCGAGTTTGGCTTTGTAGGTACCTACTTCCATACATTCATTCGTATTACTTTTTACACATGCCCCCCTTTTTTTAGAACAAGAAATAAAACGATATATGTGACATGTGGTGCATGTAACTCCATCTGTCGGTTCTAAGTTATGACAAAAGCAAGTAATTGTATGAATCACATGTAGTAGGTAGATTGGATGTTGGATCTTTGAGGTACATAATTTGCGAAATTAATTTTGTATAGTTGTTTTTTTTTTGTGGTGAATTTGCGATTGTGACATCACTTGAAAATAATACGAACCATTGTCGTTCGCAGGGGCTAGACGCCAGATCTGTTTTTCTTTGAGCAGAGCAGATGTGTCACCATTTACATAGTAAACAAACAATGATGGGAGAAAGCAAATAAAACACTAACTACAAACAAACATTTGAAAAGCTGGGAGGGATCCAAATCCAACCAAACGATCCGATTCTGTTTCCATTGAATCGTGCACGGCTTTGTTATCTTCATTTATTTCTATCTACACTATTCGCCACCAGGGCCAGACCTTGGTCAACAATCTGCTCTGGCTCTGGCTCTGCCTGCAATATATTAAACAGAAACTCACTACTCACACATTTTTATTCAAAAGAAACCCCCTCCCATAGTATGGCATTATGATGGCAGACGGATTCGGTTTGTTTTGTGCCTTCTGCTGGGCTGGAAGAGCGCCAGTCAATTCAGTGTATCTCAATTGCTCGAGTCGAAAAGACCTCCATGCGCATGCATTCGAGCTGTAGAAAATTTAACGCAATAAAGACACTTTGTTTGTATCTCTTGGTCGCTGTCGGGGTTCATATTAACAACATATACCTACCTATTCGTGGAAAAATATTTTAACGAAATTCATTTTTAAACGGAACTGATCGTGGCGGTGGAAATTTCTAAGAATTAAGGTGTGTGTGTATATGTGTTTGGGATAATTTTTGGATTGTATTCCAAGAAATAGATGTCAAAATGTTATGATAAAAATTAAAAAAAAAAATTATTATAGGTACTTACCTATTGAGAAAGAAATTAAAATCTTGTTTGTAGATTGTATTTAAAAAAAATAGTCTGTGTATGTTGTGTACCTATCTATCTAACTCCGTGTATATGGCCCCATTTTGAAATGTGGCTTGCATCTTTTTGCATTCTTGGAAAAAAAAATTAAGTTGTGCGTGTTGGAAAAATGAATTTTAAAGTGAACAAAAAAAAATTGTTTAGCTGTGTTTTCACTATGGATTTGTTCATCGGTTATTTGGATTTATTTTCCCTGAAAACAAAAATCTTGGATTACCTATTTGAATTTATTTAGGCACATATCTACGCAAATATGGATTATAGCAAATTCAGCAGAAACTGAAACGAATTTCATCTCTATAACTACCTATATTTCTGCATAAATTTACCTATGTATTATATCTTCTTTAGGATACCTACGTAGTTTTTGTGTTGGGAACTCAATTTAAATTATTGTTTCGTACATAATCTCGGCTATGTTTACTAATTAACACGAATAACGGGTTTTTTTATTTTATTTAATTTTTTTTTGTCAATTTAGAAATAGTATAGGTACATTTTTTGGATTAAAAAATTATAAAAATACGTAATACTCGTATCTCCTATCTACTATAAGAACTTAAATAATATGTACCTACCTAATTTGGATTTGTTTTAGTGCAATATATTATCCTACCCAAAAATGAAAGTACTGTATTAAATTAATATGAACTACATATGTATGTAGGTACCTATTACTTGACATAATTACCTATCTACTTCATATTTATGACGAAAGGTTCATATAACTACCGGGGTTAAATTTAGGATTTGGCCCTAAGAAACAAAACTATAATTTCCCTAACCTACGTTTTTAATGTACCTACCTATCTACTCCATATTCCTTAAACAATTTAATTATTGTAGCTGAAATTTTGCTTCCTACCTGTTGTGTTTAATGATTAATTTTTGTTAAGTGGCGCCCAAAGATTCCTAATTGTCAATCGAATATTTTATTGAAATGAAAGTATTAGTCTTTTAATTCTGCTTCTTAAGTCATCCGAATGCGACAGATGTAAAGTAAGTAGGTGTGTAATGTTTGCACCTGCCTATGCTTGTTAAGAATGATTTTTACTGCCAAAATATGTAGGTAGGTTGGTACCTAATATTGGACAAGTTTTGCATTTGAAAAAAAAAAACTGATTCGAAATATTGATCGAACTTACTAGAATAGAAATTAGATATATGACATGAAAAGAAAAACGGATCCCGCAATTCCGGCTGTTTTTCTATCAGTAGATTTTCTTCAAACTTTGTTTCTTAAGCGTTTTAGGTGATTACCTTGATTCCGTTTTTACAGCTTTTTTAGCCTTAAAAACAACGGTACCTGCCAAGCAATTTCTTGTGTCAAAGAAAGTAAATATTATAGCGAGTTTTATTCAAGAAAATATCTGCCCTTTCTGACAAGAGATTTCATCTTTTTGAATTTTGAGAGTTTCATTCCAGCAAAAAGAGCAATTCTAGATCAAATCTTAACACGAAAGATCTGATCTGTGATGGGTTGGCAGATTTGATCTGAATGCACAGATGCATGTAAAACATCTTTTCTGTCAAACATTAAATGGAAAATATTTTGTTAATTTGTTGTGAAATTGTGACAATCCGTGTTAAAAAATAAAGAAATAATAGATGAAGAAGTTAATAATTCATATTTTATAATTTCAATGGAGTTTTTGATTGCTTCGTCTTCGTCTTCCTCGTCATCTGATGATTTTCAGGAATGTGTGTATCAGTTATGCTCCAATCCTACAATTTAATCTGGAAAAAAGTTTAATTGAAAAGATCAAATTGAAATTTGAATGAAATTCGCTATTCAATACGACCAACGATTTTGGTATAAAAAAATATGCCCGAACATTTTTTTTTACATATTTCGTTATTAACGGTACCTGCCAAAGAGGCATATTTTTGATTTTAAACCATTTCATCACCGACTTAATGGATGTCGATCAAAATTTTTGTAAACATGGGTCTCCACGAGCTAGATTTTCTAGTACGCTAGGTCGCATTCTATGAAAATTGCTCAGAGACCACAAATGGCATACTATAAGAAATTTCATACTACACATTGCTCTGCTCATAGCATTCTATCGATAGTATACTATTTGTATTTTTATTTTTGAGTAGGTGTAGGTATCTACTTAATTATCAAATTAAATTAAAAATAAAAAAACCTAAAGAAATTTTCTATATATACAAAATAAGTAAAAAATGACTTTAAAAATATATTTAGCTGTTTCTGCTAAAATAAAAGCAAGATACGTGCATTATATTCTTAATAGGGTAGATGAATTTTTACATAAAACATTAAATTAAAAAAAAAGAACCCTATTACAAATTCATCTATAATAATAATTATATCTATATATAATAAATATCGTTCAAAATTCCTTCTTATCGTTACGTTGTGATTACGATTTACAATACCTATGTTAGATACTCGTTTACTTTTAACATCGTTTTGCTAGCCGCCCGTTTCGTAAAATAGACCCAGATTAATCAGGGTCTGGGTCCTATCCAAATCTACTAACCAGATAGTTACCGTTGGGACACAACACACAGCCCCAGATTGTTTGGTTCTTTTTTTTTTTTTTGTGGATCGTACCTAACGACCAGGGATATTTTTTTAGCCTCAAAAAATTGTTAAATTTATTTAGAAACAAACATCAATTTTAAAAGATTTTTAATTTTTTTTTTGTAATTTGTAGATAATAATTCATTTCGAAATTACTTTATCAAATAAATTGTTATAATAAGAACAAAAAACAATATTTAGCAAAACTATATTTGCCTTAAAAAGACACTATTACTGTTTTAATCTTCTGTACTTCTTATGAAAGAATTTGTTTATAGCACTTAGAACCAGGGCAGCCAGAAATCGTGGTTTTCATATTTTTTGGACCAAACAAATATTTTCAAATCATTTAAAATCATGTTTTTAATCTAAAATTTTATAATCGCTTCCTAAAAATCATGCCTTACCTACCCTACAATCATAGTTAAAGTGGAGCGTTGACAACAATCAAAAATATATATATTATTCGCAGATAATAATTTACACAAGTCAGCAAATTCAAAACAGAATGAATTTTCAAAATTTCATATGGAATAAATGGCACACTCCGAAGTGCAAATCGTTTAAAAAAACACCTACACAAAATCACCGATTGATTTAAATTATTCGACTATTCGATTTTTTTAATGTTACATATGTATGTACATTTTTATTTTTCAAAATGACTTGTTTATTTTTTCACAGGAAATCGTTTTTTCTAGCAACTAAACGTACTGAATAACCCACCAAGTTTAGACAATTATAAATTTGAAAACTTAATATTGTTAAACAATATTTATTTTGACAATCAATTAATAAAGATTAAAAGAAAATTAGTTAACTGTGTATTTAAGTAAACGGTGATTTTTTAAGAGCTTGGTTTTTGAAAATTCAATAAAACACAGAAACTTGTAAAAAGTGAATGAAATTTTTATTTGGATCGATAAATCAATTTCTGCCATTTACTTTTTAAAAATAATTTCAACTAAATGTTGCCCGCGGCTACGCTTCAGGTGGTCCATTCTGAAGGTCCAATTTTGGCTAACTTTTCAACACATTTCGGCCGGAATCTCACCAATGACGCGTTCAATGTTGGCTCTCAAGGCAGCAATCGTGTTTGGCTTGTCCCCATAGACAATAGACTTAACATAGCCCCACAAAAAAATAGTCTAACGGGGTCAAATCACATGATCTTGGTGGCCAATTGACTGCGCCAAAACGTGAGATCAACTGCTCACCAAATTCGCCTCTCAATTGATGCATGGTTTCGCGTGCAGTGTGGCATGTGGCACCGTCCTGTTGGAACCACATGTCGACCGAGTTCAATTCTTGCATTTTCGGCAAAAAAAAATCTGTTATTATCGAACGGTACCTTTCTCCATTGACCGTAACCCTGCGGCCTTCATCGTCCTAGAAGAAGTACGGACCAATGATGCCGCCTGCCCATAAACCGCACCAAACAGTGCATTTTTCGGGATGCATTGGTAGCTGCTGAATTGCCTCTGGCTGCTCTTCACTCCAAATACGGCAATTCTGCTTATTCACGTATCCATTTAGCCAAAAATGAGCCTCGTCGCTGAAACGGACGTAGCTTGCGAAACACATTTTTCACAGAGCACGAATTTTGATAATAAATTTCAATAATTTGCAAACGTTGTTCAGGTGTAAGTCTATTCATGATGAAATGGCAAGCAATACTGAATCGAAATGTCAAATGTTCGTGGAATTTGTCATGTGTGATCTGTCAAAAATATAAACGTCAAAAACCAAGTAGCAAAAAAATCACCCGTTATTAAAAATAAAACTGCTTACGAATATAAGTCTAAATTCAAAACTGGAGAAAATCCCCAAGCCCAAGTAGTGAAACAATTTTCTAATGCGTAGCGTAGGTAATCCAATAAAATTTAATATAAAAATGCTATACTTATGTATGTACATATGAATAAATTTGTTCATAGTACTCGGTTGTTTATCAAATTTAATTTATTATCTTCTACTTAGAACGTAAACAACCTTAAGCTTTTACTTAGAAATGTGTGTCTTTCTATTGAATTGATGTGATTAAAATTCCTTGAATGATAAAAAAAATGTTTATTCTACATTTTCAGGGAATGTTGTATTGTCATTTGTTGTCATGCTTTGAAAATTGAATTAATTATGTTAAACATAGCCAGTCCTATTTAATAGAATGTTAAAAACAGATGAATAGTTATGCAGTGTAGGTATATATGGTTTATGTAGCCTCTATGTGACCTTGCATAAATTCGTATTTAGAAAATATTTATCCACATATGTGCATGCGTCCAAAAATGTACTAAAAAGAGGAAATATAATTCAATTTTGCTGTCATGATAAAATCAGCTGTTTGTCATAAAAGAAAACAATGGGGGCGTTCACACAATAACTTTCTGTTGCTGTAAAGCGTGCAAAAGCACAACTGATGGAAAAAAACTATTCTCATGAAAACTATCTTGAGTTATCAAAACAAATTGGGTACATTCAGATGTCGGTACGATAGCCTATCTAAGATATGTTAGTATCCAACATCGAATAGGTTAAATTTGCATGGGTTTGTGCATGTTTTTGACATTTCTCATGGGATACAAAAGTATACCAAAGTTTTTCGGATAGCTTAAGACTTTTTTTCCGCAGCAGTTGTTTGGTCATCAGCTGTCTTCTTACATGGGAATACAACAACACCAACCTATCCGGATAGCTATAGTTCGGTTATTGAATGAGGCCATTTGCAATATCTAGCTATCCGAGAACAAATGTATAGAACAGCTGACTGCAAACTTCATTTGGTATGCGTTTGTTCTGATTTTTTGACAGCTTTCAGCTAACCTATCTGATTCGTTCAGGATATAACATACATATCTAACTATCTGGATAGGTTGGTGTTGTTGTAATCTCGTGTAAGATTACAGTTGATGACAGTGACATAACATCTGCTGTCAAAAAATAAATCTCAAGCTTTGGTGTATTTACTTTTGCATCCCATGAGAAATGTCAAACACATAACCACAAATCAATACAAATTAAACCTATCCAATTTTGGTTGTTCAGGAACTTGAATGAATACTAATTTATCTTAGATATGGTATCGTACCGAGACATCTCAATGCACTCATTCAATGTGAATGTGGCCTCCTTTATTGTCGCTGCTGAGCTACAAGCGGAACATTTTAATAATTTTAAGCATATAGCTATTCTTTGCAAATCTGTATTTTTCTTTTTGTTTTAAGTCTTTATTTCTAAGTTTCATTGGACTGAATTGTTTTGTGTACAAATTCTGTACAGAGATTCCTGATCGCCAAAAACATTGCCATTAAAAATCAGCCATTTTTTGACATATCTCATCCACTTAATCTACCTCAAAAATAGAAGCAACAAATATTGGACACGGTCAGATTCAGAATAAATAGCCAGCTGTCAAAAAAAAATACCTTTAAACTATAGGGAAACTTTTATTGGAAAATAATTGGAGAGCTAGTGATGTGTCAGAATTATCTGATTCAATTATCTACCAGTTAAACCTAACATGCAACTGACTTCTCAAGTTTTTTTGGACTAAGGTGTGATGCTGCAATTTATTCAAAAAAAAACTGTGTTAACACCTTTATTATTAAAAGTAATCTTTAAATTAAGAACAAAATAATTATTTTAGGTAACTGGTTTTTTGAATTCCTAAAATACCAACTCTGGACATTTTTAAATGTATCACATGTTTGTTTTGAAACTACTAGAAATATGAATAATAAAATACTATTCTAAAAGCCTATTATTTTATTAACATTTCAACGACAACAAACACTGTAATATCCTCAACATTTTGTCATTAAACAATTACTCACCTCAACAGTGTTTTTTTTTTAATTTCATGCATACATAATTAAATTAGCATTACCGAAACTCTTAACATCATAAAGTCATATTTATTAATCCATAAGTGTCACACTTGTCAAAATACTTTTAAATTTATGTTTTTTTTTTCCCACTCTACAATAATTTTTAGCTGTTGTTTTTTTTAAGTAGGTATCAATATCATTATCTATCTCGACATCGCAATTTCATTTTCACCTCCTACATAAATAATTCCTCTTACTTTCATAATTTTTAGTGTATTTCCTTTCGAGCTCCTACATTTCCCCTATTTTGTTTATTTATGACAGTCTACATTTTCCCGTCACGTAGCGTCGCACACATAAGACACACCATACCCGTCTTAAGTAGGTGTCAGAGATGTCATCGAAACCATTGCCAAAAATAGACGTGCACATTAACGTACCTACATAAAAACTTCCAAAATGGAAAAAAAGTATTTATTTCCGATATGATTATATTGTACCTATCTGAAGAAGCGGAAGTGGTGTCATTGAATTTCATCACAACTTGCGTCGGTTGGTCATCTTGTTGTCAAACTGTTTCCAAAGCCAAAACGGAAACAGATACTTAAAACATTATTGCATCTACTTAATACCTACATACATATATATGTATGTTTGTTTCTTTACCAATTTTAGAATTTCCGTTAACCTTCATTATTTGTGCAAAGGTAAATACAAATTCTTATTGTTGGCTCTGTGGGCCCCACATAATGTGTTCAATTTTGTTTGACAGAAAGTACCGTTGAATGGGGTTTAATATTTTGCTACCATCTGTTTCAAAATGGTCACGTTACGTAAACAAGCACATCGAAACCGTTATTTTAAAAAACCTTTTTTTGATAAGACAAACACAATCTACATCTTCAGTAGGAATTAATTAGTTTTAATTGAGAATAAGTATGAATGTATGTTTGTTGCTAGGTAAGGTACGTGGATGTTCTTTTAAATTCAGCATGACTTAAAGTAGTTACTACAACGTGAGGTACTAAATTACCATTATCGATTTGAGTGGCGGTAATGTAATATAATTAATTTTGTTTCTATTGACATAACGAAAGGTAATCTGTTTTTACATAAAACAGATAAGATCGTTTTGTTTGACAGATAATGTTTAGTTTTGTTTCCGTATTTCTCAATAAATTTGCTCGTAAACTTGTTTAAACATTCTAAATTGCTATGGTGTATAGTTAGCAGTAGACTACAACTTGATTGTTTATAAAACATAACTGACAGATTCAAATATTTAACTATATACAATATAATGTCATTTTCGATTGGCTGTTCGGAGTTTATTTATTAAATTTACTCTTTATTTACTCCTTATGTTCTTTTCTTATAGAAAATAGTAAATTCAGTGTAAGAAGAGTGGTTCCGAACATCAAATCGAAAACAACGACTTAACTTTATTGTGAATTGAAATTACTCATCGCATGAATTCAAATTTGGAAATCTACAGCCCTATTAATAAAAAAACGCTTAGTCCATGGACTTACAAAACCATGGAATACGAGTTAGACCAAGGACTAAAATTTACTATTTATAAAAAATCGATCAAAATCTACTACAATAAGTATCAACTCTACTTCTCTTTATTCTATGTCCCTGTAATTTTTTTTTCTTAAATGTCAATTCTTAGTCCATCACTAGAACACCGTCTTCGATGGTCTAGCGAAGGACTAAGTTGGTAAACGTCACATATTAGAAATTGTGTTTTATTAATAGAAATTCGCACTTAGACCACGGAATAAATCCTAAACCTTCCCTAGTCCATGTTTATTAATTTGGGTTCTAATGTTTTTCGATTGGCTGTACAGAGTTGCTCTGTTTTCACTCCGTGAATGAAAAAAATCTGAGTAAAAAGAAAATTGGAAAGGACATAAATTCGACAATGCTCCGAAACCAGGGCGAATTTTTTTTGACAGCATTAAATCGATTTTGTTTAGAAATAATTGGATTCACTGGGGACGTTCACTTAGTTATTCTCAGGTATCTAGAATAACTTTCTGTTGTTGTAATGCGTACAAAAGAACATCTAATGAAAAGACAGCTGTTCTCATGAAAGCTAACTTGAGTTATCCCAACAAAATTGGAATAACTAGCTATCTGAGAACAAATGTATAGAACAGCTGACTGCAAAATTCATTTGGTATGCGTTTTATTCTGATTTTTTGACAGCTTTCAGCTAACCTATCTGATTCGTCCACAGATATACTCCGATAGCTCAGTATCGGAGATAACATACATATCTATTAAGTGAGTGAACGCCCGCATTCAAAAATCGAACCATATCTATATGGTTGGGTTGTAGTTGTTGTAATCCTATGTAAGAACACAGCTGATGACAAAACAGCTTTTGCCAAAAAAAAATCTTAAGCTATCAGAAAAACTTTGGAATACTTTTGTATCCATGATAAATGTCAAAATCATATTCACAAACTCATACAAATGTAACCTATCCGATGTTGGTTGTTCAGGAATTTCAGTGGGAACTAACCTATCTAA
The DNA here is from genome assembly GCA_910595825.1 of Philhelius pedissequus. Taxonomy (NCBI): domain Eukaryota; kingdom Metazoa; phylum Arthropoda; class Insecta; order Diptera; family Syrphidae; genus Philhelius; species Philhelius pedissequus. The sequence goes on along the minus strand of OU343163.1, from coordinate 11,345,002 downwards.
GATAGGCTATCGTACTGACATTTGAATGTACCAATTCTATTGTATTCAGAAAAAAATCGAATGTTTGGTTATGTAAGGAATTCGACATAATTTAAAAAATTCAAGATCTCCAAAGCCAATCAAATGACAAAGTTGGGGTTTGTTCCCATTCGAAAACCATATACACTCTTTGTTTTTAAATATATTTACTAATGGTATATAATGTTTAAATGAAGTCCAAATCTGAATTAAAGTTAAAAAATTGCTTAAACATGAAAAAAACTAATCTTATATACTTTTCTTTTTGTATTACAGATTTAAAAAAGAAATGCCTCAAATCTCGGATTATTGGAGACGACAGAGAATTCTACCATATTTAGCAATTGCGGTATTAAAAATAGTCTCTATTGACTTATAGTAAATCTAATGGGGCACCGTCTCAGTAAAACGACGATAGCCGATGGTTTAAACGTTGCGGCAAATGACAAGAAAGCGAAACGTTCTTTAACAAATAAATCCACCTATGCCGATAAAAGCATTTCTAAAAGAGAATCTTATAATACCTCATCACTGAATCTCGAGTCAGCGGGTCCTACAATAAAAGTCATCACTGACTCACAAACAGTTCGCTTAGAAACTCGCAGTGAAACAAGTTCCTCATCTAACGGTTCCAGACAAATCATTATAAAAATACAACTTTTAGCCAAAATGGAATCGGGTGAAAATGATACAACATCATCGTCAACAGAAACGGAAAGTAATAATAATAATCTAAATGTTGAGCGTTCAAATCTGACAGTAAATGCAATTAGTTTTCAAAGAAATATCGCTTGCGATCATGGAAGTGAGGTTAAACTGAATAATTTAAATGGCGGATCTTCGATTATTTCAAAAATTAATAATAATAATAGTAGTAATAATAATTTCGTGAGTAATTTTACTGTTGAAGATAACAGTGATGAATTCCGAGACGAAAAAAATTTACAGAATTTAAATATAGTGGTGCAGCAATTGGGAAATAGCCAGATTTTAAATAATGCCACCGATATTCGGCATGGTAGTAATAACAATGATAGCACGAGTAATCGGAGTAGTACGAGTAGCAGTGAATTCAGTGATGCCAATGCAGAGTTATTTGAAGAAGAACCAGCGATATCAATAGGAGCTACAGCGGTCGCGGCGGCAATGTGTGCTGAAGGTGGGTTATTTTTTTTTTTACTAGGTATGTTCTTAGTTATGTGGTATTCCATTTGTACAAGAATTCAAATCTTTTTTGATACAAATCTGTCAACACACGGATTTTGACATTTAAATCTTTTTATTGGCCAATTCTGAATCGATTTTGCAGATCCGTATTATTCGGTAAATCTACCCGTTTTCACTAATGTCGTTTTCATTTTGAGTTTCTCTTTTTTCACTGCTTATATTATATTCCTACAGGAAATGAAAAATTCTGAGTACAACTCCGAACAGCCAATCCAAAACGACAACACTACATTATTAATAATTAAGAGTATTATATCGATTTCGATTGACAGTTAGGTGATAACTCTTTTCACTCATTACATTCCATTCCTGTAGAACATAGACAATTCGGAGTAAAAAGAGTAACTTCGAACAGCCAATCAAAAACGACATTAGGAGTAATCAATCAAAAACGATAAGCAGTAGATTAGAGGAATTATTTATAGTTTTACAACTACTAGTTTCACAGATACGAATATCAAAACAAATAAAAAAAATCAAGTCAAATAGCGTTCTATTCGCCACGAGAAACGTCAAATGGGGTATCAAATTCTGAATTTACCAATGGAAAACCTCATTAGACGTTTAACATAGACATATGGATTTAAATTTTGTAGTTTCATGAAAAGATATTGTTGCAAATTTGGCATTTGTTAAATACCAAATGTGAAACATGTATGCACTCATTCTTTTTTCTGTTTTGTCAGAAGTTTTTTTAAAAATGGTTCAATTTTGACAGTTTTATAAACTTTTTTTTCTTTTCAGATTGTAAAAGTCATTGTTGCCGCCAAAAAAAGTCCCCATCATCCTCCGCTTATCCTTCCAAATGGGTGTACTGCAAATGCACATGTGCCGACGTTCTGAAAAAAATTCGCCCTGGTTGCAGCAAAAAACAGAACCAAACTCCATCAAACCAAATTTCTGAATTGCAAACGCTCGCGACTGCATTACCCAACTCAAGTGAATTGCCACCTAGCAACCATTTGGCGCTTTGGTCACCTGGAAGTGATGTTATCATACCTTTTGCTTCACCGCAAATTGTTGTCGTCCAATACCCAACCGCTTCCCATGTCGCACTAGCACCTATTACTAATCTAGACCAACATGCTATTAGACTGATGACCGGAGATCTGGCAATACCAAGAACTCCAGAATCATCCAGCTCAATGTCAGTATCACCGTGTTCGACGACGTCATCAGCAACAGCGCCAAATGGACCCGTCGTGCACTCACAAGTCGATTTCATGCATTGGCTGGTGCCAGACTTGGAAAAAATTACCAAATCTACATATTATTGGGGCAAAATGGATCGCTACGAGGCTGAAAGACTATTGGAAGGAAAGCCAGAAGGAACATTTCTACTAAGAGATTCAGCACAGGAGGAATATCTTTTTTCTGTGACGTTTAGAAAGTACGGTCGTTCATTACATGCGAGAATTGAACACTTCAATCATGAATTCAGCTTTGATTGTCATGACCCTGGTGTTTTTACAGCCCCCACTGTCACTGGGCTCTTGGAGCACTATAAAGATCCTACCATTGTTATGTTCTTCGAGCCGATGCTGACCTATCCTCTCCACCGAAATAAAACTTTCTCACTCCAGCAGCTGTGTCGAGCAACAATTGTCAGCCGAACCACATATGACGGCATTTCCGAACTCGAAATTCCCATCCGACTAAAGTCATACCTTAAGGAGTACCACTACAAGCAACGAGTGCGCGTCAAACCCTTCGATGAATCCTTTTATAGCTGTACCTAGTCTATTTGTCCGTACACCACGTGTTTAATTTAAAAAAAAATAAAAATAAACCTACCAGATACAAGGAAAACACACAACAATTACCGTTAACAGCATATATAAAACCAAAAAAAAAACTGCCCCCGTTTGACAATTGCATTATGTAACAATGCCATCGCATTTCGCAGACATAAATCTAAGCATAAAATAAATCCCCAGTGATGAAAGTATTTATTAAATTCCATAAAAATTTACCAAGCTTAAAAGCTAGTAGTTTTGTTATTTATATATAAAAAATGTATTGAGCCACAAAAACCGCCATTTTATTTGTTGGCAAAGCAGAGCACAGTAGTTTATATTCTAATTTAAATGGCGGTTTAAGGTCAAATTAACAAAACAAAAAATCTGTATTATATTTTAAAATTAGGAACATTAATATTTAAAAAAAAAGTAAGATACAAAATTTACACACATACATATATTAACAAAATTTAAAAAATAAATGCACAAAAATTTAAGAATGTACATCAAATGTAAATAATTTCATAGTAGTTCTCTCATTTTTCGTTACATTATTTTTAAATTTGTTGTTTTTTTTTATTTTGTGGAAACCACACATTATGACTTGTTTTATTTTGCATAGAATAAGATTAAATATATAATGTACGTTTATATTTAATATAAATTTTTGTTGGCAGTGCCAAAGTTATTATTTATAAGTTTACTGTATTTATTTGGTAGTTGAATATAATTATGGAATTAACGGAATATTTATGAAATTAAATATAATCAAAAAATTAAATTATTTATACATATTATATATATATATAAAACATATATTGAAAACAAAATAATAATAGGAAAACAAAATATATAAAGAAAACCAGAAGTGGAAAAAATAAACAAACCTAAAAAGAAGAAGTAATAGTTAAAACAAAAATAAATTACGGTTTATCTTCTGAAAACATGTATTAAGCTTTCTTCTTAAATGAATCACGAATACGAATATTAACAAGGTTTGTATTTGCATCAATACTGTTTTTTTTTAAATTTAACTACATATATGCCTGTAAGACCTAAGTTCTTTTAAATGCAACCTGAATTGCACGGCACTAGTTAGAAGAAAGACAATGATAGGAAAGATTTTTTTGTTGGCACATTGGATATGAGAACCAGGTATTGACTATCTCATTTTAACCCATCGAACCCACATGTCTAAGTTAGCAATCAAACACTTTATCCACTGCGCCATTGCCACCCATGCTGTAGTCATGAACGTCAAAAATATGCTCAACAACGATCGAATTGTATTCTATGTATGTACGGGGCTTTCATAAACTTCTGCCTAACTAAGCGCTAGGTTATAGCGAGTTTCATTGAAAATTCAAAGATCTCTGAAAATTGAGATTTGATCTTTTCAATGAAAATTGTTTCCATATTTAATTGTAGTATTGGTGAATGACTGTCACACACATTTCTAAAAAACATCTTCATCATCACTTCTTCATCACATTTCCACTAAATTTAAAAAATTCTAAACTATAAACTTCTTCGTTCATTATTTGTTTTTTTTTTTCATTATTTTTTTGCACGGATTGGCACAAGTTCACAAGAAATTAATAACAAAATATTTTCCATTTGATGTTTGAGAGAAAATCGGCCCTATCGAGGTAACCGTCCGGAGATGAATTCTCTCCGATTTACTACGAATCGGAAATTATGTCCGACGAAATTCAACGCATGCCATTTGTATGCGATGAAGTACTTTTAGATCAATTCTCTTCACTATTTGTCTACTTGCCGCAAACTCTCAAGTTGGCCAACTCTTGAGTTGGCACAAACTTGAGAGTTGAGTGATAAGTTGAAATCTGCTTTTCTTCACTATTTTATATCTCAACTCGAGAGTTGAAATTTGAAAGTTAGCCAACTTGAGTTTTTAAAAAATTCCCTGGGAAATGTGGTTTCAATTCTGTTTGCTAAAGGTTGATGTGAGACGCAAATCCGCAAACATATGTATATAATGTTAGTTATTCTTATTTAATATGTGAAGCAAAGTAGTCCTCTTAAAAGCTGCTAGCTGAATCAAGGCTAGACATTTTAGAAAAAAATCAAGGCTAACCCCTTGCAAAAAAATTACATTTTCAACAATGTTCCCCAAACCCATCAATATATACATCAAAAAGGATAAAATGTATCTGCGGCATCTGGTTCTTGAGATATTTCAATTCGAAGTTATTTGCTTGATTTTCCACCCGACTGAATTTGGCTTGCTTTGGGTGGTGATATCTCCGCAATTAAACCCCGCAAAAATCTGCGAGTGCCAGTTCTCGAATAAGAATTCACAGACCTTTCCATTGGTGTGCAACTTGTTGTACAATTCTGGACTTCACTTTTTTCGACATTTTAGAAAAAAATCAAGGCTAACCCCTTGCAAAAAAAAATTACATTTTCAACAATGTTCCCCAAAACCATCAATATATACATTAAAAGAAAGGTCTGTTCAATACTTATCCACAGCTGAGGACAAAAAGTATCTGCGGTATCTGGTTCTTGAGATATTTCAATCCGAAGTTAATCGCATGATTTTCCACCCAACTGCATTTGACTTGCTTTGGATGGTTATATCTCCGTAACCAAATCCCGCAAAAATCTGCGGCTGCCAGTGCTTGAATACGATTTCTCAGACCTTTCCATTGGTGTGCAACTTGTTGTTCAATTCTTGACTTCACTTTTTTCGAAATTTTAGAAAAAAATCAAGGCTAACCCCTTGCAAAAAAATTACATTTTCAACAATGTTCCCCAAACCCATCAATATATACATCAAAAGAAAGGTCTGTTCAATACTTATCCACAGCTGAGAACAAAAATTATCTGCGGCATCTGGTTCTTGCGATATTTCAATTCGAAGTTATTTGCTTGATTTTCCACCCAACTGAATTTGACTTGCTTTGGGTGGTGATATCTCCGCAATTAAACCCCACAAAAATCTGCGGCTGCCAGTTCTAGAATAAGATTTCACAGACCTTTCCATTGGTGTTCAACTTGTTCAATTCTTGACTTCACTTTTTTCGACATTTTAGAAAAAAATCAAGGCTAACCCCTTGCAAAAAAAATTACATTTTCAACAATGTTGCCCAAACCCATCAACACATACATCAAAAGAAAGGTCTGTTCAATACTTATAAACAGCTGAGGACATAAAGTATCTGCGGCATCTGGTTCTTGAGATATTTCAATTCCAAGTTAATCGCATGATTTTCCACCCAACTGCATTTGACTTGCTTTGGATGGTTATATCTCCGTAACCAAATCCCGCAAAAATCTGCGGCTGCCAGTGCTAGAATAAGATTTCACAGACCTTTCCATTGGTGTGCAACTTGTTGTTCAATTCTTGACTTCACTTTTGTCGACATTTTAGAAAAAAATCAAGGCTAACCCCTTGCAAAAAAAATTACATTTTCAACAATATTCCCCAAACCCATCAATATATACATTAAAAGAAAGGTCTGTTCAATACCTATCAGCAGCTAAGGACAAAAAGTATCTGCGGAATCTGGTTCTTGCAATATTTGAATTCGGAGTTAATCGCATGATTTTCAACCCAACTGCATTTGACTTGCTTTGGATGGTTATATCTCCGTAACCAAATCCCACAAAAATCTGCGGCTGCCAGTGCTCGAATAAGATTTCACAGACCTTCCCATTGGTGTGCAACTTGTTCAATTCTTGACTTCACTTTTGTCGACATTTTAGAAAAAAATCAAGGCTAACCCCTTGCAAAAAAAATTACATTTTCAACAATGTTGCCCTTACCCATCAATATATACATCAAAAGAAAGGTCTGTTCAATACTTATCCACAACTGAGGACAAAAAGTATCTGCGGCAACTGGTTCTTGAGATATTTCAATTTAAATTTATTAGCATGATTTTCCACCCAACTGCATTTAACTTGCTTTGGATGGTTATATCTCCTTAACCAAATCCCGCAAAAAGCTGCGACTGCCAGTGCTCTAAAGGGGTTTCACAGACATGTTCATTGGTGTAAAGCTTGTTGTTCAATTCTTGACTTCACTTTTTTAGACATTTTAGAAAAAAATCAAGGCTAACCCCTTGCAAAAAAATTACATTTTCAACAATGTTCCCCAAACCCATCAATATATACATTAAATGAAAGGTCTGTTCAATACCTATCCGCAGCTGAGGACAAAAAGTATCTGCGGAATCTGGTTCTTGCAATATTTGAATTCGGAGTTAATCGCATGATTTTCCACCCAACTGCATTTGACTTGCTTTGGATGGTTATATCTCCGTAACCAAATCCCGCAAAAATCTGCGGCTGCCAGTGCTAGAACAAGATTTCACAGACCTTTCCATTGGTGTGCAACTGGTTGTTCAATACTTGACTTCACTTTTTTCGACATTTTAGAAAAAAAATCAATGCTAACCCCTTGCAAAAAAAATTAAATTTTCAACAATATTCCTCAAACAAATCGTATTCCTATCCACAGCTGAGGACAAAAAGTATCTGCGGCATCTGGTTCTTGAGATATTGCAATCCGAAGTTAATAGCATGATTTTCCACCCAACTGCATTTGACTTGCTTTGGATGGTTATGTCTCCGTAACCAAATCCCGCAAAAATCTGCGGCTGCCAGTGCTTGAATACGATTTCTCAGACCTTTCCATTGGTGTGCAACTTGTTGTTCAATTCTTGACTTCACTTTTTTTCGAAATTTTAGAAAAAAATCAAGGCTAACCCCTTGCAAAAAAATTACATTTTCAACAATGTTCCCCAAACCCATCAATATATACATCAAAAGAAAGGTCTGTTCAATACTTATCCACAGCTGAGAACAAAAATTATCTGCGGCATCTGGTTCTTGCGATATTTCAATTCGAAGTTATTTGCTTGATTTTCCACCCAACTGAATTTGACTTGCTTTGGGTGGTGATATCTCCGCAATTAAACCCCACAAAAATCTGCGGCTGCCAGTTCTAGAATAAGATTTCACAGACCTTTCCATTGGTGTTCAACTTGTTCAATTCTTGACTTCACTTTTTTCGACATTTTAGAAAAAAATCAAGGCGCAAAAAAAATTACATTTTCAACAATGCCGCCCAAACCCATCAACACATACATCAAAAGAAAGGTCTGTTCAATACTTATAAACAGCTGAGGACATAAAGTATCTGCGGCATCTGGTTCTTGAGATATTTCGATTCCAAGTTAATCGCATGATTTTCCACCCAACTGCATTTGACTTGCTTTGGGTGGTGATATCTCCGCAATTAAACCCCGCAAAAATCTGCGGGTGCCAGTTCTCGAATAAGAATTCACAGACCTTTCCATTGGTGTGCAACTGGTTGTTCAATACTTGACTCCAATTTTTTCGACATTCTAGAAAAACATCTAGGCTAACCCCTTGCAAAAAAATTACATTTTCAACAATGTTTCCCTTACCCATCAATATATACATCAAAAGAAAGGTCTGTTTAATACTTATCCACAGCTGAGGACAAAAATTATCTGCGGCATCTGGTTCTTGAGATACTTCAATTCGAAGTTATTTGCTTGATTTTCCACCCAACTGAATTTGACTTGCTTTGGGTGGTGATATCTCCGCAATTAAACCCCACAAAAATCTGCGGCTGCCAGTTCTAGAATAAGATTTCACAGACCTTTCCATTGGTGTTCAACTTGTTCAATTCTTGACTTTACTTTTTTCGACATTTTAGAAAAAAATCAAGGCTAACCCCTTGCAAAAAAAATTACATTTTCAACAATGTTCCCCAAACCCATCAATATATACATTAAAAGAAAGGTCTGTTTAATACTTATCCACAGACCACAGCTGAGGACAAAAAGTATCTGCGGCCTCTGGTTCTTGAGATATTAAAATTCGACGTTAATCGCATGATTTTCCACCCAACTGCATTTGACTTGCTTTGGAAGGTTATATTTCCCGAACCAAATCCCGCAAAAATCGGCGGGTGCCAGTGCTCGAATAAGATTTCACAGACCTTTCCATTGGTGTGCAACTTGTTGTACAATTCTTGACTTCACTTTTTTCGACGTTTCACAAAAAATTAAGGCAGAACCCGTAAAAAATTTTTTTTCGACAATGTTCCCCAAACCCATTAATATATACATTAAATGAAAGGTCTGTTCAATACCTATCCGCAGCTGAGGACAAAAAGTATCTGCGGAATCTGGTTCTTGCAATATTTGAATGCGGAGTTAATCGCATGATTTTCCACCCAACTGCATTTGACTTGCTTTGGATGGTTATATCTCCGTAACCAAATCCCGCAAAAATCTGCGGCTGCCAGTGCTAGAATAAGATTTCACAGACCTTTCCATTGGTGTGCAACTGGTTGTTCAATACTTGACTCCAATTTTTTCGACATTCTAGAAAAAAATCAATGCTAACCCCTTGCAAAAAAAATTAAATTTTCAACAATATTCCTCAAACAAATCGTATTCCTATCCACAGCTGAGGACAAAAAGTATCTGCGGCATCTGGTTCTTGAGATATTGCAATCCGAAGTTAATAGCATGATTTTCCACCCAACTGCATTTGACTTGCTTTGGATGGTTATGTCTCCGTAACCAAATCCCGCAAAAATCTGCGGCTGCCAGTGCTTGAATAAGATTTCACAGACCTTTCCATTGGTGTGCAACTGGTTGTTCAATACTTGACTCCAATTTTTTCGACATTCTAGAAAAAAATCTAGGCAAACCCCTTGCAAAAAAATTACATTTTCAACAATGTTTCCCTTACCCATCAATATATACATCAAAAGAAAGGTATGTTTAATACTTATCCATAGCTGAGGACAAAAAGTATCTGCGGCATCTGGTTCTTGAGATATTTCAATTTGAAGTTATTAGCATGATTTTCCACCCAAATGCATTTGACTTGCTTTGGATGGTAATATTTCTGCAACCAAGCCCCACAAAAGGCTGCGCCTGCCAATCCTCTAAAGGGATTTCACAGACATTTTCATTGGTGTAAAACTTGTTGTTCAATTCTTGACTTCACTTTTTTCGACATTTTAGAAAAAAAAATCAAGGCTAACCCCCTGCAAAAAAATTACATTTTCAACAATGTTCCCCAAACCCATCAATATATACATTAAAAAAAGGTCTGTTCAATACCTATCCGCAGCTGAGGACAAAAAGTTTCTGCGGAATCTGGTTCTTGCAATATTTGAATTCGGAGTTAATCGCATGATTTTCCACCCAACTGCAATTTGACTTGCTTTGGATGGTTATATCTCCGTAACCAAATCCCGCAAAAATCTGCGGCTGCCAGTGCTAGAATAAGATTTCACAGACCTTTCCATTGGTGTGCAACTTGTTGTTCAATTCTTGACTTCACTTTTGTCATTTTAGAAAAAAATAAAGGCTAACTCCTTGCAAAAAAACTACATTTTCAACAATGCTCCCCAAACCCATTAATATATATATCAAAAGAAAGGTCTGTTCAATACTTATAAACAGCTGAGGACATAAAGTATCTGCGGCATCTGGTTCTTGAGATATTTCAATTCCAAGTTAATCGCATGATTTTCCACCCAACTGCATTTGACTTGCTTTGGATGGTTATATCTCCGTAACCAAATCCCGCAAAAATCTGCGGCTGCCAGTGCTAGAATAAAATTTCACAGATCTTTCCATTGGTGTGCAACTTGTTGTTCAATTTTTAACTTCACTTTTTTCGACATTTTAGAAAAAAATCAAGGCTAACCCCTTGCACAAAAAATTGCATTTTCAACAATATTCCTCAAACCCATCAATATATACATTAAAAGAAAGGTCTGTTCCATACTTATCCACAGCTGAGGACAAAAATTATCTGCGGCATCTGGTTCTTGAGATACTTCAATTCGAAGTTATTTGCTTGATTTTCCACCCAACTGCATTTGACTTGCTTTGGATGGTTATATCTCCGTAACCAAATCCCGCAAAAATCTGCGGTTGCCAGTGCTCGAATAAGATTTCACAGACCTTTCCATTGGTGTGCAACTTGTTGTACAATTCTTGACTTCACTTTTTTTCGACATTTCACAAAAAATTAATGCTGAACCCTTGCAAAAAAACTACATTTTTTTTCAACAATGTTCCCCAAACCCATTAATATATACAATAAAAGAAAGGTCTGTTCAATACCTATCCACAGCTGAGGACAAAAAAGTATCTGCGGCATCTGGTTCTTGCAATATTTGAATTCGAAGTTAATCGCATAATTTTCCACCCAACTGCATTTGACTTGCTTTGGATGGTGATATCTTCGCAACAAACCCCGCAAAAATCTGCCGCTGCCAGTGCTCGAATAAGAAATTCGCAAGAAAAATTTCGAGGGAATAAAATATTCCATGGGAAACAAAATTCTCTGTGAGATTCCAATAGGTCTCATTAATTTGGGAATTTCCCTATTTATGTTTGTGGCAGGAAAAAAGGCAAATACGTAGGTATGTACATACTTTTGTGAATAAAATAACCACAAAGTTTTATCAAACCTTCATACGATTTGTGCAAGGTCGTCTGTTAACATATATGTATGTCAAAAAATGAACTTAGTATAGTGCAGTTCACCCGACGGATAGCAGAATTTAAAGGAAGAGCAAAAATGGATTGAATATGTAAATCCAATTCACTGCTCGCTAGTCGAAAAATATGTCGCTTAATTTCAAGCCAATTGCATTTTACTCGATATCGACACATGATCGGCTCTATCAACGTTGAACATGTCAAATTTACGAGTTAGTCAGGGGTCCAATTCCGCAAGCGTGAGTTTTCTCTGTGTACACAGAAAGTTGTGTACACATACATTTTTCTGATTTCGCAAGAGTGCGATGCATATTTTTTTGACAGATAACGTGTACACAGATAGGCAATTTTATTCACGCATATTTTGAGGGTGAATAATTTTTTTGCACGGAAAAGCATTCAGACTTGCGGAATTGGGCCCCAGGGTCCGTATCGCGTAACGAATTAAATAATATTGGACAGTTTTTTTTGTTTGTTGAATGTCATTGGAGGAAATGACATTATAATAGGCGCGTTCTATGAAAAGGTTTGTTTCTTTCAACAATCTTCTACTTCGAAGAAGATTTGAATGAGATTAATTTCTAATCTTCTTTTGAGGAGATTAAAATTTGTAGGGAAATCTTCAGTTTTCAGAAGATTCCAAAGAGGATTTATGGTTAATCCATTTAAATTTGGATTAAGTGGTAGGTGAAAACGTAGTATAAGACAAAAGCGATCGCTAAATTCATTGACTTTCGTTTTGATGATTCTTCTCTCTGTCGTTCCCTATAGATAGCTATCGTCAAATCGATTATCAAAAAATTGACAATCAACTATCACCTTAGCCGATTCCATCCCAGTTTGATCGGAATTAAGTTTACTTCTGAAATTCGAAGTATCCGTTGCGGAATGGAATCACCTACGCGTTCGAGTTTTTTGAATAATAGTCTGACGATTCTTCTCAAACAATTTGTATAATACACTAGTTCAAAAAAAAAAATGAGATAACAGCGAGTCTTCAGCTAAATTTCTCAATTTTGTAGTCCAATACTTAGGAAATAAAACATTTTAGATTCGACTCCTCAAGTTTGAAATGGTTGTTTGGAGTTCGACATTAATGCTTCCAATTGTAGAAGTGTAGTGTTATGTCGAATTCCAAACAACCATTTCAAATCGATTTCAGATCGATTTTTTTTTGTGCTGTAAGGAATTTGCAAAAAATGGTGTGCGTGTAAAGTCTAAATGCTAAAAACGCAAGATCTGTTTTGACAGCAAGCAATCGATTTTGTTTAGAAATAATTCGGTTGTGTTCAGAAAAGAATCGAATGTTCGGTCGTTTGGAATTCAACATTAGTAAAAATGTAGATTTGCGATTTTGACTCAAATTAAAAAAAAAATTTAATGACGATCTAAGCAGTTTTTGAAATTTATACGTTATACTGTATACATCGTTAATTAAAACCACACAAAACATATACTATGCCTCAATTTCCGGTGTCAAACGAAAATCATACATCCAACTTCTGTACAGGATCGTCATATACAGGACAACTTGATTCTGAAGGAAGGATGACAGGCTTCGGTAAATACCGATATCCAAATGGCACTGAATATAGAGGCCATTTCAAAAATGGAATTTTTCATGGCCGGGGAATGATAATTGATAAATCAAAATTTAAAATGTTTGGATACTTTATCAATGGGAAATGCGATAAATATGACATTTTCTTTGGTGATGGATTGGAGTTTGAAGAGCATAATTGGAAATATTGCTCGGAATCAGATAGACGATTTTGGATTGAAGTAAATCAAGGTATTTCACCAGTTGGTGAATCATTTTTAACATCAGAAAAACCACCAAGAACTATTCCAAGAGGACACTATGACAATGGAGAGGGTTTCTTTGATCCAAAAAGTGAATGCATAGTGGATGCGTTGACTGGAAAAAGAATACGTTACGTGTGCCCTGATGAAAAGAAACGGATCTTGGAAAATTGTAGAATGAACCAAATTGATTTTGATATGAAAGATAAATTGATGGAAAAGTTTAGAGATATTGATATCTCTACCGATTCCTGGGTATCTACTGATGGAGAATAAAATTAACTCAATCTATTGTTTTTTTTAAATTAAATTTTGGTATTCACAGAGATGTCTCTACTATTTTATGACTGTTGGAATTTAAATGTGTGTTCAATGAGGCTATTCGAAACAGATTAGAACACTTAAGAACAGAAAAGTCAGGATTTTACTGTTCAATGAGAAATTTTCTGTTCTAAACTCTTCTGAATTGGTGTTCAATGAGGCAGTTTGGAACACTTTAGAACAGGATTTTCTGCACTTGCTTTTTAGGTAGAACAGGTTAGAACAGATTGGTCAAAAACAATTGTTGTTGTTAAAAAAATACAAACAAAAATTGATTTTTTCCCCTTCAGATCTGTCAAAACACTGATTTTTACAATAAAATCCTTCCAATGCGCAAAAAAATAATTTTTGCTTTTGATCGGAAATCAATTCTGCAGATCTGGATTTTTCGGCAGATTTACCCCTCTTTTACTAATACCATTACACTACCAGAACAATTGACAGCCGTCATTTTAACACGATTTTGTTTTCAGTAATTAGTGAATAGTGAAATAAAATTGTGAAAACATATATACATTTAAAGAAAATAGCAATTATGTAATCCTGCAAACTAATTTCGGCATTCATTTTTTAAACATCGAAATCGCTTCGTTTTACAAAAGAAAAAAAAAACTTGAAAAAAAACTGGTTCCACAGACACGAATATACACCAATTCCATGATAAAAAAGATCGATCTTATACCGTTCGCGACAAAAAATCAAATTTCCGATCAAAATCTGAAATTTCCAAAAGAAAACCCTATAAGATTAGATAAATCATTTTCCATGTCGGAACCATATCAATTTCATGAAAAATATTTTTTTAAAAATTAAATTCAACTCCATTTCTGATTATTTTAAAGAATTTTTCTGCAAGAATAAGCGAACTCGAATAGTAGGTAAACAACAATATTGTTTATACTCTTTGTTAGATGACTGACTGTTTTAAGTTAGCCGTGTTCTCGTGGCTAGCAAGTACGGCAAAGTACAAATTTTAAAAGGAAAACAACAATAAGAATATACTGGCAAATACGTTTCCTTTTCATTCGAAGTATAATTGAGTTCCGATAATTAGTAAGGCTATTCAATCATAGGGCGGGGCATTCAACTGATTTTGTTTAGTAATGTATGTTTTTTTTTTGTTGTATGCTTTTTGACAGAAAAAAAAAACACATGTGAAAATCACTCCATATTTAAATAAATACAATGAAGTTGGAGTGGATCGTTTTCGTGAAAATGTTTTACTTTGCTGTACTTGATTGTCACGAGAACGCGACTGGTATTCTATCTTGCCTGAAGTTTTTCAAGAAACTGTTCTGTTCTAACTATTTCGTCACTGAACAATCTTTAAAATGATCTGTTGGTTTTACCTGGTGAAATAGTATGCCCTAACGTAGTATCCGATCGGAACGGAAATTTCTCCGACGCATACAATGTTTTTTTATTTTTCATTTTATTGATACAAATTTCTCATAAATCTTTTACACCTCCGGAAAATTATTTCAACGTGCGGTTGAAAAGTAAAATTAAAGTTATATTTCTTAAAATTCGGAGAAAATTCCGTTCCGATTGGATACAATAATAGGGCACATAATAACTTTGCTGTTACATGACCTGAATAGTAATCAGAATTTAACAGTAATGTTAAATGTCTGTTTTATTAGTGACAATTTTGTCATACATATAAACAAATCTTGGGCAAAATATGCTAAGCAAACTGTCCCTAAACGGAAACATAATAACCCTAATTAAAAGTGCACAAAATGTGACACCTAAAAGTATGCAATGTACAACAGAGGCTCTAAAACCTAAGCGAATTGAATAATGCGCTAATGTTCACCAAGTTTCCCACAAGTGGGTATTTTTTTCCTATCGGAGTTGATAGCAAAATGTGAATTTTTTTTACAAATTCGTAAGTTACCAATCACATCTAATATAAACGAAATGCGATTCAGAATGAAAACTTTCGCACAATTTCTTTCTTTTATGAAAAAACGACGTTTTGGGTTCGTTTATTACAGAATCTGGCCCCTGGAATTTAGTTTAGCAGTTTGATGACATCATGAACAAATATTTTGTTATGACAGATATACATTGGCATTTCTCTATTATGATCCTTTCAATATATTGACTTTTTTTTAAGAAAACATAATTATTTATTTTCAGCATAAGATGATGTAATGATAGGAAGTAATTTAAAACTTTAAGCTAAGACCTACAAAGTGAACGTAATCGCTCATCGCGGTTTGTTAAAGTTCTCGTCAGCACATTGACAAATATTTCGTTGACAATCACGAGAGACGTGGCACAATAAATACAGATTTTGATGTCGTTTGTACGCCAGTCAACTCGTTAACCGTGCAATTCTAGCTTAAATCCTTAAGATTAGTTTTGAGAAAACGAATTGAATGCTTACCTATGTAGATAATTTTATTTTAAATAGAAACCAAGTAAATCTTGTTGTTTTTTTTTTTTTTTGTAATCAAATCCAAAATATTTTTTTTCTATAGTTTCTTATAGTGTGCTTTATTCATATTTATTTATTTAAAAGAATTTTATTTGAACAACTTACATGCAAATAAATATAACGTTGCCGATTTTGATGTGTTCTTTATTATTAGTTTTTTTTTTTAACATAAGCACTATTTTCTTTTTGAAGCGAAACCGCGAATAAAAAAGATTCCATTTAAAAAAAAATAAAAGTAAATGTTTTACTGACCAGCGATATGAGCAGAATGCGCGTTCCGTTCGATCAAAACTATTATTTATGAGAAGAGTTTAAAAAGTGGACTTTTTAAAGATTATTTATAATTATCCTAGTTTACAAAGAAAACTAAAAACAGATGACACCATTGTCTACATACGTGAGTGTGCATGACGAAGTACGCTTCTAGAAATGATAATGGATGGTTAAAATCTTTTCTAACGACGATACCGGTCACGGGACGGTGACCTCCTGCGATTGCTGCCGCTACTGGTATGGTGATTGCTACTGCGTCCACGACTCCGGCTGCGGCTACGAGATCTTGACGATCGCCTACCGGATTTGTTTTTGCGTTCACGACTACGTGAGCGATGGACGCGGGAGCGTCTGTCCAATTCTCGACCTCCGACGAAATATCTCGACTTGTGTTTATCATCGTCACGTTCGTAGTACTTGCCTGCTCGGCGGAGATCAGCTTTTCTTGGTCCTGCAGATTTTTCAAGCTCTGATAGTTTTTCACGGATTGCCATGAATCCCAAATGAAGTTTGCCCCCAAAATGATCCGCTAAACGAATATCATTGTCATGAATACCCAAATAGGCAGAGCAGACCTCGCAAACGCGCAACTTTTGTTGCTGGTATGTCGACGCTGGCATCGACGTGCGGTACTCGTGCTCAGCTTTCACTTTCTTTGAACGAAGTTCATCGATTTCCTTCATAAGGGCTATACTCTCTTCCACTTCTCCGGCTTCACCTAAAGCTTCGGCTTTAGCAAGTTTCTTACCAATTTCCTCGGCAAGTGAATGTACGGCATTGGCCTTTTCAGCTACTTCAGCTGTCAATTCCTCTTGTGTTTCTGCTAGACGTTTCTTTGCTGCATCAGTACGACGATCGCAATCAGCAATGAAGGCTTGTAGATGTTCCATTGCCTGAAATTTAAATTTTAATATGCAATTACTATAAGAGGATTTTTTTAATTTAAAAAAAAACCTTACCTCTATATCATAGAAATAGTCACGACTCTTGGCTGCACTTTCATAATCAGCACGGAAAGCCAGGTCATGGACTTTTGGACATTCGCCAAGGTCCATGCGCTAAAGAGGGAATTGGAAAAAGATTAAACAATTAGAAATAAGCATTGATAGTTGTTTCGATGGATTTTTTATTTCAATATTCTACATTTCATGATTTTGAATTAATAATATTTGAAGTTTGCAAGCGAATTTTGTCGAATCAAAGGACCAACAATAAGGGAACAACAAATGACAATGTGTGAACTCAATTTACACTGAATGACTTGTCAAGGGGCTACAAAAGAAACCTGAACTGACTGTAAATAACAACATTGGGTCGATTTATCAAAAATTTCCCTTTTGGAGGCTTTCAAAATAAGAAGCTAATGTCGTAGATTTATTTATTAAACGAATTTTTTGGGATTATGCAGACATTTTTTTTTTGAAGTTCTAAGCTTGAAGGATTAAAACATTTGAAATCGCAAATGAGAAATTATGTGGGCTTAATTATTCCATATTAATATTCAATTGGGAGAGTTTTGGAGGGAATATAAATGTGAATGTTTAATGCTCCTACCGCTAGATCCATAAACCGTATAGCCTGGTAATATTTTTTATAACCGAAGCAAGACAAAATTATAATACTATAGAAAAGTTATAGATTTGTTTAGACTATGGCTAATTGAAATTAGTAAGACATTGATACAGAAAAATCGTTTGCAACATTACAAAATTTTGTAATTGACATGGAACATATTTTTACACTGTTTTCAATGTGTAGCTATGTTGTTAAATTTGCTTCTGATTTATTTTTTTATTTTTTAAACAAATAAAACTTAAATGAATATCATTTCTTCATAAACATGCTTTTTTGAGATCATGCCAACCGTTTAGTATTTGGTTACTAAGTGAGCCACACATAAGTATCATTGTGTCTCTCTTACCTTCGGTTTATTTATTTTATTATATTTTTTTTATTACTTAACTAGATAAGTGATATGCATGTTGGTAATTTGACCTGAGATGAAATAATAGAAGCTTTTTAAAAATAAAATAATTTGAAATAGATATGGCTGAATGTTTGAAGTACGAAGAACTAAACTGATGACAAATGCAATTTGTGATGTTCTGATGCTGAATATGAATATTCCGATGAGTAAATTGTATCCTTGGAATCTACAAAAGCCCCAGTATCTATACGAATAAAACTCTTACACTTTCTGACGTCTGTTTTCAAATTCAAAGAGAAAACATTCCCAAAAAATGCAAGCGTGTAGATATTTCTAAAACGCACGTAATGAGCCCTAAAAAGAAAAGATTCGTTTTAAACCATTTATGGATTTATGTACATACATATAGCTTCATCTGCAGATTTGAAGAAAAGTAGAGAGTATCAGATAAACTTCACAATAGGCGTTTTTCTTTTTTCGTTCAGAGCAGAGCACTGAACAGAGTTCGAGCACATAGATTATTCACTGAACTTGTTTCAATTTTTTTCTTCACATTTTCCTTTTTGACACGCATGGCATTTGGTGCGTTCAGCAATTTACTCACATACTCAGTCAATTATGTTCGAGCACATCGAGTGCGATCTACACATATTCAGAACGAAAAAAGAAACACACATTTGGAGCTCTGCATGCTCTGAGTTAAAAAGAAACACAAACAAATTTTTTGACAACTCAGGCTCTGGTCTGAATTAAAAAAGAAGAACGCCTAAGAAGGTGAGTGAATGTACACACAGACTTCCTATAATTTGCTATAATTTATGAAAAAATAGACTATGGGGTCTTGATAATCTGGAAGTAGAACAATATTAGTTTGATAATTTTGATAATTTAAATACTAATTCATTTTGCGTCTTTTACACCCAAATTAATAAACACGGACTAGGGAAGGTTTAAGTCTTATTCCGTGGACTAAATGCGAAATGATATTAATAAAACAGAATTTCTGCTATTTGTCATTTACAAACTTAGTCCTTCGCTAGACCTGTTTTAGTAAAGTAAAGGACTAAGAATTGACCTTAAGAACAAGATTTACCGGAACAAAGAATAAAAACAGATAGAGTTGATACTTATTGTCGTAGACATTGGTCGTGGATTTTTGATTTTAAAGTAAAGTAAAGTCATGGACTAGCGATGGACTAAGCATTTTCTTATTAATAGGGCTGTTAGTATTTATGTTTCTCCCTTTCCAATTTCCGTGTAGGTATATCGTTCAAATAAGCTATTGCAGTTAGAAATAAATTTGCTTGGAGGTTTGTAGTAGCATCAACAAAAAGATATAGGCCCAGTAGGAAATTTGCACACCTATGAAAAATTAAGGTGAAAGCACCAATGAATTCATGTACTCCAGTCATTGAGGAAGACCCAACGATAATTACACTGATGATGAGTAACGCATATGTTCATGAGTTATTCAATCGAGATATGTCTTGTGTTGTTCAATAAATGCCTTTCTCTATACCTGCTCCGCTAAATACGAGCATTTCAATAAATGAGAAAAAAACATAAGTAGTGCAAACCTTTCATTCATCGCTTGAATTTTCTAGTTTTTTGGTGAAGCGTGCCTCCTTTCCTTTTGCTCTAGAATATTTTCAGTTAAAGTTCTTTGTTCAAGGAAGTTTGTGGCGTCGATTGCGGTGAAGTAATTTATAATTTTCAAAAACGTTTGCGATTTGTTAAATTTGGTAATTAATAATTCGAAAATAGTGGTTTAAGTAGAAACACTAACGGTAGACAAAACAATAGAGGAATAGTTTTGAAAATAAAAGCAAGTGAGACCATTGTGAGTAATATCGTTTATGATTTGGAAATTATAGAAAGAAATAGAAATTATCATGCAGACTGAAAATAGCAGTTTCGATCAAAATTATCCCCACATTATTATTATATTATTATAAAGACAATATTTTTGCTTTGTTTTCTTAACTTATAAAAAAATTTTAATAAAAAAATAATAAATTATAAAAATATACATAACTGTTTTTTAATTATTTTTATCAGAAGAAAAAAGGTAAAATACCAATATATATGATTATGTATTAAATATTATTCGCTTATGAATACATTAGACACAATAACAAAGTGAAATTCTTCCTGCAAAATCACAAAATTTTACACCAGGTCATTATGGTCTGATTTATAAACAGTTTTAGCTTGTGAAATCACTGGCGAATATATTCATGTTTTTTTTTCATCAATTATCACATCTGATTACACGATTCACATTTGCAGTGATTTCCTGGGTGTATAGGTATTCATGAAATTTTTCATCTATGAGTTATGACCTAGTATTTAAGCAACTCCTCTTACCTAGTGATATCACTGGTGCGTATTCACGCAATTTTTCATCCAATACATTTCATTTTGGACTACCCCAAATATACAGACTTAGTGATTTCATTACTGAATACCTAGTATCCCAGAAAGTCACTTGGTGAACGCCAATGCCAAGCCCATGTTAATTTCATCGGTGTATCCACCCCAAATTCCTTGGGTGTAGCTTCCAATCCTTGAGGAAAAAGTTGGTGATTCATGTGTGATTTTTTTGAAATTTCCCACTAGGGGAACATGTCAACACGTTAACAAACACAGAAATAGTTGTCACAATATAAAGATAAAAATGTTCGTCTTTTCTTTAATCTGCATTTATAAAGATGTTTTGCATTTTGGTCCTATCTGTCTATTCGAACATACAGCCCTCGATGTTTGCAGAAATACCATTTCAAGAATTAAAGCAACCTGGTTATACAGAATGGATAGAAATGCCGATAAAACATTGCTTCCACAAACAGTTACTTCAGCGGGTGCAATACATGATCTAGTGGTGTCATTGGGACATATAAGTAGTTACTTCTTTAAAAATAAGTAAGTCATAACTAGGGATGGGAAAAACCGTCCGATTAAAACCGAAACCGGTTATTTTGTTTCGGTTAACCGGTTTTCACCGGAGATTTGTTTGCCTCGGTTAAACCGGTGATTTTTCAGAAATCCAATAACCGGCTGAAAAAAACGGTTATTTACATTGACACTTTTATCACCACAGAAATATAAAATTTCTTGCAAAAAATTATCTTTGTTTCATAAAACATACATTTGTGTGTGTGCAACCTGCAACGTTATTCACCCCTGCTAACTTTTCTTTTATAGAGAAATTGTAGTGGTAGGAAGGTGAAATCATTTTGAACTACACACTTCGAAACCTACACTATTTTAAGTTAGGTAACTTTTGAAAAAGTTTCCATCCTATCATCTTGGCTTCCCTTTCAATGAGATATACAGACGGTGTACACATATGTTTACTTTTCTATCTGTCATCTGATTTCATCTCATTGCCATACGGTTGTTGTTGACCGGTTAACGTTTGTGAACTTGAACATAATTTATTATTTAAAATAAAATTATTAACTAAAATATGTTATCGCACCTGCAATTTTCGTTTGTATGGGAGTATTTCACGAAGTGTAGATTTTTTCGAAAATAATAGTATTTTCTTTTCGGAAAATACAAATGTACATGGTCGTATGTAGATATATGTATTTTATTCGACATGATCATTTTTAAGCAAACAAAAAAAACTAACAATTTTTGTATATAAAACCGGTTATTGAAAAAATTGTCTTTTTTTTGTCCGGTTGAAACCGTCCGGTTAAACCGGGATGGAAAATAACCGGAAAAACCGAAAACCGGTTAAATTTGAATAACCGCCATGCCTAGCCATAACAGTCGCCGTCTATTTTCATTGCTATATCCAAATGCTATTCGATTTTTTTACCTTAAACTGAGGGCATAAGTACATACCTACAAAACTTGCAAATAGGATCTATGACCTGGAACTGGTAGGGTCATATTTCATATCTGAAAATGTCTATTATTTAAAAATGAAAATTTATAACTAAATACCTACCCTGGTAGTGATAGATACGTAGGTACCATATAAGTATTACGTCCTCTTTATTTTTCCCCTTCTTTACTTGCAAAACATCTGCCTTCGTCATAACATAGCAAAACATCAATACATACCCTTCCCGCCCGACACAAACATGGTAAGAGTCCCCAAAAATACTACAAAATCAATTATTTACAATTTGGTCAGAGAAAATACCGACGAAGTCTTTTGACAAAAAATGAACACGCAAAGGGGAAATACAAAATAGTTATAGAAATAGTATGTACGTATTTACACCTATAAATAATACAAAATTATGTACAACGAAGTCTCTCTCTCTTTATTTATCTCTCCCATCCGGAAAAGAATGAATTGTCCACCACACCATGCGAATGTTATTATACCTATACCTGCACTGCATTTACTAGGAAGGTAGGTAGGTATATTTCAATGAAGCATGAGGTGGATTAAGAAAACAAACATGAAACAATTTTAAAATGAAACGAAATTAGAGAAGCTGCTAATAATGGTAGGAATTATGACAATAAAATTTCAGAGATAAAATGATGCCAGTCTTAATAAAATTTATTTTTCACTGACGTCAGAAAACCAGTTTTATTATATTCGATGAATCTTAATGAGTCACAAAATAAAAAGTAATTTTTCGAAGAAAAAAAAAATACCTAACTACCTACTAACTCTCGTCATTCTATATTACCATGGTATTCAAAATGGAACAACATACGACTGGTTGCTATAATTTATTATAGTACAAAAGAAAATACACGCCATCTCTACCGTGTTCTTCGATGGCTATGGTAGACCTATCTGTACGAATGGTGCTGTTGGTATAGTTGTACTGTATTTGTAGTACGTCTCTGCTCCAACTACAAGGGATTCGGTTCGGATTCGACGCTCTGCTCTGTACTATAGTAGCTGTCTGCCTCTGGTGTCTGTAGCCTGTAGGTGATTCGAATTAGCGTAACATCAACTGGTTATGGTGAATAGTACGAGCATCACAATTCACAATTCAGTTCATTTTAAAACGTCGTCGTGCTTTGGTGGAATCGCAAATTGAACAGATTTCAAAATTTCCTCTCCTACTTTTCGACACACACAAACAGGAAAAAAAAAACGAATCAACAGAGAAAAATAAATTGTAATTAAGTGTATACCTACCTACCTATCCAACTTTTTAGTTTTATGTTTTTTTTTTCTTGGATATAATAGTGAGATATTAAATAAATACTTACATATATTACTGGAGACGACAACCACTTTATTTTGGATTCGTCTAGAAAAATAAATTTTCATCAACTACTGCTCGTTATAAAGTATTTTTGGCATATTCGTGTGAATCAATAAAACGGTCATGTGAACTGGACGGACATATCGTTAGCTCACTTAGGACCGACGACTATGTTTCTACGTGCTTAGCTCGCGGCCTTGACTATGAGTTTTCCAATAACCCACCTACCAATTCTTTTACGTCTTGTTTTTTTTTTTCATTTCAAAGCAAAAATTTGCAAATCTAATAATAATGACACATTAAAGCAGTTTGTATTTTCGCTTCGATGCTTAATACAGAAACATTATGTATAACAGCGACCTACTCAACCATGGTGTACAAAAAAATAATATATATTTATGCGTGTTGTGTATATAATTTATTTTGAAAGTAAATGAGAAGATGAGAAAAATAACAAGTCAATGAAAAAAGAAAAAAAAAACATGACAGCACTTTCGAAAATTTTATAACTGTCGGTTGATCAAAACAGCAACATAAAATGTATGGATATTTTTATTTTCAATGCAACGTGGTCGAATAAAATTGCCATTTAGTTAAAATAACGGTTCAACAGATAAAAATCTAGCCCTCAACTCAAATGACTTTTTGATAGGTTTTTGGGACAATCTTAAAATTGCCATAAATTTAATAATGATATGCGGCATCATTTCGATTAGAGAGATTGAACATTGAACCGAAAATATATTTATGCACATAATATGTGCGAGTATATACATATGTATGTACCACCAAAAAACAAAGAGAATGAAAACAAATTGAATTTTTATTTTTACGTGTTTTCTCTGATGAACAAAAAAAAATACAAATTAATAAAAACAAAAACAATAACCTGTTTCTCTGTTCAATCATTTAGGGAATTTTATTTAATGATTTTGAATTAGGGATTCTTTGTCAATTTAATAATTTAATCAAAATTAAAAACTCGTTTGATTGCTAGAAATAGTGTTGATGAAAGTATACAGCATAGATTATCTACCTAATACAAAACTACCTAATTGGATAGACATGGGTACCTAGTTGAAAATGGAATAATACAAAATGTTAAGCAATTTCTTAAAAGCGGCATGATTAGTATTGAATTTTGTTATAGACAACTGCAACAATAAAAATTAATACATTAATTACATTAAAAAACAAATCAAAAACCTTCAATTTGATTGGATTTTCCATTTTCAATCATTTCCTTTCTTTTATTAGTGAGAACAGCCTATTATATGCAACAGTGATTAAATTCTCCAACATTCCTGGGTGCGTGTTGCTAGTCGACAGAAATGTTGAGGGACCTACTACCGAAACGGTTTGGATGAGATGCAATTTATCAGGTCCCACTATTTCCTAATAGAGAGTCATCCTATGTGACAGCACAACACACTTATCATTACACCAAGGGTTTATTGGCTGTATAATCAATTACTATTCAATTATAGGTATCAATTATGTACTATATAGAAATAATTGAGAGTTGGATTTGTTCCTCTTTGAGCAAGTCTACAATTAGAATTCAAATTTGTCGCTTCTAACAGGTAGACTCTACTTGATATCTATATCGAGCATTTTTTTTTTGACTGGGCAGTTCATATCTTGACATTTAATTTAAGAGAGTTGTGGTCTAGGTAAGGCTGTTTATTAATAAAGATTTATCAAAAACGAATTTCATGAAAAAATGTTTTATGTCCTGATATACTCCTGTTAATGAACATTAGCTAATGAAAATGGTGTAATGTCCAAAACCAAAAGAATAGTTACCAACATGAAAGACAAAACACAATCATAATGAGATGAAGTGTCATTTGCACACAAAAAAGGTGAACAAAAAACACCAGTCAATTTGATGTGAGGCTTCGATGTCAAAACAAAATCGAAGTGAGATCTCGCTGACATCCCAAAACAACAAGAAACAATTCGACTCCATTAGACATTTTTTCATATCAGGATTCTAAGAGAATGTATTGTTAATGGAGTCGGTAGGTAAAGAAATAAATTAAGTGCCAATAGACTAAGGGAATTTAAATGTTCCAATAGTTTCCGAGTTTTAATTCAAGTGTCAATCTATTTATCACAATTATTTCCCTAATTGATTTTTTAAAGATTTTTTTTTTTAATAATAAATTACTAGATTGCGTGCTTGAAGTTTATTTGAAATAATAGAAAGCACGATAACACAATTTGATTCAACCCTCTTAATTAAATTATGCGTGAAAGAATAAAACACGAGAGTTAAGTTATTTCACAACTTTGAAGGCTCACTTTACTTTTTTCTTGTATTTACCAGTTACCACCCACTCTAAAAAAACACACACACACAAAGCTATAGAACAAAAAGCAATAAGTACAAAGAATAAATTAATTAATTTAATAGGATTTCACCTTTCGAGTGCACTGTAATCATCCGCATTTCGTTTGACATTTTCTTTACAGTATACAAACATAAATATGTATATTTTTTGTAGAATATCAACAATAAGGTTAAAAATAATCCAATTTGGAAAATTGAACTTATTTTAATGTTTGTTGTCTTATTTGAGTACCTATTACATGATTCATATGGTGCATTAGCTAATAGAATATAATCTTCAACTTTTTTCCTAGAGAGTTAGATTGATGTGATTCAGTATCGTCGTCATCTGAATATGAAACGACCCAAATGCCAAATAGGGAGGTATAATTTTTTCTGTATTTTGTGATGACAGGAAAATACAATTAAGAAAATGCAACTGGTTGTGCGAATTCAAAGCGTAGAAACATTGAAATATAAGGAACGCCACAAAGTAATAAATCTTATGTAGGTATAATTTACAATGTGTTCGTGTATAGGCATTTTAAATGGTTCAGTTGTTAGGACAGACACAGGTTTATTTTCTAATAGTTTTACAAAGAGATATGTTTTGCACATAAGGCTTTAGCATGGCCCGTCAATCATATAAGCTTCCACCGTGCCATTTTAGCAACAGTCTCTTACAAAATTGCTTTAAAAAAACAGAGCACACAGATGGTTTGACTCATCGATGTGTCAACACAACACCCCGAAACAAAAAAGCAATTGTTATAAAAAAGCAAATATTTTTTGTAAGACACATTTTTGTTTTAAAATATTCCAAAAAAAAAACAATGTAAGAGAAATAGAAAACAAAAAAAAATAAAACATGACATAGGTGAAAGGGTAGTTAACCTAAATTATTAGTTATTTACTCGTAAACGCATTTAAAATTTATTGTAATAAAAAATATCAACCTGCTGGTTTTTCCCAATAAATTTTTATGGACATACATACACAAATTTCAATTCAAAATAAATGAAATATAGACAATGAGTTATCAGTCTTATTATAGAAATATAAACACGAGTTGCTGTTTCTAAACACTTGTGTTTACTTTTTAACAGAAAGAAAAATAAGTGTTTTTTACAAAACATCTTGCACTAATTAATAGTATAAGATTGATTTAGTTTATTTAGAATAAAATTGTAGTACGTATTATGTATTTCACTTATATATTCTTCCTGTTTCATAATTCGTAAAAATATCAGATTAACAAATCAGACGACATTGAACTTTCAAATTTGGAAATTTGATATTGATTTGATTGAAAAATAATTGAATAAAGACTTATATATTTCATAGAAACCAAGCGGAATTAAATTTTTTTTTCTCTTTTCTCTTAACAGAATTTCTATCTGAAGAGCAAATAAATAATACTCTCGCATCTAATAAGTGCCCTTAATATGAGGACACAAAAACTCCAATACATAGCATCTTTGCTGGTCATATTACTGGCTACGGGTCAACTTGCAGAATGTAAGCGAACCTACAGTAGTCGTAGTCGCGGAAGTAGTGGCAGCAGCAGCCGTCGAACATCATCACATTCCTCTCATTCTGTTACAAAGCCGACATTTTCAACATCAAATTCAAATTCACATGCTGAATTATCAAAATTAAGCTATTCCGGCTATAACTCGCAGCCCAATAAACCAAAGCCAAGTGCTCCAGTTTCACAACCAGCTGCTCCGATTGGTTGGAATGTGCCTAAGGCACAAGGACCACCACCAGCATATTCGGCATCGAATCCAATAGGCGGAGCTAAGCCGAATATTCACGAAGCACCACCAGCATATAAACCAAATTATGCTGCACCGCCATCATACTCAGCGGCCACAAATCATAACAATAACAACAACAACAATAATAATAACAGACCTTTCGGCAGTGGAACAAACAATGCTGGTTCATATGGCACGGGAACGGGAGCCGCTGGAACCTATGGAAGTTCAGGTGTTCATTCTCCTGGCCCATATTATAATAATAGGCCAAGATATAATTCGACTGGCTTTGGATCTAATACACCGATTCAGGCTACAAACACTCAAGGATTGCAATCTAGCTATCCAAGGCAGCAATTGCCCGCTGGTGCAACTTATTACCCGTCTAGTGGAAGTCTTCCTGCCGGAGCAGTTTACCATCCCCAAGGTCTTCCAGCCGGTGCTTCCTATCATCCACAGGGATTACCAGCAGGAGCTGCCTATCATCCACAAGTTCCAGCAGGAGCGACATATTATCCATCAGCTGGTGGAATTCCAGCAGGAGCAACTTACTATCCATCGGCTGGAGGAATTCCGCCAGGTGCCAGCTATTATCCAATGGGACAAATGCCACCTGGCGCCACTTACTATCCCCAGGCTTCTCCAACAATAGTTCAAAAGTCTTCTGGACCTGGTTTAGGTAAATATTCTACGAGTGTCTCAAAAAATAAAATCATTTATCGAAATTATTTCATTTTCCAGGAACTGGTTTGATTGCGGGAGCTGTAGGAGGAGCTATACTTGGTCATGTCTTGACCCCCTCTGGATCTAACAGCGGATCTTCATCGAATTATCACCCTGCTCCTGCTGTTAGCTCCTCAGACGGCGATAGAGACCGCATTATTATTATCAATAATGGACCACCAGGCTCAGTGACAACAACCAATGCTGACGGAACTACTGTTATAAATAATGCCGGTGGAGGTTCTGCCGCTCCAGCTGCACCTGCCGCTGCTGCAGTGCCTGCTGCTGTTATGCCAGCTGCCCATGGTCCCGCTGCACCTGCTGCAGTATCACCATCTGAAGAACCACCAGCTCCCTTAGCACCATTTGCTCCGGGAACTTTTGACAATAACAATGCACCAGCTGCGGCACCACCAGCTGGAGTGACACCAGTTCCCCCGGTTCCTGGTGCAGCAGACAATTCAGCTGTTACCCCAGCTCCAGGTGCTGCACCAGAACAACCACCACCACCACCAGGTGGCTTGATTTGCGTTCCAATCATGGTTAATGTCACTGATCCTGCTGATCCAACAAAACAAACGCAAGTAGAACAAATTGCATGCTATCCTGCTCCACCAGCTCCCCCAGCCGGAGAAACCACGCCAGCACCTGCTCCACCAAATGGATCTCCCCAACCAACTACAGCCGCTGAACAACCAGTACAACAGCAAAAAGAAGCCGTTGTGAATGCCGAAGTACCAACTCAGCGAACATCAACTGCTGAACTGCCCGACAGTTCACCCATCCAAAAGGCTTCCAATGGAGCCAGTTCTGTTTACGCATTGTTCTCATCATCAATGTTTGCATTTTTATTAGCTTATTGCATGCGTTATCTTTAAGAAATAAACAAGGAAAACAACTACCGCTTTTAAAATAATCGGCAAAACTAGTCTTGGTACCTTAACTCAAGGAAATTTAAGCAGACAAAATTCAAGCGTTTAATTCACTTTTTGGCTAAGCTTTGTAATTTTATTGATGATATTAGAATTGGCGCGCACTGTTTTTTTTTGTGATATTATTAAGAACAGGCTTATTGGTAGCAGCTTTTTACATACAAATAATTTCTCTCTCTATATATCTACAAATATAAATTTCTCACACTCATACAGAAGCAGAACACAGACCAAAAGTAACTTGTGGCTTAACTTTTCGTGAACAAGAACCAACTTCTTTCTAACTGTGCCTTGTTTTATATTTAAAGTTTTTTTTTTTTAATATTTTTTTTTCTTTTTGTAATATTAATATTGTAATTGTTTATATAATATATATGTATATGTAATTATTGTATTGAATGTGAGATGTGTATATTTTCGAGAAAAAAAATTGATATGAATCAATAAATGTTTAAAAAATTAAACTCTAAATACTAGATGTTTTCACCATCAATAATTTTTGTTCGCATTTATCAAAGTTTAAGTCTGAAAAATTGATATAACGTCGCTGGGGCATAAGCTATGAAGAAGAAAATAAAAATCTCTTATTTTTATTGAAAGAACAAAGCAAATTTCACAAAGACTGTCAAGACTCTAATAAAATTAATATGTACGATTTTTGAAGGATTCAAATTTGTGGCGGATAAATTCATTCACGTGAACGTTTTATTTAAACATCGTATCAGGCTAAAAATAATATATCTTTGCAAATGTCAGAAGCCCTAAGCCAATTGACCTGACAGCCGTATGGATGCTGTCGAAATGAAAAGTACTTTGTTTTCAAATAAGTTATATTATGATTTCAATGGAAAATATGTTTGCCTATTACAAAACGTTATGCTTTATGAATTTCAAAAAAAAACCTGCAAAAAATTAAACTATTGTTGAAACACATAAATTTAAAATCAAATCAAAATTAATTGAATTTGCTTTCGTGTTTACTTGTGAAAACGAAAATAAAAAATCAAAGGCTCGGCGAGTGTTCCAATTATAAAATCGTTAGAAAATAAAATTCGTACACATTAGCTCACATTGAAGACACAAATTTTGGATTCGCAAAAAAATCGAACTCGAAATTTTGATTAAACGTCTCCAAAGACGTTTTTAGTTTTTTTTGAAAACTAAATATTTCGAAAACAACTCGATCGATTTCATCGAACATTTGAATTCAGTACTTTTTTGATATTATCTGGAATACTTGAAAACACTAATCTAATAAAATAACAACCAACTCCCATATAAATGTTAAAAAAATGATGAATACATACATTTTGCTTTTTTAAAAAAGGCTCCAAGAATTTTGATAAAGAAATGTGTGAGTACTTAAATTAGTGGAGTACACTTATAAGTAAAAAATATTTTATGCAACGTATACTTATTAACAGTGCTTCCCATAGAACCACGTTTCATATTCCCGACTTTGTCATTTTCGAATGAACCGATTAAAATAATTTTTTTTATGCCAATGCTCCCTAAAAGTGTAAATAATATTGCATATTCAAATTTTCGAAAAAAATGTTTTTTTTTCGGTTTAAAAAGAAATAAATAATTATTTTTTTTTTCTGAAAAATCCGATTTTTCAAAAAAACGAACTGGTTCGTACGATATAGTCGTGAATTTTATTGTTGAAGAAATGGAAATTATTCTGTGTAGTGTGTTGACTGTACAAAATATTAAAATAAACCCATTTTTTTTTAAGGTACGCATTTGCTCGAACTTTAGATATATATTTTTGGCTTTCTAGCTTAAAATCTTCTTCAAAAAACATTTTTCTTTAATTTTTTTTTGTTACGTAATGTCAAACGATAACTGGATAAAGTTTCTGCTTTTAAAGTTAGACGAGCTCTTTAACGTTAAAGTGTACTTTTTGTCATTTAAAATTATCAAAAAGTCGACTCTAATTTTAAAACTCATTTTTAGCGTCGATTTCTATTTTAAAACTGATTAAAAGTAGGTGTTAAACGTTTAAAATTTTACGCTAAAGTATTTTAATAAAATAATTAGATAATAATCCTAAAATAATATAAATAGGTATTCGATTATACTCTCTTTTTGAGGAACATCAAATTTATCTTTCAAGGAGTTAATTTTTTTTTTTTTGATCTTCAGGTCGTTGCATAACTTTTATTTCCCCTCCTTGTTCCTGTTAGGCATGCACAAAAACACTAATTGAATTCAAAAACACACAACCTTTCACAAACATTTGAATTTCGGACAGAAAAAAAAAACAAGTCGTCTGGAAATTACTGTCATAAGTTTTGATATTTCTGATGAAATTCCAATGGCAAAATTGCAAAACAACTTGGAAATACTCGTAGCATACAAATGGAAAATTGGAATTTTGAGAATAACCCAAAGCGAAAGTGGTCTACATTAAGTTATCGCTTTCAATGAGATCCGGGCCCTTTTTGGAATTGGCCTACAGAATTGACAAAATAATAAAATAAAAATAATAAAAAAATTGGCATGCTGTCCAAATTTCAAAATAATAGTACCTACTGATTTTTTTTGTTTATGAAAGATTTGTTTTCAACAAACTTTAAGTTCAGATTTATTACTCGTACATTCTCAAAAATTAAAGTAAATAAATTACTAATGAGAATTGATGCTTTAAAAGAATAGACTTGAATATATTTTGTTACTTTTTAAATACCCATCATATTTATTATGAATAGGGAATTTTTTTATTATACTGCGCAAAACCATATCTCATCTTGACTCATTGAAAAACATTTGTATGTATGTGCTTATAGTATACTTATGTATGAAAGTCACATCATTTGCACAGAGCAAAATTCCATTCAGACAAAATATTACCTAGAAATAAAATGCGATCTTTGACTTTTTTTTCTAAAAAAATATTATATGGAAATTATAATGTGTGTGCATACGTGTTGAATTTACTGGACAATCATCTTAGCTTATCGTTTTTAATTGTTATTTCAGTTCAAATGCCAATTATTTGAAAAAAAAAAAAACAGAGATCGGAAATCGTAATCAATTTAATTTTTTTTTGTATCTCTTTAATAATTCGAAACAAAATTCAAACGTATTGTTACAATAAAAATCAAAACGATTTGTAAATAATGCAAATCCATTCGAATATAAATGTTAACGATTTATATCATTTGCATTAAATTAGCATTTCTTGATTATATTGTTAGAAATAAGATGAAATGTGTTTAATTTATTTTGAAATTATTCCATCGGGTTTTCGCAAAAAAAAATTGTTTAAACAACATGTGACGCTTTTTTTTATTAATACAGTTTCTATTTTACCAAGAGATGATTTTAAGAAAAATGTTGATACAATCTTTTAAAAAGATAAGATATTGCTATCAGTTGTTACGTTACTGAGCATATAAGACAACCCGAAGATCTTAAAGAATTATGCTTCAGTCTGAATTATAAATAGTCAACCTTCTACGACCCCCAACAAAAAGACGAAGATAAGTTTTTTTTTAGAAAGTGATACATGTTTTATAATCTTTAATATATAAAACTTAACAGTTGAAGTACAACCGTTTTTTTTTTTTTTTTTATTTACTGATGTTTCTTTGTAATTCTCTAATTGATGATTAATTTGTTTCATGTATATTTTGCTGTCGTTTTACTGGTATGTATTTATAACTTCTGAAAACACAAAAACAATTTTTTAGTAAAAATCAAGGATGTTTTCATAAATTGAGAAAATCTGCGCTAGTACTTTTATTTTTTAGAAATCTGGAAGAATCAATAGAACTAGATTTTTATCGAAGTTCCTCTGAATTGAACGAAACAACAAGTGATGAAACTCCAGTGAAATCTTCAATAGTTAAAGAACAGAAAGAATTTATACAAGATTTCAAAACACCGCCTTTGCAATTATTAAACAATCGAAGACCTGAATTGGGCGTCATTTCTCAAAGATCAATATCATTGAATCCGTGTATAGAAACACCAAATCCCACAATCAAAACTGAACTTGCATTTCACCAAGAGACCATGAAACATACAATTTTGAATTCGGAGAGCTCTAATTTGATTTCAGAATCGGGCGCCAATTTAGACACGAATACTTCTCACCAACATAAGGACTTAATACGGGGAAATGAAAATCACAAAACCTTACAGATTTCACAACAAAATTAGTTTTAAGAAGAAATGTAAAAACAATACAAACGCAGGTGCATACGTAGGTATTGCTTTAGTTCTTTTTTTTGTGGACTCTGCGTTTAATTTTAATTTTGTTCTTTTGTGACCATTAGTCCAAATTATGCGTTTCATAATGGAAACTTAGGTCACCCGCCAGCATTAATTGTTAACGCAAGCAATTATGAACTTCACCAAAAGACACCAAGGAGTGAATCAATGAAAAGAGTGTCAAATGCAAAATTATCATCCTCTAAATTTGAATCACATCCAACATCGCAAAAAAACTTATCACAAGATATTCCTTCAGTTGCTTGGGAATCTAATTCGAAATGTTCAATCAACGTTTGCGGTATGAGCGCCATTTAAACAAATGGGTTCACTTATGTCGTTTTTATTTGGCAATCCAGAAGCCTTCCGGACTCTTCTGAAAGCGTTCACTTGGGAAAAAATGACAGTTCTAATTCTGAAAAGAAGAGAATTTTGCTTCTGGATTTGAAATCAGAATCAGAACCAGAAGCACTTACACATTCATATATTTGAACATCAAACTCGACTGTTGCCATTTTTTGTATCATAATTGTGCAAGTAACATTTTTTTTTAATTTGAATATTCTCACGTACACTATTTTTTTCACACATACAATCTCTTTAAAATTCAGAATCGTTAGAATCACACAAAAGTGTTCAGTTGGGATCCCGGATCGGAGAAGAATTCCGGATGGCCAAATAAAAACGCCATTAGATTATAAACATAAATACAAAATTATCCCTGTTTCATTTACTGCTCAGCCAGGAGAGTCCACAGCTCATGATATTCTTCGAGAACAATTACACCGTGAAGAAAAAATAAACACTTCAACTGAAAACATTTCCCTAGCATCGCACAACATCACATCAAAATGCAATCAAGCTGTTTATTTGAAATCCGGATCGAACCACGATGCTGAAGTAGCTGTTTTACCCATCGTTCCCATTAATAACCAGGAAAACTAATACAAAAGATTTTGATGTCAAAGCCAAGGTTCAAAGATCTGTTTCTCAAAAAACACGAAGGATCGAACCAATGGCGATGAACCTGATCATTTTAATTCCAAGCAATCTTCGATGGACACACCAAAGTCTAATCAATTGGACAAACATAATAAACCAGAATCAGATCATATAATTCGCATCTTCTAATTTCGTACATTATTGAACGCATTCACACTGCAGAATATCAACACGAAGGCCTGTTTTATTAAAAACAACGGCGCAAAATTTTAAACAGCCTGGGGCCCTACTATGTAATTTCATTCTACTTTCGCATCTATTCGAAAGTTGTTCTCAATGCTATTTTTAAGTGGTACTGAATTAGAAATTAGTATTCACTGTTTGCGTATCGACTCATCGCCACATAATCTTCAATTAACTCTATTCTTTTAAATTAATAAGTGCTTTACTGAAGAATTCGCAAGTTTAAATTTTGCGAATTCAACCAACTATATTGTAGAATCGAATTACATAGTTGGGCCCCTGATGTTAAGGGCTTCGCATGATACTACTTAACAGTTAGCTAATACTAAAGAACTTTATTAATATTTTCCTAATTTTAAACACTTTTTGACTACAACTGAACATGCCTAAAATAGTGCACAAAATAAAGCGAACATAACTTTTCGACGTTTGTAAATGTCAAAGTGGCATATGGATTTAGTACGATACTAAACACATAACCAACCATTTGGTGGTTTTAACTTAAGTAAAATGTTAAGAAGATAGTACAATACTAAACTGGTTTTAAATTAGCAAAATCTTCTATTAAAAATGATTTAACATAATACTAAATCAACTAAGATTTTTTGTCATTGTTTTCTCGCATTAAGATTTACACTCTCTCTCTTTCTGCAGCAATAATAATGGCTGCTCTGCCTGATACTTACTAAGGACATTTTGATGTTTATGAATAGAAAGGACTGCTGTTCAACAAAGTTAGCTCGACCGAAAGTCTGGCTTATAGAACATGGATAATGCAGTTTTTTGTTAGGGCAGGCGTTTATGAAAGCACCCTAACTATGACGTTATATTGAACAATTTAGAACACATTCTACGAATCTGTCATCTAATTTGAAGCAAGCACGTCCATCTCATTTAGGCTCAGGCCGATGCGATGAATGGCATGATGAAAACTATTTTTTTTTATAATTGATTTGATAAAAATCTCCAAATGCTTGCTTCATAGCTCAGGTAAAAAAATCCACTAATCAATTATTAATCAAACCTCATATAAAAGAAACCTGTTTTATTGCTGGTAAATCCAACCAAATACAAGCAAACAATTAAAGAAAAAATCCCACTACAATATCCTATAAATAGACCTTCAACTTTAATCAACTCTGTAATGTATACGTTACTATACAAATAACAACATCATCACTCTCCTCTCCAAATGTATATAATAATAATACGTTTTTTTTAATCAAATTCAATCAACTAAAAAAAAACTCACAGTTCCATCAAATCAAA
This sequence comes from Philhelius pedissequus, assembly GCA_910595825.1. Taxonomy (NCBI): domain Eukaryota; kingdom Metazoa; phylum Arthropoda; class Insecta; order Diptera; family Syrphidae; genus Philhelius; species Philhelius pedissequus. The sequence continues at coordinate 11,309,097 of OU343163.1, read as the reverse complement.
CGATCAGAACCAAACAGTGGTTGCAATTGCATGAAAGTAAACTGCTAATAACTCAAGGACGTTTGGTTTCAATAATCTCTCTCCGCCACTAGTTAATGCTGTTAAACTTGTCTTACCTCCCTCTATAGCATCAAATAAGAATTTTAATGCGCACTTAGTTAAATCTCTCCAACTTGATGTGTGATACATTAAAACACCCCAGCTTCAACAAATACAACTATGATGCTACATTCATTCTCTCGTAATATACCCATTTCTCTATTGAGATTTCCGGTTTCGAGAAAAATTATCTGTAATCATCGAGCTCACTACACGTCAGAGGATCCATGATTTTAGTTTTATTTGTTTTCTAGTGAATCTTATCATGTTAATCAAAAACGAAAACAAAACCTAATAAATTCCGAATTAAATTTAATAATGCACTAGTGATGATGGTCAATGGTTATATATTTATACAAACAGAACAAAAGCCAGTTGAATGTACTTCAAACAGGGTTATTCCTTTCGAGTACCGCCATTGAATATAAAACAGTTTCTCATCCAATTGGTATGGATCACATTAACACCCATATGAGAGCGACTAAAATTAATTACATAATTCAATGTGATAAACTAGGTATACGACATGTTATTTTGTTTGGTTTTCATCATATCAGATGAGCAGATAAAAAAAATAAACATGGGCTTTTCTAGTTATTACTATGGGAAAACTGTTTAAATATTTACATTTGTAAAGCACAATGGTTGGATTGGAACTTTCAGTTGACAGCTGCATTATGGAATCAGTTTTATATATATTTTTTTAATTTGATATTGTATTAAGTTTATAAGAATCTACTGTAAACATATAATTGCAACAAAAGTCCACTCTTATAGGTGTTTTTTCCAACTATTTTAGTTGACGCAACTGTCAAATGTTTATTCTATTCTACTATCGATTTTAACTGAAGGTCATATGTATGTACTTTTTACGTTTTTACTTATAGGAGAGACAATTGGTTATACATTAGCAGCCCTATTAATAGAGTCTGTTTAACAATGTAAAAGTAAAGTTCTGAGTAGTTACCCACCACTTAAATTACTTCCCAGTTAAATCCCCCTGTTAGCGAATTGTGCGTTTCACATCCATCCTTCTCATAAATGTATGTGTTGGGTAACTACTTGTTAGTTATTCCAATTTTCCAGTTTCAAAAATGAAAACAAAATGGAAGCTAAGAAAAAAAAACATAAAATCGTTCATTGTGTCTGGCGTTGTACTTTAAATTTCAAACTTTGATTTTTAAAACAATATAAAATATTGTATTAGAGATAATACTCGTACATAACTCACAGCTTCTTTTTTTAAACGAAAATGTTCTCTAAAATCGACTTCGTCCAAAGATTCTATGAAGTTTGTTCTCAATCGAAATACGAGATTTCTTAGTGGATCCATAACGTGGAAAAAGAGCTCATCGAATTCATCATCTAATGTATCAAAAAGGACATCAATTTAAATAAAAGGGAAAATTTCGAATATCGGTGCTCTTCAGTACTTTTGATTCTGTTAACTGTCAGTTATCTGCTTTATTGGGTACTTAATCCACCCTATAAGTTACTTGACAGATTAAATTCTAGTTAGACCTACTCAATTATTGTGAAACACTAATGTGAATTTTATCTGCTGGTTAGCTTCCAAGTAGCTTAATAGTGACTTTACTTTTATATTGTGGAACAGGCCCTTATTCTATCTTTATTCCATGAGTTTACAAAGCCACGGAATAAGAGTGAAGCCATGTATTAAAATTTTCTCTTAAAATAAACAAAGGTCCATGGAACATTTATATATATATACTATATAGAAATATATAGTTCACATTGTTTTTTTTTTTCAAAAAATCCATGTATGTAAGTTGAACTGAACTTAACAAAAAGTGCTTATTTGTAAGGCGCTCAATAGCCAATTGATGAATCCAAGTTAGATCGCCGGGACGAAACGCAAATTTTGTGGACTAAAGGCCGTTTTCAACAAGTCCAATTATATATAATACTAATAGCCTTTTCGATTGGTAATCCGGAAGAACTCTCCGATCCGGGATTCCAATCGAACAAGTTATTATTCCATTCTAGATTTTGAAATTGAATGTGAGAGTATGTGTAAGGTGGGAAAACCAAAACAATGATATAAAAATGTAGGGATGAGCGATGTTCATTGATATTGGTAAAACATTAATGTTAGTCAAAAAAAAATATCGAAACTCAACATCGATTTTGAAACATGTAAAACATCGTAGCACCGATGTTAAAATTCAAAAGATCGATTTAAAATAAGATGAAATCTTTTGTCAATGAACTCATGCTTACCTAAAGGTTAGACAGCACTCGACGGAACTGCACTTCAGCGGAACTACGCTTCACAACTATTTATGTAAAATTGTATGAAGTTCAATTGGCGCTTAGTGAAATTTAATGTAGCTCATACATACAAAAAGGAAAAGAAAATTGCGATAAAATACATTGCTATAATTTTCAAAACACTGAAGGTATTTAAAATTTATATATGTATTTTTAATTGATTTTTCAACGTGCAATTATTAAAAAAAAAAAAAACATTAAAAGACATCGATATTCTGATATCGATATTGAATTTTCGATGTTAACATCCATGTTTTATAATATCGCTCATCCCTACACAACATTGTTGTTGACATTGAATTCGCGTTTGACATTTAGTATTTGAGTGAGTGCGTGCTTCTGGTTTTGATTCTGACTTCAAATCCAGAAGGAAATTTCTCTTCTATCCAGGAGAAGAACTGTCATTTCATACCAATCGAACAGTTTTAGAGCATTCGGAAGACTTCAGAAGCCTTCCGGACGACCAATCGAAAAGGCCATAAGACTTCTACTTGTCTGAATAATTTCAGTAGTATATAGAATTGTATTATAAAAAACAAAAAAAAAAAAACACCTTCTTATCACTTTTTGTATCCCCATTTAGATCATCTTCAAACATTGCTATGACTTTCCTCATATTTACCTTGGAAAACCTACATTTTTTACTGAAATTCTCCTCATTAACCACTTGCAGTGGATTATATCTAATTTTGTATATTTTTCTTTATTATTTGTATTCAAAATTAAACTAACAAATCTTTACTTATATATTTTTTTTTAATTTCAGAACAAATTTGACACATCTGGGTTCTTAATCCTTCGCTAAACCACCTCGTTCGCTGGCTTAGCTTATGGCCTTTTCGATTGGCCGTCCAGAACTGTTCTGACCCCCACAAAATGACAGTTGTTACTCTATACAGAACAGAAAACGATTCTGGATTTCATTTCAGAATCGAAAACAGAATCACTAATACACTTACACAATTAAAATGTCAAAATAATCGGCTTGATTTGTTGTGTAATTTCGTTGTGTTTATTGAATTTAAACTCATTTTCTGCTAAAATAACATAAAAAGAAGCAAGCTATAATTATTATTGATACAAGAAAATGTGTATCTAAATTGAAATCAAGTGTTTTGGAAATTCTTTTAAGCCGATGTGATTTTCTTTTAATTCAATTTTCACAAATACAGTGATACATATAATTCAGAATCAGTCAAATTGTTTACGACTGTTTTATTGGGGGAACGTGTTCCGGACGGCCAATCGAAAAGGCCATTAGTAAACGTCTCCTAGAAGATTTTTTTTTTTTTTAATAACGTTACGCACTTAGTCCACGGAATAAGCGTAAACATACCTTACATGGTGTATCTACCTTCTATATTTTATAGTATACTATCTGTCATTTTGATAGAAAGAAAGAAAAATAATATGCTAGAAAATTTGGCATTGGGCATTTCATAGAATACTATTTCAGTTGCACAAATGTCGCGAAGGAATACGTATCGCTGTGTTCTTGCTCTAGTAGCATTACAAGACTTAAAAAACCTTCAACAAAAGGAACTAAACAAAAAAAAAACAAGAAATTATAACAATACATACACCACAAACGTTCACCAGCCACAAACGCTAACCTCAAAGTGAAAATGACAGCCAAATAGTATATTATCGATAGGATGCTATGAGCTGTACAATGTCTAGTATGAATTTTTTTATAGAATGCTTTTTGTAGTCTCCATGAGCAATTTTCATAGAATGCGACCTAGCTTACTAGAAAATCTAGATCGTGGAGACCCCATGTTATGGGTGTATGAATATACGTAGAAAATATGGTATTAGCAATATTTTGAAGTGACATTCATTATATGTAGAATAAGTTGGTAGTTTGAAATAAAATATAGCTCAAACGTTCGTCATCATTGGAAAGGCCAACGCTTGTAATTGTTAAGGGACAAATTATTTTACTGCATATTAACTACGAGAAAATCCCATGTATTGATCCAAATGGTGCGCCACTGTCATAGCAATATCAAAGCTTCGCTACAACAAACGTATCGCAGGTATTAAGTAGCCAAATAATGAATTCAACTATCTGTTTGTAAGATATAGCTAGGATTTTTTTTATCGTAAACTGGATTTACTCGCCAGTAGTTAGATGAAAAAGTAAGATAGAAATTAAATTATTATTATCTCATTGAACCCTACCCTTTGAAGAAGGTGGTTGATGACTATATAATGAAACACCGAACTGATACATCGAAGTAATCACTAATACAAGCAGTTTACTCCAATTTTTTTTAGTAATATGCATATGTATTAGTGTAATTATGAGTCGTTTCCATGACTTACTAAAATATATCATAACTATAAAAAAAAATTTAAAAAAAACAAAATTAAAAAGTTATGTGCGTTTACATTTAAAAAAATAGTTTTATTCCAAGTGGCCGTAATAATTTGATCACCCACTGTACTTGTACAATCATAATGAAGCAATAGAAATGCAATCAAATAGAGACAGCAAACTAATATTGATTTTGAAAAAAAAAGAATAATTAAGAACCTATAGATCTTCGAAAAAACATTACAATATATTTCTGTAAAAATTAATATTACATTCATTTGAATTGACTTAGGACAATGGCTCTAAAAACAATGAAATGAGAGTTAACCTTGTTTCAGTTCATTTAGTTTAATTATCTCGTAGTGCTTCACAACTTTGGTATTCGGGAACCGCTTTGTTCTATACAAAATTAAACAATATGATATTTAATTTTGCCCATCAAAACAATCAAAATTGTATTCCTTAGGGCCAATTTTTCAATAGACAGTTAAGAAATCAGTTAGTACATATTCTCCCAATAGAGACAAAATCGGTTTTTCAACAGTCGGATACAGCTTAATCCTAGGAATAAATCTATTATCTATGGAATATTGTTATCTGCTTATTATAACTAGAGATTGAAAAATCGACTCTTAGTTGACCAAATTGATGATCACAATTCATAATTAGCTTTATTTCTTCCACAAAAAAATCCATTTTGAACTGATTGTGAAGAAGAAAATATGTATATGAAGCGGTAAAAAATCATATATCGGTTGACCAGCATGCTTTTGGAAGGAATGACTCTTTGTAAGTCTTTGCTTGATCAACATAAAAAACAAAAACAAAACCGATGGTTTTTTCACATATTTTCAAATTTTATTGAAAAAAAAAACTTTACTTCTTAGGATTTCACTCAACACTGCTTAAATGGTTCAGCAATTGCTTATGCAATCGTTCACAATTTGTAAAAATTGGATCTAAATTATCTTCAAAAATTCGTAACAACTCTGATGTGCCACAGGGTAGTCACCTTGCTTCTTGCTGTTCCTACTCCTAATTAATGACCTACCTACAATGATAATTTTTTTTTTATCTCTGAAATTACTGTTGCTGATTGTTTGGTTTTACAAAACCGAACTTTAATTAATGCTCGATTAAGTCTTTTTCAAGGTCCGTTAGGTCCATAATGTTGGAATATAATATGGCTAATTTTTTATTGCAAAGGGTTGTAAACCAAAATGATTTAGAAGTCATTTTTGATTCATTACTATTTTTTGATGTACATATTCAGCCTTATTGATTACTGTATCATAGCGAGTACATAAGACTATTTTCTTTCCATAATTTCTCTAAACGAAAAACATCTTATTCGTTACGTTGCATAGCACCAACATAAGCTAAACGCGCTGGTAGGTAGTATAGAGTCTACATAATATCGAAAAGTCATTAGACATCGCCCATATCAATTTCCATATTTTTAAGGTTGTGTTAATGTGTATTTTGGGCATGTACCACCAAGCACCAAGGATGTGTGTGGAAGCCAGTTTTGTCTCGACTGAGCAAGATATTTTTCAGAGCAGGGGTATGTTCAAATTTTTTTTTCCAAAACTCTCTTTTGAGAGTATAATACTATGGTCCCACCAAAGCGAAATCCGAGATTTTAGCAGGAAGCTTTCGAGATTTCAAATTGGCGTTCACACCGCCAAATCCACGTTTTCGTCTCTCAGAAGCACAAACAACCACCATTTTTGTTTATCTAATTCATCAACCCAAGCCAAGTTCTAAAATAAAAATTCATACTCTCTCTTTTTATCTCCTTATCGTTACAGTGAAAAATCGTAATTTGCACATAAAAAGCTTTTCACCTAAGTATGGTGAAGTTTAAAATGGACTCGTTCACTATGAATGGCCCGCATCGACAATGGGATTTCATTGTGTTTTCAACGAAAACTCGGATTTCGAAATCCCAAAACTACATGGTGAAATGCGAAGATTTACGCTGAAATCTACGAAATCCGAGATTTCGCTTCGGTGGGAATATAGTATTAGAATACACATGAATACTTTATTTTCACATAAGCACATTATAACTATAATGGGAAGAAAATGTATATTGAATAAAGATTTGCATAGCGGCTACATAGGTCCTTATTTACTGCATAACACTCGTTTAGCAGGTTGTAATGAATAAGACTGATTGATTGCATTATATCGAGAGCGATATCTGCCTGGATTTGTGATTAGGATAATTCCAAAGAATTTGGGGATACGTTATTCTTTAATTGGCCTCTTTTCAAAAAAAGATTTGTCACGTATCGAAAAAAATTCTAAATCGTTTTTTCTAAATACTGTTCAAAATATAATCGAAAACACTTCTTTGTAAAATTATTCAATAAAATTTCCATTCTTGTTTCGAAATCATTTAAAATAAGTTGTTCCATAATAAGTTTCTAGAACAAATTATTTTTTCGAATTTTCCAATAAATATGGGATTCGAAAACTGAACTGGTCTAATTCTATGCCATCGTATAATACTAGGTGGTTATTAATTGCTTTAAAGCCTATGGCGCCAATTTTAAATTATTTAGTAATATGATAAATCATTTTTAGTATGATACTAGGCTAAAAAGAGGATTTTGCTAATTTTAAACCAATTTAGTATCGTACTATTTTCTTAACATTTTACTAAAGTTAAAATCACAAAATGTCTACTTTATTTTTTTAGTATCGTTCTAAATCCATATGCCACTTTGACATTTACAAACGTCAAAAAGTTATGTTCGCTTACTTGTTTGCACTATTTTAAGCGTGTTTAGTTTTAGTTTATTAAGCAAATAGATTTAGTATGGTGCTAGCTAAAAAGTGTTTAAAATTAGGAAAATATTAGTAAAGTGCTTTAGTATTAGCAAACTGTTAATTGTCAAGCATCAGGCTGCTTAAAATTTTGCGCCTATATCTTTTATAAGAACTTACTATTCTGTATTACTAGCAACAGATGTCATTACGACTGCTGTTATGTTTTTAGCCTAAGAGAGAGTCCTACTACTTATACACGATAAATAAATAAAGATAGCACATTCGTAGAACCAAATTTTTGCATGACCAAAAATTAAGGCAAAAAATACTACAATGTCCCAAAGGTAGTAAGAATTTTTGGTCATTTGTAAAAACTATTCGAAATTCAACTTCTTCTTCGGTTCCAACGCTCGTCATTAATGACACCCCTTTTGTCAGTTCTCGCGAAAAAGCCAATTTGCTTGCAGCGCAGTTCGCTGTTAATTCGACGCTGTCAGAAAGTGTTATGACTCCTCCAGTACTTGAGAGCGTAAACGATTTTATGGGACGAATCTTCTTTCGCTCTTGTGCAGTAGCTAGAGTCCTCAAAGATCTTGACATAAACAAATCCGCTGGCCCGGATAGTATCCCTCCCATCGTTCTGAAGAGGTGTGCTTCAACGCTGGCAAAACCACTGCGTAAGCTTTTCTATCTGTCCTACTCTACAGGTCTCTTTCCGAGTGGATGGAAAACAGCATTTGTCCAGCCTGTCCCCAAAAAAGGCGCATCTTCTTCACCATCTAATTACCGTCCAATTGCACTTACGTCCCTTCTTTCCAAGGTCATGGAAACGCTGATTAATTATCAGCTCAAGAAATATCTTGAAGAACGAAAGCTCCTAAATGACCGGCAGTATGGCTTTCGTAGCAATAGGTCCACTGGTGATCTGATGGTATATCTCACCGAACAGTGGCACAAATCTTTACATCGTTTTGGAGAAAGTAAGATTATTGCGCTTGATATTTCAAAAGCATTTGATAGAGTTTGGCATCAAGCCCTCTTATCGAAAATACGTGCATTTGGTATCGATGAATGTCTTCTTCGTTGGATTAGAAATTACCTTTCGGACCGCTCAATACAAGTTGTATTGGACGGTTTCAAGTCTGATATTCACAAAATAAACGCTGGTGTGCCCCAGGGCTCCGTATTGTCTCCGACCCTCTTTCTCCTTTTTATTAATGATCTCTTATCTGGAACTTCTAATCCACTTAATTGTTTTGCTGACGATAGTACTCTCAGCTTTTCATATTCGTTTTTAGATGCACCTCCTTGTTTTTCGGATGTGCAACTGGAACGGCAGCGTATGATAAGCTCATTAAATTCTGATCTTGACAGCATTGTCCAATGGGGAATTAAAAACCGTGTAGAATTTAATGCTTCAAAAACTCAGTGCTGTCTTCTGTCGTTAAAGCAGAACCCACCCCCCATGCCGCTATCCATGAGCGGCACTAGCATTGAAGAAACCGATCAGCTTTCAGTCCTCGGCATGTGCATCACAGACCACCTCTTGTGGAATGAACACATATTTGATGTCGCCAAAAACGCTGCAAAGTGTTTGGGCTTTCTTCGAAGGTGCAAGAAATTCTTCTCCCCGTCTGATCTGGCTGTAATCTATAAGGCCTTCATTCGTCCAAAGCTGGAGTATAACTCGCACATTTGGGCAGGAGCTCCCAAAACTCATTTGAATCTTTTGGATAGAATTCAAAATAGAGCTCTAAGAATGATTGGCGATAGAACTATAGTGGAAACATTTACATCTCTAGAACATCGTCGAAATGTTATATGTCTCTCACTATTTTATCGCTATTTTTATAAACACTGTTCCAGCGAAATAGCCAGTTGCATTCCTCCCCTTAAATTTTTCAACCGTAATACTCGCGCTTCTAGGAATGCTCATCAGTTTACCCTTGAGCCCAACTTCGGACGTACTGTCATGTACAGAGATTCTTTCTTTAGCCGTACAACGCGAATGTGGAATACTTTACCCGGCTCTATTTTCCCCTCCCATTTTGATATTCAGAAATTCAAAACCAATGTGCATCGGTATCTCCTCTTGCATCCTTCCCTACTTTCCTAACGCTCGCACTGTGCTTGTTCATTTTAAGGGTAGTCAAAACCCCTTTAGTGCGCGCATCCGTTTAAAAAAAAAAAAAAAATAGCTAAACAACTGCTAGTTTATTCAGGATAAAAATATTTGGTTTGATTGAAATTTAACTTGCTTCGAGTTTTCTTTTGATTCACTTATTTTTTTGTTTGTGTATCTGAAAAACAAATTTAAATTTAGACATCGTACGATATGCCTATTTTTAGTTTACATTTATTTTTTTTGTTTGTTTAGAAATTTACTTAGCTAAATGTCCAGGTGACGTTTTCCAGTAAATTAAGAAAATTAAACAGAATATCGACCTCCCAAGGAACCAATCAAAATTGGGTGAAATCATTAAGTTCATTGTATAAGCAAACAGAAACTTGGTTGTTTCTGTATTCGATAAGAGTGGACGTTCAATCGATGAAGTTATAGCAGAGCAAGGGTATTTACTGGTATTTTAATTTATTCAACTTTTAGTGAAAAAAAATAAAATTCTACTCCTAATTGATTTTCCATTTGACTAGTAGTCAACACGGCAAAAAATTACCCATCTACATATTTAGGTGTGCTATTTTTTAGAGACACGATAATTTGTGTGGAGTGAGGCCAACAATATACAAGAGCTTATATAAATATTTATGCATGCATATAACATTCTGACGTATTCCCCTGGAGGATTTCTTAATATTATTTTCAATTTTTAATTATACATTTATCATATTATTGTAGTTCGAGTTTATTACATAATGATACATAAAATATAGTTGAGCCTATTGTGAATTTGAAAACATGCTATAATGACGTACATATGTACATTTATGATATATGTATATCATATATAGAAGGTATTTGAAACATTTTAATTGTAATATTATTAACAGGATATATTTGAAAAATATTTAGGCTTATATCACTTTCGAAATAAGCAATTCGTATTGTTTTTTTTATAAAGCAGTCAATATGTTTTAAAAATTGGCCTGAAAGAAACTACTAGGGCTTTAATCTTTGGATAACATATAATTAATATAATAAACAATTTATTGTAGGAAGGACAAAAATTCGCTTGCAAACTACAATGCCAATTTAAAAAAAAAATGGAAACTATTAAACCAATATATAAATTATATTGAACAATCTTATAAACAGAACTAATATATAAATTAATAATGCATATTTTAGACTTACATCCACTTAAAAGAGTAAACCCCATGATGTGGAAATTCAAAGGAATCTCAAGCAACCAAGAGAGACTGGGTCTATTATATCTCTTTCTTCAAAAACAATTATTGTAAATTGTCTAAAGATCTCTATTATATTTATAAACCTCGCGCAGACAATGATTTTGTAATTATAAATGATATAAAATTTTACTCACCAAATTAAACACTATAATATGATAGCTTTGGTAATGACGGTAGAATGGTACTCCCAATACTTATTAATCGTTTCTTTTTCTATTTTTTTTTTGTATCACGAAATTGTGTGTACTTCTCAGAAAATGTGTTTTATTGATTATTTTTTTTATTTTTTTTTAATACGTACCAAAAAAACACTTAGTTGTCCTTAAAATTATTATATAAATTAATAGCTAAAGCATCGTATAAGATGAATAGTTGTTTGAATAAAATACATACATACGTACATTTGAAACGTGAGACGTCTGCGTCTGTAGGATATAATATCACTGTTTTTGACAATACGTACCAAAAAAGCAATGGGTTTAAAACGCCAACGAAATTAATAGTTTTCAGTCACTGCAGAAAATTGTAGCATCGATGGATTTGCCATGTAAAATGTTGTTTTGATTTAATTCAATTTTTTTTTATTTTAATTGATATCTGCTATAATCAAACATTAAAAAAAATTAGACCAAATTCCTAAACGCAAGATTTGAAAAGAAAAATACATATGTACATGCAAATGAGATGCACAAGATTATATTAAAATTAGGATAGGAAAAAAATAACTGCATATTGGAAAGGCGACTTTTATTATATAATTTTTTTTTTGTGATATTTTCTGTGGTTTTCGCGTTTAGGAATTTGCTCTTACACGTCCTTACATATTCATTGGTTTTTTTTTTTTTTTTTTGTTTTAAGCCAGTTCACGTTTCTGAAATCTCACATATTTTCACTTAAGAGAGCAAAAAAATGATTTAAACATCTATGTATCTTTCTTCTTTCTATAAATTGAATTCAGTGCGAAGAAAATTGACTAAGCAAGAAGTTAAATAACATGTCTCTTCAAAATTTGCAGAAAAAATACGTGATTGTGGGTAAGTAGATACTTTTCATGATAATAATTGTTAGGTAGCTTAACAAGACCTCCAAAAGAAATAAGTTTTAGGCGATAGATTAAATTTGGATTTTAATCTCATTTAGGAAGTCGGCTATGATTTAAGCATTCAATACAATTTAGAAAGATAAAAACATTAATACTAGTTGGTTGTAAGACGTTCCATGCAAATCTCGCCAAACAACACACTTTTTAAATCGCATCCGTCTTCCAACAATCATACTATTTTACAACGTTTCAGACTTTTTTGAATCAGTGAGCCAGGAATAAGTATTTAATCATGATTTAACGGCGTAATGATAACTGCGGAAAAGAACTACATACGAAGTGGACAAAAATGGCTCATCTATAACAGACTGAACCTTCTGATATAAGAATTATTTATTTATACCCAACTCAAGCGAGATTAGGACCTTATTATTACAAATATTCAATCAGTATTCCAGTTCGCGAATATAATCCAAATACTGGCGAATTTAAATAAACAGAATTGCCGTTCGCAAATTTAATAAAAAATCCTTCGCTTTAAGAGTTAAATAAGGCGAATAAAAATAGTTAGTAACCAATCAATGATAGCAATAAATGATAAGCAAAATTTTGCACATCTAAGAAAGAATGCATGACCATTTGGTTTGGATACCGTTGCAACCGGAGCTGAATAGTTTGGAACATCCTTCTCGAAAAGGCAATGAATGTAATAAGGTTTTGTTAGCAAAATTAAAAAAATTATATAAATTGCATTATATATTTACATATAGTGTTAAAATTGACACTGAATGTTTGGTTGACTATTAAAAAACATTATATAAAATGCACACGAGTGGGTTCCCACATAACACATATAATATGCCATTGGAATAGGCAGTGGACGCTCTTTTTAACCTTTAAAGTGTCGTTGATCCAACTGGTTCAGTTTTTGGCTAAGATTTTTATAATACGACATCGGTGGATGATAGAAATTATGTGTAAATGACGGTGAAGCGACACCTCAAGAAGACAAGCCACTTCGTAATAAAGTTTCCGAGATGACTAAGGTGACTAAACTTCTGCAAAACCCACACGACAACCCAATTTTCTTATACATCTCTTGGAACACAGTTAATAGACAGTTATAGTTCTGACTTTGACATATACGGAAAAATTATATGTTGAATATTTTGTTCCTTGTGATAATATAAGGATTTAAGCGAAAGAGTTGAACTGAAATACAAATTTATAGACCGTTCGCCAAAACGTTCGACGTGAGGAGAATATTCGAATCACGAACCATAATCGGTCCCTTAGGCCCATTTGCTGATACGAATCATAAATATTTATGTTCAGTTTAAAACGCTGAAGGGCTACTTTTTCTTCTGCGTAAACTGTCACATAAGTTCTTAAGTAGAACTTAAATGCTTAAGTTGTGTATCAGCAAACGAGCCTAAATCATTCTCATGAGCAGAAACAGAAATCTTTTCAGAATATGAAACTATCAAGATGGTATAAAAAGATGTCAAATAATAACTAACATAAAAACCAATACGATCAATTTTGTGTTAGGAAATTAAGTTTTCACTTGTGCAGCCAAATTGTAGCAACGTTCTGAGAAAAAAGTCTTCACTTGAAATTGAAGTTTTTGTTCTGTTTTTTTAGACTTGAAAAGTGAAAGAGTTAGTTAGTTACATTGTAATAGAATTCGAATTAACAGGAACACAGTTAGTAATTTTGAAAATAAACAGTGTCCAATTTTAAAATTCAGAACCACAGAAATAAATGAACGGACAATCTAAGTTAGTTTTTTTAAGGCAAAGTTTTTGGAAATGTCAATTTTTTAAGTCTTTCTTTTTTGTGGTTGATATTCAACTGCCGCTCATGATGACTGTTTGAGACGGTTGATATGATATAAGGCTTGTATTTTTTTTGAAGACTCAAATCAAGCTATAAGTACTAAAACATCCAATGAATATGTTTTAAAACTAAGTGTATGTATTTATATATATATATTTTTTTTTAATTACTGAACAACATTGTACATTTACGTGACTTACCAAATGAAGCCAACTTGGAAGAATATAGTGGATGGCATATTAAACGTAACGCACCATATCCACCACCATCGAATATATCATCTCTTCTTTAGAATTATGTAAAAAACATTATTTAAATGTGACGCTGTTTTGTATTTGAAAAATGAAGTTAATCTCATTTATTTAAAAAAAAAATTTATTTTTTTTATATTCTTTTAGTTATACGTACGTAAATATCTGGGTACATTTTTTTTTTACTTTTAAGGTATGAAATCCTGTTATTTCTCAGTGCTGCCTGCTATGTGGGTTTGATTTAACAAAAGTTAATTTATAGTTAAATTTTCCATCATGTGTTTTTTTTACTTACAATTTTCCCGGTTCAAATACCCACAAATAGAGGGGGGAAGTGAGAAAAATGTGCAACCATTTTTTTTTGGTTTTTTAGTTTTTGTAATAATCATTTGTCGCCCAAAAACTCAGGATTGTATTTCGCAACTAAATAAATTATGGAATTTCAAGATTTCGGAATAAAAATTGTTATAAGAAAAAAATTTTAAGAAAATAAAATCCTAATCAACAAACACAACTCACGGATTGCTGCAGGCTTAGTATTGATTCCAGTAGCACTCGGTTACATATACATTTCATTAATGGTTTTTTCCTACAGCTTTACTTTTAATTGTAAATCTTAAGCAACCCATGAAGAATATTGTGCTCCTGCAGAAACTGTATATTATTTGTGCTAATTTAGACTTTTTGCGACTTGAAGATGGGATATCTTTTTTTTGCTTAAGTATTTTAAATCAATTGAAAATGCGATAGACCTTAACTATTTGTATTGATAATTATTTTTTTTTTCTGAAAAGTACATCGAACAAAAAAACCAACAAAAAAAATAAATTAATTAAGTTTTGTGATGGTTGCTTAGCGAAGTTTTGATTCTGTTTTTTTTTTTTTTTTATAAACCTATATAACCTGAAAATTGTTTGTTTGTAAAATATTTAATTTAATTATTGACTTACCGTCGATGCTAAAATATCATGAGGACAACATCCCAGAAGAAAACTTTTACATACTTTTGTATCGGAAAATTTTAAACTGCGTCCTCCTTCGCCTGGAATTTCAAAAAAAAA
Organism: Philhelius pedissequus; assembly: GCA_910595825.1. NCBI lineage: Eukaryota > Metazoa > Arthropoda > Insecta > Diptera > Syrphidae > Philhelius > Philhelius pedissequus. The sequence goes on along the minus strand of OU343163.1, from coordinate 11,294,046 downwards.
AGAAAAAAGTATTCTTTTTTTATTTTTTATTATGATTATTAAGAGTGTACATAATTCAGAGAAAGTTTAATGTGATCTAAGCTCTAGAGCTAGAATTACACGGTCAATTTAATCGGTTGTTGATTTATTTATTATTATTTTCAATCTCTCACCAAACAATTAATGCGCTGATCGAAAAATTCGTGTCAACGCAGGTGTCAACACATTTAAAATGTTTTTCGTTGACAATCACAAAACGTGGCACAATTAGGGTATATTCTGACGTCATATTTACCAATTTATGCTTCCGTTCATTTCATTTTTAACTCTTTTTTGATATCTATCCAAAAGATTCAAATGAGTTTTGGGAGCTCCTGCCCAAATATGAGAGTTATACTCCAGCTTTAGACAAATTATCCCCTGTTAGATTACAGCCGTTGATATTCCGTTGCAACGGGGAAAAGAATTTCTTGCTTCTTCGAAGAAAGCCAAGCAGTTTGCAGGGTTTCTGGCGACATCAAATATGTGTTAATTCCACAAGAGGTAATCTGTGATGCACATGCCAAGAATTGAAAACTTATCGGTATCTTCAATGAAAGTACCGCTCATGGGGGTTTGCTCCAGCTTTAACGACAGAAGACAACACGACTTTTTGAAGCATTAAATTCTACGCGGTTTTTTGTTCCCCTTGGACAATGATGTCTATCTCAGAATTTAATGAGTTATTATACGCTGCCGTTCAAGTTCCACATTCAAAGGACACGGGTGTGAATCTACAAATGAATATGAAAAGCCAAGGGTACTGTCGTCAGCAAAACAATATATTGGTTCAGAAATTTCAGACAAGAGATCATTGATTAATATGAGAGAGTCGGGGACAGCATGTATTTTATGAATTACAGACTTAAAGCCGTCCAATACGACATGTATTGAAATATCCGAAAGGTAATTTCTAATCCTACGAAGAAGAGAACCAAATGCTAGCATTTTCGATAAGATCTTGATGCAAAACTCAAATACTTTTGAAATAACAAGCTGAATAAACTTACTTTCTCCAAAGCGATATAAGGATGTGTGCTCTGTTCGGTGAGATATAATATCAGAACACCAGTGGACCTATTGCTACGAAAGCCATACTGCCCTCATTAAGGAGCTTTCGATCTTCACGATATTTATTAAACTGATAATTAATTAGCGTTTCCATGGCCTTGGAAAGAAGGGACATAAGTGCAATTGGACGGTAATTAGCAGGTGAAGAAGATTCGCCTCGACAAATGCTGTTTTCCATCTACTCGGAAAGAGACCTGTAGAGTAGGACAGATGAAAAAGCTTACGCAGTGGTTTTGTCAGCGTAGAGAACACCTCTTCATATCAATAGGTGGGGATACTATATGGACCAGCGGATTTGTGTCATTAAGAACTCTAGCAACTGTATGAGTACGAAAGTAAATTTGTCCCATGAAAAAAGTTTTTGGTCAGTATTTAGTATTGCCTCTCCTTGCTCCAATAACTGCCCGCATCATTGTATTCATCGACCTCACGAGCCTGACGATGAAATCTTGAGGAATTGCATTTCACTCCTCTTCAACAGTTGCAGTTCTCTTTGGAGGCAGGTTCTGTTCAGAGTCTCCCGCTAAAGGTATATGAACTTACGAACACTTGGTGTTCGTCACTTACATTTTGTTGGCCTTAAACTACATGACAATGTGATTTAACGGTAATTAAGAATAAATGTAAAGTAATATTTTCAACATGAAACGTACATTCTGTGTTCAAATGTAGCAGGTCACTGGTTTATTTGTTGTCTAGTGTAGTTGGTTAAACTAAGATATAATTACTGAAAAAGGTTGTGACAATAGTTTACTAGGAACTCAGTGGATATGTAACTCGAAGACAAAATAGTTTATTTTCCTAAGACTTTGCAGCTAACAGCCTTTAAGCTCTGCACAGCTATAATATCTATAATATCAACGCAGGTGTCAACACATTTAAAATGTTTTTCGTTGACAATCACAAAACGTGGCACAATTAGGGTATATTCTGACGTCATATTTACCAATTTATGCTTCCGTTCATTTCATTTTTAACTCTTTTTTGATATCTATCCAAAAGATTCAAATGAGTTTTGGGAGCTCCTGCCCAAATATGAGAGTTATACTCCAGCTTTAGACAAATTATCCCCTGTTAGATTACAGCCGTTGATATTCCGTTGCAACGGGGAAAAGAATTTCTTGCTTCTTCGAAGAAAGCCAAGCAGTTTGCAGGGTTTCTGGCGACATCAAATATGTGTTAATTCCACAAGAGGTAATCTGTGATGCACATGCCAAGAATTGAAAACTTATCGGTATCTTCAATGAAAGTACCGCTCATGGGGGTTTGCTCCAGCTTTAACGACAGAAGACAACACGACTTTTTGAAGCATTAAATTCTACGCGGTTTTTTGTTCCCCTTGGACAATGATGTCTATCTCAGAATTTAATGAGTTATTATACGCTGCCGTTCAAGTTCCACATTCAAAGGACACGGGTGTGAATCTACAAATGAATATGAAAAGCCAAGGGTACTGTCGTCAGCAAAACAATATATTGGTTCAGAAATTTCAGACAAGAGATCATTGATTAATATGAGAGAGTCGGGGACAGCATGTATTTTATGAATTACAGACTTAAAGCCGTCCAATACGACATGTATTGAAATATCCGAAAGGTAATTTCTAATCCTACGAAGAAGAGAACCAAATGCTAGCATTTTCGATAAGATCTTGATGCAAAACTCAAATACTTTTGAAATAACAAGCTGAATAAACTTACTTTCTCCAAAGCGATATAAGGATGTGTGCTCTGTTCGGTGAGATATAATATCAGAACACCAGTGGACCTATTGCTACGAAAGCCATACTGCCCTCATTAAGGAGCTTTCGATCTTCACGATATTTATTAAACTGATAATTAATTAGCGTTTCCATGGCCTTGGAAAGAAGGGACATAAGTGCAATTGGACGGTAATTAGCAGGTGAAGAAGATTCGCCTCGACAAATGCTGTTTTCCATCTACTCGGAAAGAGACCTGTAGAGTAGGACAGATGAAAAAGCTTACGCAGTGGTTTTGTCAGCGTAGAGAACACCTCTTCATATCAATAGGTGGGGATACTATATGGACCAGCGGATTTGTGTCATTAAGAACTCTAGCAACTGTATGAGTACGAAAGTAAATTTGTCCCATGAAAAAAGTTTTTGGTCAGTATTTAGTATTGCCTCTCCTTGCTCCAATAACTGCCCGCATCATTGTATTCATCGACCTCACGAGCCTGACGATGAAATCTTGAGGAATTGCATTTCACTCCTCTTCAACAGTTGCAGTTCTCTTTGGAGGCAGGTTCTGTTCAGAGTCTCCCGCTAAAGGTATATGAACTTACGAACACTTGGTGTTCGTCACTTACATTTTGTTGGCCTTAAACTACATGACAATGTGATTTAACGGTAATTAAGAATAAATGTAAAGTAATATTTTCAACATGAAACGTACATTCTGTGTTCAAATGTAGCAGGTCACTGGTTTATTTGTTGTCTAGTGTAGTTGGTTAAACTAAGATATAATTACTGAAAAAGGTTGTGACAATAGTTTACTAGGAACTCAGTGGATATGTAACTCGAAGACAAAATAGTTTATTTTCCTAAGACTTTGCAGCTAACAGCCTTTAAGCTCTGCACAGCTATAATATCGAATATATAAACTTCACTTCCACCAATAGATTCGAGACTAAAAGCTCGTGCTACTGTTAAACAATTTGTTTTAAAAGTCAAAACATTACATTACCCCGAAGGTAGATAAATCTATGAAGTAAATACATTGTTGCACTAACAACTGAGGCCATCAGCTTAAGCATTACAAGAAATTGATAAAACATGGAGCACAGAAAAAAAAGAACAAACAACAGCAGAATGCACGTCAATAGCTCGCTGTTGATTTTGAACGGCTTTTTACCCAAGAGCTAACTACGCGCAACGATGCTTGATTTCTCTGATCGATAGCAAAAGAGAAAAGGCCATTTGGTCACAACAACATTAGGTTTAATGAGTTTGAATGACCAACAACAACTTGAGTGTGCTACCACCAAGTTTTTCTATTATTATTGTTATTATTTTTGCTGGAATTATAGCTTTTTCACGACTTGCCAAGGTCGATCATCAGATTCCTTTGCTCTAGTGGTGCTAGTCTACCTTTTCATTTTAATCGAAAAACTTCTTGTGCCTTCATCGTGTGTTGAACCATATTAGGTTTGTTCGTTGAGCCCTGAAGTCGCACTAGGGTCGCCCTCAAGCTTTTTTTTTTGAAAAACCTGAAGTCACCCTGATAAACAAATTCTGTGTTTTTTTTAAACCTAGGGTCGCACTCAACTCGCCCTAAAGTAGATCTAGGTTGGGGTAAGTTGAGGTAAATGAATAAACGTCAAAGTCACATGAGATATAATTTGATTTGTTATTTTTAAAATGGATATAAAAAAGAATATGTACTCAAATTAATTTTCACACACAGCCATGCAAAATGGAAACCTTTTAAGTTGTGGAGTTTTCATAGGGCCAAAAACAATGTATTAAGATGTGCTAAATTTAACATATTTCAAATTTTAATTATTAAATGACATAACTTGCTTTTTTGCAAATTAAAATAAAAGGCGCTGTGGCGTTTTTCGAGAACCGAAAACAATTCTTGGGGTTGTCAAAAAAACCTAGATCGACACTGGGTAAAGTTCAACGAACGAACCTATTATGAATTGTACATAAATCCAAAATCAGTAATGTACCTACATTCATTTTGTTGTCGTTTTGATTAAACTTCGTCATATCAATATTAGGCCACTTAACTGGGTAGGTATTCCGTCTCCATAGTTATGAGTTGTTAATACCATTCGATATACGATATTTTGATAACTTTAACTGTATTCCAATTTGGTCAAAAATGGGTGATGTTGTCTATTATTTTTAAAGCACTATTTTCGATTCTCTACCTACGACATCGTAGGAAGAAACATTACATCGTCGAAGAAAACCATCGAATTAATGCCCTTCACAGAAGCAGAACGTACTCGTAGCCACCTGATTAATGCTTATATTATATTTAGATTCATGTAAACATATAATTTATTAGAACTTAAAAGAGTTTTTAGTTCTAATTATAGAAATGCTCTATATTTAATAACGATGAGAAAAAAATTAAGGAATCCTAAATATTACTACGAAACTAAAAACGAAAAACAAAAAAAAATTGTCTTACCATTTCTTGCAGTTCCCATCAATTGGTCCAGCATTTGTCGCATTTGATCTGTTGCAGTCATATTTGCAAATTTTTCTTTGGACTTATTTGTTGAATATTTTCCTTAACTTCAACCTCTTTTTTTTACAAAAATAAAAAAATATTTCTTAAACGTAGCTGGTAGAAACTAGAAAGGTTCAAACATATATGTATGTATGTATGGATTGAGGTGCTCGAAGAATTCTACTCGATTGTGATTTTTGTGTTCAACCTTCTCCAGATTTTCCAAAATTTAAGTCAAACTTGACGTTGATGGTTAGAGCGTGTTTTTAATAAGACTTTTTATTATAATTTGCACTTTTAACTGAATTTATTTTAAAAATAAGAATAGTTAGCTGTGGCTCTATAGAAAAAGAAAATGTCTCCTATTCGTATGAAAAATCAAAATTGTGGAATGGAATGAGAAAGAGAAAAATAAATATGGGATTGCCTCTAAAGAGTGACTGAGATAGGTGGTGTGTTTAAGTGTCAAAATGAAAATATTACATAAGTGATGACAATACTAAACTTTTCGGAACAGTTAGATTTAATTATTGATCCGTTAAAACGATAAAATTTTGTTTAATTATTTGCTAATAGAATTTTCAATTTATTATTATTATTTTAGGTCAGTTTGCTTAGTTTCGGTTTTATGGACGGGAACAAAGAATTAATGGGCGTTTGGCAAAAATGTGTTTAAAACAGTTTTTAATAAATAATGTACTAAATTGTACATCATTTAAGCCCCGCGCCTCCACAAACAATAATTTCTTTCAGAAAATCGAACATACAATGGAAATTTCAAATGCAGACCACAAATTTCATGAAATAAATTATTTAACGAAATCGATTTTAGCATTTTTACTTACCATCTCTATGGAAATAAAAGGAGAAATAATTTAACGTTTAACGTTATTTCGACAGACATTTGATTGCTATATACATTTGCATGTGCATATTGATGGGTTGAGTTGTAATTCAAGGCCGAGAATGTAAATACAATAGGTGTTGTTTGCTTGGCACTCTGATTGTCAATAAGATTTCATGAAAGAATTTGCAGAAATAAGAAATAAAAAAAATAAAAATTGGAAATAACATATAAATTAAATATGTAAGCGCAAGGCATGAATCAATGAAAACAAGTTTACGATACTTATTCGTTTTTCTTATTTTATTGACGTCACATGTGAAACAAAAATCTATTAATCCATAAAAAACAAACAACAACAATTTGCAGATTTTGTTTCAGGTATAACGTCAAATTAAAATTAAAATAAATAAGTGTCGTAATCTTGTTTAATATGATTCTTGAATTCAAATTAGTTGAACGATGTATTTCAAGGCTTTTGGCTTCACTTATGCATATTAATTCAAAAATAATATTGGTATCACTTACATATTCTAAACCTTCTGACAGTTCATTAAACAAATAGTTGAATTTTTTCCATCATTATATCCGTTTTCAACATTTTCAAGAAAATACAAAAAAATGAGTCACACAACAGATAACTCGCCAGTTAAAACTCCCAAAACAACCCCAGAACGATCAAGTGAAAAACCTACGAATACCAACATCAAAGAAAGATTAAATTTACATGTTAAAAGAAGATTGCAGGAATCGGGAGCAGATATTTCATCGTTGAACAACAACAACACAACGAAAAACAACAAAATCACCAACGAAATAAAGGTTCGTAAACAATATACAAAACGAATTGATAAAGCGAATAACCCAACCATTGTCCGTCGTGCAAAACGGACCAAATTAAAACTAGTCACTGAAACAGCTACAACGACAGGTAGTACAGTGAATCAACGAGATGCAGATAACTTTGGTTCAGTGGCGTCAACCTCAACAACAACAACAACAACTGCCAGTGCTGGCGATGATGAAGGTAGTCGCGACGGTAATTCACATAATACCGATATTCTCCATTCGCCCAAAGAGAAGGAAAAATGCCCAGATTTGTTGAACGTTGTACTAAATGTTAAGAAAAGGGCACTTTTTCAGAATCCAGAAGTGATAAAATTCTTACATAATATGATGGATGTATTAAGACAGTAGACTTTTTTATAATTAAGTATGGTTGTGTTTGTTTTTATTTTGAATTTTGACAAATAATATTAAATAAAGATACACTTTAAATAAATTCTAATAATTATTTGGTTTCAGTTATACTAATCAATCAATCCATCGTTTTTCAAAATGGTGGTCATGTCAAACTGAAGCAGAACTATTAAATATGACGTGGCGGCGCTGACAGTCTGAAATGAAGAATAAAAATTTAAAAAAAATGAGCATTATCAACGATCAGTTTTTATTGTCAATTTTCATTGAACAAGTCATTGTTCAATGAATATTGATCGTTTGTATGTCCTCCAATGTTATTGTCATAAACTAATAATGTAAAGACCGGAAACCTCTGCTTTCATTTGACATTTGCCTACAAGCTGAAACACGCACACAAGTAACTTTTATGTTCCTCTTCCTATAGACACATTGATAGAAACGCACACAAGAATCTTTTCTGTTCCTCTTCCTATAGACACATAGACAACACAGCCCAAGTAATTTGTTTTTGTTTTGCTTTTCGATTTCCCATCTATTCATGGATAGAGTGTCAAAGCTACAAATACAACAATGTAAGCAAATGGGTTTTGGGGGGTGAAACGTACGAAGGTTTCCAATCTTTATTATGGCTTATTTGTGGTTATTGTCAATGAACATTGAATGGAATCAAAACCGATTTAGTTTTCTTCAAAGGCACCGGCGTTGAAGTGTCGTTTGTATGCAAAAATAAAACAAAACTATTAAAAATGTCTGACTTGCTTATAAAAACAAATGGTTAGTTTCAAATCATAGTTGTTAGCAGCTCATTCCATTATTAGTTCATCCACATTTTGGAAGAATGAAACTATCAATGTTGAGGCTTGTAAAATGTCAATATTAATTGATACGTGTGGTGGCTATTTTTCTTCAATATTTATTGACAGTAAATTCCTTCAATGAAAATTGACAATAAATATTTATTGAATGTAGGGCACTATGAAATAAGAAGCGAAAGTGCTCGGAAAGGTAATATGGGCCCTATATGGCCCCACATGATCTTTCGTTTCCTACGGAATATTTTATTCCCTCGGAATTTTTCCTGCGATCTTGAATCTCTCACAAAATAAATTTCCCCCGAATAAGAAATCGTATGAAATGACAGCAAAATATCATGGGAAAGTTTATTCCCAAAACCAATAAATTCCGAGGGAAACTTTGGGCATCATTCACGTTACCAAGATTCGAATTGGAGAAAAAATTTATAGAGAAATTTTTATTCACGATAACCACCCAATGTGTGGTTTTCGATTGCATGTTTGGAGATAGTCCCGCCAAACTTCTGTTACTCCAAAAATGTTCGATTTTGTCTAATCCGAATAATGTTTTCGGAGTATTTTTTGTTCTCGATTTCATAACGCGAGTAAACATTGAACACGCATATATCCATTCAAAGTTTTTCGTCAGATTTGTCAAAAGAAATAATTGTTTGAAAAATCCCTTTTTTTGTGATTTATGACGAAATTTGTCCATACGATATTTTCGTATTCGATGTGAATCGAAAACGATGTAAGTTAAAAGTGCAGATAAAGGCGCAAAATTTTAAACAACCTGATGTTTAGGGCTTAGCATGATATTACTTAACTGTTTGCTAATACTAAAGCACTTTACTAATATTATCCTAATTTTAAACACTTTTTAACTAGCACCACGCCTAAAATAGTGAAAAATAAGCGAACATAACATTTTGACGTTTGTAAATGTCAAAGTGGCATATGGATTTAGTACGATACTAAAAAAATAAAGGAGCCATTTTGTGACTTTAACTTTAGTAAAATGTTAAGAAAATAGTACGATACTAAACTGGTTTAAAATTAGCAAAATCCTCTTTTTAGCCTAGTATCATACCAAAAATTATTTAACATATTACTAAATCGTTTAAAATTTTGCGCCAAAATTCTTAAGATCGAGGTGGTGAGTGGTACGACTTTTAGCGTTGTGCATGTTTGAAACCCACATATTGTCATCCATATTGATATTGTGATCGGCACTGGAATCGCGTAGGTTTTGGCGAGACTTTAAGGTTTTTGTTGTGCAAAAGGTACATTTTAGAAAGTAAATTTATTAAGTCTGATTTCCAATAGAAGAGCTAAAAATATGTTTCTTACCGAGAATATAAAGGTATAATCCAGTGTATACATTCCAATCCCGTTGTATTGGAAAAATCCCTCCCAATGAAGAAATTGCAAAGTAAATGACTTCATTTTATTATAGTAAACGTCATTGCCCATCATAAACTGTGGTTTTTTCTGCATTATCTCATGAACGATCATAGCTGATTGTTTAGAGAATCCATTAGCGTTACAGCAGAGTCTTAAGACCATATATGCCACAATTAGAGTGATAATTCCCCAGAGATAATAAATTTGTGCAACAAAATCCAAAACGTCACTTTTACCAGCAACAACAGCTGTAACTTTAGTTTCCATAAATATACCGAAAATAGAAGTAACAAAACACGCTGCCATATATGGAACTGTTTGAGCACCATACTCATGATTGGTAAGCCGACTCAGGGTGAGAATCCTATCGTGTAGCCAAAACAAATCCACGAGACACTTTTCAGAAGAGGTTTTGCTATCGAAAAAAAAACAAGCTATAAAACGTCAAAATATGTAAGGTATAGCTTGACAGAACTATTCAATATCCGGATATTCGTTGCAATAATCCAACTCGTCGTATTCTTCTTCACCTTCAGTGGTGTTGTTCTCATTTTCACTATCGCTAATCTTCTTCAAATCGTTTTTGTCCACTTGAAAATTTATTGATAGACTTTTTTTCATAGGTTCGTCAGTTTCTATGTCGAATATTTTGATTGGCAAATTTTTCTTTGAACATTCCTTGTTTAAGGCTTCTAAGAAGAAATTTAACTTCTTGAATCGTTCAGAAATAATTGCCACTAGATAAGAAAATTGAGCCTGGACAATGCTACTGGCAAGAAACGGAAATGATACCGTCATTGTAGCTAAAATGAACATATTTCCATAATATCTGTCAAAAAAAAACAAATTGTTATTTTGTATATATGAATGTGTTTAATAAACACACTTACCTCTTTTGAAAGGCAACATCATAAAATACACCGATGCAAATAAATAAAACAAATACTGTCAATGATAATGTCCTCATCAAATTTATCGACTTTCGTTTGGTTTTGACATTTTGTTGACATTTGTTCAAAACCTCGTCAATCTCATTGAGTCGCTTATAGAATTCAGGAAAAAAATATTTGCCGCGTAACACACTCAATATGTAATCAGTTAAATAAACGAAAATACCCAAGTTAGTGAAAATCGTACTTCCAAGTGTACATATATTGCCACATCTTGGTAAATTCTTAAGCGAATACATCTGAATATTGGCCATTATATATGAAAATATGTAGAAACATGGTACAATAAACATGAGTATGAAATCGTAGGTATGTCGAGTTCGGTCCATATAATTGAATGGAATAAGACCAAATATCTGAAAAAATTTAAAATAAAATAAAAATCGCAGGTAATAATGGTTAATATTCTTCGATTGATTTTTTACTTTCAAAAAAACACCGATGAAACAGAAAGATAAATTTAATTCATCGCTCTCCCACCTGTGATACTATCAGCAGTCCGGAATTCATTTTAATATTCTTCGAATTTATTTTTGTTTCACTGACGTTTATAGTTGTTACTGCCAAAAAAGGAATACCTACTTTATTAATCCAACGTGTTTCAACTAAGACTGATAGTAACCTTTTAGATTTCAAATAAACCAACCCAATAGCGAGCTCAATGACTGGAAACATAACTTATTCAAATACAGCTTAATATTCATTAGCTTAATTGTTTTACATTGACAATTAAGATAATTAAAAAAATACTTCCCCTAATATGGAGTGTGAGTATTGACTATGTGCTTATTGGTGGATGGTTTGTTTTCAATCAGACATGCAATGCAACAGGTGATGATGAATAAGCTTACGATATTCAAAATCCTGCAACATGTTGTCAAGTCTTGCCACGTGGGTGGATGGCATTCAAATCCATATGAAAGTAGCATTATATGCGAAGATATAAATAAAAATCTGACATGCGCTGTTTAAAAAAATTTTGTTGTGGCGGTATTCCAATTGGCCAGTTCATAAAACTGAGATATCACAAATTTTGCTCCGTCGAAAATTGAGGAGGCGAACTAAATTTTGAATCTCAGTATTTGAGCCCCGGTTGTATTACTGGACCTGAATACTCGATGAAAGTTCAGTTAATCCACAAAAATATGGTAGCATAAAATCTTAAACCTATGCTGAACCACTGTTTAAATATTTGTACAGCAAATGTCAGGTTACAGACATCGTCGATCCAATTTTCTTTATGTGGACGCGATTTGACATAACAGCGATTTATGAAAAACTTTCAAAGTAATTGGGTCTATTCGGCGAGATCTTTTATTCTGTTATTCTACTATTCTGTTATGAATTTTCATACAAAAGTTTAAGCTGTCAAAAAATCTTTTATGAATTATAATTTTGGTATTCTGCATGCTAAATCTGCTATGAAATCTTTTAAGAAATCTGCTATTGAGCTGTCAAAACTTCGAATTTTTGGTATTCAGCATGCCACAATCTGTTATGGAATCTTTTATGAATCATAAAAGAATAAAAGACACATTTTGGTTACTTTTATCATAAAAGATTTCAACATATGTAGTAAAAACTTTTATTTCGTTAGTGAATTGTTGTTAAAAGGAGACAGATATAACAAACAATAATTAAAATGCATAATAACAAACTCAAATATGTAAATAATTTATAAACTAAATTATTTCAATTCCTCTAAAACACAGAACACATTTGATGGATGAAACATAAGAAAATAGTCGCCTATCTTGCCTTTGTGTGTTTTGGATATATTAAATTCTGGAACTGTAATGGACAAATTACAGAGAACAAAAATTTAAGTTCGCGAAACAAAATACGATAATTCCACAGGTTAATTTATTGTCATTCGTCGGTGCTGACTGCCGAGAATTTTTATTTACTACAGCTGATAGTTTGATAGCAGATTTTAGGTCTGTTCGTATAAATGTTTCTTTTTCGAAGTTCCATAACAGACTTTTATAAAAGATCGAACTCCTGAATACCAATTATAAAATATCTTTTATGGTAAAGATCTGTTATGCATCATAACAGAAAATTCATAGCAGAATAACAGATTTGGCAGAATAACCCTAAATATAAATAGAAGATTTGTTGCAAGAGATGTGCAGCATGTCTGCATGCATCGCTGCATACAACGCTGCGTCCGAAACACATATGCACACTCTCTGACATTTATGATGTATAGTTGTGCCAAAATTATGTCCACATTCAGAAATCGAACCATAGCTATCCGGATAGGTTGGTGTTGTTGTAATCCAGCCTTAAAACACAGCTGCTGACAAAACAGCTGCTACCAAAAAGTAAACCTCCAGCTATTCGAAAAACGTTGGTATACTCTTGTATCCCATGAGAAATGTCATAACATTTGCACGAAAATATACAAATTTAATCTATCTGTTTTTCAATGTTCAGGAACTTAGATAGATAGTAATCTTTCTTAGATAGGCTATATCGTATCAACATCTGAACGTGCCCTGTGAGAACAATCATTATGCGGTAAAAGGTTTTGAATTTACTAAAAATGGATGTTAAATGAAATAAAAAGAGAAAACAAATTCGTATTCTCATTTTGTCCCTCATGCCTATTCTTATAACACGAACTTTATCATATAAGAGTGTATTTTTCTTAACCAATTCATAGATTTTCTCCCATTTTTTAAATCATAAAACAAAAAATATTGTTTTTTTAAGTCAATATGAGCTATGCCAAAGCCGATTTATTTCTGATTTTTTTCTTTGCTGTTGTGGTTGCAATGAAACTTGGCAGCCAATTTAGAAATAGAGACATCGTGCAGAGAGGGCTGCATGCAGCCTTTGGAATGTGTCAATCCTCATAAAAACCTGTGTAATTTATTCTCGCTGCATGTGAAAAATCTGTTCATCTGTTTTGGGCATTAGAACATGAAATTTGATCCAAACGTGCGAAATAGTCTAAACAGAGTGGATGGATTTTCTTCGAAATTGGTACAAGTATTATTTTATGAATGACGAATTGGTAAAAATTGTTTTTTTGGTAATGTGCCAAAATAAAAATAACGATAGATACCTGACATAAAAAAATTTTAACCAAAAAGGTATAGGTAAATCCAATTTTTTGAAAATTACATCCAACGATTTAATAAAAAATCAGCTAAAGAAAAAAATTACATTTTCGTTATTTTTCTCATCTAGTTTTCTCTCGATTTTCTGATTTATTCTTTTAATTTTTTTATTGTGAAATTTTACAAAAGCTTAATAATTTTGTAAATACCTTTTTTTAATTACAAACATATAATAAATAAAATAAGGGTATTATTCATGATGTAACGAGAAAATTTTCCGCTTTGCAGAAAGATATAATTTTCCGACAGACGTTTGCATGAACACCACCTTAAAAAATACTTGCTTAAATGTGTTCATTGATCATGTTCATTCTCTTTCTACATCAAATTCGTGAAATAATTTTATCTGATTTGCTGAAAATTTTTCCCATACAAACTTTGACAGTTCATTTCTGCGAAGATAAACTTATCCGGTTTCTGAGGTTTATCTGTTTTCCGTCATTGCATGAATACCCTTACTATCCGGAATAGAAAAGAAAAAGATGACATCAATCAGCCGTTTGAAAGTGCTGTGATAATGACAAAAAAGATATATATGAGAAATATTAAAAATAAAATATTATTGATTTATTAATTAATGAAAACTTACATTTAATTATTATTTATATATTTATTTCAATAATAAAAATATAAAAACTGTTTGGTCATCCATTTTGTTTGCTTACTTGGTTTTCGTCTTTGGCTGCTGTCATTTTTTTGGTTTCATATTAGGGGCTTATTCCGAGAATATTCTTGACATTCCCTGTTTAACATGGAATAAAAAGAATGCATTCCAAACATTCCAGAATGAATTAAAAAACAACAAAATAGCTTATCCGGAATATTCCATGGAATAAATAAACGCAAATTTGGTATTACCATTGTATATAGATATTAATAGTACTATCATGACGACGAAATTCATCCAGCCTGCAATAAGTTCTACTACTCATCATGAGTTCCACTACCAAATCGGAGGTTAGGTAGTGTTGGTGTGTTATGAAAATGCGTGTGAAGGGAAATAGTGTGAAAATAAATTGATGAGAGAAATATATAAAAAATTTATTATAAGTTAGAGGAGGAACGGAAAACAATGTATTTCATAGGTTTTTTTGTTTTTTTTTATGAGGATTTTTTTTGTTGAGTAGGAGCTGGTTGAGTGAGTGTATTTTTTATTCTATGGGCAGATAGAATGAAAATTGTTTGATGGATGTAGGGAATATTTAAATATTCAGGTATACACTTGTGTGCAACGGTCACTACTCAATAAAATAAAGTTTTTTACCAAATACATAAACATGATAATAATTTAACAGTTAAAATTTGAGATTTTGTTAATCTTTGTGCAAAAAAAATTGTTCTTGTGACAAATTTTTTTTATTTTATATTAATAACTTTTTTCGATTTTGAAAAAAGAAATAATTTTTTTAAAAATTCAGATTTGATAGGTAATTTCGTAAAAAAATCGAGTTGACGAATTTTCAAATAAGAATTGTTTATTAATAGGTAGTATATATTTTTTCAAGTCGTTTTTTACTTATTTTTTTTTAAATGAGTATTCAACAATATATGTATATATACATATGAAAATATTATTTTAAAAATCTTCAAAACATTTAATATTTATTTGCAAAATATTGTTTTTTTTTCAAAATCCAAAAATAAAATAAAATTTAATAACAATTTTTTTTTAAATTCTTGGAGCCGTTTTTGAGAAATAAATTTTTTTCGTAACGGTTTTTAACATTTGTATGGGAGGTACCGTTGTTTTTTATTTTAGAAAAATAGTTTTTTTAACTATTCAAGATAATGTCTAAAAACTACTAAATACGAAGTTTCGAAAAAATCTATTAAGTCGTTTTCGAAATTTTGAATTTTCAAAAAAAAAATAATTTCCAAAATAATTTGTGTTTAAGCTTTCTAGGAGCTTCTGCGTAAATTTTTTTTTTTAAATCAGATTAACCGTTTCCGAGAAAATCGAAAACCAAAAAAATGGTTCTACTAGAGGTACCAAAAAAACAATTTTTTCCAAAAAAAAATTATTAAAAGGTACCCTTTCCCTTCATTAATGAACTCATTTTTTTTATAAAAATCGTTGGAGCCGTTTTTGAGAAAACTAAAATTTTTGTTTTTGTCGTCTTAAAAAAAAAATTAAAAAAACGTGTGGGCATATTACCGAAAAAACAATATGTACCAAGTTTGAAGCAAATCTAACAAAGCGTTTAGGCTTTAGACTCGAGGACAGACAGACAGACGGAATTAGGGGACCCATTTTTCGTCTTCGCTATCATCGTAATGTCAATTTTGATCAAAATCTTGAGTTAAATTTTTTTCGAACCCATAACTTGTAATATAATACCTACATATATAATATCGCTAGTCAAAAAAAAATACTACCTAGGTATACCTACTTTATTTCCTAATAAAACTGTCTGAAAAAGAACAAAAAGTACCTATTTACATACATATTGTATGTAGATGGGTATCTGGGTACACATGTACCTACCTAAGCAAAACATATTGAAATATCTCAACATCGCTTTGGTATTTTCGGATAGAAAAAGTGAAAAGTAGCAACGTTGCTACAATTCGAAATCCTAAAATCCACCAAATATCTAAAATTTGAAAGAAAATTTAAAATAAATTCTATAATAACCTATACATGCAAGTATATCCATATACATTCTTACTTCAAATTCATGTATACGCCAATAGCCTTGATATAATTTATTTATGCCCACCATATTTTGAAGGTTGCCATGACAAAAACAGCTTATTCGGTTTTCTCCCTTACCCTCTATATTGTTGTCAGAACTAATAAGTTTTGACCGTCTCCCTTGCTTTTTTTCGTATTTGCCTCTACATTTACTTCGTCCACATAAACAATTCAATATCAAGAAAAGAGAAACTAGTGCCCTCATCGACGGAACTACTAGCTAAAAAATTCAGTCTCGTAGTAGTACTATAGGTTTCATATACAATGGTATTACGAATATTATTCTGGACATACCAGAATGAATAAAGAAACACACTTATGTATCGGTACAGTGTTTCGCGGCGTGTAAAAAGGGTAATAGTTTTGCCAACATTATATGCGCATTCAGAAGTCGATCCATATCCATCCGGATAGGTTGGTGTTGTTGCAATCCCGTCTAAGGACACAGTTGCTGACAAAACAGCTGCAACCAAAAAATAAATCTCAAGCTATTTTGTATCTCATGAGAAATTTAATAACTTAATGCACGAAAATATACTAATTTAATCCAATCCGGTTTTGGGTGTTCACGGACTCAGATAAATACTAACCTATCGCAAATAATCTATCTTAACGACATCTGAACGCACCCAATCAGAATAGTCATTGTATGGTAAAACAAATTAAATTCACTGAAAATAGATGTTAATTACATAGCAAGAGAAAAACAAATTCGTAGGATCCTTATGTCCCTAATGAAAATTCTTATAACAAGAACTTATCATATCAGATTTTTTTTTGTAACAAATTCATAGATTTTCTTCCTTTTTTAAAATCATAAATAAAAAAAGTTGTTTAAGTCAATATGAGTAATGACGAAGGCCAATTATTTTAGATTTTTTTCCTTTCGTTGTGGAAACCTGGGAGCCAAGTTAGAAATAGAGACATCGTGCTGCGAGGACTGCATGTAGCCTTTGGATTGTGTCAACCCTCATAAGAACCTGTGTAATTTATTTTCGCTGCATGTGGAAAAGCTGCACATCTGCTTAGTGCAACATGTAAATTGTTAATCCCACTCATCGTTTTTTTTGTCCAATTTCCCCGGGCTTATGGCCTTTTCGGATTGGCAATTCGGAACCGTTCGAAGTGCGTGTAAACCCTTCTGAAAGTGTTCTATTGATATCCAGAGTGACAGTTCTTCTCCCGAATAGAAGAGAAAACGATTCTGGATTTCATTTCAGAATCGAAATCAGAATTAACTCACACATTCAAACGAATCTAGTTTTCAAAAGTGTCATTTAATGTAAACAGTAATTTCAATTTTAAATTGCAAATATTTTGGCAAAGTTAGGTAATAAGAATTCAAAATTTTAATCAAATAATATAAAAAATACAATAACCAAAGTTATAAAAAAATAAAAATGCATATTTGCATGTCCACAAACGAATTTTTATTGTCTTCTTGTTTCCGCAATGCTTACAAATTACAAATGTGAAAAAAAAAAACAATTTTAGATAACCATGTATGAGCACGCGAAATTACACTATACAGCGATACAAAACCTTCAGAATCGAATTGGACGCATTAGATTGTTTTATTGGTGTTCTGGATCGAAAAGGCCATTTGTATTTTCTTTTATTCTTAATTTCATTGTATATAATTTTAATTATACTCTATATTCTACATATATATTTATAATTTTTATATTCATATGTACATTCATACATTTTTTATTTTTTATCTGATTGTTAATTTGTAAATTTATATCTTGTATATACTATTAAAAGATTTAAATCTTGCTGTATCATTGTAAACATTATTCAAATACAAATCCAAATACTAATTATTCAAATACAAATCTATTAGAAGAAAACACGCCCATTTTTCAATCTCTTCTGACCGTACCCACCGATTTTTTAAAATAACCGCCAAATCCGTGTTGAAACTGATATTTTTGCACTTGAGTGTATGAAATCTTGTCATAACAACGTTGTAACTACACACAGATGCAAAATTATCGGTTTCACCACGGTCCTAGATAGTAGGCAAATAAAAAAAAAAGTCGAAATTTCCCAACTCGTTCTGGTTCTCCTAAAGCAATTAAGCATGCAGTTGAATTTTGACGTTTGCATCTACCAAGTCGATTCGCCGCGCCATGAACATAATTTCCAATTATTAAATTGTAAAATATAATAAAAAAACACAAAACATCCCGTAACAGTTCTTCCAACGAATATTGTTATTTTATTCCATTTTAAGTATTTAAAAAACGGGAGTGTAATACATATTTAATTTCTATTGGACTACTACCCGACTATGATGCCTCAATAATTCCCACACACGTGGTTGTTTTGCGCAAAAAAAAGGCCATTTCGGTTTTAAAAATAGAAATCGCTTCTAAAAAAATTGTTTAATTTTTTTTTTAAGTAAATAAAATTGAACTTGAAAACGACGCAAATGCAGTCAACAAGCAATTCAAAAGAAACGTCCGACATGAAGTATATTTTGGTTACTGGTGGAGTAATCAGCGGAGTTGGCAAAGGAGTAATAGCCAGTTCGTTTGGAACTTTGCTTAAATCATGCGGTCTGGATGTGACATCGATTAAGATTGATCCATATATCAATATCGATGCTGGGACATTTTCGCCCTATGAACATGGTAAGAGACAATGGTTGATGAATGAATTCTATGAAGAGGACAAGGAAGAAAAGAGCAGGTATTGGTCTTGTTTTGTTATTATTGGACATTAACAAACAATAATTGCCTTCTAACCACGTATATCTATGTAGGTATTTTTTTTCCAAGAGCGATGATTTTAAGACGCAATTCGATGCATAGTTTGCCAATGTAGGCAACACAGTCGACAGTCGTTTTCGATTAAGCAAGAAAGCAAAGAAAAGAAGAAATAGGTACCATTATTTTTTTATTCTATGATATTCTGAATCTGATAAAGATACTGAGATGTTCATGCAGAAATTGTTTGCATATCAATTGCACTTGTTTAGTAGATAGTCTTACTGTGCATGGTCTTGCGAATGATGCAATTTTGATTAGGTATTTTAGGAAAACAATAAATAATATGCTAGAACTTAAATAAATAAATAAATAAAATATGTTTCAATGACTTAAGAAATATTGAAACTAAAGTTAATTCAGTTCCTTCTATTCCTTATATGTTTACTTCATTCGTAATGTTGTCAAAATTAGGCAACTACCTTTAAAAATAAAACTTTGTTACAAATTTAGCGTATCTTTTGAGTTTTACTCCGCGTGATCGTGCTGCTCAAAACAAGAGAAAAGCAAATTCTTTTATCATGGCGCCAGGATGGCTGAAATTCAGTTGCTATCCTTCCTACTTTATGGGCTGGCCCACAGGAGTTTTCGTGTGGGGGCGCTGTCGATCGAAGGAAGAAGTCAGGGTTGTAGCACGTTATCTTCAAAAACCACTCAATAGCTAACTAGGAAGTGTTTTTGTTTTCAATTGAAAAATCGACGATGGAAAATTGTCAGTAACTAAAAACTATGTAGGTATCTATTTAATGTCCATAAATTTATGTTTTAGAAATTTGATGAAAATTTTATAAGGTTCAAGATGCATTCCCTTGAAACACTAAACTTCTGCATTCAAAATTATTGTCATATCTCTTAGTGTTCGAGATACAAAATTTAAATTCGTCCTACAGACCAATTTTTTTCATACAAAATAACTCCGTAAGTCCATTTGGGCATTGTTTTTTGTCTAGAGAGTACATTTTATAGAGACAAAACCATTTTTCGTTGGTAATAAACTTCGTAATGTTTAATGACATCAATTGTGTAACTTTTAAATAGAGAAAACAACTACATTAGAGGAACTAAGTGGTATTTACTATTTATCCTAATGCTGGAATCTTCTTAAAACTAATTCGTTGCTAGATGATACTGCCCAACCTAGCAAAAAGAGCAGGATCAACAAAAATAAGTGGAAAAAGGAAATTTTGAGAAAGTTGTGCAAGCAGGGGAAAGAACATAAAAATGTCCTGTCCTGCTTCTGATGAAGAAAATAGGAAATTAATCAACGATCATTTGAGGAGTCTGTCAGCACAAAAGAAAAAGAATTTGTATGCTAAAAAAATTTGAGCTTATTCCAGCAAAAAGAAAGCCTACCAATAGTCGTCAAAATACTTTCAAGTACCACATGTTCCTGAGTGGTCGAGACACTCAGTCTGTCGGTCTTTTTTCCTAAACACACTTTCTATTCTCAAATCGTCCAACTAAGGCAAAACACCCTAAAAGCAATCTGAAAACTATGCTTGTGGAAAAGGCAAAGAGTCACATTCAAAGTTTTCCCTCTTTAAACTCTTTTATTATGTCCGATATGGTACTCAGCGTCGGTTTGTCGAAGCTGAACTTTCTGTGCGAAAATAGCATGGTTTATTTTTAAAACAAATTTCCAGGACTTTTTTTTTATAACTGCACGCGCTCAAGGGATTATGAATACCCTTTTTTTTAACACAGCGTGGGCATCGGATGGAAGAAGAGAAAGAAGGATAGGAAAGATGTGTGGCGCAATGTTCTGAGACTAGAGCTGGTTGTTGTCTCAGATTTTATCTCCAGAGATGGCGGCTGAACTAATGCGGAGAGAATTACCGTGTCTTATTTATTTATGTCACTTATAATTCGCATTATTTTATTTATTTCGTTGTCATATTTTATGCGTATGCTATTTTACTCAATCACATGTTATTAGTGTTATGTCTAAACAGCATGTAATGAGCAGCAAAGCAGCAACTTATTTTATGACAATTTTTAGAATTGGGTTTTAATGGAATATAAGAAGACATAGACAACAGCAGGAATCGAACCCGCAACCACGAGGTTGACTGACGAGCACGCAACTATCGCGCCACGGCCACCCCCGGCCACTTGAATTTGAATACTCATCCTTATTACGATTGGCGTTTATTATAGGTGTTCGAAATTTCAAATATATCTCTTTCGGCTGTTTTGGTCGTAATGTTTTTTTAACGAAACAATTTCATTTCCTTTCCCGACGTTCCGACGGTGGTTGCCGTCTTCTTCAGGGGATCTTTTATTTACAAAAATAAATTGAACATATTATACACATAAGAACATTTAGTGTAAAATTTTGGCAAACTTACATTTAGTACGTATTACAAATAAACATAAATAATACAATGAAAGACAAATATAAGGCAATGTTTAAAAAAATTTTTTTATTATATAAAAAAACACTTCGATTGAAGTTTAGTCGGCTTTAAATTGTCACGGATTCTGCCTTGTCACCAAAGAGCAGTAAACCGATGAAATATTCTGGCTGTCTTGTTTACGATTCATATTGTTTTTGTTGTTAATAATATGAAGCGTTTCTAGAGTATACCACTTGAGACATGTTTCTCCCTTTCCAGGATTTCCACTCTGTCAAAATCTGGTTTGTGTCCACGCTCAATGGGGTGTAAGGCCAATGCTGTCTTCCTAGTGCTTTTTAAATGAATGTCGGCGTTTATATTGAACGACAACTCTCACTTCTTGTGTCGAGTCACTTTTTAGGAGTTTTAGTGTCGGTATTACGATACTAAAACGCCACTCGTTGTCGATCGAAATACGTTCAACATAAGCAGCTGATTTTGAAAATATTAATTTTTAAATTCATATTCATTTTCTGCCGATGAAGGTAATAAAAGTCACAAAATATTTAGTGTGGCTGCATTTATTTTCTGAAGAAATGTAAACATCTTAAATAACAAAGAACCGGGAAAAGAAAAATCAACAAAATTCCTATAAATTAGAGAAAGTAGGTTAATTAGATCCAAATCAAATCCGTGAGATTTTGCAGATACGAAACATATACATAAGTAGGTAGATGCACAAATCAAATTCCTAATATTTTCAATTAAAATTATCCTCTTCTTTCCAGATTTTGTAATGCTTACTTTAAGTTCAATAAGGACAAAATGCAACAAGGAAGAAGGATATTGTGTGTCAAATCAATTTAAAGACTCGGTGTTAAAGAGTTCAATTATGTGCTATTGATTCCCATTTGGTTTTGTTTTGTGAATTTTGTGTCTTAAAATTAGTTTCAGAGATGATTTCGTTGCAATGAGTCTAGGAAATGCTTAATTTTTTCAGCACTTGTAATATTCACCCTTTAATAAATCCGAACTTAATAAAAACTGTTAAAAAAGAATATACAAAACAATAAAATTTATATTTTTAGGCAATTTCGCGACGAGGCGTTTAAATTTTTTTGGTCGACAAAAAAGAGCGTTTTGGTTGCAGTATAAGCAAGGCGTAACGCATATTGTAATAAGAGAGTGACGTTTCTCTCACAAAAATTTAAGTTCCACTCGAATTAAGGCGTTACGCTGAGAAAAATGACTATAAAACGCCAATCGTAATAAAAATATTTGAAAATGACATTTGTTATTTAAGCGAAACGCCTATTGTAATAAGAGTGAACTGTTCTTTTATTAAAATATTCAATTACGAGTATAATTTATATTTTTTACTCCCAAGAAAGATGAATTTTATAAAAGAAAATTCATCACATACAATTTAACTGGATACTGCAACTTAAAAGAAAATAACCTATTGTGCTATTTGGTATGAGTGGTAGAATAGTCAACAATGGCAAGCGCATTAATAACACATTTACAATTTGTAATTCAGAACAACACACAAATTACTAAAACTATCCTCTTATCCGATTCATGTGTTTCGCAGAACAGAAATCGCATCACATTCATAGCCTTATTAAAGATTTTGGAGTATAATTAGCACTATTATACCTGAACATTCAAGGATATAAGAGGTTGACGACGTCCACAGCACAATAGAAAGACATTTGCCAAATGTAAAGTACTATAGTGTAGTGTCTTTAATTTTAAAGTTCTTCAGCCCTATTCTGCTATCCGATCCGATCGAATCTTTCGATTCAGGTGAATATTTCACTCAATTTTTCACTATTTATTTTCAAATGTCTTCTATCTTTTGAAACCAAAGATTTACTTATATTTTTTAAGTTTAATTCTTAAGAGAATCTAATTGTTAAAATTTTATTTTTAATCGAAATTTATTTTTGGAACAGTTCGTTTTTTTCGTCGGATAACAGAATACAAATATTCACGTGAACGTTTAACAGAATAAGGCTGATTGCCAGTAGTAGGTATCTCCGTCGTCCGCAGCTGCAGGAAAGCGATCGTCTTCGATCTTAATAATAATCTCTTAAACATTAACCATCATCCTCAATATCAATCTTCTGAGGGAAAGATGAGTGCGTTCAGAAATAAAAGCAACGATGAATTCACATGTACCCTTAGGGTCTAGCTTACACGGTAGAATATAATTATGTTCTTATTTCAAATATTATATTATCATTGTGTAAGCTTAACACAATAATGAATTATTTGTAAGATCTATACACTACATTGTCCATGTATTATGGAAATGTTCATTTGACGGTACTACAGTACCTGAAAGAGGATTTTCAAAATTATAACATGGCAAGTTTAAATTAAAACTTTAGAGAAGTTAAGTACAGCCAAGCAAAGGAATTATCTACTGCTCCAGTTATCTTACAAGCGTTCAATAGACTGATTATGGGGATCAGTGATGGAAATTGACTTTTCGATTGTACTGAACGCTGAAATATAATAGTCCTGCAAAAGAATAAATAGTACTGAGCTGTTTTAAATGAATAAATACTTGCAAACACACAAATTCAAAAATAAAATTTATTTATCAACAAAAACAAAATATATTAAAATAAATGTTTGTATGTACATATGTCCTTTATAGAATCGTAAACTATGCATTCGATCATGTGATGATCTTTAGCAAAGTTGTTGTGCATGAGCCAAAGAAGCTTTCTGAGTTGGTACGGCCCATTTAATTTAGATGGCGCCACTGTCATTTCAATGTAAATTTTGAAATTCATGTCCGGCTCACATTGAACAGACAATCGCTGTTTTTTTTTTTTTTTTGAGGCCAAAATAATATCAACAGAATCAATCCAAAAAATATATAAGACAAACAAATGAAATTGCACGAGCGAAAGATTGTTGCTATGAATTCACTGTAGTTTCTACGAGCAAAAGTTCGTTGCTATGAAATTATTCCATTATTGACTGTTTTTTTGCAAATGTCTTCAACTTACACTAGAAACTATCCTGTGCAATTTTGTATTAATATTTGCACTGATACAGCAGAAAAAACACAGGCGCCCGTATTTCCGCCATAACTAGTGTTAATGAAATTGCGCACCACACAGGGACTCGTTCTGGGTGTAGTTCCGTCTCAAGGAACATTTCTGGATTAGATTCACTCCATATACGGCAATTTTGCTTGTTAACATTGCCGTTTAATTCAAAATGGGCCTCATCAGACATGAACAAAGAGTTTATCAATGTGTTGTCTTCGGCCATTGCAATCATTTTTCGGCTATATTAGAGGCAAATCCTGAGGGTTTAAATTGCTTGTAATTTGGACTTTGTACGGAAACAAGTTTAAGTCATCATGAAGTATCCGTTGTAATGACCGTCTGCTAACTCCAATTTGCCCCGATAAGTTTCGAGTCGAAACACTTGGATTTGCCTGTATTGCCAATGCAACAGCCACGATTGTATCCTGAACCCGAACATTGGGATCTCGATGATACGGTCTTCGTTCGATAAATCGGCAATATTCCAAGTATTATTTTCAATTAGTGAATTATGTTCTTCTTGGATAGCTACCAACCATTTGTCTCTATTATCACTTGTAGTAGCTTCATTATAATTTGTAGGAATATTTTCAGCGTTCCCATTGACCAAAAAAGTTACATAATTCTTCATGTCAGGTGGTTTTCGTTTTCGTATTGATCGTCTAATAATTTGATTTTCTTCTTCACTATTACTCTCACTGAAACTGCTTTCTAAAGTTTCAAAATTATCTGCCTTTTCAGCTTCAACTATCGTATCATCTTCTTCATCCATGTTATAAATAGAAGGATTTCTTTCTTCAACTATTGAGTTATCTTCAGGCGAGTTTTTAATAATAGGATTTTGTAAACGCACAGTATTTTCACAGTATCCTAACATCATACATTTTTCTGATTTGAAATCCCACTCCTTGCTCTTTTCTTTCGGTACCAATACCATTGCTACACATCCAAATACTCTCAAATGTTTCAAACCATATAGAACTAATTCCAATATTTCAGTTGTAACACTCTCAGATTTTTTAAATTTTTAAATGGTAATTTAGCTTGTTTTCCTTGAATGCATGAAACACATTTCTTGTTTATAGATTTTTCATCTATTTCATTTTTATATGACCTTTTAAAAACTAATTTTTCTATATTTGCATTTGTTGTATGCCCCAAACGTTTATGCCAAATTTCTTTCGAGTTAACTTGAAAACCTTTATAATCATTGTCGATGTTCAATTTAAACATATCATTAACTGCATTTCCTTCTGCAATCATGGTTCTATTTTGATATATTTCACATTTGTTTTTTAGAATTTTATATTCAACACTTTCTTAGTTAATTGAGTAACTGATAATAGATTCATACAGATATCTGACACAAATAAAACGTTTTGAATAACAACTTCTTCTACGGTATTATTCATAAGTCCAATTGCTTTTAATTTTGAATTTGTTTGCAACAGTCACAAATTCATCATTTATACATTTTTTAAAAGTGATAAAATCTTCTTTTCTTCTTGCCATATGTGCAGATGCTCCTGAATCAATAAGCCAATCTTTTGTTTCAACATCAAATTCTGCTGCAAATGTCATTGCCATAGTTCTTTTGTAGTTTATATATTCGGGCTTAGGTTTTTCCTTGCAATATTTTGCGATGTGTCCTTCTTTCTTGCATTTGTAACACACTATCTTTTTCTTTTGATTAGTTTCATGAAAGTTGTTCCGCTTAAATTTACTGTATAATACACTGTTTCCATTTGTATCATTTTTATTATATTCATCATAGTCTTGCCGAATTTTGGTTTTAACAAGATCTCCCGTAATTTCTTGACCACTGCTCTCAAGTGCCATTATCATTGGAATAAATCGTTCTGGTAAACCACTGAGTAATAAACTTCCGACACATAGGTCATCTACTTTCATTCCGATTTGGTTTAACTTCTGTGGTGTATCAATAATTGTATCTACATATTCTCCAATATTTGCACAATTATCCAATTGTGTTGTTGTTTTCTTTCTGAGCAAGCCACATCGCCTAGTCAAATCAGAATCTTCATATGTAGAATTAAGCTTATCTCATATTTCCATAGCTGTAGTACGTCCTTGAATATGTCCACAAAGATTTGACGATATATACAACACTAATCTTGATGTAGCTTTCTCCTTAATATCTTCAACGGTTTCAGTTCCCAAAACTGATTTCCAATATGCTTGGAGCTTTAATGCATGCTCTACAGAAAATTTCCATTTATGAAAATTATCTCTTCCAGTTAATTTTTCATAATCAACAAATTTTTCCAACTGTATGGACATATGTCCTATATCTATTTCACTACTTTTCTGTTTAAACTCAATTAAATCAATTTGCTTAATGCTGAATACCCAATATTTCAAAAAATATAAAAATCTCTGTGATTATGCTAAAAAAAAACCAAACCATCACCATTAAATTTAAAAAAACTCTCCTGAAGAGTTACGTTAGAGGTCTATAAGACAAAAAAGGACTCATTTGAAAAACTGATGAACATATTTTTATAACCGACAGAATTTAGAAATTCTCAAAAGTAATATCCAATAGTTTGTCGAATAATAAGAAATATTGTGATAGATCCAAAGTTCGTTAGGTATAAGATGCTACAATATTTACCAATTTTCTCTTTTGCGAATGCTAGAGAAGTTTCCGGCAAAGAATTACCTCCTAATTGAGTTGCACTTAAATTTGTTTTAATTTTCTCTTCTTATTAAGGTGAAGTATATGTTCTGGATGATGGTGGCGAAGTAGACTTGGATTTAGGAAACTACGAACGTTTTCTCGACATAACATTACACAGAGACAACAACATTACAACTGGTAAAATATACAAACTGGTTATAGAAAAAGAGCGCAGTGGTGAATATCTAGGCAAAACAGTTCAAGGTAAATTCATGCTTTTCAAAAAAAATCTTACTTTTGTTTAAAATTTCTATTTCATTAGTTGTTCCCCATATAACCGATGCTATTCAAGAATGGGTAGAACGTGTAGCTCACACTCCAGTGCGTGGTTCCAATCAACCACAAGTATGCATTGTCGAGCTGGGCGGTACCATTGGTGATATCGAAGGAATGCCATTCGTTGAGGCATTTAGGCAGTTTCAATTCCGGGTGAAGCGTGAGAATTTCTGTTGTGCTCATGTGTCATTGGTGCCATCCCCAAGGGCAACTGGTGAGCCTAAAACAAAGCCAACCCAAAGTTCAGTTAGAGAATTGAGAGGACTTGGACTTAGTCCAGATTTTATAGTCTGTCGATCGGAGAAACCCATCGGATCTGCAGTTAAGGAGAAAATAAGTAATTTTTGTCATGTAGCTCCTGGGCAGGTTATCTGCATTCACGATTTAAATTCAATTTATCATGTTCCATTGCTGATGGAACAGAATGGTGTTGTAGAATTCTTGAAAGAGAGATTGAAGTTGAACATCAATCCCAGTAAACGTGAGAAGTAAGTAAAAATAATTGAAATTTCAAGAGAAAAGTAATTGCAACTTAAGATTGAATTTTTAGATGTCTACAACAGTGGAAAGATTTAGCTCGTCGCAGTGAAAATCTTCATAAAGAAGTTGTTATTGCTGTGGTTGGTAAATACACTCGATTAGAGGATTCATATGCTTCCGTTTCAAAATCCCTTCAACATGCCTCACTAGCAGCCGGATTTCGATTAAATCTTCGTTTTATTGAAGCGTGTCATTTAGAAGAACAAACCCGTGAACAGACTCCGGCTATGTACCATGAGGCATGGCAGACGTTATGTAGTAGTCAAGGAGTGGTAGTGCCAGGTGGTTTTGGAAGTCGTGGCATGGAGGGCAAAATAACAGCGTGCAAATGGTGTCGCGATAACAAAATTCCATTCCTAGGCATTTGCCTGGGTCTTCAGGCAGCAGTCATTGAATACTCGCGAAACATGTTGGGCTTGAAAAATGCCAATACCACTGAAATTAATCCAGATACTCCAAATCCAGTTGTAATTGATATGCCAGAACATAATACTGGTCAAATGGGAGGAACAATGCGATTGGGAAAACGTATTACTGTGCTGAAACAAGAAGATAGCATTATAAAGCGATTGTATGGTAGTCCCCAGACCATAGAAGAACGTCATCGACATCGATATGAAGTTAATCCTAAGTACGTACCTGAATTAGAAAAAGCTGGTATGTGCTTCGTAGGCATGGACACGGAAAAGGAGCGAATGGAAATAATGGAACTTAAAGGGCATCCCTACTACGTTGCAACGCAATATCATCCTGAGTATTTATCAAGGCCTCTGAAGCCAAGTCCACCATTCTTGGGGCTAATACTTGCGTCAGTTGGCAAATTAAAAAACTATATTGATCGAGGTTGTCGGTTATCACCAAGACAATTGTCGGACGCGAGCTCAGATGAAGAAGAAATCAGTATGCTCAGTTCAATGAAAATAAATGGGGATGTCAGGGACGCTAATAGATTGACAGTGTCGCCACACAAAATGACAAATGGTTATGGCAATGGCACAATAGAAAACTTGAACAAAGAAGCTACGGAATAAAATAAACCGTTATAAAGTACTGAGGTCTAGTAAAAAGGAATTTTTCCATGCTTCTAATTTTACGCGAAACAAAAAATGTATGCGCATGTCATTTACAAAAATGACAAAAAATAATAAAATAGAAAAAGTGCCAATTATTTTTACACATGTTTTAATTTTTTTTACATATTTTAATTATTGTTTGTATTAGTTATGAAAAAAAATATTTTTTAAGTAAATATGTATACAAATCATTATGAAAATGACAGCAACTTATTTTTGCAGCACTCAAATCGTTTACTTTTCAATTATTTTAAAACAAACAGTTACACATTTAAATGCAACATTCGGATAAGTAAGTGAATTGCATCATTATGCTATTAATCTTGTTTTATTTAATAATTTAGTTTTAATATGAAAAAAATATCGTAAATCATAATGGAAACTCATTTTTTATAATATCATGAAATTTGTTTAAATGTGTTCAAATAGAAAAAAACGTATTTTCTGTGAATGAGAGTATCGCTTAGGCTCGAATGAAAAAATTTGAGGAATTTCAGTAATGAGATATGTATTTTGTAATCAGAATTTTAAGTTTAGAAATAAAATACAAAAAATAAAACAATAGATTTGTTTTTAATTGTGTTAAAAAAAATTAAATAAGTTTTGAAATTTTGCAACGGAGAAATATCCGAAAAAACAATCAACCTTATCGAGGTATCTGTTCGAAGAAAAATTTGTACCGATTTGTTCGAAATCGGATAATTTTCTACCGAGGTATCTATTCCGATGAAATGTGACATATCACAGTGATGCGATGAAGTGCGTTCACTAAAGAATTTTTGCACAGCTGTGCGTTGCATATCTTCCGAGTTCTCAGATGAAAAATTGTTGCGGAAATGGCCTCTATTCGAAAAATGTAAGTAATGTAGGTAAGCAGGTAGGACAAACAAACACGTTCCGGAAGTGCGTTTAAGAATAGAACAGTGTTTTCATAAATTCTTTAGGTAATCGCTTGTACTTCGATTAAAATTCTAAGGATAAGCAACCAAATTTAAAAATATTTCGATTAAAAAAAGTCCTTTCGTAACAATAATTTCCAATTGTCAATTATATTGATATGCAGTCACATGAATTTCGTTTGCATTTATGTTCATACATGTTTACTCATTTTAATTAATATAATTCACTAAATTCCTACAAATTTTTCAAACGTTAGTATTTTATGTCGTTTGGCGCCATAATCGCTTGAACATTCATTTATTGTATAGGTTAAACCTAACTACACGTGCAGTCTAAAAGTCATTAGCTATTGAAAGTGCAATACCCTAGCATTATTCTTATCAGCAATTAAAGGTCATCGTTAAATTCAACTTTTTTTTTTATTTTCTGCACCACATTATAAATTCGTTCACGACTCATGAATAATCACCATCATAAAAGTCGTTAAATGCATTTGTTGAAATTGAAAACAAGAGCAGTTTTAGCGTATACTCAAAAACAATTAAAAAATACAATTTCATACAAACGCTCTGATATCATGATAATTATATGATGGCACATGGCACACAACAAATATACATACATAGGTACAAATCTTAATCTGGATTTAAATTTAACATTACTTCAATCTAAATTATCGAACACAGGTAACGTTTTCTTATAGAACTAATATGCTTCTTTCCAATGTACCTCAATCCCCGGCTCGTTGAACATTTATAACTTTTGACTATGATAAACTGGTATAAATTTATCTCTAGCCCCGACAAAATTAGTTAGTTTTCATGAACTTAGAAATGCTTTGACACCAGCTGCACCTAGTTAAAATATTCAATTTTCCAAAAAAAAATCGATTTTTTTGAAAATCCAAACAAAATGAAATCACTTTTCAATTTCACGTGAAATAATTACCTTGTTCTATATTTCGAAAATTTCAAACGGTTTCTAACTGTCAAAACTGTGAGTTCATCCATTTTTATTTTGTCTCTAAAGATTTTTTTCCCGTGGGTAGGTGTAAAACCTTCAAAAGGCTCTATGGGGACCGAAAAACGCGTGCTCATAGGAGTGAGATTCTTACTGCAAAAATCTGCGGCTGCCAATGCTCGAAAGGGATTCCACAGACCTTTCCATTGGTGTACAATCACAGGGATTATGCTATGTTCTATTTTAGATACAATATAGAATGTTCGATTCGGAAACTTATTCTCCAAGAAATACGGAGTCGGTAGATAAAATCATGTTTTGGTATTGTCTTCTTTCAATCGCCAAAAATTCTTCTTCGCTTCTGGAAGCAGACCATGGACTATTTTCCCAATAATAATTTTCTCGGAACATTTTAAGTTAAAAAATATTTTTATACAACATGAAATCGAGAATAATTTTTGAGAGAAGATGCAACAAAATGTATTACAAATTTGAATTTGACAAAAAACTCTCAGTTTGCTCTCTCAACTTCTACTATTTTCGGAAGTTGAGAAAACTAGAAGTTGATCAACTTGAGAGTTGAGAATCGAAAGTTGAAACTGTCAACTTTGAGTGAAGAAAAACAAAATCACAGGTTATAAATAAAAAATCCTCAAGTTGAGTTCAACTTGTAGTGAACAAAATTACCCTATATAGCAAAAAAAGAAATTTTTAATGTTTTGCAATCGAAATTGTGCCACAAGAGGATCAAAAAGATTTTTTCTTCAGAAGTATTAAAAATATTAATATTCCTAGATATGCGTTCAGAATACCTTCTCTTTGCGTACACCGAAATGCAGCGGAGAACATCAAATTCCATTTTCGAAGTTCCAATTCACAATAAATATTTAAAAAGAATTGCAGAACACCCAAATTTATGTCATTTTTGTTTGGCTGTTCGGAGTTATTCCTTTTACTCAGAATTTTCCATATTCTATAGTGGGCGTTTTTCTTTTTTTAGTTCAGAGCCGAGTCTGAGTTGTCAAAAAATGTGTTTGTGTGTCTTTTTAACTCGGAGCATGCAGAGCTCTAAATGTGTGTTTCTTTTTTCGTTCTGAACATATTTAGATCGCACTCGACGTGCTCGAACATAATTGACTGAGCACGTGAGTAAATTGCTGAAAGCACCAAATGCCATGTGTGCCAGGAAGGAAAATATGAAGAACAAAATAATTAGATACATAAGTTGGCGAAAGAAGTTGATCGATTGTTGATTTTCTGTATCTGGTGTGTATCAGTGTACAAAAAAGGGTAGGTATTGCTTTTTATGGTTAGAAATGAAAATGTATTCTGACTTGTGTGGTTCAAGTGTCTTTAAAAAACAACACATACAGAGCGAGCTCTCTGTTCGAACGCCAATAAATAACAAGGACTGAATAATCAGAGTAACTCCGAACAGCAAATCGGTAAATTACTCCCGCCGTATGAATTCATAAAAATCGCAATGCAGGTAGGTACATATAGTTCACAACTTTTCATGTAATTTTTTTTTAAACTTAAATGTAGACAATACCTCTAAGAGTTTACAGAATTTTTTAATCAAAATCGTTGGAGCCGTTTCCGCAATAATTAAGATTTATCATTTTTGGTAGAAAAAGCTCAGAGAGACTGTAGATCGACCTACAGACAGTCAGACGAAATTTCGCGAAACCTTATTTTTTGGTGTTCCCTATACTGTCAAGTATATATTGTACCTATATCACAAATAAAATTCACTACAGAATGATATTACTTCCAAAGGATCACTAATGTTCGTTCTATTAGTTTTTTTTATTAATTTTTAACAGTTTTTCCCATATAAGTACACACTTAACTCTTAACATGTTCAGAACGAAGAAAGAAACACACATTCGGAGCTCTGAATGCTCTGAGTAAAAAAAAATACACACATTTTTTTTGACAACTCAGTCTCTGCTCTGAACTAAAAACAGAAAAACGCCTAATAGAATCAGAGTTACCACTGCTTGTGGTAATTTAGTATGTTTACTACTGGAACCCTGTTAGAGCTTTAAAACAGTAGGATCGTAATGGCATCTATTACAGTGAGAGTGAAAGGCAAATATCCTATCTTCCATGTACTGAAAAAGAAAATATAAATTGAACAGAGTATAGCAACGTTTGCACAAAATCACTTTTTCTCGCAATTATCATTTCGACAAGTAGGTAGGTAGGTACTCGTAATCCGAATTCCAAAGAAAAGTTCACTCCGAAAAAAAATAGACCAACAAATTACCCTGTGGTTTTTTTTTATACAATATTTGTTTTATTTTGTATATATATATATTTTTATGTGTATAATATACATTTATCGTAACATATATATTTTTTATTATAGTTTCAAAAAATATACGTTTATTATATATGTTTATATATATAATATGGTTTAAATCTTTCCCTTTTACATTTTCATTGTAATAATTTTCCTTCAATTTATCGAAGTTCGTTTGTTTCATTTATATAATATTTTTTTTTTTTATGTAGAAATATAGTTTCGTTAAATATAATAATATTTGTTTTAAATTTGTTATATTTAGGTATTTACCGTATAAGGTCTTTCTTAGTATTAAACACTTATATGCCTATAGTTTTTTTCTGTTTTCTTTTTTTCTAATACAAAATTGAGCTACATATTTTTTTCTTTTCTCGAAATATATATTATATTATAAGATAATAAAGATTTATGTAAAACATTAAATATATATATTTATATATATATTTTTTTAGATAAAGAAACATAAAGTGTATAAATTTTTAAAATCTATAAACATTTTTGTACACTTAATAATTATTATTTAAACCAATTTTCTTTCAATACAACTTATAATTCCTTCAAAAATTTTATAAAATATTAAAGAAAACAAAAACCTATTACATTAAGTATATAAATTCAAAGGAAGATTTAACATTGTTGTTTTAATTATGTATATATTTTTCATTAGAAAAAAAACATTGCATGACAAACAAAATTATGATATATAGTTTAACATTTATCCTATTTATATATTTATATATATTTGATTTTAATTTAAAATATTAAATGTGCACAACACAATTCACAAAACTATAAGCAAACTTAAAATTAAAATATAAAAAAAAAAACAATGTGCTTACATAATTGCATTTATTTATATATCATTTATCGTTCTTCTGGGTACCAATATTAAAATCAAGTATAGTAATTAACTAATAGTATCATACAACTAAAAACAAAAAAACTAATAATAATATTTTATTAATTAATATGACTATAAAAAATTCTGACGAAAATTATAATTTTTTTTTTCTAACTTATTGCATTTTTATACAGGTAATTTTTTTCTGGTTAAGTAACAATTGAAATTAAATGGACGTTCTGGATTTGTAGAAGTATTTATGAAAAAAAAAACCTTGAAAACGGTTCGGAAGTAGAAAAATGTTACAACTAAAATTATAGAAACATACACACATATGTAAGTAAAATAAATAGTTAAAACATATGAATAAGTAACAAGACTAAAAGCCACTATATTTGCGTTTTGTTTTCATATACCTACTCGTAATAACGAATGCCTTTGACTATTAAAAAAAAATCTTTCGTTTATATAACAAATTATAAATTTTTGTCGTCTACAAAAAGACTTCTGATGATTCTTTTCTTAATATTGTTTTTTTGATTACGATACTTAATCGTTCTAAAACATTTAAATTATTCAGTATGCTAATTTAAACTTTCTGTTTGAACAGATGTGATAAAAGTATTATATATTGTTTATCCAGTAAAATATTGTTCTTTTTTTTACGAAAAGAAACTTTGTGAAAAAATTTTTTCTGAAATTCATATTAAATTCAGCAAACGTTCGTTTTTGTTATTTTAACTTTATTTTGTTAATATGTCCCCGCAAAATTTTCGTTTGCAAATAAAACTACAAACTAAAACTTATTTTATCGAAACATTCTGAATAGCTTCGAGTTTATTGCTTAGATATTACTACTTGCGAAATTAAAAAAAAGGGACCGATTGGAGACAAAAACATACCGTAAATTACATAAATAGATACTTTAAAGTGGAAAGAGATGCATTTGTAGCTTTATTTTGACGACAAAAACTCAAAGTAAGAGATGATTTTGAAAATAAATAAACCTCATATAGCTACTTTATAAATTTATTATACATTCATAATATTTAAAGCAAGTCTACTAACCTAAAACTTTGTTGATCGACTACACTGTGTTTGCTGAATTTAAATTTCACACACAAGACTCTAAATTGAACATAAAGATACTCGCTAGGCTTTCAACCTGCTTTGATATGAAAACAAATATAATGCATAAATACATACATATATTCTTAGGCATTCAATTGCGATCAATTTATAAAAGCAAAAAAAAAAACAAAAAAGAAGAAAACATTATTAAAACATAATGTGAATAAAAATTGACTAAAAGCCTCTATTCAGCTGTACATAAAATACCGCTGAATGTA
Source organism: Philhelius pedissequus (assembly GCA_910595825.1). NCBI lineage: Eukaryota > Metazoa > Arthropoda > Insecta > Diptera > Syrphidae > Philhelius > Philhelius pedissequus. Next base: position 11,258,602 of record OU343163.1, on the reverse strand, counting down.
TCTTCCTCTATTTTTATGTAAATAAATTTTAGACTAAAATCATTATTTAATTTCGTACATTAAATATAAAATATTAAAACCAAAAACACAAAACATAATCTACTAAAAACAATTGACTATAAAGTACTATTTTAACTAAACTAATTGCACGAAAAGACGGAATGACATTATCATAAAGATTTTTTTGTTTACTAAAATTTTACCAAAAAATAAAACAGTAGGTAATATTTTTTTTTTTTTTTCAAAAAAGAAACATTGCAATTTTTCCCGGATTTCCTCTATGTGTTTATAATAGGTACAGAAAATTCTATTAAATATTTATAAAAATAATTCTAAAAAAATATATATTTTAATAAAATTGAATTATATTTATGTTAATTAAAAACAAACAAAATTTACAGCCATTTATACAATAAGACAAATATTTTTAACTTTTATATTTTTTTTTGAAGCATATATAGTAATATATGCATTTTTATATTATTTCGTTTGTCATGATTAAAAATAAGAAAAATATAATTAAGTATATTTACATTATTATGTATATATATGTAAGTAGGTATAATGAAATCAAATCAAATTTTTAACACTGTAAAAATATTTTATGCAATTTAAAGTGTAAATATGTTGTAGGTAAAATTAAAGTTGTAAATTGGAACATTTTTAATATATTTATTTGTACAGCATTTTATAAAGTTTTTTTTTTTTTCATTTTAGTGATAATAAAAATTATCGAAAAATATCATATGTATATAACATTTTTTTAAAAATTATGTTTTTGTTTGTTTATTTATTTAAAAAATCAAGAAAATAAAATGGAATGAATTTAATTTATTTTGTAAAAAAAAAAAAACAGTCAACAAAATATCCATTTAGCTTTTCTATTTTATTTGTTGTCTTCCTGGATGGAATGTTTATACTTAGTGCCTTTTCACATTTATTTAATTTTAAAGTTTTTTTTAAATTTTTTTTTGTTGTTTGTCTATTTGGTCATTGCAATAAATTAATGTAAGTAATTAACATTTAATTGGTGTTTTTTTATGTCGTTTTAAATATTTACGTAGTTTTATAATTAAATACTTTTAAGTTTCACCGTTTTGCTTTTAATTATATTAATGTATATATATTTTTATTTTATTTATTTATTTGCGAAAATGAGAAAATAATTTTATTTTAATTTTTTGCGGGATCATTCATAAAATGTTTTGTTGTTTTGTATGGATTTTTTTTGTAAGCATTTAAGCTTTTTTGGCATTTTGTTTATTAATTAGAGCTTGAAGCTTATGCAATTGACTTAGAAGGCTGGCATTTGAATCTTCCAGAGAATCAACTCTTTTTTTGTAGTCGGTGTTTTCGGTGACCAAAACTTCAACTCGACGCTCTAGTTGATCCATGTATTCTTTCTTTTTTCGACGACTTTCTTGTGCAGATATCTGAAAGTTACAAAATATTTGTTAGATATACAATTTAGAAATTAGTGGAAAATTAAATCGTGCTTACAAATTTTTAAAAATCTAATATTCATTCAGAACGAGTTTTTTTTTTTTAGTTTTGATCGAACAAAGTTCATTACATTTAAATTTGAAATTAACCGAAAAATACTAAGTACATACCTTATTCTTGATTTTTCTTCGGATTTTCTTTAAAGACTTTTCTTCGGTTTTAGTAAGCGGCAATCTCGTTGGAATTGGATAGCCCTCAGCCAAGAGTGTGCGTTTTTCTTCTTCTGTTAACATTAAGGTACCAGTTGATCCTTTCTGAAATTTAAAATTAAAAGAAAATGTTTAAAAAGACGTTGAAATAATTAGTAAAGATATACACCATAATATGGTTTGCTGAATAAATTATAGCATGTCAAACACGTGTGCTGAATGATCGCTGATTATAATCATGTCAATATAACTTTTCTATGGAAGCTATTTAATTATGAGTAATTGATTTGCTTTGATAGTAGAAGAGATAACAAGCGACTATAATTGGAGTAATTGCAACTGAACTTAATGTTTTTTTTATAAATTTGATAATACTGAATTATGAAATTGGGGAAATACATTAAGCGTGTTTTTTTGTGCCTTTAATAAGGAATTGACATTTGACAACAATTTATGTCGTTTTCGATTGGCTGTTCGGAGTAAGTCATTTTTTACTAATGGCCTTTTCGATTGGCCGTCCAGAACTGTTCTGACCCCCACAAATGGACACTTGTTATTCTAAACAGAACAGAAAATGATTCTGGATTTCATTTCAGAATCGAAAACAGAATCACTAATACACTCACATAATTAAAATGTCAAAATCATCGGGTTGATTTGTTTTGTGTAATTTTGATGTGTTTATTGAATTTAAAATACATTTCTGATAAAATAACATAAAAAGAAGGAAGTTAATTATTATTGTTACAAGAAAATGTGTATCTAAATTGATATCAAGTGTTTTGGAAATTCTTTTTAGCCGATGTGATTTTTTAAATTTAATTTTCACAATTACATACAATTCAGAATAAGTCAAATTGTTTCCGGGTGTTTTATTGGGGGAACGTGTTCCGGAATACCAATCGAAAAGGCCATAACTATTTTCTGTACTTATTAGGCCTCCTCTACATAACCATAAATGATGACGGAACTATGAACATGCCATACAAAAAATACTTTTTGAACAAGACATGAGCCCTGTGCAAAGCTAGGGCATAGATTGACGTTTCATGTGTCTTTATTTCTTTAGTTCTTGTTATGTATATGTATGTGCATATTGATGAACAAAATAGTAGTGGTCGTGAAAAGGAAATGAACGACACGATATGAAACAGCCCATCAGTGAGTAAAAATGCATTGTTTGTGGATTGACTTGTGGTTGTGATGTTGGACATTAGTATGGCCAGTATAGAAAATGAAAAATTCGGAGTAAAAAGATTGACTCCGAACAGCCAATCGAAAACTAGAAAGAGATTTTTTTAATCGACCTTTTTAACTCGCGGATTAACTTAAATTCTATGGTTTACTAAAGTCTTGGTTTAGCGGTGGAATAAGCGGTTTTTATTAATAGGTCTGTAAGAATTTTGAAATGATATTTAAACCGCATTATGTTGTTTTTATTAATAAAATAAGAAATAGTTTAGCTTTTTTTACGTTTGTGAAAATTAATTTACATATATCGGCTTTCTTATTGGCACGACTTAAAGTGCAAATTTTTAAACATCAAGCAGAAATCGTATTTAAGACCGGCTTGCACGCAGTGTTTGAAATAAAATGACATTTTTGTTTGACACATTATGATTCAAAATGAATTTGTTGTTCTTACCGGCTGTGAACTGATTAATGGCGTATGAATAGGCTGCCTTGTGGATGAACCAGTGTATGTTCTTGAGGAATTGCTGGCATGTGAAACGGGTGAGCTAGATGCACTGTGTGAGCTATGTGTGCTCCTTCGCGATGTTGGCGTAGATGAGGCGGAGGTTGTTGCTATTGCTCCTGTCGCTGATGATGTTGATGGCGAAGAGAGATTTGTTTGTTGTTGTGCAGGTGGAGACATTGGTGAAACCAAATGATGTTCAGGACTTTGATTTCCTTCTGATTCATCGCTGGGTAATGACGATGGCGGTGTTGGTGGCAGTCCAAAGACTTGACCATTTTGCTGAGAGGGTTCCATTTTAATGTTTACTTTTGGTATGACTATGTTCTGACCCGAATTGGTGAACACATACTGCTGTGACTTAAGGAGACTCTTGGAGGCTGGTGTGATTTGAAGGGAACCATTCTAATAATAATAATAATAATGAAAAAAACCATAAGCATCGTTCACATTGTCGGTCGGTGAAAATTACTTACTTTATGCTCAAAAACGAGGTCTGAATTAGTGGAAGCGGCTATTTTCGCCATGTTTAACCTTAATCCATTAGATGAAAAACCTTGTGAGTTAGGACTTGGCGGGCAACTTGACTCTGGTGACATTGGCTCATCCTTAATGCAGGTTTCATCGATATCGATGTCTGAACAGGAGGATGCAGTTGAAAAACTATCATTTCGTATGCTGGTTGCCAGAGCTTGTTGTTGTATTTGCTGCTGGTGTTGCTGAAGTTGTTTTGCTGAGCGCAGGTTTTTAGTGATTGGTGTGCTGGAGGTTCTAGTACCGTCGCTGATACAGCTGTTATTTGAAAGGCTGAATGTGTTTGTGCTGTTGGGAATGTTTATTGTGCTGACACTTGGCAAAGCTGTAAGCAATGGATTACTGCTGGACAGTGTCGAATGTTGGCTTGTCAATGTGGATGACAAACTGTGTGCTGGTTCGCGACGTGTGTTGCTGGTAACTGTTTTCATTGGTATCGAAGGATAACACTCATCGTCCATGTCTGCAAGAAAGAATAAAGTTTTATTTTTTGAGAATTTAAACTTTCGAGTATTTTTAACGATCTAGAATAATTTTATAAACTGACTTATGTCGTTTTTATTTGGCAATCCGGAAGCCTTCCGGGCTCTTCTGAATGCGTTCACTTGGGAAAAAATGACAGTTCTAATTCTGAAAAGAAGAGAATTTTGCTTCTGGATTTGAAAACAGAATCAGAAGCACTCACACATTCATATACTTGAACGTCAAACTCGACTGTTATCATTTTTCGTATCATAATTGTGCAAAAAACATTTTTTTTGAATTTGAATATTCTCACGTACACAATTATTTTCACACATACAATCTCATTAAAATTTAGAATCATCAGAATCACACAAAAGTGTTCATTTGGGATCCCGGATCGGAGAACAATTCCGGATTGCCAAATAAAAACGCCATTAATATACGAGTATGTACATATATGTATAGCTGTGTTCATTGAAGAAAATGTCAGGAGAGAACCGATTAGAACAGAAAAGTCAGATCAAGTTAGAATAGTCAATTAAACGTCAGTTGTCAAAACAATAACAAACAAACAAAATTGTACATTTGTTTTGTGATTTTTTTCTTTATAATGCATATTTAAGCTTTTATTATGAATAAATAATTAACTAAAAAATAGAGGCATCGTTTAACTCTAAGCACAAATCAAAAACGTAACATATCTACAAATAAACAAAGCAAGAACAAGCAGTTCTCACGATCCTGATATAGTTTGATCTTACTCAAAATTCATTCTGTACAAGGCCATTTTATTGAGCATCAAATCAGAGCAATTAACCACGTTCAGAAGACGTAGTCGACTTGAGAGTTAGTCAAGTTACTGGTTTCTGATTGGCCAGCTGTCAAACCACAATGAATTCTTTTGGCATCTGGCCTATCAGAAATCAGAAACTTGCAAGCTTTCAAGTCGACTACATCTTCTGGACATGGCTATTTAAAACAGAAAATTGCTCACGGAACAGCAAAAAGTTGGTCAGTTCAGAATACGTTACTGAATAAAGCTAATGTCTCTAAAGGCGCGTCCATATTATGCCGAACGGCCAAGTCATATAAGTATGAAACCGAAGCAAATACAAACCAAACGAAATGGATCCGATGACGAAAACCCGAATGGCGCGACACAGGCCGATCGGCATCATTCGGAATAATATGGACTTAAGACTTGTCATGTTTTTTTTTTACTAAAAAACAAAAACGAAGACATTACCATATTTATTTATGTAAAACGATTTAAATATTATTATTGTATTTTTAAGAAAATAATTTGATATTGTTAACAGAAAGGGTAAGTTTTGAGGCTTACTCGTTTTTACATCGTGAGAATACAAATTCAGTACTAAAACTTAAACCTAGTATAATTTAGCTATCTCCCTTTTATTTTATTTTTAAGATTGATTTTTAAAATCATACATATGCACATATAAAACAATCAATTTTGTGTTATTAATAGAAAATGGGTTAATTTAATAACAAAATTTAACATGTTTTTCACAATTCTCATACAAATTACACTTAATAGGTGACCGGTTACCCGATCTTTGGTATTATAAAATGTTATGTGAGCTATACGAGTATATTTATGTACCTATCTATGCATATTATAATTTTTGTATTTACTAACTGGTAAACGGAATACATTTTGATTTTGCGAACGAGTTACCGGTACCGGTTAGACGGTTGTTGGGCATAAGGAAATGGATGAAAGAGGGAACATCTCTCTATAACTTGGATATAATATGAGAGAATGTTGGAATTCACTGAAAAATAAAGATAAATTGCCTTATTGTGCTATTTATCGGTGGGAAATTTTCTTTGAACTTTAACTTATCCCTTTTCTACAAATTCATTCGAAGTGAAATTGGGGCATATAATACAAAATGACAAGTAGACTAAATTCACTTATCGAACTATACTTGTACGACAAGGACAAGTGTATTCAAGTGTAAATCAAAACAAAACGGTTGCACTTGTCACAATAATTAATTTCCTTTAACTTTTGTGATTGGGTGACAAGTGGTCAACGATAAAAGATAGCAAAATTTCAAAATTCCTGTTTTAATAAAAATTTGAGATGACAAAAATCTTATTTATCGATATTTTAACAGAAGAAAATAAAGTGAAAAAGTAGAAAAAGATTCATTGTTTGTCATTCACTATCAAAATCAGAATCAAAAAAATACAATTTAAATTGTATAGGTCTGAAAGATTTGATTAACAACATATACAAAATAATATATACAAGCATGGATGTAGGTCCGACCCTTAATTTTTTTTTGTTCCGATTAAAAAAATGGCTGCAGCTAAATATTTCATACTAACAAATGAATTCATTCAAAGTTCTTCAATAAGAGTGCGATTGAAATCGCAAGTCTGTTTCTCAGTTTTCTCAGTGAAATCAGTAATGAGAAGAATTAATTTTCTTCAAAAAAAATTTTTTTTTCAACGTTTATAAAATCATTAATGATACAATTATATACTTAAAGTGAAACAAATAATTAAGCTGAAAAAAGAAATATCAACAAAACTAATTACAATTTATTATTTTTGCACTTAAACTTCAATGTTAAAATGTAAATACTAAAGATAAAAAATCGATTATAACCATATGTCCCACACCCTTTCTTTTTTTATACTTACTGTTACATTTGCAATAGGTATAGGTACTACATACTTCATTTGTATTTTAAAAACAAATTAGTTATTGAAAAGAACTGTAGTATTATTAACAAACTAAATGTCACAGGAGGACATGTTTTTTTGTTATCATCTTTGACATTTTCTTTAATCGTCAAATCGCTGACATGTTGATTTATGACATTTGTATTGGCAATTGTATCAATATTATATCATCACGATAAATATTGTAGACTTTGTTATTAAGACAAGTGTTCTATTTGTATTGAATATGTTTCCTGTTTATCAAAACAGGCGTTTTTGCGACGTCATTTAAAATGATGCCAAACTACATATGTATGTACTTATATCTAATGCCTTTAATCAATTTATTATTGTACGATATGACAGTTCTTATTCTGAAAAGCATTTTTTTATTTCTTATGCTTATGCAAATAAAAACCTACCAATCGAAAACGCCAAATTTTTACCTGAAATTTGCTGTCAACGAATTGGAGATTAAATGCACTCGTATTTTCATTCTTATGAATCCTCGTCAAAATATTTTGATAATAATCTTTACAAAAATATCTTTTAATTAACCAGCTGTCCAACAAAAGTTAGATAACTTAATAAGTGTAGTTTAGTATATCTACAAATATTCTCCATTGTTGATTTACTTAATCTGTATTTTTATAACGATTAAGAACAATTTTGCTGAATAATAAAAAAATTAAAATTGTTATTGCACGTGTGTTGAGTGCTAAATGGGTTAATGGAAAAGATTTTCTGTAATGGTAACAGAGGCAAATATCTTTATAGAATTTGCAAACAATGTGCAGAAATTGGGGCCTTAAGACAACTGATCATAATTACGGTACTGTGTTGTTAACATGCCTTAAAAACATAAAACCCCATACACATTGTTTTTCTTGTTAATTAATTATTATATTTAAACATTGAATTAAATACTGAATAAAAGAGAGATCCTATATTGACACATTACGGTTTATTTGGTAGTCAATTAATTTCTATTCTTGTGCTGTTTTTATTTAAAAAAAAAAAAAATTCACGGAGACAGCCAAGTAGCCATGTTGTTTACGACAAAAAAGTGCTACTTCTGTCAGAATAAAAGCCATACATTTCCATGCAAATTACTCGGGAATAAAAACAGTTGATTCAACAACATTATTATTTGTTTAACTCGTGTTCATGTGTCTTGCGTAAAGGTTATTTTATATTTATCAAATTAAGCATCGCACATGTGCACGAGAATTGACAGTTCAGTAGTACGTAGGTATTATTATGGGTTTTTATTTTCGTTATTTGTTTAATATTATGAGATGCCGTGTATATGTAGGTACTTGTTTAAGCTTTAGTTCAGGGGTTCAGCTGTATTTATCAAAAATCTATTGAAAAAAAATATCCTTGACAACCATACTTTATTTATAGGTACACACTGATATTTAGTATTGAAAATGAAATAAATTGAAGCATTTGTACCCTTGAGTATTTGTACACAAAATAATCTAATTTATATCGGTCATTTATAAAATTCTATTCTATGAGATAAGACCTTGAAATACATACATATACATATACACATATTCATACAAACATAATGCAGTAACCTACATAATCTTACCCTACAAAAATATAACGCTATTATAGTTCTTAAGTACAACTCGTGTTGTGAACTTAAATAGCTGATAATGACAATACAATTGACTACAATGTTGCACTCTTGTGTTTTAATCAAGCTCGAAAAAAAAACCTACATATGTGGTCACACTTCGCTTCGAGATTTGAACTTGTGCCAATTAGGAATTGAATTTACTTGGCATTTACATTGAATGTTATAGTAGGGTAGTTCCAACTTCTTATATTGTTAGTGGGGATGAAACCCTCTCCCATAGAAATAAAGTGCGGAAAAGTGTGGAACGGTTTGACTACAATTTTCAATTTTCTTAAACGTCACAACAATTTTGTTTTTGTATATTTTTCTTTTATTGAATTTTAATCCACAATGTGTTCCCTTTAAAATAATAAATAGTTTTGTATTATACCACTTTCAAATCAACAAAACTTTTCTCCACAATAGCGAAACGATTTGTTTTTCTGTCTCTAAAAATATTTTTACCACAAATTGTCACGAAAGGGTTATACTCTCTCATGAGCGATCTCATTTGCCTAAAACTATCGAATTTGTAAGTCGGAAACAGGAATTGTGATAAATGGAATAGGGGTGATTGGTGACAAATGGGAATTTTAGACAGAGTGTGGAACAAAACTAATAATTGATAATTTCGTTTTCTCCGTTTCGTTTGTTTCAAGATTTAAGTACATATACTAAGCTAAATCTCCTATAAATCTTGAATACAAAATTTAATCTTTTCGAATACAGATTTATAATAAATCTTATTTTTATTTTCATAGGTACTATAGATTTACAAATCGAACTAAACTATTCCCATATCAAAATGAACGCATTCATCTGAAAAGTGAATTTTTCGCTTCGTGTGACATAAACAAATAAGAAACTGGCTATCTCACTCCGACGTTATAAAAGAAAACAAGAACACCATTTGTATTTTAAAAGGTGCTGTCAAAATTAATCTACTTTTTAATCTTTATGGAATCGGTGAAAACATGATTTAAGATTAAGACTTATTAAATCTACAAGAGAATAAAGTTGGGTGAAAATGTAGTATTATGTGAGAAGCATTTAACTGCTCTGACTTCATTAGAAAACTGTGTTGCCGGCGCGTAGGTACTACCTCTTTGTTATCGATAATTTGTATGGAACTGTCAATTTTTGTAATGTCTCTAATTTCCGATATCATTTTTTCGTCATGTTTCCAAAAAAAAAAAACTACGCCTATTGTAATTTGTGTTTTAAGGAAATTATGTAACAAAAACTTCTGTTTTATTAACGAAAAGAAAATAAGTTACTCACCATCCATTTTTGTGTGTAGACTTCTAGGCGAATCAGGCATTGAATCGCCATCTGAATTAAGACTATACGAATGCTCTGATTTTATTGGCAGGTTACCAAGTAATGCATCTGATATTAATTTATCATTTAATATGACAGCAGGCATTTTGACATCACGGTCCAGAAACCAGTCCGACATATCTGAATCTGTTGAGAGCTTTAGGGTATCCGACTAAAAGAATAACAAAATGTAAAAATATTACATTAATACAAAGTTTTAATATAAAATAAATATGTAAATAAATTTTAAAAAATATCTTTGACTCTGATGTCTAATTGCAATTCTCCCTCTTTATAAACCAAATGTTCATGTTGAATATAAAAAAGTATTAAAAATTATGATTTTTTGTTAATAATAATTCACTAAAACTCGGTCATCAAAAAAAAAAAATTTTAAAAATTGTTGCTGTTTAATTTTGTAATTATTTCTCGCAGTTTGTATCGCGCAATTAAATAGTCTTTATTTTTGGTTTGTAAGCAAATGACCATAACCATAAAAACATTGCGAACGTACGAACAATCATTTTCGAAATGTCATTCCATTTATAATAGCATGTGCTGGAAAGTAGCTACCTATACAAAAAATAACTTATTTTTATAGATGAAAAAGAAGAATTAAGTTATAGTGGGTATACATATTAATTTTGGAAATTGAAATTAAAAATGGAAACTATTATACACGTGCAACTCGCGAGCAAAGCAAATATTTAAACAATCTGAGAATTCAATCTAAAGAGGCAAACAAAAAGTTAATAGATTTTAGAATTTATACAGCTATACAGCTTTTATCATTAAAAGTAAATCGGTATAAATATATGAGTACTTATACATACATAACTTAATTGGAATGCAATTTGCAATAATTGTTATAATTTCTTACATTGTTGTTGCGTTTGAAAATTACCCTTTTCAGCGAAAAATAAAATTATATATTAGTTATTACATTATCGGGGATATTGTTTTGCTAACGAATATGTTTGTGAATGATTCGGATAGGCTAACTAAAAGCTGTCAAAAATCACAAGAAATCTCATTTAATTTGCAATCAGCTGTTCTATTTTTTAAAAATATTTTTGGTATAACTAGAGATAATTTTCATGATAACAGCTGTTTTTTTGCCTCGGGAATACATCAACGCAAATCTATTCCAATATTTGGGCATCGATTTCTGAATGCATCCACTTTAATAGCTTTGTTCGCGCACAATATACATTTAACAAGGTATTCACATTGCACATATGCCAGAATTTTTTTGTCATTTATATGACACACAGGTCGTTGAGATTTGACACATCCACTTTGATTTTTTATCCATCTACATACAAAGAGGGATACGTCAAGAGTAGATCGAAAATACCTTTTATTGAAATAACATTTAAAAATTTTCATTTTTACTCAATCGGAAAAACGGAATATAAATACATAGATGATAAAATGATGAATAATTAATTTAAAAATTCGAGTAGAAAGAAGTTTATTAAAATTGTTTTAAATTGCTGACAATTTTTGTTCCATAATTGTTATTTTACAGTAACAGATATTTAAAACTGTTATTTAGTAGCAATAACCGATATACCAAATATGAGTGACATCATGTTACTTGGATTTTGACATATGCGCATGCTTAAACGAAAATGGAAACTTGGAAGAGCATACTTTGTAATACATAATGTGTAGTGTACTGTGTAGCGTTCACATCTCATTTTTTTTTTAAGTGGGAACAAGAATCTCTCAGAAAGATACAAAGTTTCACAAAAATACGGGAACTCAACGTCAAAACAAAAGACTAAACGTCAAAATATTTGAGAGTCTTCATAATTTCCTCGAGCTAAAATTTTCAGTCTCAGTCACTTGATTTGACAGTTTTTCGTTGACATTTGTAGATTTTCGACGTTTTAGGAAGTGCCTACTGGAACACACCTAATGATTTAAACTGTTTGACGTTTAATGAACAGCTGGAAGATTTTCGGCATTATTTAATCAATCGGTTTGAAGGCGTTCATGAAATTTTACAATTCTACAATGTCGGATAACAATACAATACGAATTTTAACATACCTCTTATTGAAAACCCCTTTTCAAATGTTTTGTGATATTTAACATGAATGTATGTTTAAGTTCTTTGATATCAAGAACGTTAATCAATTATTTAGACTTCTGTTTGTCATTATATTCTGCTTAAGCTAAATTGGTATGTGTGTACATATGTATGTATTGACAATCTATGAATTAGCATTCATTTCCTTTCTCCCCAGAGAGGCATATCAACTATGTATTTGCTTAATGTTTCTACTTTTACTTAAGTTGCTATTAAGGCAACCTTCACTTTTAAGAATTTTTTTTTAATATATACATAAATCGAAATAAAAAGCAAGTTTACCTTAAAATACATCCCTATACATAAATATCTCATTTTCAAGATAAATTTTAACATTTCTTTTTCTTTTTTTTTAAATGTTAATACATACATATCTGATAAAAAAGATCTTTCAACTTATCACATAAATATACCATACCAATTCTTTTCGTTACCTCGCGCTACCAGGCACAATCATTTCACCATGATGGTATGGTGGCGGTATAATTGCCTGTGATCATTTATGCCAACCACACCTCAAATAAGAAATTACGAGTACGAGTACATGCACTCAATAGCAAGAAATAAGGAACTTAAAAAAGCCATAGAAGAAATAGATAAAAATAGGTGCCGCCATAGCAATAATTGAGTGTGATACAAAAAAGAAAAAAACATGATAGGAAGTTGTACGAGCGCTTTCAATCAAATTTCTTATAAACTTATTTTATGTGCAACAATTTTTGCAATGCAAGAAATAAATGCTTAACAAGCGGAAGAAGTTTGCTTGGTTAATTTGAACGCGCTCAAAACGTCATTTTTGTTTTCCTTTTTCGACTTTGATGATAATTTGCTGAATTGTAAATTAATGATTTGCAAGTGATGTCCTATATGAATGTGATAATAAAGGTAGAATTTTACGTATTTTCTTCCTTATGAAAATATATACCTTACTACCACATTCAATAAAATACTGGAACTATTAGATACGCAAAAAGTGACACAATTAACTGTAGCTTAGATATATATGTGAACATTTATTGGCATTAAAACCACCTGTCAAAAAAAAACATACAAATTGAGTTTTTGAGGTTAAGTATTTTTTTTATTTTTGCGAATTTGAAGATCTCAGGGTGTTTGCTTGGAATTTAAGTTTAACATTTGTGTTGTCACTATAAATCGTGGTTGCTTGTAGTATTAGTTGACTGCTTATTATGGGTACGACTTCCACTCTAGATAGTACTTTTTTTCTTTCTTTCAAATGGATGTCACTCCCGAAATTTAGTGAGATAATTTTAATCCACTTTTCCCAACAAAGCCTTCATTATTATTATTATTAGTGTTATGTCAGCCATACAACAAATATGAACCATACGAACATTTTGACACAAGAATGACATTCATAAAACAACAATTTCACTGCCGATGATTAAGCCGCTGTGAAACTATAAGCTGTCAAACATCAATCAAATAATCCCCATACATACTTAAATGCTTTCATTAATTTTCCATTATTTTGCTGCCAAAATAAAAAAAAATAATAAATTTACATAATTCAGTAACAAAAACAAAACAAAACAAAAGAAATTTACACAAACCAAAAATTAGTATGTAGGTATACAACTTTCACAATAAAGATAGACGCTACGGGATATATGTAAATCATCGGATAAAAATAAATCTTTTCGGTAACATTATACATAATGGCACAGGTTTTCTAAAGAAGTTTTACTGCATTAAAAATCAGACAATTTAATTTGGCAAAATACATACATACATATAATCCAAAATATTTACGCAAAAAAATAAAATACATTCACTATACATACATATACATTTCATATTCCGTTTAACATTGACCTACTTTTTGGAATGATGCTGTTAAAGAATTTGACAGCGACTCGTAGGTATATTGCGGAATTCTTCACGGATGAACTGTTTTTCTTTTAAAGGAAAATGTGAATGGTGATCGAGTCAAAAGGTTTTTTTTTTCAAGGTAAGACACTAGGAGTGGTGTCATTTAATGCTACGGTTGAACTGTACACGCTCTACAAATATCTACCGAAAAAACAAAAATAATACACACACAAAATGTCATTATTATAAATGCGTTTGTAATATGTTCATATTTTATTAGAAATGATGATTCTCGCAAAATAAATACTGAAACTGATCTCAAATTTTTGTTTCCTGTAAGAATATTTTTTGAACTTGTGTTCGAAATTGCTCATCTTCCCATACAACTTTATCGCCTTTACCGTATTTTAGTTAGCTGTCCAACCATATTGTTTCATTGGGGGTTTACATTTTCAATCCTGGCATGATGAATGATTGATGAATTATTATTACATACAGGCGGCCTCCACAGGCCATAAACGATGATAGAACTATGAACATGCTATTAAAAATCCAATGGAACCAAAAAAAAAAATTCATGTCCATGCAATGCAGCGACATGTCGAAAAAAATTAGTTTTTGAACAAGACATGAGCTCTGTTCAAATCTTGGTCATAGATTGACGTTTCATGTAATAAGGATGTGTGTATTTTTTGAAGTGTCAGATGTGTACCGTTACTTACTATGTAAAATTCGTCTCAATAAAAATTAAATTTTTAAATTCTGACATTTTTATTTCGTCAGATTTTTTTCTAGTGGTGGTAGATTTAACGTTTTATTGGCATATAATTTGTTTGGCTTTAAAAAAAAAAACAGAGGTAGTGGTGACAAATATACGACATGATATGAAACTGTTCAGTGAGTAAAAATGGACTCTTTGTGGATTGTAATGTTGGACATCTGTATGACCAGTGGACTCGGCCTGTTAGCGTTCACATTTATCAAACAAGCTGTTAAAATGACTTCTCGTTTGCATGTTGATCATAGCAGACGTGGTATGGATAAAATTTCAGAAGAAGAAGAAAATTAAGAAACAAAACAACAAAAAGAAACGAATTTGGACGTCTTTTAATTTGTTGGGCCGGGAAAAATCTATGTATATGTATATTAACCGGTTGAAAACTTTTTGAAAATAAAATTTCTTGCCAGCATGACAAGCATCCGTTCATATTTATATCTATCCAGCATGCTTGACAAACCTGATGGAGCGTTCACATTTTCAAAATCGAAGCAATCATGCCGGAATTTGACAAACATAATTTAGAATGTGAGCCCCTATATTTGAAGTCACGAAATTAGGATATTGTGGGAAAATACTTCAAGATTTATGCTAATGTCATTTTTGGCGTTCGGCGAAAAATCTTGGTTTTGGTTCAAAAATGAAATTCTTCTCTTTTCAGAATATGACATGTCATTTTGAAGCTTAGAAGATTTTTCGGCGAGCAAAGGATATTATGATTAAACAATCGAATTAAGAATTTAAAAAGAAATTATACAAACGTTTTGAATCTTATGTAACAGCTCTCAGATTTATTGGGCTTCTGACGCCCTAAGCAAAGACATGTAATAGTTAACAACGAGTTATCTATATAGAAGAAAAAAAACTGTGCAACACTGACCAAACGTAGATAAATTCCACTGCCGAAATTTTATTCAACAATCCAAAAAGTATTTAACTCCCTCTAGATGTATTTGGGTCATTCAAATGAGCTATTCGTATTCCCCTCACGCAACTACTCTCAGATTGGTATCCTTAAACTCTTTATAAAAAAAAACATCACTGCCGTCACGAAATTGAAAACAGTGTGGAATGGAATTTTGACTTTCGGAACAGACATCAGAAAAAAAACCTTTCTCTTTTTTCTTCTTACCTATACCTACTCGTTCTGCAAGCCAAACTACTTTTGTTGAATGCAAAAAAGAAATTAATTTCAAGTTAATAAATAACCGAATCGAGTTCTTTATACCTATTTCTGCCGCGGATATTTTTGGGTTGTCGTTATTTTTTGTTGTTGGTGTTTTTGCTAAAAAGGGTTTTTTTTATTGAGAAACAGTAAGGTCTGCTGTACTTACATACAATCCAATCCCAATGTCAGTGTCACTGAGACGAGAAAATTGTAATGAATGAGACTCGCCGACGACGGCCGTCCGAATGGAATTTTTTTCCTGATTTAAGTACAATCTTTAAATTACATAAAAAAGGTGAAAACCTTATCTGTAAAGTACCTACTCCTCCCATCCCACCCTCAATTACAATTTACTGACCCCTCTTTCTGACGCTCAGGAAAAAGAAAATATTTTTTTTACTTTACACACAGCCAACAACGACGACGACGCTACGACACGAAGGAAAAACAAAGAAAAAAAAACAACTTTTTCCCTTCACCCAAGGAATGTCTGTATACATTCTTCAGACCCACATCTCACTTCGTATTGAAACTCACCACCAGTCACCAGAGCTCACCACCACCAGTCATGGCTCCGTTGTCGTCGCGCTACTCTTTAACGGTTACAAAACACAGTCCCGGATTTAACCGTTAACCAGGGAATTCTTTCATGTTTTGTGCTTTCAAGTTTTTTTTTTTTTATTTCAACTGTGTTTTTTTTTTGTATTTAGTTTCTCTTGTTTTTGCCTTTAGTTTCTTGCAACTTTCAACTATTCATACACGAACAAAAGACACATAATGGTCCCGAGACCTCAGTAAGACGAAAAGTCAGACCGATAATCATTATGCTCATTTGGCCATGCTCTCCAATATATAACTCTACACTAACACTATAAACTACCGACAAACCACCTATAAGTTGATGATGATTTAGCTGATGTAATAGGCCATCATGACTCAGGGTGCTACATCGCGCATCGATCAATTGGAAATCCACATAGAAACAAGATTGATATAAAGATTATTCCATGTCGATGAATGGTTGTAGGATTTGACTTTTGTTTTTTATATTTTTTTTTTGATTTGGGGAAATACTTTGAGCTTCTTTTTGGACTTTGTTGAAGTGAAGTTTCTCGCCTGGGGGGTATAGTTTATTGATGGTTGTTGCAATCTTGATAATATTGAACGATGATGCTAGGTATCTGAATTCTGTGAGAACTTTAAGTTACTTAACAGATTCGAGATTTGAAGAAACTTTCAAATCGCAATCAAAATCGGTGAACAATAAACCATGTTTGGATTTCGTATATTAAAAATTCCGGTGAAAGTAAGAACTAAGATAAGTGACTAGCGGAGAAAAGGGTTGAGTAAGAAAAAAATCCTAATTTTATGTATTGCCATCTGTTAAAAAAAAAAACTATTGAATTGAAAAACATTCAACAAAAAGTTTCAACTAAATTCTTGTTGCGGATGCGTCCTATCTTTAATTTAAATACAAGTTTTAATTGTTTGTGGATTGGAGCCAGTTCACCTCTGTATGTGTAAAGTTGTAAATATACTATTAAATATCAGATTCCAGTGTTTGTATTAATAAGTAATTTTACTTTCGATTCGAATTGATACAAAAATATTACACATACGCCACAGTGGACACAATACATCATTCAATAAATACATTTTATAATTTAATGTTTATTATTTGTATAGCATTACTTTTGAGTTGAAAAAATTTAATTGTGGTTAGTCTTTCAGGTGATCTGACCTCCCATCATTCGTCCTGTTTTTACTTGCGATATTAGGTACTATACAGCAAGTTTTGCATTTGGAAAAAAAAATCGAACTCGAGATTTTAATAAAAATTGACATTACGATGATAGAGAACACCATAAAAGTTGGTTCGTATTTCAATCTGTCTGTCTGTACAACGATCTACAGCCTAAACGGCTGAAGATAACTTGGTACTTCATCTTCAAACTGGGTACTTAAGTGTCTTAGGTGATTATCGATTATCTCAAATAGATTTGTGAATCGTTTTGATTTTCGACTTTATCAGAAATGGCTGCACGGATTTCGATTAAAATTTTTATATAGGAGGCCCTTCGTATTTTAAATAATACTGCATACGAAAATTTTCGTAAAATAGATGTTATTTTTAGATTTTTGAAAATTTAATATTTTGAAAACGGGTAGATGATTTTTTTTTAAAATTCTATTTTGAAATTTATATTATTAAATTCCTCATTAAAGTCCTCATACCAAAATTTCTTTTTAGAAAAAGTTTGAGGAAATTTTGTATATAAAAATTAGATAAGGTATTTTGCCGTTTCTATTAAGAATCTTGTGCGTACGATCTGATCGAACATAAGAGAAAGTACGTGCGATCCAGTCGTGTATTTTATTTTTATTTACAAATTTAATTTCTGCTTGCAAAATTCTCAATATTTCTTGTCCTATGTGAAACTAACTGCTATTATTGTTCAAAGATAGAGGAAGGCAAATGTTTTTCATTGTAGTTTGTTCTTGTATAAGCAATTAAAAACGGCGAATTTTGCTTTAAAATTTTAGCCAGAACAAACTTTTTTCTCCGACTGTGGGAAGTAACACAATCTCGGATTTAATAATTTTGTTGTATATTTTTAATTTAAATAAACATTGCATTAACCATTAACGTGTAACATACATTGTAACAATTTGACACGCTGAATAATAAACCACGGAAACTGCAACACTTAATTTTAACTATATAAGCACAAAACTTGGCTATGATGTCTTTTGTTTTTTTAAATACAACTGAAAATAAATTTCGTTTTATTGTTTTCATTTATACGATTCCACAATTATGAACAATTGAATTTTAATGCCATCATTATGAAATCACGATTATTAACTGCTTATAAATGCATCTATAAAAAAAATGTAAATAGATAAATCAAGTAAGCTGCTGATGAATTATTTAAATCTCAAATAGTGGTCAAGGAAAAATCAGAGAATTGCATTTAAAATTTCATAACTCTCTAATCCCAGAGAAAAATGATATGAATAAAAGAAAACAATAATAACTGAAAAAAAATTATCGGTACTAAAAAAGAACCCAACGGCATCCCATCATTTATTCAGCCTTGCGTGTGCTAACTTATCATTTAAATACTGGCCATTAATAAACTTTTATATTTGATACATTTGTTTTAAGAGTTTTTGGTTTTGGTGTTTGATTTTGTGCCTGATGCTTGCCAATATTTTCCCCCGATAATAATTCACCCAAGCATACAAGAATATAAAACGGGGTCTACATCTGTAATTTAACAAAACAAAATCTGTTAAAGTCAAAATGCGGAGAGATGTTCTGTTTTATGTTGACACCACTACTTTTCGTGCTTGGCTGAGTTTTTGTATTCTGCATAGAGGGTGCTTGAAAGTAAATTTTTGTATACGTTTTTAAACCGCAATCATTATACCACAGATTGATTTTCTACAAGAATGCACAGTGCAGATGACTTTGAGAGGTTCATTGGACTGTAGGATTTTCAAATTTAAGTTTGATTTAAATTTTATAACTACAATTTAGGGTTTTTTTTCAAAAAGTTTTATGTATATTTGTAACAATTTATTGGAACACATAAATATTTTTGACATGAATAAACACCCCACGTATAAGAACTAAAATTTATTAGCAAGGACAACAACCTCCTAAACTTCCTTATCGACGAGTTTTAATTGGGGACGTTCACTCAGTTATTCTCAGCAATCTAGAATAACTTTCTGTTGTTGTAATGCGTGCAAAAGCACATCTGATGAAAACAGAGCTGTTCTCGTGAAAGCTATCTTGAGTTATCTCAAAAAATTTGGAATAACTAGCTATCGGAGAACAAATGTATAGAACAGCTGACTGCAAAATTGATTTGGTATGCGATTTGTTCTGATTTTTTGACAGCTTTCAACTAACCTATCTGACTCGTCCACAGATATACTTCGATAGCTTGGTATCCGAGATAACATATCTAATAAGTGAGTGAACGCCCGCATTCTCATTACAATGGAAATTTCTATGGCGAGATCCTTCGTCATAAATCTAGAAGAAACAGTTAAAGAAGTAGAAAACGTAAAGTTAATCAAGACTTTTTTTGGGCAGAAATTGGCATCTTATCAAATTTTGAAGATAAAAATGAATTGATAAAATGAAATTCTCTCAGCAAGAGAAAAAAAACAATGGACAAAAATTCTAGTACAGTTTTCTGCGTTAAACGTCAAAAAAGCATGTTTAAAATTAAATCAGAATTTTTTTTAGACAGATACATATTCTAAATGATAAACATCAACTGACATTTTTTCTAAATTTGTTGCTCACATTTTGTACCATACAAATTATGACGAAGCGGAAATATTTTATTCTTCTGCCCAAAACCATAAAATATTGTAAGTTTGAAACAGGCATTGCCAATTGACATAAATTGGTACCAGTTGGTTACAAATGGCAGTTTTGGCCACGGTGTGGAACAGTCTTAATAATTGTAAATGTAAAATTTCGAAGTAATAAGCTAAATGTGTTTAATTTGTGAAGTAGATAAGTTTAGTTTTTAAATAAATCGTAATAAGAAAAGCAAAAATGTTTAATCTGTAAATTATTGAAGTTGGAAAATAGAAATGCAAAGACAATATAACAATATATATTGAGGGTATTCAATTCATACAACGGTTTTTCTGAGGTTGATACCGGTTTTCCACCGTTTCATGAAGACCCTCATTATGTTCCCCAGGACATCTCAATTGAATTGAATTTTTATTGAGACTTTTCGGTTATACTTTTTGACTTAATAATCTAATTACAATTCTTATGTCTGTTTTTAACTACGTTAATTGACGGCTATAATGTATTGCCTGCTCTTTCAATTAATTATACAATGTTTGCCTCATGACTGTCAAAAAAAACGTCTTTTTCCCACTCTTGCTCATTACAGAGGGTTATGTATGCTTTTTCTTGCCCAGCGACATCTGACATCAAGTTGTGTTGACAGTTCCAAAACTGTTCAATATTGTCTGCACTTAATATGTTATGCGTTTTTTGTTATAGTTTCTTGAAACTGGTTAAACTGCACTTATATTTCTAACAGATGAGTATACAAAAATTATTATTAAAAAAAATTGTAATGAAAAATGTTTTTATTTTCATACTGCTTACTTTAAACCAGTCCTGATTTATGTATTTAATTAACTGTTATCACAGTACTGAAAAACTGGCCCTAAGTGAAGTTTTTATTTCTTCTAATTCATCACCAATTTTTTTCAACCGGATTTCAAAACAATTATTCAATTGATAAATCGATTCTATTATGACAGTTTACTTCAAAATAAATGAGTGATATCGTATACCTGTTCAAAAAAAATCAATCAAACATATGAAACACCATGAATACTGGAATTACTTCAATTTGACAGTTCAATTCGATATAATTATGACAAATGCTCTCAAGAACTAACACTTCAATTGTAATTTTAAATAAGTCGTAACAAAAATGACTAAGCTACCTCACGTTCGACAAACAAATTAAAGTAAGTTGAACAAACATGGACGATCACCATCAACCATCCAACCAACAAATCAACCACTTCAGTGTGTTCATTGAACTCCATCGAATTCATGCATAACTAGTAGGTATGCAAACAACAACAATAACACCAATACAAAATTTATGCGTAAGGCATGCGTCCAATCTGCGTGGTATTTCGTTTTTATTCAACAGTTTATCACCACTTTTTTTTGCAGTTTAGGAATTTAAAAGAAACAACAAAAAAATCTTTCAAATGAATACCGAAATAGTTTATAGCTTATTTTAAAGATCAATGATCTAAGGAATAGAATAATAAATTAAAAGGGTTCGTTCATCTTTATATCGATTAGGATCAAACAACTTTAATAGCGCTCTGGCTGCTTTCAGATAGCAAATTGATAAGAAAATAAAAACAAATAAAACACCATCATTATTCATTGACAGCAATAACCTTGACTTTGACCGAATAAAATAAGCGGCTAAGCTGTCATAAATCACTAGCACATTTCTGGTTAATGGTGTGGTGCTGGTTTCCCAATAACTAACCAGGCTCTTGGTATACGAGTGTGATTTTTGTTTGATTTTGTTATTTACGTATGTATATGTACTCCTAAGTTGATTCCATATATTTCGTTGTCATTTTTTTTAACAAAAATTACTTGTTCTGTTAGCCTCTTTAAAAAAATAGAACAATATACTAATTTGCTTTCTTTGAAGAACGAAATGATGTATCTAAAATCTAACATACCTAGTATATTTCTAAAATGGTTTGATGTAGATTAAAATTAGGTTAGAAATGTAAAGTTTTTTTTTTTTTGTTATGGGTATGGAGTGAATCAGATTTTTATTCTTTACTTAAGAGCAGGAGCATTTAGCAGGTAGGTGTTATAAAAAATATGAAAAAACCGAAGCCATTGACCGCAGATGACGCTGATGTTTGTTTATAACTTTTTTTTTTTGTTGAAAAAGGTATTTTTTGGACGTGTTTTAGGGGACAATCTAATTTAAAAAAATATCTGCCCAATTCTTAATTATATAGCAGTAATTAATGTCGTTTTTTGTGAGTTTTTTAAAGCTATTTCATTCATGTTTGATTCCGATCGGATACGAAATTGTCATCTTCACAATATTTGAATCTCCCATCTAATAAAATTAATTCTTCAAATATTTAAATTATTTTGACAAGCATTCTGACGAAAAAATGTATGTACATATACGTATATGTGCACATTTATCATCGGCTAATTTTTTGATAACTTATACTGAACAATTGTTCTAAATTGCATAATTAAAATGTAGATGGTTTTAAGTTTGCTTTTCGAATTAACGAATATTCTTCTATTTGAAAATTCATAAACCTTGCTTATTTTTATGTGCAGCGAATGACGTTTAATGTTGTTTTCGATTGGCTGTTCGGAGTTAGTCTTTTTTCACTCCTTATGTTCTATTAATATGGAACATGGAAAATTCGGATTAAAAAGTGCAACTCAGAAAATCAATCCAACACAACTTAACTTTTCCATATAATTGACTGCCTTTGTAAGCAGCAAAATTTGGGCAGCAAATTTACAAATGCCTGGCTGACGTTTGTCATAAAGAAAAAAAAATATGACTGTCTCCTTGTCTCTGTCTGGTTTTTGCAAAAAGTTTGGTTAACCAAATGTAATGGGGTATAAAAAACGTCAACATAACAAACATTTTTTTTTTGTTTAACAATTCACAAAATATAGCATTGACTTTTGTCGTAAACCAGAAAAAAGAGATTTGAACTTACACAAGGCTCTAGTCTTAAGTTTGGACATTGTAATTTAAAAAAAAGCTTGGTTGATAATTTTATTTCTGTAGTCCAGGGCTGTTCGAATAAAATTGGACAGTACCGTCTAGTCCTGTCCATTGAGTATGATGATGATGTCATCAAGAGTTAAGATGTTTTTCCCCTAAAACACGCGGCGAATTGATTGCAGGATAGGACAGGTTCCTATGAAATACATTACATTTTCAGTTGCTTGAAGATTGCGTAATGTGCACTGGGTGTTGTCGTTAGAACCATGTGGTTGATAATTTAAACGCAGCAATTCTCCTCTGGCTTTAAAGATCAGAGATATTGTGCTAATGGGATATCGGTCGTTGAAATAATTGTTAGAACCCAAGTCGTATTCTAGTTGCCTATATAAGTTCCGGGTCTCACTTCGTTTAGCTGACTCTGTGAAATTTGCGAAAATTGATTCCTCAATTTTTTCTAACATTACCGGAAAAATGTTTTCCCTAGTCCCAATATCCGATTCTAGTAGCTGTATGTCATGTTCAAGACCAAGTCGAGGCCATTCTTCAAAGAATTGAGATTTCCTGGATAGCAGATGTCTAGCTATAATATTAGGTAGTCTGTGTCTTGGCAGCTCAATTATTTTTAATATGTACTGCAGATGCATCTTGAGGGAAAATAAATAGAGTGGGGACACTCTTGTCTCCAAGTGCAGCATATAAGTGGGTGTGTTTTCAGGAAGCCAGAATATCTTTTTTATGAAATAAGATATAGAGATATATTTTAAATCTCGAACACCCATAATAATTCAACCAATTGGTAATAACTTAACAATAAACCGAACGCATTATGGCCTCAAAAAGTTTATACTTTACACTGGGAGCAATGTGCTTCTTGCTAAGAACTCCTTTCCAGTTGCAGTTGATTGGTTTTTTTTTTTGCTTCTGCTAGCTTTACCTGCAATTGTTTCTTGAAAGACAGTGATGGGGTTATGATTACTCCCAAGTATTTGTACTCTCTCACTACCTCCAGTTCTACGTTCTCCCACTTCCACTTTTCTTCCCTTGGATATCGGCCTGTTCCATTGCGGAAAATCATAACTTTTGACTTGCGTCAAAATGTGAAAAGTTATTTAAAAATAAAAATAAAAATTGTGAGTTACAATAAAAATGCTTTTTATTTTTAGCGTATGATTTTGACGTTTTAAAATGTGGAATGTATGTGGAACGTGAATATTGTTTGACAGTTGATATCAATCAGACTGCAATACACGATGACAAATTTGTTTTTTTAATTTATCTTATTTTACAATAAAATGTTAGTGTTTCTATAAATATTATTCTACATACAATATACTCGTATATATATAGTAGTAGCTACTATCAACCAGTTTGAGTTTAATACTTTCAATCTAACACTATTCATACTTTATATTCTACTATTTTGTTTAGAATTTCTGAAAAATTTAGCTTATGTAATTTAATCGTTCATTCGTCGGTCATCGGTCGTTGGTCACAATCATGTAAATAGGCCTTAATGCGTTTTAAAAGCTTGCATTTTTTTTTGTAGCTAGCCTTAGAACCTATGACACCCGCAATGATTTTTTATGGGGACACTCCTCTTCGCTAATATCTATACAAGAATATCTCTTCACCTAAGAAGTGTATCTTATCTTAGCAGTAGGAATTCAAAAGAAAATTATCATTAAAATTATTATTATTATTAATTCAAAGTTCTCTCCAATTCTTCTGACTTACAACACACACAGAAATTCTCGTGAAAGTTCTCACGTGCTGTCGCGACATCATTTTACTTCGTCAATTGATAAGTCTCCATAAATAATAATAAATAAATAATAATTTCGTTATTATTGCATTATTAATGGCAGAGTTGCTGCAGGAAGTATCAGTACAATAATTTCAACCAAAAACATATTCCAAACTAAACCAAATTTAAACATCTGGCATTTGACATGCTCCACTGATATATCAAAATACTTTCACCCAAAGCCATTCAAAGCATGTGTGTTCAAAAAAAAAAAAGCTCACGCGAAAACAATTGATTTCCCGCACATGACTGTCACATAACACAATCAAATTGCTGCTAGAATTATTTCCTCCGAGTTTAATTCAATTTGATAGTTAATTGATTTGTAGGGATCACTGCTCAATGATCATGTCGATCTGCCCTCAATTTTTTGTCGGGCAATTTTAAATAATCAATTATGATTTCATGCCTTGCACAAGTTCCGAATTCTTATATAGACCTTCTTGAGTTTGGCAAGCTTCATGTAAATTACCTCCCATCAGTTCTTGTGAAATAGAATAACTTTTGTGCAACCGATCGTGCTACCACTGATCGTTAATCATTTTTGGAATTAATAAAAGCCACAAAGAGATGCAACAATGTTGCCAGGCCATTGCGCTAAGCGCTTAAACTACATACCAAAAAAAAAGAGGTATTTGTTTAAGACTCCTCTTGTTTCACTTCCATATTGGTTTATACCAACGTTATAACTTAAAAGTTTGGCTGCTGCAGTTTCCTCATGTGCACATGTGTGTACTTGACTTTTTTTTTTGTTCATAGCAGTTAGTTCCTTGTTGTTTTATTTTACACAAATTTTCCATTGGTTTGCCCGCTCACTTTTCCGCTGGATTGGGCTAGCTAAGCAAAATAGCAGCTTATAATATTCACGGCGAAGTCTGGTGTTTTGAGTCTAGGTTTTTGTATTTTTTTTCTTTTCCGCACATGCATGACTGGTCACATACCATAAAAGCCGGTTTGTCTTAGATGAAAACTATGCACATGGCCAATACACTTTTTGTTTGCATCTAGCTTCTTATGCATGCATTCAAAAAAAAAAATAAAAAATCAAATATTTTATGAAAAATGAATGGTTATTCGGTTTAAAGGTGCAACTTCAGTGCTTTAATGCTGGCCATGGGTCATGGACAAAGTTGAGGTTAGGTTGCATTTTTGTGGCGAAAAAAAAGAAGCTTCAAACTTATACTGGTAATGTATGTCGGTTGAACTCTGGATCTGGGGATGATTAATGGATAGAATTACAAAAAAAAAAATTAGTTAGATAGCATTGGTTATGCTGGCTGGTATTGTCGTGACTTTTCTTCGAAATGAGAAATTCATACTGGTTTTTATATTTGTTGGTAATTTTCATTAAATTAAAATTTTATAATGATTGTGATTTACATATACATTTTGTGGTTGATGATGCTTTGTGGTATCTATGTATATGATAACTTTGTGCAATGGCAGCTGTCAACCTTTGAAAATAGTATGGCCAATGTCAGAAGAATGAGGTCGCAAGAAACTTGCTGTTGGTCACATACACTTACTATTTTCCAAGATCATGAAAACACTTATATTGTTAATTTTGAGAAATATGTTGAAGAACTAATGGCCGAAAGGTGAGGTTCAGTTTCTCTTTCTATTCTATAAGTATTTGATATAGAAACCAAAAAATGAAAAAACGTGCTGTTGGTGGAATTTGGAAAACAGTTGTCAAAAAACTCGGTTGACACAAAAGTCTTTGTTTTGAGATTTCAGGTGTTGGTTCTTATTTTTTCTTAACCTGTCTTTTGCGAATCCTATTTGGAGCAGAATACGAGTACTAATGTAAAACGGATTCGGTTGGTTCAAACATCACATCAGATGTTTTTTCACGTTCAATTGAACAGTAAAGTTTTAAAAAGTCTTGTTCGTTTAGTTCATATCAAAATTAATGGTGATCGATCGATTCTTACATAATCTCGAGACATCTCGATTATTCGTCTCAAATCATTCGAATGCTTTGCGTTCATCATTCGAATGATGTCTCATCTGTCATACTACTATTTAAGCGCAATAAAAATACAATACCAAGAGGCAAGATCAAGAGCCAAAAGCTATTGTGATGTTTGCGTGTCTAGTGTGGATTATAATGTACGTGTAGTTTCGAATTGGGATTAAAGACTTTTTATGTATCTGTTTCTATAGCACTTATTATTATCATTCAAATGAATTTGTTATAGGAATAGTAATCAAATTGCCTTTTGTGTTATAGAATGAGCGAATGAAATTAAAAATCAAATGATTTCAATCGTTTTTAAAGCGTTGAAATCATTCAATTATGTCACTAATGTAAATTGTTTTAAGAGGTAAGTTTTTCTAAGAAAACTGAATTTTTCCAAAAACTGCCTGTGTAAAAAAAAAACAAACGCTAACGTGCCACAGGGCTCCGTTTTATCCTCTAATCTGTTTTTCATGTTCATTACTAACAGTTTATTAATTTTTATTGTGTATGGCAGCACTTGCTTTCAGTGTTGCCGCTGTAAAATTTCAAAAGGCGAAAAGAGAAATAACAATTTTAACATACATTCAATTGAAAAACTTCGTGCCATAAACAAAACATAAGTAAAACTGTAAATTTCCCCAATTAAAAAAACAAATCAGTGTAACTCTTTCTTCTGTCGGATTTGAAGTAATAACAAAAAGAAAACGACAGCGTTCAGTATTTTTTCTATTTTGTAATATTCATTGGAATTGCGACCATTTTTTTCATTCTTTTTCGTTTAATGAAGAATAAATTCGTACTCAAACCCAACTATAGGAATTTTGACTATTTTTGAGAGAGTTGGTACCAAGGTTCAAAAAGGAGCCAAGCGGCAACGCTGTCTTCTGTTCTTAGGGCAACATTTTTGTTTTCTTTCGTATTTGCAACTACTATAGTCGAAAAGTTCTTGTAAAATTAATAGATAATCAAAATTGTTTACTAATTTATTTATTTTTATTAAACATTTGCCTGAAGTGTTATAAAATTGGTAATAACATGTTTTCATTACAAGTTTAATGAGCAATAATTCATTAAAAGCAAACATCACAAGACAATTTTATCTCGGTAAAGTATGAAAGGAAAATGTATTCGTTCAGGTACCTCAAAATATTGATATGTTATCTTTTACATTTAGAACAAAACAAAACTAGTTGCATTTTCTCACAATCTTTACTCGTATATTCGTCGTGTCTTATGAGGTTTTAATAAAAATAATAATTAGTCCATGTGAATAAATTAAATATTACAAAACAAGAAGCATTTTCTCTCCTACCTACAGGTATATCTATATATATCAAATTTCAGCACTTGCGAAAATTATATGATGTAGTTACATACGTTATGTAAAAATATCTACAAATATAAACTGAATTTAATTAAAGAGGGTATCTAACTAAATTTACAATTTTGTGCCCTTGTCACGGTTTTCACGTGCTCTAAAGTAATAACACGAATGTAGAATGTAGAATTATGAAATGCCACCGATACGAATCGATCGATTTAGAAAAACTAAAAAAAAATTCTCGGTCATTATTGTCTAATTACGTTAATCGCTTCGATACTAATTTAAACAGCGGAGCGGTAAATAATGACATGCTAGCTATTTTTTTCTTACACACTCTACTGATTTATTTAAACAAAAAAGAAAAAAAAATAAGTGAACATATATTTTTTTTTTAAATCACCAGCAATTAACACCCAATACAACTTTTCCTTTCATTTGTCTCAATTCACTTCAATATACATATCTCTATCCAAGACTAAACCAAGAACCAGTATATCTATATAAAATGTGGATTATGGATGGATGTAGGAACCTACCTTTAAAATTCCAAGATAATTATAATGTTATCAATTTGGTTTAGTTTTGTTGATAGGTGGAGGTAGTGTTGTGCAAGCCAGTTAGGTATATGCTAAATAGTTAAACGGTTTTTGTTTCTGTTGATTCGCTTGCATATGGCGCCTGCAGGCTGCAATCTGTTATAAAACTGTGTCTTGCTTATAATGTATCTATGTACATGGATCTATGTACATATATCATGAATTGAATGTAGTAATTATTTGTAATCAACGTCAGTTTTTACGATTACAAAAAAAAAACATAAACTTCATTTTAGTACAAAAGTACTAAACACGATATTTGAGCTACTATGCTGAGTAAATTGATTTTTTTTCCACTTCAATGCAAGCATATATGTACATATTTCTGGATTAACCCAGACCAACTCGAAGTATATCTATTTTTTGTTTTATTTTTCTCATTTTATGACCTTAATCAGTTAACTAGAATTATAGCGAAAAATAAGGCAAAAGCGAAAAAAATCACATTGCATGTGCATTTATGATGGTAATTTGCATTATTTGTGTTGGTAAAATGATAAGAAGAAACTGACATAAAACAAGGGAGAAAAAAAATTAAAAGATATGGAACGAGAGGGAAAGACAATCTTCCAACAGCATTATTAATTAATTATTTTTATTTTAGGAAAAAAAACGATGAAGGATGTGGTATTATGTGTAGGTACATAATGTTTCCAACTACTGGAAGTGCAATTAATTGTCTTGAATCTTATTTTTGTAAGGTTGAAAGGTTTTACTTCGAAGGTTGTATGATAGTTATCGTAGTATATAGTTACGCATTAAAAAAAAATTAACCATTACTCTTAAAGTTAATTTATGAAAGTGTGCCATTGCATTATGAGGCCAAAGTGATTTTTAAAACTTTGATTCTAATTTAGCTATGAGATACTTTTTGGTTGAATTAACATTCATACTGCTAAAGTTATGAGCCCATTTTAACGTAAATCTTCTTTTGTGGCCTTGGGGTAAAAATGTTCTATGGAAATATTAGTGTCAAACCGACATATTTTCTGTCAAAAACAGACAGAATTTTATTTACAATTTTTGTATTTAAGTCCGTAAACACTTTAATGTAAATAACACTTTTCACTTTTTTATAATTTATTCAAAATACTTACCTAAAATTTAAAAATAAATGTTCCTTAAATAAAAAAAACACAAGAAATAAACAAAACTTGTTGACAGACATAGACCAGCGTTGCCATATACGTGGAAAATTAAATCCGCCGACAAATCTAAAATAGCATTGCCATGCACTTGGAATGGAAGAATTCTTTATTCTTGAACAGATGGATGCGATAAGAAAACTATACGTCAGTATGACGAGTTCTCGCCGTTTTTGGTAAATTATTGTCAAACTATGACGAAGATGCACATAATAAAGCATTCCATGACGTTAAGTTACCTTAAATTAATAGTTTAAGTAATTGCAAATCAGTTAGCATCAAAATTATTTGCTTAAATCTCGTCGTGAAAAGTTTCGTCAAATTAAATTGGGGAATGGTTTTATAATTACAAAATGCTTACAGTGAATCATATCACGGTCTCGTCTAATTTTCTTGCGTATTGTGAATCATACTTTTGTTAAGTCTCTTCCTTAAATTTTTCATTCTATTGTTAATTAATTGTAAATTGTGACATGGCCAACCGTTGTTAAAATATTTGATTCGTGGTTCAGTTAATAACTGCGTTTTAACTGAAATTCGTTCAAGGTTTAATTATGTGATATTAACCAAATAATTGATTGATGAATGTCAGTTAAATCGCCAAAATCGGTGAAATAAAATTCCCGAACCACGGATCAAATATTGAACCACGTTTGTACAATTGGACCACGATTTACTGATGTAACACGTGGATTATAAGTGCAATATGTCATTAATAAAACAGAAATTCTACTATTTGATATTTACAAATTTATTCCTTCGATAACCATCAAAGAATATAGTTTAATGAAGTAAAACAGAAAGAAATGAGTTGATACTTTCACTTTAGTAAATTTTGTTGTTGTTTATGACCAGTTGTAGGTATATATATGTAAACCGTAGTTCAGTAACATTAACCCACCGATTTCGGTGAATTAACTGTAGTTCAACAATGGGTTAAGCATGTATTTGACTTCTATTACATACTTGTACTTTGAACCATCGTTTAACTCCAGTTAATCCGCTGAAATCGGGAGTTAAAATTGCTGAACCACGGTTAAAATATTTAAGCCAAGTTTGTAGAACAAGCCTTTAGTAAAATTATGGATAAGACGTGTAATAAGCATTCCTTATTAATAGCTGTTAAGATAAATCGGTAATATTAAATCGTTGGGTTAAGATCGGTGAGTTAAAGTTCAATTCCTGTTTGCCAGAAACCAGCGAACGCAAACATTTAACTACCTACTTTTTTTTATGTTTGAAGATTGGCAGTGACGCTTTTGCAGAGGCGTAATGAAGGTCATGGGCAAACAAATGGTTGTTTTTGTTTCAACATTATATTCCAGGTCTATCTTGACGTAGATACCACGATGAAAAACCACAGGGAAAGCTAAAGTGCTTATTGGGTTTGTTGTCTTAACCTAATAACACTATAAAGCTTCACATTTAATTATGTACCTATGTTCCTAAGATTTATAGTGTGCAAATAGTTTTTTTAGGATGCTCGAAAAAAATATTTACAAAAACCACATGCACTAAATTTTAAAACTTATCTTTATATAGAACAAAAAAATAACCCATAGAAAAGAAAAGGAAAAAACAGATTGATGTCGAAAGCTAAAGCATTGCGTAAGACTTAACACAAATATTTAATTAATTTTTCAAAAAAATTTTAACCAACAAAAATTTATTTGCTTGCTCGTGTAGAAGATTTATCTTATCGGCATAGAAACGCATCATAAAGTCAAAATATCTATTGTTTTATTTATCTTATTTATACATATATGTATGAGGAAAAAAATATATAAATTTACAAATTAATGACACTGTGCAACCAAACATTTTTTAATACAAGGCACAAGGCTAAGTTAAAAATGTCTTATCTTAATTGCTTTGACTTGGATTAGATGAGAAGTTAAAACCTATCTATAAAATCCATGCTTTTATTATTCGAAATAAACTAAGATTTATTTTCTTATATTTTTTTTTGTATATTTAACTATTTTTTTTTCTGAAGAATTTTGACAGTGTTTTTTTGTTTTAATAATATTATCTTTTAGATAAATGTTAAGGCACAAACAGTGGTATCTATCTTTAAAGCTTTTTATCAAAACGGAAACCAAATGTGTCTTTAATACGACGAAACTTCTTTAAGTTGTTTTTGGCTCAAAATTGAAATTGAAATTTACTTTACTCGTTGAGGTAATAAAACTGACTCTAGTTAATAAAGTAGTTCAGTTGAGACCCTTAATTGTGTCTAAATTTTCAATATTTTCGAAAACTTTAAAATAACTCTTCAAACTAATGTTTTGACATTTGAAATCATATCTGTTTGCAAATTATGACACTTATTTTGACACCAATTTTTGGTAACGTAAAAATATACTTCACATCGTTTTAAATTGTCAAAGAGACGGCCAACGTTTTAAAACTAATTTAAATCAATTATTAAAATATTGGAAAATATTTTTTTCTTGTCGTAAGTAAAAATTCAGTTCCCTATTTACTTACCTTTTAAATAACACAAAAATTAGAAGCATAAAATATTTTCGATTGGTAAAGAAATAGCAAGAACAAGAAACGTACATTAATTCGTCAACACCTAAAAATAGGAATTTATCTAACTGCCTTCTTATTAATATTCATAGGGTTTATCCTGTGTTTGTTCTAAATTTTTATGTATAAATTATATCCCAATAGAGTAACCTATTTTGTTGTTACATATTTTAAATATATTCAAAGGGCTTTAATTTGACATTTTCAGAGTATCTTTTTGCCAAGAACAAGAAGTGGTGTCACTTCTAATGAAAACCCATTCGGAAGGATATCCTTGCAAAGCCATTTAGTTTATATCCATTGGTATTATATATTGTGGGTGTTGAGTGTTGACAACAAGAACAACAATATTTTCGCCCACATATTTTAGAAAATTATAAAAATAAAGAAACAATTCTCTGACAGTGTGGAAAATTAGCTGACACTTTAGGAATTTTATAACAAAAAAAAAACAGGGACAAATATGTGAAGGAAGAAAAAGAGACAATGTATAATCTCAAATATGGGAGACTCGAAGTATTTGTAAGTTTTCAATAGATTAATAAAAATACAAATTGAAACATAGATCGGTAATGACTAATGACATATTATGTACAACAGGAGTAGTGACAGTGTAGAAATTATTCAAGGAAGCTAAATACGTAAGTAACGTTTGTGTCCCCCTTTGGTGTTATGTATTTTACATAATTTTCTCTTTGAAGATAGCTCTGGATATTTTGAATTTATAAATTTGATGTATTTATATAAATTTGAAGAACAGTTGGTTACTATGCAAGATGGAAAGCGATAAGCGATGAGGGTTCAAAAGTATACTATACGTGCGTGGATTGATTGAAGAATTTGTTCAACCAGAATGTGTTCGTTCAATCAAATCAATTTTTCGAATTAATTCTTAACCGAATACATAATGTTAAATGAAAACAAGTAAAATATTATAAATATTTGAGATTCAGATATTAACATATTGGTAAGTAGTAAACAACATTTTGAGTGTCTGTACTATTTATTTGTTGATTTGCGTTTCCCTTATGCTTCTAATTATAAGTCTAGAATTTTATTATTTAGGTCGTGTGCAAATTGGGATACATTTTGAAGAATGGCGTGGTGAAAAGATTAATTTTCAGCTATTTTTTTTTTATTTTATATTTTGAAGCGCAAACTGAAAATACCCGGAGTTTACAGTACTCCAAACTTATCTTAATAGACCTCAAAAGTGTACATATTTCCATCGTCATACCTTTTATGAAAATTTATAGTTTTCTTCACAGCACTCATGAATGTCAAAAATTTAACCTTGTCTAATTACTTCCCCCAAATGGCACACGGGCTTAAACATTAAGTAAGTAACTTCTCCTTGTTCTATAATAATCTGTTAAGCTAATATTTAACATAGTTCAATTTAGTAATTTTTTAGTACTTATTTTCTCTGTGTATTGCTTATAGTCTATAATATATTTCTCCCAATTACCACAATGCCTTAAAAATTACATAAGCAACTTCTCGTTGATCTATTTGAATCTGTTATGCTAATAAATATTGACCGTTGTTCAATTTAGTACATTTTTAGTACTTTTTTTTTATAACTTTGCACGCGCTCAAGGTATAATGAATACCCTTTATATGGTTTTCTTAACACAGCGCGGGCATCCGGTGCAAGAAGAGAAAGAAGGATAGGAAAGATGTGTGGCGTGATGATCTGAGAATAGAGCTGGTTGTTGTCTCAGATTTATCTCCAGGGATGGCGGCTGAACTAATGCGGAGAGAATTAACGTGTCTAATTTATTTATGTCCCTTATAATTCGCATTATTTTGTTTATTTCGTTGTCATATTTTATGGGTATGCTAGTTTACTCAATCACATGTTGTTAGTGTTATGCCTATACAGCATGTAATGAGCAAAGCAGCAACTTATTTTATGAAAATTTTTATAATTGGTTTTTAATGGAATATAAAACGACATAGACAACGGCAGGAATCGAACCTGTACCACGAGGTTGACAGGCGAGCACACAACTATCGCGCCACGGTCACCCCCCTTATTTATTTTTATTTTGTTCTGTTTATTACTTTTTCTGTACTGTATTTGTGCTAATTTGGTATACGACCCCAAACTTTACCTGAGTAACTGCTTCTTGATCCATTTTTAATCTGTTAAGCTAGGATATATTCAACGTAGTTTAATTTTGTATATTTTTAGTACTTATTTTTTCTGATTATTGCCTTTTCTATATCACATTTTTCCGAATTGGTACACGGCTTTAAAAATTACTTATACAACATTTAGTTAATTCCAATTTCATGGAGACAAAATAATTGACGTTAGTACTAACAAAAACACTTTTATTGACAAAAGTGTTCTATAGATAATTTGCATTATGACGAACTTAAGACATTAATATTTGTACTTAAAAAATATCAATTCAGTAAAACAGATACTTTTTTTTAAGAACTCAAATATAAATGTATCAATACATTTTTTCCGTTTTTAATTTTGCTTTGCATATTTGCAGATTTGATTCCTTCAATTCAATTTGAAAACTTCAATTTAATTTTTTTCCATACATATTTTTGTAAAAATAATCTAAAACAAACTTTGGTGAATTTATAAAAATTCTCCAAACTGCAATGGAAGTGTTTTTAGCCCTTACAAAACACATACACTCATTTGGAATATAAATATTTAAAAGAAGCAGTTCTACGTTCCATTTTTAACCTGTTTCTAATAAATATTCAACGTAGTTCAATTTAGTACATTTTTAGTACTTATTTTGTCTTTTTATTGCTTATACTTTTTTAAAACGTAATTTCTCCCTGTTCTATTCAAACTGTTAAGCTAGTAAATGTTGAACGTAGTTCAATTTAGTACATTTTTAGTACTTATATTTATTTTTATCTGTTTATAGCTTCTTCTGTACTACAGATTTATACACAAAATGCTCGAAACTTAAATACTCCATTATTTTTAGTACTAATTTTTTTTGATTTATTATTTGTCAGTCATTTTAAAAGTGAAAGTACTATTCAAAGATTCCAAGTATCAACGTGCTGAGTCAATCTTTTTAAATCATCAAATTTCAACATTAGAAATGTTTCTGCTCTCACACAAACAAATTGTCAAACCTAAATCGCAATGTCGTCACTTGCATTGAAAAGTTAAGTGTAAAATCTTGAACCAACAACCTTTCGTTTAAATCATCGTTTGTCTTTAAGTATGTGTGTCTTCTCACGCTTAGTACAACAAACAAAAAAAAAATTGCAAATAGTGCAACCATTCCACCAAACGTAATTAATGCCGCCGAACGTCAACAGTGTCAATTTCTTGCCCCATAAGGCGCCAGCACATAGACGCCAATTTTTATGAATGGGAAAACCCCTCAAACGCATAGGGCATCATCTCCCTATGAATTTTTTTTTTACACACATTCAATGAAATTACTATACTGATGATGATGATGATGATAAATACATACATACACACATAGTATGTACCTACGAATATATTTTTATCACTCCCTCGTTAGTAAGTTGAGTTGTGTAAAATTTCATTCGTTTTAATTTTTTTTTTTATTATTTTCATTCCATAATGACAAAAGAGCGTCAGGCGTGAAATAAACCTAAACGTGCCTCTCTCATGTCCGGCTTAGGCATAGGCATCAGCTGGCCAGCCGGCCGGCAATGGGTGGGCGGCTGTTGGGAATATGCGGCTTAGTTAAGGCAATCTGTGCGCCTCACCTGTCTGATTGGCTGCAATACTACATCGAAACGGTTGGTGGTAACTCTACAGCAGCACATGACCGTTGTTTTTGCGATTTAGATCGTTGAAATTAGTGGTCATGCTTGTTTGAGAGAGGGAGTATCCAGCTCCAATTACGACAAAGAGCCTATAATAATAGGAGGAAGTGAAGGTTTTGTTTTTTTAATTTTAAATTAAACCCGTTAGAGAAAAAAGAGAAAATTATTTTTGTGTCTCGTTTAGAAAGAAATATTAATAGAATTTTGTGGCTTGGGCTTTTAATTATTATACATATTTACGACTCAGATTTAAAGAGTTCACAGTAGGTTCTGTGATACAAAAGGGGAAACGCCGCGCCGGACCATATTCTGGACAATTGTGATGCACTTGTTCAATAAAGGAAAGAAAAACACATTGGACGATACCAGGTGGAAGAGAGTGACTTACCATCTCTAAAAATACTTCAATTATTCAAATTCATGAGGGAAATAAATTTGGAGGAAGAGCTGTAAAATGAGCTATCCTGACCCAGCTCTAGGCGGAGGCACAATAGTTCTCAGGATCGCAGTGCCACAACCCTATAGTAATATTCATTCATTCATAAAGTTTTAGGACATAAATTTGTAAGTTATCAGAAATTTGAAAGATATTAATTAAATTATATATCATTCCTGAATACGAACAAAAGAAATGCTTATAAAAAAAACTCACCATGTTTCTTTAAGTCAATAATTTTTTTAATACCGAGTACTAAGCAATAAAATCTAATTCTGTGATTTCAAACACATTCTTAATTAAAAACTTTTTGGAATATATTAACTTGATAAGCAATCTTATCTGAAAAAACACTTTTAGTACAAAGTACTAAATAAAAAAACATTATTAAAATATAGTTCTTCGATTTCAAACACATTCTTTATTGTTAACTTCTTGAATATATTAACTCGACAAACTTTCTTAAATCTGCAAAAAACTTTTAGCACAAAGTACTAAATAAAGACATTATACTGAAATATAGTTCTTCGTTTTCAAAAACATTCCTTATTAACTTTTTGAATACATTAACTTAATAGACATTCTTATCTGAATAAAACGTTTAGTACAAAGTACTAAATAACAACACTAATTGTACATAATATAATTTTTTAATTATTTACTGCGAATAATGTTTATACAAATGTATGCAATGCATGAATCTGCAACATGTTGTCTCAATAATATCTAAGCAAACATTTATTCTTCCGCAGTGCAGTATTTCTTTTCCCATTGACATATTTAATTAAACATTAGTGTCACAGTATAACAAAACAATTATTATATCACCAGGAACATCACATACCACACACAACCATATATATATATATGAAATTAAAAAAAAAAAATTTTATCTATAAAAAAAAGGCTCTTACTTTGGCACTGAACATCAAGAAATAATTATTATAAATGCGAGCAAACAAAAACTGCCCGTTCTACTTGAATTACGTTGGTGGTCACTAGTGCTTTTTTTTATCTATAAGTTAAGTACGTTAAGTACCTACTGGTTGATTACTATAAAGCAACAAAAGTGGCGGACAAACGTCAGTAATATTGGTGCGATTGAAATACATCCATATACATATGTATAAATTCATTCATAAATTCTGTAATATTATTTAGGTACCTACTATCTGTAGTTTAGCTATGTGTCGGTTTCCTGTTATGGTTGTAATCTTATCAAAAGATTTTTAATTAAAAAACAAAATTAACAATCTAGTTGGACACATTTGTTTTGTAGGTGCTGATATTAATACATTATTGTTAAAATGTATGTTTATTTAAACAAAATTTTATCAAAATCGTTAGGACTGTTTTTGAAACAAGTTTTCAATACAATCACTATGAAACAAATACTTGCGTTACAGTGTAGTTCAAGTTCAAGGCTTTATATCTTAAAAAAATATTCGAAAAAAACATCCTCATTCGCAGAGAATTTCTATCTACTGGATTATGTCTAAAATGATATGCATCAATTCACTTGTAGAAAAATCAATATAAGATTCATTTCAAGTTTGAAAAAGATACAAATTGCGCTAATTTTAAAAGTGAATGGTCACTCTTGAATATTTTTAATTCCTTGCCCTTTCGTTCATATTCACGAAAAAAAAACAATCTTAAACGAATCTTATCTGTCAGCTTTTTATAATCAATATTGTAGCTGTAGTAAAATGCGTAGAATAAATTAAATCCAATTGGAAATACCAGTAATCTCAGTTAAAACCAATAAATAAAAAAAAAATTAAAATCTGCAATTACAACACATCTGAGACACGTGACCTAACAAATCGGTAAAATCTTTTCTTGAGAATATAGGGTGTGGACTGGGATTAAAATGAGGGAGTGAAGTATAGGGATTAGTTTGTAAATTGTATCCGGATTTTGTTTGTTTTTGTTTTGCTTAAGACTTAACAAATTGTATGTGATTATTTACTTAGAGAGGCACAATGCTTTGTTAATTTTGATTGACTTCCAGGTACACCTACACCTAAATTAGTTACTTTTTGTTTATTTTAATAAATATTATGTGCGTTTCACGAGTGGAAATATGTATCTATATTAATAGGAAAGATTTGACCATTAAGTATGTACCTTACTATACACTTTAGTACATTTGTTCTAAAAGTGATATATTTTCATTTAATTAATTCTTGCTTTATTTTAACTTTCATTCACAGTTGAAAAAATTGTTTTTCATAAATTTTTACTAAAAAGTTGATTCTAATTTGTTTGTAATATGTTTTTTAGTACTAAATTTGTATATCCATAAACTTAAATAGAGCTCAAACTTTATTTTTAGTTGTGAACTTTGGTTATAGTTAAATTGCACTTATTATGTTGTAGAAAGAAACAAATATGGATTGAATTAATTGAAAAAGGACACAAATTTATAACAGTCACAGTTTAAACAGACTTATAGCGAATTATTTGTCTTTAAACCTACGTATATATTTTCAAAATTTGAATTAAACAAATATTTATTAAAATTTGGTTTAGATGGTTGATATATCAACATCTAAAAATTCCTACACCTACATATACCTTAGATGGAAATACAATAAAAATTATCTTAAAGACGAAATAGCGATTATTAATATAACACATGGGTTTAGACCTTGAACAATATGCTTATAAGTGATTAGAAGTGAACGTAAATCCCTGGTATACAGCGAACATTTGATTACTTAGACAGAGATAATAATAAAAAAATCAAAGACCTGATATGACAAAGAATTGGAAAAGATTAAAAAATGGAAAAGTGAAATTGAAATGAAACATATAGATAATTCCATTTTCGCGGAGATAAAATGAATGACGTTAGTACTAAAAAAAAAATACTT
The DNA here is from genome assembly GCA_910595825.1 of Philhelius pedissequus. Classification (NCBI taxonomy): domain Eukaryota; kingdom Metazoa; phylum Arthropoda; class Insecta; order Diptera; family Syrphidae; genus Philhelius; species Philhelius pedissequus. The sequence goes on along the minus strand of OU343163.1, from coordinate 11,218,947 downwards.
TTATTTGCAAGTGTTCTATGGATAATTAGGATTATGACGAACTTAAAATACCAATATTTGTACTAACAAAATTTTAGTAACGCAAATACTTCTTAAATAAAAAAAGAAGTTAAATATAAATTCATCACAACATTTTTTCTATTTTTTGTTTTTCTGCTTTGCATATTTGCAATTTGTCTTCCTTACATTTGTATTTATTTTAAAATACTTTAAATATTTTGAATCCATATGTATATTTGAAGAAAGAATCTCAAAAAACCTTTGATCAATTTATAAAAAATTCGGCAATTGGCGTGTTTTTAGTACATACATTTTATTTTTTGATTTATGCAACTCAGCCCAAACGAAAATCATAATATACACCTTTGGAATCTAAATATTCAAAACAAGAAGTTATACATTTTCAATATGACATATACTCGTAGGTGTTAAAATATGCGTTGCAGCATTTGAACCATTTTCATGTTGATTTGATTAAGCTCTTTCAAGAGTAATTGTGTTCATTGAGCGTAAAGTCTATTTAAGTTTCACTTATTTACGCGCGGTGTGTACATATATTTGAAAGAAGAATAATATTGTTGTCATCATGCATTTAAAATACACAACTTCGCATATTAATTTGTTTACAATTTGTGTGAATATGAAAATAAATAAAAATAAAAAGATTATTTTTAATTTGACAATATTATTATATACGTAGTTGCGTAACAGAAAAGAAGAAGAATAAATGCATTTTGAAACTGAAATAACAAGTAAATATCTGAAGGATATATATAAATTAATTTTAAGACTTTTTCCGATTCAAATTTTAAAGTAAAATTAAAATTTTAAAAATTAGTACTTCTGTACTAAATACAATCACACATAAATAAAGTTTATTTCACGCTTAGTAATGTTTTATTAGTATTTTGATTCGATATGAAGCAATTCAAAGTTTTAGTACAAAAGTACTAAATCTATTAAAATTTGTTTTATTTAATACTTGTTACTATTATTTTGCGATTTAAAGGAAAACATTCATTTTGAGTAAAGAAAACATATCACACCTAATTCCTTATATTTAATATAATGGTTTTCTACCCTTAACATGAAACCGTCTTAAATCACTAAACAAAACTACTCATGTCAAAAATGAAAATAACTGCAAAACATATAAACAGCTAATCTTCAATCGATGAACTTCTATGCAAAAAATCAAACAAACTAAAGTCAAAAGAGAACATCCAAACAGCTTAACATGATGAATATGGTAGCCATTATTCATAATTATTATTATGGCCACTTTTAGTACATGTTGACTCCATTTGCTATAAGTCTGTCGTAATATTGTTGTTGGGTTCTTCTTCGCACGTCATATTTAATACCTGGTCAAGATTGATGAGCAATATGTTAATATGTACATTTAGTATACATTTTGTTCTCCTTGTTTGTAAAAAAAAATTAAAAAAAAAATAAAAATGGCAAAAACAAATGAAAAACCTTGTCAATGTGAATGACCGAGTAACTATATAATATGACGCGAGTTACATGTGTGAACATATACTGCTACCCCGTACATTTCTTCATCATCACCGGTATTATTGTAAATGTGAACGAACGCAATTTGTAAACACGCGACGATGAAACGACACAGCGCAACATCATAACAACAACACAAGGACGGAGAATATAAAATGAAAAGATATTTTAAACGACCTACCTAGCATCAGATACAAAATACTTAGACTGAATCTAAGCACAAAACCTAGCCAAGCCAATCTGTGTTACAACAACGAAAATAAACAATAAAAAAAAATGTTCTTCTCGCTGAATGAATTGCGAATGCGATGAGATTTCTCTCCAATTTTGCTTTTCTAGCTAAAATGAGCGCCGATCTCTGTAGTGTATAACCAGCCACAGCACCCAGCCGACATTGCAGCCAACGCTAGCGTCATAGTTAGCGTCACATAGACTGAAGTCAAGAGACTTTTCCATAGACGAATCTGGTTAGCGTCATAGTCATCCGTTCATCATCATCATGGTGTGGTAATCGCATACTCCCAGATGCACAATCGTCTCGAAGACGTAAAACGTCATAACCACAAAGCAAAGTTCCTAGACACCGCATCACTACAACTGCACTATGCTGAAGCTCATTTTTAGCATATGTAGTCAGTCAGTTCAGTCGGTTGTATTGTGTGAGACTATAGATTTTCCGGCTTCAATCTTGGCAAAGCAGTAAATACTTGTTGTTGTTTTCGTTGCAAATCAATCTTGTGTGTGTTTGATATTAGAGGCGGTGGCAGTCATCATCAGAAAGATGGATAGATGAGAGACATGGAGGTATATATACATTTTGTGGTTATGGTTATATACGAGTAAATGTGAAACACGCAAAGTTTTCGTGTAATGAATGCGCGGAGGCTGGATTTGACTTTTAAATGGTAAATAAAATCGCGTGTTCTAGGCGTTTCAACTATTGCATAATCTCCAATGCTTTCAACTTGATTTTAAATTAATGCTAGATACTGTGGTTATTTGTTCAGTATGTTTTATATTTAATTCTGAATGAGTACTAAATGTGTACTAAAATTTAGTACTATTTTTTTCCATTGTGGCCTGTTTTAACAATGTTGTATCAAGATTTTAAGATGATCTTATATATTTCTGATCAGTTTCGACATTCATCTCGACGATTTTGGTACAATTTTAAATTTGTAATGGAGGTGGATGCAAAATTTATGTTCAAAAATTGTTGGAAAAACGTGTAAAGCTATTGGATATAATGAGTAATAAGGATAATCTTAATTAAATATAGGTTTCTTTTTTCTTATCTGATCAACCTTGGCCCATCATAGATTTTGTTCCTCCAATTTTTCGTTGTCTACGATAAGATAACATACACTGCATTGAATACTTTGAAAGTTCGGTAACCAGGTTATCAGAAACGTGCTTGGTCACTGCGCAGTTCCAAAGATTAAAATGTCATTCACATTGTTCAGCAACATCGATTAATGACACAGAAATAATATTCATGAGTGTCATTTTAGTACAAAAATATTTATATGTAACGAAATATAAATAGCATAAAGTCCCAAAAAAAAGTTCCCCAAACCATAGTTGTCTAAGTTATACTCTTTACAACTTTGAGTAAGCGAAAGTTTGACATGGCAAAAAATTAACATTATGACCAATTACCTAAATTCCAAAGCAAAACTTGTAGATGAAAGATAAACAACATTTTGCATCCGAAAGTATAAGATGACAACAAAATTATTAAATTTCACAAATAGTTAGCTCTAAAATTTCATCAAGTTTGTCATCATTTATCAATAAAATCATTAATTTATTAACACTTTCGAGTTGAAACTCTTAAAGATTTGTTGACCTTTCTTTTACATATTACAAAAAAAAAATGTAAATATCAATAACAAGAAAAAATATTTGGGAAACCAGTCCCCAAATGATTTGAATCGATTATTTTTGTCCTATTATCCAAAATCAATAAATTTCAAACAAAATTACGATTAAGTCGGACAACCAAATGGTCGGACAACCGACTAAAAAGGGTCTAGCCTAACAATACTGGGCTTCTTTAACTTTCTTCATGTTTGTATGTATATCTTTGCTGGCCAACACCTGTGGATACCTACTAAAGGTATCTATCTCTCTTGAAACCTCGAGACTATAAAAGACTAATAAAGACTAAAGACTTAAGACACATACATGAGGGGTCCCAAAGAAGTTCTTTTCCTCCGACGACGACGACACACGGACACCAATAATGCTGGTCGTCGTCTTTTCCCTTTTTTTATTTTTTATTTTTGATTTCAGTTGTTATCAATTCTTTGTTTCTAATTAAAGACCCCTGGCACGATTATTTCACTTTGAGGATCTCAACCTAGGGTATACCGACTCGTAGGTAGGTATGTATAAAAGATTGTGAGGTTCTTTTAGTAGGTGTTTTGTTTGAAAGATTGGGTTCCTTTAAACAAAAAATTTATTCGAACCTGTTGAGTTTTGTGGTTCATAGACGATATGATAGAGGTTATTCACCTGGGTATGGATATTAGACAAAAAAAAAAATGGTTTGGTTTTTGAGTGAATCTGACTGAGCTGCAAAAAAGGTCAACAAACTTATGGCGATTTTTTTTTTTTAAAGAAAGAATTGGTAATTTTTGTTTTTTTTTTACGATTCGAAACATTTTTAAATGACGGAATTCGAGGAACTTTTTATTGGAAACCAAATCTTCACATAGACAGGTATACAATTTTGCAAGAAAAACCTGTTAAGATTAATTAATTTATATTTACGTTTCTTGAACAAAAATACAATGGCAATAAGTGGAAGCGAAAGTAGACATTCAGACGTCAAAATAAGTAGGTATACATCTAAGAAATATATCTGTCAGAAAAAAGGAATTGTTTCCAAGTTCACTTTAGATACAAAATATTGCTTATATGGAAAAAAACTTAAAAAAAATGCAGTTTCAGTTAAGCGGCATCGATTGCAAAACGTATTATTATAGATGATATTTAAAATTATGAGTAAAACATTTTTGGTTAATAAATTATCATAACCACATATGAGTAGTAATTTTTTTTTACAACTACAATTACTGTGGGCTACGAACAAATACAATACATTTACACGTATCTATGTAATTACAATGTAATCTTAAGCTAAAACACTTAAAATAAATTCAGTGAGAAACAATGTAGGTAATAAAATCAAGTTTTATTGAAAAGTTTATTGCTCGTTTATTAGCCATGTCAAAAGTTGACTACCGATGGCATTGTTTTAAATAAAATTAAAGGAGATAGTACTGACACACTGGCGTCGTCGTCGGTCGCCTTCTGACAAAGATTTATGTCTTACTAAGAAAATTAACATTTTCTAATAAATTTAGAATATCTACTTTTGTTTTATGTGTTTTGTTGTAAAATTTAATTTTTTTTTCTTGAGACCTGAACACGTGTTTATTTATTTTATTCCAGAATTTATTAGAGTTACCGTACGGTTTGTCAAGACATCGCCATTTTTAATGTTTTTATAATAAGAAAATTTTAATAATTAAATGTGATTTTATGAGCAAAACGTTAAAATATTTAATATACAAAATATCGCAGACACTAACGTGATTGGTGATATTTTTTCTGTCGATGTAAAAAATAAAACAAAAAAATACCAACGCCAATTCATGACAAAACCATCGAAAAATATTCCATGAGGTGTGAGATGTCAATGACACCCGGATATCCATTGGAGAATACCAAGAGAAAAGAATATCAGAAGTGTGAAATAAGAGACTAAAAAATTCAACAAAAAAAAATTACGCCAATAATGTTAAGGAAAAGCAGAAGAATCTATCAAATTAAATCGTTTGTACTAAATTTTAGTACAACCATACTTGTTAAGCTATCTCATGTAAGCTTTACAAGATTTCTTGATCACAAATTAAAAAAAATTAGTACCAACACTCGCTTCAGCGCATAAGTCCTCCTCTCATTAATGATTAAGTCAGATCACTTTACGCGTTACGAATATTTTTAATCATCCCGATTTCCTCCTTAAAAAGAGGAGTTTTTTTTTTATGTGTTTATTTTTGAAAACACTTGATGGTTTTATTATTACTTGAGTGCTAATTTGAGGGACCGTTTTCTTGGTGGTGTGGTTGGTGATCGTAAGGCCATTGTTCGCTTTGGGTTTGTGTTTACCTTTGTAATGATAATTGATGGTAATAAAAGTGGTATTTTCTTGATATGGTGGAACGGTGATTTTTTTCTTCGGTGGCAAGTTTACAACCAATGCAAAAAAAAAACCTGTGATAATGACCGTGAACTGTGCAGCCGGTGGTGTGTGGAATGATTAAGTTATCAAATCAAGGAAGGAAGTTTTATGTGGGGTTATTTTTTTTCTAAATTTGAGAGTAGGTGATTTAGTATGGCACGTTAATTAAGAGTTTAATTTGAATTGGAAAATTGTTAATTGTTAATAAAATCTTAACAATAGGTTAAACAAAATCAATTTGTATGCTACCTTATAAAATAATATTAGTAACGGAAAATAAATTATGTGTTTCCTCTTTCGCCATATTTCATCACTCATTCATTGGTAATAGAAAACGTCAAAAGTATATCTATACAGTCATACATTTTTTTAAACACTGTTAAATGTTGACCTCAGTAATGTCAAAACTTATTCTTGGGTCATATTTAACCCAATGTATACAAGGGCGTAGTATAACATACAGGTTTCAGTAGTAGTAGTAGCTCCAGCTCATCTTCGATTCATTAAAGAAAAAGAAGTCTGCAGGAGTCGATGGTATATATAACGTTGTACTACGACATTTGCCTCAAGAAGCGGTTGACATTTATACCACACTGTTTAACAACGCGCTGAATAATGCATATTATCCAGTGCGGTGGAAGACAGCTGTGGTGCACCCTCTCCCAAAAAAGGGGAAAGGACAACTCCAATCCGGCGAATCTCCGGTCGATAAGTCTTCTTCCGAGTATCAGTAAAGTATTTGAAAAGGTTATTAATAGAGCCCTGCTCAAGTGGGCGGAGGACAAAAATATCATCCCGGATAATCAGTTCGGTTTTAAGGCGGGACATGACACAATTCATGCCGCGTCTAAACTAGTTTCTGATATCCAATGGAACAAAACTAAAAAGCAGTGTACGGGTGCCTGTCTGGTTGATTTGGAGAAGGCCTTCGACACCGTATGGTTAGAAGGCCTCTATCTAAAGCTAACCAGACTAGGTATAAGTAAACCTCTATTGTATATGCTTTATGACATGCTAAATGGTAGAAAGTTTGTTGTCAAGAGTGGCAATGTAACTTCTACCGCAATTTTTAATATTAATAATGGTCTTCAGCAGGGAGCGGTTAACTCGCCGATTCTATTCAGCATTTACACCAGCGATCTGATAGGTAGTCTAACTCAGGCAATTGCGTACGCCGACGATCTAATTGCGTACAGAACAGCTAATACAGTTGAGGTCATCAAAAGTCTCTTGCAGAGTGACTTCGACAAGATTCAGCGATATTGTGATGACTGGAAGTTGAAAATTAACTTCCAGAAATCAGAAACTATTTTGTTTAGGACTCCGTTGTCTAGCGCCTCAAGGGATATGAGAAAGAACTGGCGCAAGCTGGTGATCGTAGGGCCACATGGACATCCACTGGCGAGTAAAAGTGTAGTAAAGTACCTTGGCATCTGGTTGGATCAGTACCTGTATTTCGACAGACATATAGGTGCTGCTTTGGCCAGGGCTAGGGGAGCCTTTGCCTTGACAAAACGACTGTTTTATAGCAGCCGTCTTGACAGCAGGGTGAAGGTGATTTGCTACATGGCCCTCATCAGGCCGATGATTGCCTACGGATGCCCGGTGTGGTTCAACGTTGCCCCATCTCAAATGGAAAAGATTCGGGTGTTTGAGAGGCAATGTCTTAGACGTTGCCTTGGATTACACAGAACACCGGAGTCGGAGTATAACAAGATATTATTCCAACCAGGTTCTATACAACGGAGCCAACATAAACAGAATAGATAATTTTTTGTTCAAGCTGATTCGGGGTCACGTTGCAAGAGCGATGTCCCCCAATAACGAATATTTTGAGAGTGCGCGGTTAAGTGGTCACATCCCTCCCGAGGCATTCCTCTATTTAGACAGTCGAGGGCTGATACAGGATGGATGGGCGGTTCCGCTACCACGTCAGCCGGAAAACTGTGGATAGGCGACTCCTGTATGGTCGAGACGTCATCGCTCAAGGTGGAGAAGAGCGCCTTCGGTTCAGTAGGACTGTGTCCGATCGGGACCGGAGGGATAGGGCGAAACAGGAGAACCAGTTCTGGTGGCTCTCTGAACAGCATCGTGATATTTAAAGTCGATGAAGATATTATATCTTGGCCGACTTACATAGATTTAGGGCATTAGGTATAGGGAACAGTCGGGGTGGCACCAAGAAAAAATTAAAAATATGTATGTATGCGGGGGCATACAAGTTAATATGAAATAAAAATGAATTTAAAAAAAAAAGTAGTAGTGTTAAATACTTGATGAATTTTTTTTTACATTTTATTACATTCGTTTTATATTTCAGATAAAGAAAGTATCACAATTTAGAAAATCTAAAGACCTGGAATAATCTTCGCTCAATTGGTATCGCTTAAAAGGAGGCAGTTCAGAATTTCCCTGATCCATCGACTATCAGAGTTTGGACCTTATGCCTAATAATCAGGTCCACAATTCATACTTGGAGTTTGAATTTGATTCTGTCTCAGAATTTGAGGTATTTGAAAATGTTCGTTATATTAAGTCTGATACTATTGGTAAGGATGGTGTTCCAATGTGCTTTCTTAAAATAATTTTGCCACATGTTTTGAGCACCCTAACACGTTTAATAAATGTCTGCATTGCATCTTCATCATTCCCTGAAAACTGGAAAAGAGCTAAAGTTATTCCTGTAGCCAAGAAAGCAAACCCTAGTTCTTGCTTAGATTTTCGTGCTATAAGCATTCTACCTTTCCTGTCAAAGGTCTTTGAAAAAATTCTAGCGTCAAAAATATCCCGTTATCTGAACAGGTTTCACTTATTATCACCATTACAGTCTGGGTTTCGTGGAAACCACAGTTGCCAAACTACATTAATCAAAGTCCTTGATGATATAAGGCTTGAATATGATTTAGATAATATAACTCTTCTTTGTCTGCTGAATTTCTCAAAGGCTTTTGACAGTGTAAACCATAAACTACTTTGCAAGAAACTAGAGTATTATTTTGGTTTTCACAATAGAGCTGTGCGCCTAGAGAGCTATTTATCCAATCGCTGCCAAAAAGTTAGGTTTGGTCAAATGAAATCGGAGTCTTTGAGCATACATATGGGTGTGCCTCAAGGTTTTATTGTAGGCCCTTTATTATTCTGCTTATTTATTAATGACCTGCTTAATGTATGTTCAAATGTTCTGCTACATTTATATGCAGACGATGTACAAATTTATTTATCACGGCCGCTTGGTCTACAGGAAGATTTGGTTTGTAGGATTAATGAAGATCTCCTGGCAATCTCCAATTGGTCCATTGGTAATGGTCTTACCCTTAATCCGATTAAGTCCCAACTCATTGCGATATTAAAAAATACGTTAATACCTCAATCTTGCCTCATATTTTCCTCTTAAACACTCAACTTGAATATGTAGATACTGTTACCAGTCTTGGTTTCAAAATCACCCGCTCACTCTCACCAGAAAACCACATAAATTATATAGTTGGGAGAATCTATGGTGGGCTACGTAAACTCTGGCCATTTTCAGCGATAACTCCTGAGAATACTAAGCTTCGACTCATTAAAACTTTATCTATTGTAAGCCCGATTCGAAATCTCAGCATAAACTGCTTGTGGATTTCAATGATATGTGTATGGTTTGCGAAGATATAAACACATATCCCATTATCATAAGCTGGCCCTTGGATGTTCATTGCAGCAATTCCTTGATGCAAGATGCTGTATATTTTTACACAAAGTTATACAAACAAAAACACTACCATACATCTATGAAAAATTACAATTTGCACAATCTCTTAGAATGACGAATCTTCTTTTAGCACTGACATACAACTAGCTTAATTCTTCACGGCAGTTTATTGTGCAAGCAAGCGACCAGGCTATGGAACTCTCTTCCAGTTACCATTAGAAAAATTATTGTAGCAGCGAACTTTAAAAAATCAATCACTTGCCACTTCAGCTAAAGCTTTTAACTTAAGCAGGTACAAACATAAATAAAAATCAAGAATTAACTTATTTAAATATAAACTGGTTATATAAATGAAATAATTAAATAAATAAATTGAATTTAAACTGTTTACTTAAAGAAAAAAGGTAAAGTTTAGTAGATATATTTTTATCATTTGTAAATATGTATATAATTTGTTTGGATAGTTATCTTCAGAAAAATTGTCAAATTATAATCCATATGTTTAAGTACTATAAAAGACTAAGTCTTATTTGTACATTGCTTTTATATAAATTGAAATTGAAAATTGAATTAAAAATAAACACCTACAGTAAACATATTACGAGATATACTCTTCTGAGTTTGCATTTTCATTTAAGTTCGCGAATGTGTCAAAATCCAGACATAATTGCGTCACACATGACACGGGCTAGGTATGGACCAAACTATTAGATGCAATATCGGTTATTGCTACTTTTAAATAACAGTTATAAATACCTATTACTAAAATAACAGTTATGGAACAAGAATTGTCAGTTAAAAAAATATATAAATAATGATACAATTTTATAGACCCTTTTCTACTCGAATCTTACAATTATTCTTCACTTTTTTATTTATATTCCGTTATCCGGTTCGATCAAAATAAAAATTTAGAAATTTCAAATGTTATTTCAATACACAGGTATTTTCGATCTGCTGTTACCTCTTACTGAATAACACTTACAGAAATATTGACCCATCACTATGTGGATGTATAAAAAATCATAGCAGATGTGTCAAATCTCAGAGCCATCTATGTCACATATCACAACCAATTTTGACAACATGCGCAAGATCATATCTATTGTACTATGTGCACTGTGCTAAGCACTGAAAACAATTCATATTTTTCTATAACACCGGCTCGGCTGTGAACTAGAAAAGAATCTTTATACATATTTGGATTGTTTCACTAAAACAAACAGGCCTCAATAAAATTGTTGAAATTTTGATGTTGAGATGGCGCTTTAATTCGAGTGCAACGAAAATTTATATTTCGGAAAGGTTGCTTGGTAAATGTTCTGGAATGCATTCCAGTTCAAAATGACATTTTGAAAATATTCTAAATGCGTCAACATATAGTTTATGCCTATGTGTCAAGCCATAAAATATAAATTTTCATTTGAAGGATGCCGTAGATAATAATCAACTTGATCGTAAAATGTTTGTAAAAGCGAGGGTCAATGCATTGACAGTGAATGTTTTGCAATGATGAAACACAATTTGACAATTTTGTGACAGAACTTCACCCCATTTTGTCTTCACATACAAGTTGCTCATTTGCTTTGACGTAAACTAATCTATTGACTGGACATCAACTTTGTTCTGTAAAACTACTTGTATAAACTCAGTTTCGAACGCGCCCATGTACGTTTTTGGTTTGAAATTAAAAAGGCAGAGTTAATATAAAAGTGATTATAAAATCATTTTGTCGTTTTTTTTAAATAATTTTCATTAAAACACCCACAAATGCTATTGATAAATTTTCTAATGGAATTATCAAATTCAACTATGTGTGCTTGATTTAGTAAGATATATCTATTTAATAGAAGAACAAGAAGTAAAATTTGCAGCTTACTACTCTTACCTATACCTTACAAACATACATAATTATGTTAATTGTTTTAATAATAAAAAAAAAAAAAAAAAACTTTTATAAAACAAAACTACACAAGTTAACAAATTTTGTATCTCAACTAGCTTTTTTCTACCTGGCAGCCAAAAAATTTGTTTTACAAAGAAAAAAAAAATGTATCTAAATCCAGGTCATCTTTAAATGCAAAAAAGAAAAATTTCACGTAACACTACTTTTATTAGCGACTCATTAATCAATCTTTCATTTCCATTCATTAGAAATCCTCAAGCCCCTGAATCGCATTTAAATTTCTCAATCATGTTTTTTTTTGAGGTAACTAATGAACACTTAAAAATTTCATTTATAAAAATTAATTATGTGCGGTAGGTAAGACAAATCTTCATTTTGCTTTAAGATTTTTCAAGTTGATTTCAAGACATCATCCAAAAATGTACATAAATATATAAATAACATATATACATATATAATTAGTGCGAATGGAAAAAATTATCAAAACGAAATATTAAGCATTTGGTGTGATAATTTAATTTCGTTAAGTTTGCCAATAATACGATTACTGCTTTACTATCAGCAGGTTTGTGTTTTTTTTATTTCCTTTCACCACATGTGAGCACTAAGCACACACGCTTGATATTCATTTCCCATATCAACAAAAATAAAAATAATAACACACAATCCATCTAAACAGTGGGCTATCGTATTTCGCAATAAATAAATAAATAATTTACAAAGGAAAAGACAAAAAAAAAGTGAAGAAACTAAGCAAATAATAAAACAACCAATTTGTATCTTTTTTTTGTGTTAAATATCTTGTGTGTTGTCGTCTTTTTTAACCGCCTCGTCTGTTTGAAAAAAGTTCATTGACCATTAGATACTTGTGGTGTGCTTTAGAGAGATGAAGAATGCGAAGGGGTTAATCATAAAAGATTTATGTCAAGATATTTGTTAATTTGTAAATCCAAGAAAAAAGAAACAACTATAGAAAGAAGAAATAAAAAAAACCTGAATAAAAGTGGTCCAAGAAGAGTCCCCAGCGGCATTTCATCTGCGTACAAAAAAGCGGCAGCTTTTTGCGTTGTTTCAACGCATTTAATATGCTTGCACTCCCTCAATTTTGTAGCTCTTGCCGCAAATTTGTTTTGACATGTTATCCAATTGATCTTTCTGAAAACTTACGTACCTACCCATGTATACATACGTTAAACCTGAATCTCCAGTCAAATTATATAACTAGAACGTGAGATCACAAAGTTAAGTGACTGCACGCACCACTCTTTTTTTGTTTTAAGCGTTGCACACCATTTAAATGTTGATTAAGATGACGGGAGGAAAAAGGTAAGAGAAAACGGGATCTCAAGGGAATTCTGGTTACTGGAGATAATTTTTGATGCAAGCCGAAAATCACTATAAAGTGAAAGGTTCTATATGGGATGGCTGAGGTTTATAGCCGAATTGCGAAGGATATTTCATCCGAATGAAGTTCATGACTTGTTTTTTTTTTATTGCCTGTGTGTATTTTTAAAATTTTTTTTTAGGTTAAGTGTGTTCATTGGTATGAATTTAATTGATCTTTTGATTCAGTTGAAACTTGTTACGCAATATCAATTTTTGAGCATCATTTTTAGGTCAAATTGGTGATATTTGAAAGTAAAAAAAAATCGCTATCAGACAAACTGACTGGAATATAATTTGCAGTAGACAAATTTTACTTCCTAAACATAACGATCCGAGAAAAAAGTGCTACATTCATGAGACTTTTGAAGGGCCAGCGAGAATAGTGTAAGATCTCTATCCCTGGATAATTTTAACGGATATTGCAAAATCTGATTATGATTACCCTTTATATGTTTTTTAACATAGCGCGGGCGTCATGAGAAAGAAGAGAAAGAGGGAGAGGAAAGATGTGTGGCGCGAGGTGGTTGTTGTTTCAGATTTATCTCCAGGGATGGCGGCTGAGCTAATGCGGAGAAAATTACCGTGTATGATTTGTTTATATCTCTTATAATTCGCATTATTTTATTATTTATTTCTTTGTCATATTTATGGGTATACTTGACCACTCAATCACATATTGTTAGTGTTATGCCTAAACATCATGTAATGAGCAAACCAGTTACTCATTTTATGACAATTTTTAGAATTGGTTTTTAATGGAAAATAAGACGATATAGACAACGGCAGGAATCGAACCTGCGACCACGAGGTTGACAGGCGAGCACACAACTATCGCGCCACGGCCACCCCCAAATATTGATATTGATAGACAATTCATCAATGAATTTTAGTGAAATTGTTATGGCTTGAGAATCAGCAACCTGATTCATAACGAACCGCCTAACGAAAACTGCTATGTACTTTAAAAGAAAATATGAGTTATTAATTTCAAAAAATTTTTTACAATTATGATTTAATAAAACAGAAGGACAAATATTAAGAATTTAATAATTGTCTGGAAGATGGCTGCTATAGGACACATGTGTTTTTGACGGAAACAGAAATGAGAAGACAGAGACATCGATCGAATAATCGAGAATATGACAGAAGAAGGTTTGTTCCCAATGTGCAATACGAAGGGTCTGTTCCACATTGCATAGGTAAGTAGTGTTACAGGCCGAAAAACAAATAGGACAAAAACGTAAGTCGATCCATGTCCCATTCGTGGGTCAGATTGAAAAATCATGCCGTGAATTTAAATCGATTTTGTGGAGGTAGAAACATCTTCTATTTCACGTAAATGAAAGAGTTTTTTAGTGGCCAAAAACAGCTACTGCAGAAAACAGCTTTGAAAATAGAGTACTAAAGTTTTTATTATTTCGTGACAGATAAATTCATATAAAGTTTGGTTGATCAAATGAATGTGTATCTCCGCCAACAGAACATATCGATTGCGGATTTGTTACTGATAAACAATAAGTTCGAACATTTTTAGGAATTATGTTCCTCATGTCGGTTTATCGCTACCCTAACGTACGTTTCTACTTTTACAATTAGTATGGCAATGTCTTGAAAGAGATTTGAACAAAGGCGTTAATTCCTACACTTTAATGACAACGACACTGTGATCCCGAACGGTCAACCTGGAAATCAAGATGACAAATAGTGCATACAGTACGACCAATTGTCACTCATTTCAACCAACATTTTGGGACAGTTCCGATGCTGCGTCGCTCTTGTGTTGACGAGCAAATGTGTGCTTCGAAAATTGGTGGAAAATCAGCTCGTCAATATATGCCAGAAAAATCCGATAATGGGAAACATGGACCTTTCATACTCCGTAGTTTCTTCTTGTGCTGGAAATACTCCAGATCTAGAAGCTTTGACGAATCTTGTGTTTCGCTTGTCGACTAAATTCTCCGACTTTATATTTCGAAAACTGTTCATTAATTTTTTATCAAAAATTATATTTATATGTATTTATTGAATATTTATGAATTAGCGTTTTTGAATTTTTCTGAAAAATGTTTTCAAAATGTTTTTCAAAAACTTTTTTTCTCAAAAACCGCTCCATAGATTTTTAAAATTTTTTTCTCATAGATTCAAATTTATCTAACAAATAAAATGGCGTACTTTTTTTTCAGCTCAAATTAGTTTAAGTATTTATTTCAGAATTTTGAATTATTTTTTCTTTGGTTAAGCCGATTTAATATTTTGTTTTTAAGTTTATATTATTAAATATTTAAGACTGTCATACCATTTTTTTTTTAGAAAAAATTAAAGATATTTTGTATGTATAAAAAATGAAGTAAGAAACTGCTTTAAATGTATATTTAGATTGCATTCGATGTGATCGAACATAAGAGCAAGTTCGTGCATTTTATTTTAAACACAAACTAAGATATTTCAGAAAAAATGTGAAACAGATTTTGACATTTGCTTCAGTGTTGCTACAGATTAGTATAAGTGTGTTCACAGTCTGTTGTAAATAAAATAAAATTTTACAATTTTACAAGACTTGTTACACCAGATCGTGAATACCCCTAATGATACTGATTTTTCATTCGAACACAAAAATAAGGCATTAGAGGGTTAAGTGAGTTTTTCATAATGAACTGTTTTATTTTCCTGCAGACTGTCAAACTTTGACAGTGATTTTGTGCAAAATTAGAACAACCTCGTTTAATTGTATAAGAATCCTATAATTACAGGGTGGCCCAATAACATTCACCTGCCTAAATATGACCCTAATTACTGAGCACTTCCGATCAGATGCCTCTTCTTGCCCATGTTGTCTCAGTTTCTTCGAGTATTTGACCAAAAATCTGCCTTAAAATCACTGAATGAATTGGCCAATTAAAATAATTTTCGTTGGTAGTTCAGTAAAGGATAACAACTGTAAATTCGTTTAAAATGTTGAATAAAATACCATTAGGAATGCAGTCATCATGCACTTTCTTTTGCTCTTAAGCCATTACTATTTATGATAAATAAATCCGCGAATGCCGCGAAAATCTAGAATAGAAGATTTCAGTTTTCCGACAGCAAAAAACTTAAACAAGCTCTGAGATAGATTTGTAATAATATCCATCAGAATTTCCTTATTTTGTATAAGTCTCTTTTTCTATTTGTTTTTCAATTTAAACCTGAAATTTATCAAAATTGACGTATCACCAAGTGGCGTCTAATGAACGAGAAACACACGCCTACACCATCACCACTGGGATTGACAACACACACTCTATGGTTTGTGTGAAATTATGTAATATTTTATATTCAATAGACTTTTGATTAATAAATATATAAGATTCCCTCGGGCTTCATAAAACCAACAAAATACCATATTCAATCCTTTTTCCCTCTAGAACTAAACCCCAAAACAAAAATAAATTAACTTATCCATAAAGCTCTCTAGAGTCATTGAGTTCCCTGAGATTAACATCATCTAATCTTATTTTGTAGATATACAAGACTACAAATACTGATGTGCTTTGTAAGCCCTTATATGAATCTTAATTCTTAAAAAAAAAAACTCCTAACTCTTGCATAATAGATTTACATAGGTACTAGGTACATACATAACTTGTATGTATGTTTGCCTCTACCTTGATTTAATAAAAAAATTTTATGTTTGATTTGTTAAACAGAGATTTTTAGCTGTCACTCATGAAGGCGTATCATTTCACCTTAAGGGTATGTAATTAATTGCAAAACGTGTAGGTATAGCTACATATTATGTACATTTATATATTTTTTTCATCTCAATGTTTTATGAGAACCATGCCGTACTGATAGATACACTGACAGATAAGGTCCACCATAAAAATTTAAAGCAAAAAAAAAAACAACATATTAATGATGCTTGTTTCCTACCACTCGTAAATAAAAATTCCACTTTAAGTAAATATTTTGCAATATTTTTTTTTTGAAGTTCTTATTTTATGTGTGTACATATGTTATGTATGTACGTAAAAAGAATTAAAAGAAAAAAATGTTTTTTAAATATTTAAATTTGATTTGTCTGCTTTTATTTATTTGTCACCTTCATTTTATCACAAATGTTTTTTTTTTTTTTTTGAGATATGTTTATGTAGCTGCTTTTGCTGACAGATACAATTTAGTACACTAATAATTAAGTAAATAAAAAAATATATGTATGAAGTATAATGTAATCCATCACAATGATGTAATTTCGAATATCTACCAGCTTTTAAAAGAAAACAAAAAAAACCTTAATTTGGAGTAAGACGCTGTTATTTACGATTACTTACAATTTACCTCTTTTTATTTGAGTCGAAATTTTGACACAATTTTTTGTAGAGATAAATGTGTTTTTTTTAAGTGATTGCTTACTTAAGTTTTTTGGATTTCCTTTAATTTAAATTGAATCAACAAAAAAGGCGAGAAGTGTTTTTAAGAACTATCATAAAGGTAGAAGGTTAGATAGAGGCTGTTTGGCTTAGACACAAATCATATTAAAAATAGAAGCTTAAATGCTTACAAATTAAACAAAACAAAAATAAATCTGGGAAGGAATTAGGTATAAGGCCATAATTTAGTGTTTCCTACAAAAATATCTGTATTGACTTTACTTAACAATCTAATTGGAAGCTTTAAAAATTGTAATTAATAAAATTAAGTAAGAGTAGTAAGTAGTAGTGGGGGTGGCCGTGGCGCGATAGTTGTGTGTTCGCCTGTCAACCTCATGTTCACATGTTCGATCCCTGCTAACTAACTAACAACATGTGATTGAATAAAACTAGTATACCAATATGACACAGAATAAAAAATTAATGCGAATTATAAGGGACATCGATAAATAAGACACGGAAATTTCTGCGCATTAGTTCAGCCGCCATTCCTGGAGATAAAATCTGAGACAACAACCACCTAGTCTCCGAATATCGCTCCACACATCTTTCCTATCATTCTTTCTCTTCCTTAACCTCACCATCACGCCCGCGCTGTGTTGAGACATTTAAAGGGTATTAATAATCCCTTGAGCGCGTGTAGATTATAAAAAAAAAAAAAAAACAGTTAAGGGGCCAGTTAGGTATAGCGATCAACAATACACAGCAGAAGAAGTTGAAACACTTTGAAAGGGATTTTTTTCGGGTTGTCTTTTATAGGCATTACAACCACAGATAAGTAATACCAAGAGGAGAAACTTTCGTACGTTTCATCCTCCAAAACCCATTTGCTTACATTGTTTCATTTGTAAATTTGATATTCTATCCATGAATAGATGTGAAATCCAACAACAATATGTGGTGTAGTGAAACTGACCCAAGTCAGTTTTTCCCTACACACCGATGCAAAAATAGTTTCCCAGGCAAACAAAATAGCTGCCGAAATTTCCCATATTTGTATAAGGCGCTAGTTACAGCTTTCATTGAAACTCATCATTAAAAACTTTGTTTATCAATTCTGTGGCACTTAGTCCCGTTTCCTGATACAAATCATAAATATTTATGCTCAACTTTAAACGCTTAAGGGCTACTTTTTCCTCTGCGTAAACTGTCACATACGTTCTTAAGTAGAACTTAAATGCTTAATTTATGTATCAGCAAACGGGCCTTAAACAAATAAAACTGATGTCGTTTTGATACCAAAATGAAGATAATAATACATATGTATAATTTTTTTTGTCAAAAAAATAATTTATTTGCTTAACCACTTTATTGTAAAATCACTTTTGATTTTTCAATGATGAAAAGCGTTTTCAATGAACAGCTGACATTTTATTCCCAAAAGTAAAACACAATCGTTCCAATGATTTGTGTTTCCTTTTTTTCCTGTTCTCATGCTTCAGCTTTTCTTTCAATGATCATATCTAACCTCAAAATTACATTTGGCTATGAAAGATCTTTTCAATGACAACCAAGTTTCAATAAAAGCTATAACCGACTTGCCAAAAAAATTCATGTATTTGTTTTCAATAAGGGATTTCAATGAATGCCTTTTCACACCAAACCCAAAACACGGTTTTCGCGAAATTATCGGCTTTGGCTGAAAACCTTAAGCGAAAACAAAAATACATTTCTGATAAACCACGATTTGATAAACTACAAATTTAATTAAAACCTGTCGAAAACATGTTGATTTGCAAGATGCACTAAACAAACACATCTTGTGAAACATTCAGTGCTCAATTAATCGTCACATAAATATCTGACGGGTTGCTGCCAGGAAAAACGAAACAAAAACAGCTGTTGTTGTCTGTGGTGCCAAAATAATTGAAATCTCAAACGAAAACTTGTAAATGTTCAGTGTGAACGGTTTTCGAGTTTTCGTAAGCTTTTACCTGAAAACCCGGTTTTGCGTTTGGTGTGAAAAGCATATAACTCATCTGTGATTACAACACAACCATGTCTGCCACCATGTTTTCCTATGTCAAATGCAGAGGAACAATTTTTTTGTTCACAATTCTGTCAGTGGAATAAGTGAAATTGGAACTTTAATAAATGGATTGTAATTGCTGTTAGCTACTACGAAAAATGAACTTTTACTAGTTAAATACATTTTTAAGCGCCAGTGGATAACCAAGCTATCATGGCCACCTTTGCTTGCTGATCATACTGTAACATTGGTGCCAGATAAATCCATTGTAGGGGCTACAGAAAAATTGTAAGATGTCTTCGATGGAATTAGTACTTGGACAATGGCGTAACAAATTAAGGGGAAAATTATAGCGATCAGGAAAACGCATCAGGAAAATTTGAAACAGTATGAAAGTGAATATTTTTTCCTGAGGTTCGTTTATAGCAAACAGGAAAATAATGTCAGTTGGCAAGCCTCACTTCTAGTCTGTCATCAAGTTTTCCTGATTGAAATACAAACGAAAAAGTTTTTCGATTACAATTCTGTCAGTGAAACGAGAGAAATTGGGACCTAAATCATTGGAATGATTTGTTCCATTTTGTGTCAAATGGCAATCAGCTGGCCCGAAAAATGAACTTTCACCAGGAAAATAATTAAATACATTTTTCACAAAAAATAATTATTCTATTGCAAAAGAAATTTTATGAGTTATTCTTCATCGATTAGTGTAGCATTTGTATATTAAAACGCTTTAAGCTATCATAAATTATCCAATAGAACGTTTTTCCTGATTCGTTTTCCTGATCGATATAACTGGCCCCTAAACGAAAAAAATCGACGCAGATTAATTTTACAAAATCAATGTGCAAAGCAATGTAAAGAGTGATCTCGATACGGTGAAGACGATTTCTGTAGTGCCGACCATTGATTTTGTTACAATTTTCATTTAAAAGTTAAAAAAAACCTAACTCAGGCTTAACGCCCGAGACACCGAAAACCTGCATGCAAAATTGCAAAAAAAAAACTATCAGACTTATGGTTACACCTGTCCATAGATAATTGTACTAAATTTATTTAAGAAATCATAATGCTAAATTTCTAATTAAATAAAAGGTGTATGAACTATTCTTTAATAAAACGTAATATGAACAAAAAATAATACAAGCACAAGCATACTTGTAAATACAGTTTAATTAGATGTGGCTAAGCTTCCCTTAAGAATAAACCAATGAACAAAATTCATCCCACTTAAAAAAAGTCTTCAATTAAATTGACTACGATTTGAAATATAAAAATGTTTTTGTATATTTATTTTTCATTTTAGACCACACTTAACCACTGTGTGTTGTGAGCATCTACTTCTTGTAGTGATTTCTTTTGAAATTTGCCTTTCACTTGTTTTGCAATTGACAACAGGGTTAAACAATAAAAATATTTATGGAATTTTTTTTTGTATACAAAAAAACCTATTGAACAAGCAGATACCAGATAGTCACCATTAATGTACGCGGTAAAGTTGTCCTCCTTTTTTTTTGGACAATTGATTGATAGATACAAAATTTCAATATTAACAATTACTGCTTGAAATTAAAAAAAAAAAAACAAAAAATTAATTGAAGGTGGTGTGTAAGAAAATGTATTTGGATCAAATGGTTCTTTCTTTTTTTTAAGTTCATTGTAAGTGTCTTAAATCGGCTTATTTATTAGCTGTGATTCAAATTGTTTATTTCTCTTTTGTGATTTTTTTTTCAATCAGGTGAAGTTTAATTGTGTGTTCATGAAGTAACTGATTTTAAAGTAAGCTTCAAAGAAGGTTATTTAGGCATAACCAAACTGATAAGATATCAAGATGAAGTGAAGTTTTCGTCAATTTAAATTAGCAACAATTTTACTGTAATTAAAATTTCGAAAAATAGTAAATATGGGGTTGCATTTTGAAATACATATAAAATTACTGGAAAAATTCCTTTCATATTGTTGAGCGATATTGCACGGGGAATAAATTGGTCCTTTTCCCCCAGTCGCCTTAACTGACAACAAAATTACACTCAAGTATGATAGAGAGAGGGAGGTCAAGGGAAGGGTGAAGGAGTCAGTAAGTTCTTGATGGCGACAAGTAGGGACCTTGATTGTCTCGTGGTAATGATTGGATCGCTCATTGTGTAACAAGTTAAGTAACAATATATTAAAGAAAGAACACAAATTGTGAGAGAAGCATCAATTTTTATTGTCTTGTGCCTTCCTTCTTTGATTTCATAAGCCAAAAAACATCAATTCTGATTTTTAACAGCATAAATTAACAACCTTCAAAACGAATTTATTGATTTCAGTCTTGAGCTAACTAGAAACTAAAAAAAAAATTGTTAAATAACTCAAAAACAGAGCGTGTTTTTAAAAGCACGAAGGGAATATGTTGAATAAAACATGGGAAATTTACGATGAATTTCCCTGATTAAATTTCCCCTTAATGTGTCAAACGGAAAATATAAACTTAAAGTATTGAACTTATTGCAATAATTCGATTGAAAAAAAAAATATTGGAAAGTGTTTAATCATCGCAAATAATGTGTTAAATTTAAGTACTAAATTTAAACTAAAACGTAATGTTAATAAATAATAAAATGGTTTAACTAAATTTTTATTATATTTTTGTCTTAAATTCAATTTTTGAATCGTATCTTGTTGAATTTAATAAGAAACTTAAATACAAATTTAACAAATTATTACTAATTTTTTAAGATTTTTTTTTGTTTTTGAAAAATTTTAAATTTCTTAGTTTAACGATATACTGACTGATTGATGATGCTTTGATATTGAACAAGTCTTTACGTACCTGAAAATAAAAGAAAAAAATAAATATTAGTTTTGTCAGTATATATGTATGTATGTTTATGTATTTAATTTTAATTTTTAAGTACATATTTAAAATTAAAGAAAATTGAACGAATTTATTATCAACTATTAAAAATAAGAACGTTGACCCTTTTAAACTAAGTATTTTCTTTTATGCATGAAAAACAGGAGAAAATGTGAATACACAATTCACAATTTCACACACGAACAATAGGATATAGTATAGAATGTATATCTACCACAAAAGTAAACATTTACATACCTACTTTTTTTTTTTTTTTTTATAGCCAGATAACGATTGCAATTTAATTCCAATGGGAAACTATACGTATACCTTTTGCAATATCTACATCGAATGACTTTAAATGACTCAAATTAAATTTCGTGAGGAAAGTTTATCAAGTTAATTATATCACAGAACACGACAAAAATTTAAATAAATTCATTTCAAGTTTTTTTTTTTTTTGAGGAGAATTTGAAAGTTTTCAAAATGTGAAAGAATGAAGGAAATATTAAGTAGACATTTAGTAAAATATTGCTTTCAAATACAAAAATAATGTACACTTTGTATACATACTATATACAAGACCATCCTTGGTAAACATGTTTAATTTGTATTATTTTGTTCACTGGAAACTATATAACTTTTTTAAAGAAAGGTCATATTTTTTTTTATTTAGATGGAAATATAAATAATTTGGTCACCGGCAACACTGTAAGGCATTCAGAATCCTTTTGAACTTGTGGAGTTGCCCAACAAAAAAATATTAAATGTTCGAAAGATGGAAATACCTAGCAACAATATCAGCAATCAACAATGTTGCCAGATATTCTATTCTATATAAAATAAAATGCACGACTGGATCGCACGTACTTGCTCTTATATTCAATTACATCGTAAGTACAAGAGTCTTAGTAGAAATGGCAAAAATATTTTTAATTAATGTTTTATATACAAAATTTAATAATATAAACTTGAGAATATATAATTTTAAAAAATAATCCTCCATCCGTTTTCGAAATGTTGAATTTTTCAAAAAATCTCCAAAAAATATTTTTGGAAAATTTCAATATGCAATTTGAAGGACCTCTTGTATAAAACTTTTGATCGAAATCCGTTGAGCCGTTCATGGGATAGTCGAAAATCCAAAAAAAGTTTATGGCAGGTACCGTTAATAACATTTAAATAAAAAAAAAATTATTGACAAAAATCTTGACTACCTAACACTAAATTTTTGTTTATCAAAATCGTTAGAGCTGTTTTCGATATAATCGAGATTTACCATTTTTGCTCTAAAATTTGTATGGCAGATACCGTTATTTTTGAAGCTATAAATACTTAAAACGCAGGCACCTAAAACGAACGCTTATGTAGGTACCAAGTTTGGAGGAAGGAAATCACTTTAGCCGTCTAGGCTGTAGAGCGACCTACGTACATACAGACATATATACACACGGAATTTCGTCACAAACTTTTTGGTGTTCTCTATCATCGTAATGTCAAGTTTGATTAAGATCTCGTGTTCGATTTTTTTTTTTTCAAATGCAAAACATTGCCCTTTGCCCCTAACTAAACTAAACTAAACGAAAATATCATAACTAGGCTTATCTTAGGGCCTGGCACTGGCTGGTACATAGCGGTGCAAGGGATGATATTAATTCAAATTTTTTTTTAAACAAATTTTTTAAATTGTTTCACTGTAAAGACTTTTAAATGTTGCTAGACTTTCAAAAATGTTGCAGATGAGTTTCGAGCTATTTAAAATGTATGAATGTGCGATTGTTTTAATCTTTCTGTCTACAAAAAACAATAATCAAAAAATGTTTGATTTGAATTATTCATATTTCCAAACAAATTAATCTAATCGTTTATTTTTAAAATTCATATCAAACTTTTTTTCGCTGAAAAATCGTAACCATATGGTTGCTAGTAAGCAAAGAAAAAAAATATGACCCATATTTTATAGAGAAAAGTTACGCATCTATTCGATAAGCCGCCCCCACACAGACTCTATTTCTCTCAATTAAAATTATTCCTCCCTTGAGAAAAGTTCTCTGGCTTATATTCCAATCAAATATAAAAATACTCTTCATCCCTTAAATTTTCAGTCAGTCGCTGGATATGAGGAAATTTTCTCTTCTTTTCTCCAATGCATATATGAATGTATTGGTAAAGTGAAAAGGAATGCAACTATACACTGCTACCCTCGCAAAATATTATTCAAGCACGTGCTCTAGCCTTGCCACCCACATAAGAGCAACATGTAACTAAAGACGTCATCACTTTAAACTACGTCATAAGACCCTATTCTTTGTGTTCTTTTTAAATCTTTAAATTTTATTTTATAATCTCAATTTTCTAGAGATTCTTTTTATATACATATGGATGGAATAGATACCTTTTTTCCAAGCAAAAAATATTACATAAGTAAGTAGGAGTCCAAGTCAACACAGATCAAGGACACTAAGTAGATTCACTTTCATTGAAGTGACAAATTGCTACCCACACTATAAGACGCCAGTGAAAATGATAATAAGAGAATAAATTCAAGAACTCACAATATGGTAGGTAATACTCGTACTTGTTGCGTCAATATCTATAGAAACATTCCATTCATAAGTTCCTTTAGGGTTATGTATACTCGAATATAATATGATGTTGGGGGCTGGGAAATAAAGACTTCTTTTCCTCTTTTTTTTTTGTAGTATATTCTATGTTTGTGTAATTACGTCAGATGAATATGTTTCCAGATGTTTTCATATTAAAGTGTTTCTATCCATGAAATTGGCATGGATTTGCGTCAAACATTGCTCAAAGGCTTGAACAAAAAGTTTAATGATATTAGGGGTTGATGTGTTGAAAGGATTCAACAATAAAATGTTTTAAATCAAAAAGACGGTTTCTTGTTGTTTTTTTTTTCAATATGATAAATTTGGGAAATCATATCAACAATATTCAATTAAGGGCACATTCGATGAAGAATGGGGGTTTTTATAATATTTTATTTTTGTTGTGAAAGCTATTATACGAGTAGGCTTTCAAGCTGTAGGTTGATATATTTTTATCGGATTTCACGAGGTGTTTTTTTTTGGCTGGGATTAATTTGAGGTGTTTGTGGGTATTATCGATTTTATTGTTTGTATTTAAATTGTATATATGTAAGTATACATTCATTTATATGTTGGAAAAAATATGTTAAATGTGAGGAATTGTGTAAGAAGTTTCAGATACATTTCTAACAGCGAACTGTCACTTATAAAGAAGAATGTCTACATTTCAAGGCTTCTTATAAAGATGTTGTCAGAGAAGATAATCTTAACAAAGGATAAAAAAAAACTTTGGTTGGTAATATTCCATTTGTTGTCCTTGAATACTTTCTGTAAATTTGAATACAAGCCTTTGTATATTTTAACATGGGTTTTGTCTTGCTCAACAAAATAACCCATTACATTTCACCGATAATTTTTAACTTTTGAAGACGAGATTTATTGCAAATCCAAAGTTCGATAAATGTAAATTCCCTAAGTGTGTTTAGTCCTGTGCAGTTGCTTCGGCCCAGAGTTGTTCCTTCCACATCAACTACAGTTAGATTTTCAAGTTGAGTAATTTTGCGTGTTTTTAGGTTTTTTAAAATTCGAATCCATTGTCTGTTCTGATAATTTTCACTGCCTGGTCTATGTGATTAGTAATTTTCTTTGAAAAAATCGTGTAAACATCGAGTATAGGTAGGTAGGTAAAGCTGTCGGTCAAGAACGAACTCGCAATTTGTACTCTAGTAGCGTTGGAATGCACCATTTTGGTACAAAGACTCGTACGGATCTGAATAAAAAGGATGATTTTAAGCGGAAAAACGATAGAGGGAAACCACTCAAGCGGAGCCTCACTAGAGCCATTAGGTCTGTGATTTTTATATCAGAAAGATCATTTAGATCAGAAATGAAAGCTTTTTCAAAGGATTGCATTCTCAGTTTTCTTTTTAAACTGATTTGTGCCGCAGCCACAGTACGTGTTATGTGAAATATCCAGGTTTGCTGCGTGCTCCCCCAAACTCCAATGTCCATTGCAAATAACTACTACCCTAGCTATATATTGCCTTGGTCTATATATAAGATCGCTTGTGCGGGTGATATCATTCTAGATACCTACTGTTGGATTTCGAAAGGAAAATTGAGAGAATTTTGCCTTAAATAGCCAGCAAGTGGAATGGAGACACTCTCCGCAAATAAGAAGGACTGATCATTTTCGAGCCAGTTTGTCTGCCCGTTCATTACCCTCGATAGCACTATGTCCTGGAATCCAGATTAAAGTGATTCAATGCTTAATGTCCAGGTTTTCAAACTTATTTCGGTATTGTTGGATTAGGTTTGAGCATTATTTTTTGTCGAATTGTGACATCTGGTTGGTTGTCTGTGATTGAGTTTGATTTAACTTTGCATGATTCTATTATAGCTAGTTACTTCAGCTTGAAAGACGGTAGCAAAGTCGGGTAGTCGGAAATATCTAGAGACAATCAGCGACTCTGAGAAAATTCCTGCCCTAATGCAGCTCTCCATTAATCAATCCGTCGTAAGGCTTGTTGCGTCGAAATCTTTCGAAATGATGCGTCGAAATCTTTTCGAAGTTATTACCTTCCCAATTCTTTCTGGATGGTAGGATAACTTCAGAACTTTATAAGCAGAATAAAGTTACGGATTTTTTCTGAATAACTTAGATGTTTCTCCAACGACAGAAATTATTTTTTAAATGTATAGAAAATGCAGTGTCAATTCTTAAGAAATTTCTTGCGTTAAACCACACAAATCAGCATGCATTAATTCGCCAACTCGTTTAGATTTTGAAGTACTGTGAGAATCGAAGTTTGTGCATTTTTCAACCAAATCAAATCAATCTTCGCAAAACTTGTTGCCTTCTTCAAATTCTACATTTTTTGATTTCTCAGGAATTTTTATTCGTTTGTTCCAGTGAAGAAGTGAGCAGTAGTTATTACTGTTTCCTATTATTTCTTCATTTCTTACAATACTTTACTGAATTTTGAAAAGCTTGTTATGGCTTTCATCTACTGCAATAATATTTATATTCTGGAGGAGTTTACAATCTATATTACTTGACTCATGTGCTATTCATTCGTCTAGTGCAGTAACAAAAATATTATAGTTGATTTCCGGAACTAAAGGAATGTTGATTTCTACAAATATTTTATCTGCAACAATCTCTGGTATATTAGAACAATCTCCTATATTCGAACCAATTTTGTTTTTAAACATACTGAATGTGGTCAACCCTTTTATTCTAGTTCTCCTGAGTCAAAGTTAAATTCGTCCCTGTTGGAATAAGTATTTTGGGATACTGATAAAGCTTCCCTACAAGCTTCTTCGGTTAAACATTCGAAATAACATTGTGATTAATCTTCTTTGATTTATATTAATTTTTAATATTTCTAATCTTCCCCAGAATAATCAACTATTGTTGAAAACAATTAAATTTACACAAGGAATTTCTTCAAGTTAAACAAAAACATTCGAAGATCTCCAAAAGGTTTTTGATGTGAAAAATTACTACTTTCAGAAATAACCGGAGTATTTTGCACTTTAAAAATATTATATTTTGAAAATAAAATATTTCAAGGTTGAATTAAGAATTTAGGGCATTAAGAACTTTGGAGTAAAAGTAGTTATAGAAAAATAATGTCTAGCGTGTTCTGGTTATTGTGACGAATATAATCCGTTTAAGAAATTGATTTCCTTAGAGTTAAACAAAAACTGTTCTAAATTAATATAACATTTTTTGCCGAACAGGAGGATAAAAATGCATTTAAAAATAAAAGAAAGTTTGCTAATGGAAGCACTGTCTATTAATATTGCTTCAAAAATGTTTTCAAAACTAATTTTCTAAAATAGGTAGATACATAAATTGGAATCATACGGAAATATGGATGTTCAAATTCTAGAAATGGTTTTTAAATAAAATACTTCCGATTTTTTATTTTTTTACTTGCGATTATAGGTAATATAAGGCAAGTTATGCATTTGTCGAAAAAAAAAGTTTTGAGATAACAATCAAACATGACATTACGATATTAGCGAAGACGAATAAAGATGGTCTAAAAATTCTGTCCGTATGTATGTATGTATAAACACCTACATCCCAAACGGGTTGGGCCGAATTGCTTCAAACTTGGCATATAGAGTTTTTTAGGTATTATACAGAGGGGAAATTTTTTTAAAATAACGGTACCTGTCATATAGCCGTTAAGTTAAAGCCAATTTTTCTCGGAAACGCTAACGATTTTGATTTAAAAAAACCAGTGCAGCTTTTTGGGTACGACTGATCATATGATTGAAAAAAAAAATTTTTAAATGTCTAAAAACGGTACTTTCCATGGGACCGTTGTTTTTTATTTCGATTATGTTATAAATGGCTTAACCGATTCTTCCGAAATTTCACACATATATAGGTTTATATTACCCAATTTATACTGCTTACCAATATTTTTAATTGAATTTTTTTTTGTTTTTTTTAAAAGCATTTAAAAATTGTTTTTTTAAATTTATATACGAAAATTTATATTTTGAAAACTGCTCAATAATTTTTTTTTCAAAATTTACAGTTATATGTATTTGCCGAATACCTATGAATTGGCGTTTTTGAATTTTTTAAAATTTTTTTTTCAAAAGCTTAAAAAAAACTATTTTTCTCCAAAACCGCTCCACAGATTTTAAAAATTTTTCCTCATAAATTCAAATTTATACAAGAAATAAAATGGCGCACATTTTTTTTAAGCTCAAATTAGTTTAAGTATTTCAGAATTTTGAATTATTTTTTCTTTGATTAAGCCGATTAAATATTTTATTTTTAAGCTTATATTATAATATTTAAGACTGTCATTTCAATTTTTTTAGAAAAAAATTAAAGAAATTTTTTATATATACAAAATTAAGTAAAAAACGACTTTAAATATATATTTCGATTTTTAACAGAAATCTTTTGCATACGATGTGATCGAACATAAGAGCGAATTCGTACTGGATCAGTCGTGCATTTCATTTATTTTGGCAATTAGATATATGTATATTCATATAAATTTAGAAACTCTTAATCAATATATTTTTTATCTTAAGAGCAAGTCAAATAAATATAAACAAAAATGTTTGATCTCTAAAAAAATAAAATCCACCTTACCTATACCTAATTCCAATAGATACAATGTTTTATCAACGTCTAGCGTCTGTCCTAAGAACCAATGCAGCACATTGCAATACAATTGACTGAACAAAAATGGCGCAATTTATACCTAATTAATCAGGTTGATAATTTTTTTTTTAAAATCCATCATGTATCTACATATAAAAAAGTACCGATTAGAGACTATTTGTAATTGGAATATTTTTCAATCTTCGACTTTCAATTAGGTATGTACTTATTTATTCCTACCTATGTACATCCAACTTGTGTTTTTTTGTATGGTATAGGTATCGTACTAACCGAATTAAATGTCACGGATCTCAATGCTGTCAACTTTTCCTCACACACATTATTATCATCATAATGTCATCATGTTGGTATCATCCATCCATCGCATCGTCAGAGAGAATCTTAAATTAAGTAGGTACACATACATATCTATTCTGTCAGATTAATGTGTACAAAAAAAACCAAAAGTATCTAACAAGAAGAATTGGTGAAAAAATGCCGGTGGTGCCGTAAGTTTAATATGATTACCACCACTTAGATACTGTATCTAACTGTAAACTGTATTCAATCGCAAGTATGGAAATCTTTCAAATCGACTCGCTCTTGGTAAACATAAATGGCTTCCATACTCCTTACCAGATACAGTTAATATTGGTAGAATGAAAGAAGGTGATAACTACTACCACATGCGGTTTAAGACACCTGAAGCCGGCATTTGAATATGTTCTACCTACCTATCTAACTGCCATACCTATACACATTTTTGTTGTTGTTAGAATTGCCCAATACGACTACGGCGACGATTATGATGATGAGCTCATGATGAGAAGTTGAAAAAGTATTAAAATATTCAAACAGGTTGGTAAAATATTATTAATAA
Organism: Philhelius pedissequus; assembly: GCA_910595825.1. Classification (NCBI taxonomy): domain Eukaryota; kingdom Metazoa; phylum Arthropoda; class Insecta; order Diptera; family Syrphidae; genus Philhelius; species Philhelius pedissequus. The sequence goes on along the minus strand of OU343163.1, from coordinate 11,188,909 downwards.
ATAATTCAGTTTATTTTATTCAATTTAGCTATCTATAGGTACTAAGTGGTGAAAGAATGAACAAAAAAAAAAAAAGGTTTTATAAAAATTATTATATGAAAAAGAAATTAAATTAATTAAAACAAAAAGAAACTAAAACTAACGACCATGGCTGGAATTTCGTGCATAACAATAGCTTTCTTCAATGGAATCAAAATGAATTAGATTTTTTATTTTACCTTTTCTTTTATTTGTACTTCTGGTAGTTGTGATAGTAATAAATTCTTAGTTCCACCATTGTGCATGAGCTGCCCCATGTATGAGCTAAATACATTTTAATAAAAATACACATTAAAAAGCAACAAGTTACAGAAAAAACTGTTGTTGAAGAGAAATTACTGGGATACCTCAAGGTTCTGTTATAGGACTTGTTCTGTTTATATTTATTTGAATTTTTGTTTGTTTAGTGATTTTTGACACTCGGTTTGAAAAAACATATTTATTTCGTAGCTAAAACTATTGGAATAGTTTATATTTTATTTATTTTATTAGGTCATCATTTGATTCCAATTTTAAGTTCGTGTTTTTAATTTAAAACCAAAATATGACCATTTATAAAATATAATAAATAGGTATTGATTTTCCTCATGAATATAATACTTTTTTTTTTTTTTTATTTAAATATAAACCGGTGACTATTCAACAATAATCCGGTTGTAATCTAAAATCGACAAAAATAAAATGTTGTAATAATTCCGAGAACTTTATTTTGCAAAACTTAAGAACAACAAAAAAAAAAATTAACACAGAAAACCATAATCAGAAAAAAATGAAACGCGTGTATCTTATTGGGTTTATAGGCCAAGCCCGGCTTTGCAGTTTATTTGTTTTTGATTCTTTTAATAAGCCCACGTGTGTATCTGTATAAATATTTATTTAGACTAAATAAAGAAGAAAGGGTTATAAATTATTTTAAACGACAACATGAATTCAAGATACAATATAAGATAAAATTCAACTTTTTTCTCAGACAAAAGTAGGAGGGTACGAGTACATAAAAAAAATCAAAACTGATGACATTTTTTGTTTGTTTAAATATGTTTCGAGATGAATTTATGTTAAAGATATATGATTAGGACTGGGAACTACTCAAAGCACCATGGAACAAAAATCTTAATGTGGACGTTTTGTGGGATGAATTAAGACTCATCTTGAGGTGAATTTTTGTAGTTTCTTCGTTCCTCAAGAAACTCAAATACCTCACCCCGTAAATGGGCAAATACAACCACATTACGTGATGCGTTTCAAAATCTATTAGAAGGCATAATTCAAATCTTTGAGTATGAATGTAATTGAGAAAAAAAAGAGTTTGTGTACTTATGTACACGCGTAAGAAGTAAAGGACGTGTCTCTGTGAATGCTAACAATGTGACAGTGTGACAGGAAAGAGTTTATGCGACCCCGTTGATTAAAGTTAAAAGGGCATTCGACCTCCGGAAATAAGTTGTAGAATTGTTAAAACTGTTATAAATTGGTATTTTTTTATATTTTTATTTATTTTTATTTTTCGGATCCTACAACGTAGATCACTTGATTTTGAACTGCTTTAACAATACAAATCGAAGAAGTAGATTTTAAATGACAGCGTGTTGCATATAACACTTAAAAGAATTCGTATGATTTTCTTTTGAAATGTAATTGTAACTGTTATATACAAAACGCTGCCATTTGGAGAGTTTTAAATGACGCATTCTAAATTCTTTTAAAAACCATATCTATTTCCTTATATTCTTGCAAAATTAAATTTTTCTGACCCACCTTAATTTCTTACTTTATTTTTGTTTCATACTTCTATATCAACTACTACATACAAGAACATATTTTGTGTTTTTTTAATTAAAACAAAAAATGTATAGATTGTATATAAATTATACAACAGTGCGAAGAGTGTTATATACACAAATTGCAAAACAAAAAAAAAGTTTTTAGTAAGTGAAAATTGTTTTTGGTTTTGGTGATTGTTCTACGTTGAATTTAATTTAAAAAAAAAAACTACTTTCATATGGTTAAATTTTGTACCGGTAAATTTTTGTGGTTCTTTTGCAAAAAGAAATAAATACAAATTTGTTTGTGGTTAAATTTTCTTTTAGAGAACTAAAGCAAAATCTGTCGTTAAAAATTCTGTAGGTTTTGACAGAAAACGTGTAGGTTTGACATCCCAATGACATCTTCATAGAAAATGTTTACCACAACGCCGGATGTAAAAATAGTTTTACATACAAAATTAGTAGTGAGAGAAAATGGGTAATATCGAATCAAGAAGATGATGAATTATGGAAGGCATGTGTATAGATATACTATTTTATTAATTTTTTTGTTTGTAATTTTAGCCTAATTCCATAAGTTATAAAATTGTAGCTAATAATGTTTCAAGTGGATAACAAAACTATTTAATTTTCTAAATTAAAATTCTTATCGACAGCAAATAATTTTTATTTAAAAAATGTCCAAACTCAACACTGACCAAGATACAAAATTGTAACCTTATCTCAATACAAAAAAGTATTTCCAATAAGACTTTATTGCATTACAAAATTTGTATAGATATAACTCATCGTTTAAATAGAAAACCAGCTACATACCTAAATTCAGAGTACTAACAAAAATTCAAGATAATTTAAAACTTGAAGACATTACTTATCTAGCTTTTGATACATTTTAATTGCCAATGTCATACATTTATTATTTTTGTATCTTAATAATAATTAAAGACGTACCTGTATTCATAAAATCCTTCAGTTTTTAATTGTTTCTTCAAAAAGATATAGCTAGCTATATTAAGAGTATACTTACTCTTTTGTTCAAGTTTGATATAAAAAAAACGAATATTACTTTACATGCCATCATGTGACGGACGGAATGTCTTCTTCATCAACAATACTACCTACTGATAAGATATGTGAGTTCAAATACAAAAAATAACTTTGATTTTTCTATAAGCAAAAAGCGGGATACTTTGTAGGTACATCTACATACGTATACATATATGTTTAGTTCAGATGGTTGATGATAAAATGTTTAATTAGAATTTATAGATGAAGAGTTACGATTAGAAAAAAAAAATCCTATGTCAAAAGAAAACCACTAAGAACAAGATAATTAATTTACTTTTAAGTGTATTTTGCAAATCGAACACAAAAAAATGTAATATAATTTTCTATTAAATTGACTTCCTGTCTATGCACTGGTAAGCAGGTAGGTAGGTATTCCAACATACATTTATATATTTTTGAAGAGATTGCTTTTAATTGCAGACAATCAGGTGCAAAATTAATTGAGTGTGGGTACTTATTGCTTACAAAGTATAAACAAAAATAAAGATTTGATATCATTCGTTTATGTACTTTGCGGTCGCAGATAATTTTCAATTATAGGAAATTTCTTTGTAATAGGGTATTTTGAGTTTGAATTGATCGATTGATTGTGGGTCAAATTTCGGTTCAATTGAGTTGAAATTATTATTGAGCATAAACAAGTGATCAGTTATATATATGTATATGTAGGTACTGCTTCCAAGGTGAGAGAACTTTCTCAGAACCCCGGATGACAGATAAAAAAAAGGAAACTGTCAATTTCCTCAAGAAAGTTGTATTTTGACAGTTATAGATTTGAAGTTGGCAGCACTGATTTCATTGCCGGCCATTTTGTCATCTGCCATGAGTGAATGGTGGCGTTCACTCATTTATTCGATATGTTATTTCGGATACCAAGCTAACGGTGTATATGTGTGAACGATTTAGATAGGTTAGTTGAAAGCTGTCAAAAAATAAGAACAAAACGCATACCAAATGAAGTTTGCAGTCTGCTGTTCTATGTATTTGCTCTCGGATAGCTAGTTATTCCATATTTGTTGGGATAACTCAAGATAGCTTTCATAAAAACAGCTGTTTTTTCATGAGTTGTGCTTTTGCACGCATTACAAAAACAGAAAATTATTTCAGATTGCTGAGAATAATTGAGTGAACGCCCCCATTTATCTTTAGTTTGGTTTGCTATTTCATCATGAATAGACTGACGTTTGAACAACTCATACAAATTGTGGAGATTTATTTCGATAAACATGGTTGCTGTTGATCCCGATTTTAACCGGACATTTTAGTTCAGCGATTACGATCATTTATGGTTTAATGAAGAAGCAAAACTGCCGCATTTGGGGGTATAGATTTCGCGTTTTAGACTTGTGACTGTGAGTTAGCCTCCAATATCGTGCGATTTAAAACCGCTACACTATTTTCTTTAGGGGGTAGGTATGTGAATTCGCTAGTCTACACCGATAAGCCAGAGTCGATTAGCGACTTGGAAAACAACGCCACGTTGTTGTCAATATTGAAAATTGGACCTCAATATTGGATTTCATCCCACCCAGCCGGGCCATATGCCAGTAATCAAATTGAAATTTCCTTTATGTAGGTACCAGGGTTGCCGATGTGGCATGATTGTGTTTTTTTTTTTTTGAATTGGAAATTATTTTATTCTATGATGACATGAAAAATTTCAATATAACGTTTTTTTACTATAAATATTTAACTTCTGTTAAAGGAGGTATAATAGGCAGTGAAGAAATTGCCAAAATACACCTGTTTTCAAGGGTTGCATTTACCTAGAGAAAGAGATATATATTATTTTAATTGTATGTTTGTTGTTTTCCTTAAAGATTACACGTTAAATATTTTATATGGCAGGGAAATGGCACGGTTTTCAATGGGACACGGTCATTTTTTCCTTGGCGGCAAGTCTGGTAGGAACCTATATAACCTCACTTTTCTTGAAATCTATGTTTTTACTATTGAAGCAATTAGTTCTTATGTTTCGTTGAGGAACCCTTTCTTTTTTCGTTTGAATATCAGAAGTTTGAAAAAAATTTTAATTGGAAACAAGCGATCTTGTAAAATTAAAAATCTTCGTTAAATATACACGTTTATAACGTTAATTGCTTCAAAAAGATTAAAATTTGATGTTTTTAATTCACAGACAATAGAAAGGGAAGGTGTGCGTGAATAGTTGACTCCCTCCTTTAAGAACCGATATCTTAAGCTACTCTTTGCGACTATTTTTAAATACTAACAATAATTTACATAATGAAGACAAGGATTGAAACTCCAACAACTTGCGCCCGAAGGCCATTCCAAGCAAACTGGACATAATCCACCTATTAGTTGACATAAGCCTAACCTTCAAATTCTAGAGTCTATACCTAACTATAGAGCTACAACTTCCTTATTCTCTTAATATACTCGTCTTAAAAAGACATTAAAAAGTTTCCTGTTTGTTCAAGGTTAAACTTTACCAATATATTCTATTGATACTTACAGTAGGTATAGGTATAGTCAATATGATGCAAGTTTTATTATAGGTATGCATATAATTAGCTTAAACATAGCGGTTTTGTATTGTATTTTTCAGACTAGGAAGGTATAGTTTATAAACTTCACACCCAAGCTAATTTGCAAGCAAATTTTTTTTTTAATGACTCATAAAATTCCCAACCAAAGTCTATCTATCAACCAACTGACATGGTTCTCACCTTTTTTCCAAATTTAGAGCAAGCCAAAACCGCCTGCATTTTGTTCGTCCCGTTCCGCGTCCGCCTGAACATTCACCACCTTAATCTATAATTTATTGTTATGCATATTCTTAGCATTTCCATTTCTAGGAACAGAAGAATTACAGAAATATGCAACTATTCCAGTGCTGAAGACATTGGCTTCCACTACCTATGTATGTAAGCTGATTTAAGGCCACCAACACAGTCATCAGAGTCGTCGTCGTTCGTCAACGTGTCGTCGCTATCGTCGCCGTCACCGTCAGTTATCACCGCGCGCCGTCGCAGCCAGACAACCAAATCCAACTGACAGTTGTTGTCGTTACTAAATAGCAAGAAAATTAATAATAAAACAAAAAATGGAAAAAAGCCGTTGTATTTGCCAATACTCGTCATCAAGTTGCTATGCAATGTAACTGTTTTGTGTTTGTTTGATCGGTTGACGCAATTGTAATAGTGCATATGCTTCATATGGTGACCAAACTTATTTAATTTTTTTATTCCTTAAATAAATCTTGATCGCAAACTTAATTTTTATTTAAATTCTATGTGTCCCTTGGTATAAGTGCATGAAAAAAAAATATTTGAAACTTAATCAAATACCTACAATTTTTTATTATTTTGTGTTTAATAAGCGAATATGGTCACCATAATCTATGCATAATATGCAACTTGCCTTCCAATTCAATCATTCAAACACGTTTTCTTACTTTTTCTCTTTTTGTTTTTTTCTTTTAGCTTAAACATTTTTATTTTTTTCTTAAGCTGCAGCACATTCTTTTGGACGTTCTTGTGTTGTGGGGTTAATAATGTTGCATAGACTGCATATATGCCATTTTATGTCATTTAAATGTCTAGGTTGAGTAGAAAATTCTGTCATTTGCAATTACTTTGCTGTTGCTATTGCTATTGAACTTTTACCGTTAGCCACTTAGTGGCAATTCCTTGGAAATATTTTGTTAACATTTATGTATAGATTTATATATATATATATGTTTGTAAATATTTGTTGATGTCAAAGATTTGACAGTTTCTTTGACCATTAATGTGACACTATTTACATATCTAATAATTATGGATTGTATCTTCACAAATTCTTTAACTTTTAGTATTAACTACTAAAATATCAGTGCTGGGCATAAATTAACAGTAAGATAACACAAAACATGTTTTCAAGTGAATTTAGATCACGATTGAATTCACCAAATTTATAGAGTTAATTCTGGATTAGATGTCATTGTTGACAAACACCTACTGGGCATTTAGAATATACCTTATAAATAAGTTTATAAGACCAAGAATTCATTCAAATTAAGATACAATGCATAAGACTAGATTTATACGTAGCAATTTTCTATATTTATTTTCTTTCGGTTGCACAGTTGCTTTTGTTTACAAAGTTTGACATTTCCAGCATTTTTTTTACGCCAGCGATTTTGTCTACCACCGCAAACACAAAAGTTCTATTTTATAAACTTCAAACAAATGAATGAAAACCAACGAATTGCAAGGAAAAAGTCTGCGTATAAAAGCAGAAAGTATAAAACACAATTCCAATTATCAAAAATTAACTCTCCACGTCTCCACTAACGATGAATTCATCGCAATCGCTATAGCAACAGCAGCAAGCAGATACTAAAAGAACTGTCAAATTTTCTTGGGTGGGCATTTCATCGCATACCTACTTTATTAATTTAGTGAAGAATGCTAAATACAAATTTTAGATTAATTCCGAGTATTGCTCTTTAAAAATGAATGCAGCTACAAAAATGATAATAATTGTGAAAAAAAATAGGATGACAACCCAAAAATGACATCTCCTTGACAGTTTTGTGTGGAAAAATCGTCGAAAATTCCCCATCACAATCAACTAGAAAGATGGCATAACAACTGACGTTTCGAATTAACCGTTATGTTGGATGTTTAATAGGTCTGTTTGGTATATTTTTTTGACGTAAAATGTGCAATAACTGTTGCGACAAAATAAAAAAACTCAAATTGACCCCATTAGTCCTGATTCTGTACTTTCTGCACAGAAATTCACAAAATGTAAAATCTCGAAGAGTGTAAATGATATTCTCCCTAAAATATACAAACATCACAAAATTACGGGAATGCTTCAAACCTGTTAAAGTTAAATTGACATTAAAACAAAATCTATGGTTTTCTGTCAGAACTAATAATTTCTTGGATAGAAAATCACAGGTAAAAGACATTTTTGACTCCCTCGTGATGAGCATTCTCTTATGTCAAAAACTGTGAAATTTTTAGTACAAAAACGCCTTTGGACTGAAAGTCACAGAATATCACAGACAATTAGACTATCAATTAGTGATCAAATGATCACTATAGACATGGAAAATCCAAAATCTTAATAAAATTAAAATGAAAAAGAAAAACAACAGGCAACACAAAGAACAGAGAACAAAACGAAAATATTACTTTAAAAACCAATCGAGATTTTAAGTTAACAAATAACAAACTTTTAGACTTTTCGACTTCTCAATTATTTGTGTTTTCCGCATTTCCTTTTTTGTTTCTTCCATCTTTAGATTAATGAACTTCTCGCTCGAGTTTTTATTTCTTTCGAATGCGGCCACCACTAACACAAGGGAATGGAAGAAAAAAACTTGATATCTTGTTGTTTTGACATTTTTTACATAAATTACCCGTAAAGAAGTAGGAATTCGTGTAATAAGAATTCACAACTTTTTTGAGGTAAAAGTTGCAGTTCATTAAGTCGATTTTGGGTCGAACTAATCTAGTTGAACTACATTCCACCTTTTCATAAACGTCAAAATTTCATCGCTGTCGAGCAGATTGCGCAGCCATTATTTTTTGGCTACAGAAAGAGTGCGAATGAACGAAATGTTGTTTTTTTTTTTGACTAAAACAGGGCTTCGTGTTGACTGGACATATTCTACACATATTCGTTCAATAATGCATTAAAAAAGAAATGCAATTGTATTAGCGCAGATTTTCTGCGTTTATAACAACACCCTTTTTCTCCATCAGTTTGACAGTCATTGTAGTAATTTTTCGATTTAGCAAACAGCATTTTGAAAAAATTTGTCCAAATTGTTACGAAATGGTGAATTCAGAAGATAACAATCAGTCCTAATATGAAGCTGACTTACAACTGCAAGTTTTTGGTCTAGTTTGTTATTTAATAAAATCTTTTACTAATACATATACATATTTTGATACATTTTAAATCTAAATAAAACAGGTGAGGGGTCGGGGGGGAGGTAACTGTCAATCAATAAATTTGTGGCGTGACAATTCATCGAGAATCAGGGCCAAGTAGGTACCACTATTAACCATTACCGTGTTGTTAATCGACACGAATGGAGGGGACCTAAGATTTTTTGTCGAATCTGAATGGCTAAGGGAAGAAGCACTTTATCGAGATCTTTGCCGTGACAGTTCACAGCACTAACCACACTTTCTATTTACGAATATATAATTTTTCATACTAAGTGTCGCAAATAAAAATCCTATAATTGTATTGAAATCGATTTTCATGACTATGTTCATATATATGGCATTTTGTGTTATGCTTACCTGCCCTTGAAATAACGTGCATCTAATCGTGGTGACAATTATAAAACTTAATAGTTATTTCGTTTAATTACACCTTGTAGGTTCTGATCTAAGCACAATATACTGGAATATTTATGTAACTGTCTCTATAGGTATTTTTTTCAGCAAAAAAAAAAATAAAGCTGTATGAACTGAACATTGTGAGATACATTTTTTTTTTACTTTCCTCACACGAATATTTTGGATTTGATTTTTTTTTGTCTCATTTTTACCATTTGCGAGCTGAAAAAAAATAATGATTCATGAATTTAATATCATAAAAAAAAACTTTCTTCATTTCTTTGAAAAAAAAAAAAAAAATCTTCAGTAAAAGGCATACCTATTTCATAAGCCTTTCTCTTCCCCAATACTCAAATCGAACAATAACCATCACCACACTTTAGCAGACCGCAAACGTTTTGTCATGTTGTGCATATTAAAAAGTTCAAAAACTTTTGTGATGATGGTCGAGCCATCACTTTAGTAGACGATAATTTTTTTTTTAGTATGGTTTTTACCTCGTTTTTTGTTTAGCTAGGCTATCAGACCCAGAGCCCAGACTATGTCTGTAGAACCAACCTCGAGAGTGACCTTATAATTAAGTTAGCTGCAGCGGAAATCTTCGTCGGTAAGTTTTGTGTATAATATAGTGTGAATGTATGTGATTGAGTAAATGGGTGTGTTTGCAATAGTTATTTTTAGTAATTCAAAACCACGAGCTTCCTTCCGGCAATCACCTATGGTGATGAGTTGCTAGATTATTATAGGCGACTTCGAATTGGATAGGCTTGCTTGGGCATAATACCTACCAATATGATAGACTGATCTAGTTGCATATTTTGTATATTCATTTTGAATGGGACTCCAATCGGTGAAGGCAAATTAAAGGTGGTAATCGAGAGATGTGAAGAAATTCAATTGCGTACAACACTTTAGTTAGGTTTGCGACATAATGGCCCGTATGAATAAAATTGTCAGGAAATACCCCATATCTTTAATTTATACTCAACACCAAGAGTAGTATCAAGTTGATACTCAATAAAATGAAAGTATTTTCGAGGCATATCAACTAGGAATTCAAAACACCATGATGTGTTACTAAAATATAATTTGTAAAACTTAAGCATTTACAAGAACACTATAGAGTCTATCTAGCCAACCTACTATCATTTCTGTATGCCTACGAGGAAATGAGTTTAATGGAATACTTATTCGTCTGAGCAATTGACACAAAAGTCGACTTAAAAATACTTTGTATGAATGTGGCTGAAGTTGCAAATTTCAGCGATAGTAAAACAATGTTCTTTATTGTGTTGTGACAATTTTTTAGACTCGTCTTTTTATTGTGCATCATTGCGCTATAAAAGGTCATGGAATGGAATTCAAGTTAAAAAAAAAATAAATAAATGCAAGGTTCTCCATACCTATTCTTATGGCATAGCTAGCATATAATGCATTTTACTATTTTTTTTTGGAGATACACAAAAACAGACTTGTCAAAATGCAAATAAAAATAAAATAATATTAATTGAAAATTAAATGGAACTCGTTATAAAAAATAATTATACAAAATAAAACTACATACCATACTGCTGATTTTTACAAAAGAAAACATTTCTTCTTCTGCAACTTTTCAATTATTTATGGCACAAGTGCTTAGGTCGTATGGCTTAATATGACAAACAAAAAAAATTAAAGGTAAACGCAATTTCGTACTTTGGCCCCCTTTTTTTAAAATTTAAATTGTAAACCCCAGCAGAACAAAATTAATTTTCATTTTGCAAAATAAAAAAAAAATTAAATAGATGTTTGTGGTGTTGAAAGAATGACGATGTTGCGAGGTTATGCAATTTGTGTGTTTTTTTTTTGCGAATGGGGTTCAAACAAAAATTTCACTTTTGTGATAAAAAAAAATATAAATAAAAGAAGACAAAATTACTAGTTAAGTTTCCATTCAAACAAAAACGAGGTGAATAATATTATATTTGCATTTGGTTTGCTTATTTAGGCAGAGATTTTTACTAAGCAAATGATTTTAGTTTTTTTTTAGAAGTTAAATACTTTAAGTCCTTTTATTAAGAAAAACTGTTATTCCATCGACTTTTCTATATCACGTAATAGAAGCCAATAGGAGAGTTAAACAGTTTCGATTAATAAAAATAAAGGTTCTGTCCGAAAATCCACAAAAAAAAATCTACTACAATTAGTTCGAACTCTATCTACTTGTCAACTCTTATTCCTTCGCTAGGAATAAGTCTATATATGTAAAATTGCAGACATTTTGTTTTATATTATTGACACATTGAACTTATTCCATCAGTTAAAGATAAACCACCACTAAATCGTGTATTTACTCGCGATATAAGTAATAGGGAAAACTATTGTAAACGGCTGAAGCGATTTTCTACAAACTTGGTACTTAAGCGTCTTATGCAATTGCTTAGATAATTTTTTTTTTAATATTTTCTTTAGCCAGAAAAATAACGATACCTGCCCTACAATTTTTTGCAAGATAACAGTTAAATACAAAATATCTCGTATGCTGCTTTTATGATTTTGATAAAAAGAATACAGTGTACTGTAATAGGTATAATATACATGTTTTACTGAACATTGTTTTTATATAAAATTTAAAATTATAAAATGTATAAATTTATCTCATTAACGATTTAACGGATCTTGATCAAAATTTGTATACAGAAGGTCCTTTCAATTGGTATAACACTACATCACAAAATTTTCGAAAAATAATATTTTGGATTTTTGAATATTTCGAAAATTATGTTATTAAAAATATGTTTTTAAATTTATGTTATTTAACACTTAAAATTGCAATTCCAACATTTTTTAGAAACATATTAAAGAAATATTATATAAAAGAAAATAATTAAAAAACTACTATAAGAATATTGAGAGTTTGTATCTACTTAAAATCTAAAATCATGGGCGCAAAATCTTAGTCGATTTAGTAATATGTTAAATCATTTTTAGTATGATACTAGGCTAAAAAGAGAATTTTGCTTATTTTAAACTAGTTTAGTATCGTACTATTTTCTTAACATTTTACTAAAGTTAAAATCACAAAATGCCTACTTTAATTGAAGAAAACGCAAACAATGTACTTACATTATTTTTGTGAACTGTGAGGATTTAAAGCCAATTGAATGTTTTGTGATCTGTATTCCAAAATGCGTTTCGCCCAGGTACTACAGTTTGGCTCATCAGTTAGATGCTGTAGTACCTTTCTAAGACGCATTATTTTTTTGATCAATGATTACCGGTATTAATAAAATTTACAGCCATTACTCACTGCAAATTATTTTTTCTAGGGGAATTTGGTTAAATTCATGCACCTAACAGTATGTTATGCCGTGGTCTGGCGAGTAATTTAATTGAAGGAAAGGCAAACAATGTGATTACATTTATTTTTCTTTTTGTTTAATTTAACTTTAATTTTTTAGCATCATACAAAATCCATATGCAACTTTGACATTTACAAACGTCAAAAAGTTATGTTCGCTTACTTTTTTGCACTATTTTATGCGTGCTTAGTTGTAGTTTATTAAGAAAATAGATTTAGTATGGTGCTAGTTAAAAAGTGTTTGAAATTAGGAAAATATTAGTAAAGTGCTTTAGTATTAGCAAACTGTTCAGTAGTATCATGCTAAGCTCTTAACATCAGGCTGTTTAAAATTTTGCGCCATACATTTTATTTAATATGGTCATTTAGGTTTTATGACAGTCATTACTACCTAGTAGTGGCACCTGTCAAACTAGAAGTAAGTCATTTCTCTCATTGAAACATGAAGAGTATCTTTGAAAATAGCAGAATATGGTCTGCTGTTTGGAAGCGACAGAAAAAATACAATTTTATAGTAGTTCTGCTAATAAGGATTCTGTTTAAGCCACTCTGGCAGCCAGAGTTTTTTCTGCAAAGTTTTTTTACACGCGTATGATGGATTTTAATTTTGTCCACTAAATAATCACACAACGGAGATAAGACTGTCTACTGTAGCTAGTATTATGTATCTCCTCAAACAGTGGGTATTTAAATTAATACCGGGTAAATACCCAATAGCCTGTTATACAATTACACACCTATATAAAACAAATTTGGTTTTTATAATAAAATATCACACAAAATGGTCATGGGTTTTTTTTAAATCACGTCATGACATTAATATATAATAGGTATACAAATAAAATCAAACAAAACTCTTTTAATCCGAACTTTAAATAGCAATTAGATAAGATACTTTCTTGTGATAATATATAGACGCTGTACAGTACGACACAGTAGGTAAGTACAGTGGTGTAATATGTATCGAAGAGTGGGTAAAAAACTCATGAAAACCAATCTAGTTAGTCGATCTTCTTTTTTTTTCTGGATATTAAAACAACTAAATATAGGCAAAGCATCTTTTTGGAAATTAATAAAAATTGTAATAAAATGAGAACCACACGACAGTTCGTGGCAAACTTTTGAAAAAGATTGTTAAATCGAATATTGTGTTCTAATACAAAAAAATCTTGGTATTCTAAATGGGTAATTTTTGTGTTTTAAAAATTCTCTTTTTTTTCAGCTGTAAAATATTTTGCATGACAAACATTCGATATTTTTAAATTCTGGTAGCCCATTTCAAAATTGACAAAAACTGAAAAAAATAGGAAAATCAACAAAATAATCAAAATTATATTGTGTGAGTTTTAAGGAAAGTACTCTAGGTATTAAATTTCCCTACAATATTTGTATCTTTCTAAACCATCATATTCTCATTAACTGTAAAAATTATTTAAATAATAATTATTGCATGCAATAAAGCATGTAAATACACACAAATGTACATATTTCGATAACATTAAAGCCAGAATATGCATCATATCTGATATCAATCTCACAAAAAATTGACATATTATTTTGGCCATTGGCATACATGGACTGCAAGTCGATTGTCATTTCCTTACAAAAGCTCTATTGAAAATGGGGAGAACGATCTGTAAGCCCCTCGGAGCAAAGTAGCAAACAAAAATATTACTTTCAAAAGCCATCTACTGCCACTCTTGGCACGCGCACCATATTTAGTCAACAGTCAAAGAAACTAGGGCCATCTATTGGTATTTTGTATAAGTGCTGACATCTATTGTTTATAGAAAGTCATCAATGCTGTAGTGCTGGCGGACTATAAGAAAAATTCCTTTTCCATTTTATCAAAGAAATTGCTTTTTAAAGTGGAATTCGAAAGACAACAAATAAAAATCTAATTTTAATTTTCCAATTAAATTAATTCTTTATTTTAAATAAATTTATTTAGAAAATTGTTTCTCTTTTGTTAGTTTTTCGTTTCAGTAGTGCTTTTAAGGGCTGCGTTTTTTGTTCTTCTTAAAAAATAAAAAAAATTTATATAAATGATTTTTTGTTTTATATGCATCGGCCAGAAAATTGTAAAACTTTCCATATATACATACATACTTGTATGGAAGAACTAACTAACTATTGAGGTTTGCGGCTCGAGGTCATTTCTGATGGAAATAGTAAATATATGCGAGTTCAGTATATATTTTATACTTTAAGAGTATTTATGAAACCGTGTAAGCCTTCACACATCGGATAATGGAAAAGTTTACCCCACACGTTTCATGAACGCACATAAAAATCAACTGAACGTGGTTAATGATTTTTGTGTTTATTACTCTCATTTACAATATCGGCCAAAAACTAATACGAGGAAGAGAGATAGTTAAACCAAGATTGTGGCAAATGAAACGTCAAAATTAAATGTCAAAAGTTTTCAACATTTACCAAATTCAGATGATAAACCCACACAAAATTATGCGGAAAAGTTTAGAATTTTTTGGTAAAGTTTTTCCATAAATATTTTGACAACCCATTTACCATTTTACCACTTTAACTTATATTACGCAGTTGTGTTAAGTCTTATAGATTTTATTTATTTCACCGAAAAGTTGAAACAATAACTTAAATGTAGTTTAAACTTAACAGCGTGTGGTAAATTTTATTAATTCCGTCGAGATGTAAACAAAAACTAAATTGATATTTGATCTAGCTTGAAATGTATTCCGCTCATCGGCAAAGTACTATAATATAGAGTTGCCTAGTTTTTTCTGAAAAAAATAGAGAAAAGGAAATTTTTGGATTTGTGTATGGATTTCCTTGAAAAAAATCCCTCAAGCACTGGTACTTGATAATATTCGTGATTTCCGCTGGGAGCTGGGTGGCGCTCGTGTCGTCCTAGCTGACGAGAGATCCAACGCGAAGTTGGCTCCTACCAGTCCATATCTAGTATGTGAATGATTTCGGTCACAAATAAGCCATAATATAATTGGAAACCTTCGTACGTTTCAACCCCCAAAAGCCATTTGTTTACATTGTTGTATTTGTAGCTTTGAAACTCTTTCCATGAATAGAATGGAAATCGAAAAGCAACACAAAAACAAATTACTAGGGCTGTGTTGCTATGTGTCTATAGGAAGAGGAAGAGAAAAGATTCTTGTGTGCGTTTTTATCAATGTGTCTATTGGAAGAGGAACAGAAATGTTACTTGTGTGCGTGTTTCAGCTTGTAGGCAAATGTGAAATGAAAGCAGAGGTTTCTGGTTTTTAAGTTATTAGTTTATGATTTCGGCCTTTATAAGAAAACCCCTTTCAAATTTCTCAGGCATTGAGACTTATTATTTGAAGGAATTTAAATCAACAATAAACCACAAAGCCGAATTGAAGCTGTAAATAAAAACAAATCTATAATCTAAATATTTACATCTCCATTTATGAAAAAAAAAACAAAACGAAATATACGTATACTCGTACGTAGATATGTGTATACATATTCTATATTTTTTAATAATAAAATATATCGATTTCGCTTTTAGGCGAGCAATAATCACGCAAACCAAGCAAAAAACAAAAAAAAAAACAACAGATATAGGTACACTGGGGTGAGTTTACGTTAACATTGCATGTCGCGCCAAATGACTTGTTTATAATGGACACACTGCATTTATAACACTCAGTCACAGAGTCTACTTTCCAGTAAAATAATTTATTCTACATTGTGTTTATTTAAAGGGTGATTCTAGAGTATTAGTGGGAAACATTTTAGAATTCTTGCCTTCATCGTTTTATTTTTTTTTAGAATATTCCACTGCTTTAAAAAAAATATATCAATCCAATTAGGTACAATGTGTGATAAAATGTATCACTTCAACAAAATAAATTAAAAGATAAATTTGTTTGGAAAAAAAGTTTTCATTCGATCACTGAAATATTAATAAAAAACACTACTCTCTGTTTAAGGTGGCCGTTGTTGGTTAACTTTTCTTATTAATAAACATATTTTAACTATATAATATATTTTCTGACGAATATCTGCACTTGATCAAGTTATGTAGAAATATATCTACGAGTAATACACACTAGCGCCTGATTTACGAAATATATGCTTGTATTAGTAAACTGATTTATGAAGTGTATGCGTGTATGCATTATAAAATTAAATGCGTGTATGCATTAAAAGTTAGTTTGGCCATTGAACGCCGAATTTGGTGAGTTTTACCTATCACAGTCTATTGACAATTTATTAGTAAAAATTGAAAATTAACATACGCATAAATGCCCTTGTTCGTCGTTTATTAATACGAGACACAAGTTTATCCAATAATACTGTAATCACCCTGTCATCCCAGCTTTTTTTTGTTAATTCATTGCAATTAAGCAATAATAACAAACTGTATAGATACATACCTATATTATTTCCTGATGTTTCGTATACACCATTTGCTCTATAGTTATTATCTTAATTGTTGTTTTGTAAATATCCTGTGACACTTAAAAAAAAATGTCTTATCAACAATATATTTTCATTTTGTGTAAGAGCGTAATTGGTTATCATTTTGAAATTGAAAAATTCCCCACAACATCATTGCATCGTGTTCGATTTACAATTATTATTTAAGATGATCATGATTTTTTTTTTT
Organism: Philhelius pedissequus; assembly: GCA_910595825.1. NCBI lineage: Eukaryota > Metazoa > Arthropoda > Insecta > Diptera > Syrphidae > Philhelius > Philhelius pedissequus. Next base: position 11,171,755 of record OU343163.1, on the reverse strand, counting down.
TTGTTAATTTTTGTATACAAGAGAACTTGCACATTTTTACTAATAATTGTTTCGATTGTGAGGCTATATTTTGATGTTGTTTTTGTATTGAAATTATTGACTTTTTTGTTTGGGGGAATTCCATTTGTTTGGAGCACAGCGGGCGCCACGCGACGGCCGGCTGAGTTGAACAAGTACCTTACGTTTATTTTCCCGGAAATATTATCTATCTGATTGATAAGGGGGAATTTTGCGGTGAGAAAATAGAACATTTATACAAAATTCCCGAGAATGAAGAAGGCAGATACGTAAGCTGAAATATATACTTACTTATTGCTTAAATAATTGAATATTATACACACCTAGAATTCCCCTAATAATTCCAGTCAGTACGTATACAAAATTTGTTATGGGAAATTATTTCGGTTTTTTGCAAAATTTGTCTATGTCATTAAGCAAAAGTTTTTAATAAGAAATTGACGAACACATTTTTTAATAATAAATAAAAATTATAAAAGAATATCAAGTCCAAAAAATCATCGCAGACAGCAGATTCTAAAAGAAATAAACAAAATATAAAATTTGACGTATTAAAAAGAAACTGGTTCTAGTTGGCTCCCTTGAAGAACCTCATAAATGTTCACACTAATTCAGCATCGCACTGAGCACCAACAATCAATTTTCTTTTCTTTTGCAATTTCACTGGTATATTTACATCAGATAGTTATTATAAATCTGATTGATTAATTTTCATATAAGTTTTGTTGTAGGCTATAAGCTCCAGGCTCTTATGATTTTTTTTTTTAAATATTTAAATACCGGATCCAGATACTTGTATGTTGCTTATTAAAGATTTATAATTATCACTCGCGAATATGTCTATAGTTTTCCGGCCTCACCTTAAAAAACACAGCTAACCGAGTATCTAGAACAGTTCTTTTTTTTTTGTTAAATAAAAACCCATATCTACCCAACACATAGCCAAACTATAGAAACTAGATTAAAATCACACAATTATTTAGTTCCGCATAATTTCTGAGGCCGTTCATGTTTCCTCCAACATGTTCTGCTCCACCTAGATACAAGAAAAATATTGTATAAAAAAAACACAAGTAGTAACTAACCTAGAATAGATTGTGTAGCTGGATGGGTGTATCTATGGATTTGTCTTTTTGTCTGCTATAAAAAAGAGTGAAGTCGCTATAAAATTATACCGAACACAATCAACAAAATAAATAGATGGATTAAAACTGCAAGATCCAAAAATGCCAAAGTATATTATTGAGAAATGTGATTGTGATTGACATTTCTAAAAGAGAAAGATACTAGAGGGAGTTTTATACACACATACAAAAAAAACAACATAAAACAAGAAAGTATTCAAGAGAATAAATAAATACGAGTATATGTAGAATGTAGATGGGAATTAATAAAAAAAAAAGAAACAATTTAACAAAACCAGCAGAACCGGCTTTTTGAAATATTTTATTTAAAATTGTTACGAACGTGCGCGCATGCGCACAAATCAATGTATCTAAATAAATTCAAGAATCATTGTATGTAACTATCTTTTTGTCTGAGAGGCTAAGTATCTCCGATTTAATCGAAAAACTTGAAATGCATCTTTTTTTCTTCTCATTTTACATTTAAAATTATTATCTGATTGTGTGTATGGGTATCTGTGAGTCTTGAGTGGCGGTCTTTACTTAACTATTGGATGAAAATAGATAGTTAAATACACTCCATATCATTTGATTCAGATGATATTTTTTTAAGACATGAACATATTTATAGAGCAACGTTTGTTAAATATCTTATGGTTAACATTAAATTAAATTAAATCATAAATTGTAACCATATTGAACTTAGCATTTCCTAAAAAACAATGTTTTAATATGCTAATTGTTATATCAAATAAATACAAATACAAATTATGTACTAAAGTTAACTCACTTTAATGAGAATACTAATTGAGAGGAGCTTTGAAAGTTAGTATTTTATTTTGAAAATCGCATAAACTTGGTAACACTTATCTAAGTATTCACCCCCTGGAAATTTTTTATCAATTTTCTTGAAGAAAATTCTTACAGTTAAAATCGATGAAAATGTTCTAACTAAAATAAAAAAAAAATATTTAAGGACAATATAACCTCAATCAACTGACGTGGAGTGTAAATTGTATAAAAATAATAACGATACCACGTGGTTGGTTGGTGAGATTGGATAAATGCAAGGTGGTCAGGTTAACTTGTCACTATTTTAAATATTTTATAAGAGAAAAAGGTCATTTTAAATTTATGGACTTTAGTTAATTATAGCTTTTACACTCTCTTGACAAAAAAAAAATTTATTTTGATCATAATTTTTTTTTTGAATATTTTTTTTAGAGATTTGTGAGAATATCTAGGAATCAAAGAATTAGGCCACATAATTTGACTTTTTTGGAAATCTAATTTACCAATAATTTATACTTATAAGGAAACATGACTAACAGATGAGTGGATTATGAAATTTTAAACTTTTACTTTACACTCTCACGAAACTTAAAAGGTTACTTCTTTTATACAGAAATAAAATTCAGATATGGAGTTATAGAAATCAAATATAGGTATGAGCTTTTGTGAGGTTTTGGTAATAAGGTTAATGTGTAAAATTTTTTTGGGAATTAAAATTTCGATTGCGTAAGATTGAAAACAATTTGGTAGTTCAGCTTATAATAATATGAAAATAAGTATATTTGATTTAAGTTAAAAATCAAAAAAATTAGGCTTTGAAAATGTAGGATTTTATATACTACGTTTTGTTTCTATGGATTTTCTATCTTTTCACTTTCTTTCCTGAATAAAAAAATTCCGAATACCAAAATTCCCACTGCTCATTAAGATGCGTTCCTATGTCATCAACAGTTTACTTAAACAACAATACCTTGAATTTTGCCGGTTTATTTGAATTGCATTGAAAGTAATGTTGTGCGCATTCGAATGAATTAATCGATTATAATCGATTCTTACATTATCTAGAGACATCTCGATATTTCATAAGAAATCTTTCGAATGATTTCCATGTACTATTCGAATGATGTCTCATCTTTCATGGTTCTTATCATTTTCTACTTCACTATACTTCTATTTAAGCATAACCTAAAGCGATATGCAAATGATATACCAAGAGACATGAGCAAGAGGTATGTGATGAAAATACAGTGTATCTGAGATTTTTAATTAACTAATATATTAAACTTAGAATTGCTTAAAGAAAAAATTGAACTAGAAATACAATTTATTTATTTAGTTTCAAATGATTTAAACTATTTTGTTTAATTATATTTTAAATAAATTAAAACAAATTTTAAGTATTTATTTTATTTATTTAATTAGAAAAGGAAAGATTTTATACTTAAAATTTAAATGTTTAAGTATCTATTGGCATGGTGTGTAGTTAACATTATTTTTTTTTGTGACCTTTCCACATTCAAACGAAATATAGAACATGTGTACAGTAAAATAAATATGGTAAACCATTCCAATTTTCTTACTCTTTTATAATTCGAATGATCATTCGATTATTTTGAACACTAAAATACTAATATCTCGTTGAAGGTAACATTATAATTTTTCCGCATTAGAGATTTTGGCACTATGACATTATTTATGGTTATTTTGTAATTCCGGGCATTAAAGATATTTATAACGTCTTCATTTCAAAAGCTACATACTTATTATGATAATATAACTCACTTAATTGTGATTTTTTCACTACAGTGGTTATAAGTCGTAGAAAGCTATTGTGAAATTTTTAGAAATTTAGAAAGATTTAAATAAAACAGATAGTTCGATCCGAGAAAATATTTGACAACTTTAAACATTAAATAAGAACGTTATACTATTTTAATGTGTGGAACAAAATTTATTTAAGCCAATTATTTTTCTTTTAATTGAAGAAATAAAAAAAAATACTTGTCTTTTAATAAAATTAATATTAAATGAACGAGTAAACATGCTCTGGCAATATCGTTATGTTTTGAAAAAAAAAATGTAGTTTCTCCTAAGCTTTTTAGCAAGCTCGACTTAAAATAATTAAATTAGTGAATAACTTTTATTTATTCGGAGGCCATCACAGCTAACCACAAGTTGCATGGAAGAATTTTCAATTTAAAATGAGAAAATTAATTTTTGGCACGTTCTTTAACAATAAAATGACAGGTGTAACTTTTCGTCACGATTTTGTATTAAAACAACTGGCATTCATTAAATTTTATATAACCTCTTTTGCCCTTTTACCATACATATAGGTATACTGTCATCGATATATGTACATAAGAAACAGTAATCATTCAATCAAAAAACCACTTAAAAGCGGTATTCTTAAAATTTGTGTCATTCAATCCAAACAAATTCAACTTCATTACATTAACAAATACGAAATGTAATTCAATAAACCATCAAAGAAAGTAAAAACCTCATCAAAAAAAAATTAAAAAAAAAAGCGGAAAACACTGTCAGTTTCATTCAACCCTAAATACTAGAGTATTGTGCATTTTTTCGCTTTAAATAATTTTATATGTAACTATACATTTAAACCAAAAAAAAAATCCAATAAATAATAAAATTACCTCACATGAAATTCGAAGCCTTTCTAAAAGGCTCTCCACTCTCTGCGTTATATACAAGGTAAAAAAAAACTGAAAAAAAAACTGCAGTTTTTTTACGAAATCCCTCAACAACCGCATAATCACAATCTTTATTCAGTTTTTTTTCCAGTTGGTTTTAATTGGTATTTTTTTTTCTGTGCAGAAATAACTTCTTTTTACAAAAATCTGAAAGCTTAACAAATTTGACGCACCTCAAACCCCAATTTCGACAACCTGACAATAATTGTATCTGCGCTTTTTCTTTTACCCAGTTTCGTTCCTGTCAGTTTGTTTTTTTTTCTAAACAATAGATTCATTTGTAGAAAATACCCTGCGGTGTAAAATAAAAAAAAAGTAAGTATATTACAAAAAAAACCAATGAGTGATTGACTTATTTACTACTTTCACTTTGTCTGCTGGGCTGCGCCTGTCTGTCTACCAATTGTAATCGAACCGGATTTTATTTTATGGGAGCAAATAAGATACAAAGATACATTTTGTTTTAGACTTATTTAGCGGTTGTGGTTTATTTATTTATAAAATTTGTTTTATAAAATAATATAGTTACATATATTCCGTACGTATATCTTATCATCAGTGTTTAAGGATTGCATGAACATATAGGAAAAATATTTATCTTAACGTTTGCTGTAAGTATCTTAAACCTTAGCATACAGGAGAACCAGTTGCAATTTTGAAAAAATTTAACTTGAAAGAATTGAAATATATTTTTAAATCAATTTAACATTAATTTGTTTAAACGTTCATTTATCCAGATACTTAAAAAAAAATTTTTTACAAATAACAGGTGAGATTAATTGTTATTATTTTAAAAATTCATTATTTAAAAATATTATAATTACTATTAAGAGTTTAAAAGTGGGCGTGTCTTTAAGTTCCTAAAATTAGATACACAGTCTTCCATTTTACTTTTAATGAAAATTTGTTAAAAATTAAAAGTTTTCAAACACAGGAGTAACTCTGTGTCATAAAATCGATTGAAAAAAATGGTGTGCCATATTTTAAGATCAATTTTTAAACAATTTTGATCCACTGTATTGCAGTTTAAATGAATATGCTATTGCGATTATTTAACAGGTGGAGAATTAGGTTGAATCCGGTTATGCTGGGCGTTTTATATATATATATATTTTTTTTTTGAAATAGTATCTCAAAAGCCATGGGCGTGTGCTGTGCAGATGCAGTTATATTTTATAAGAGTTTGTGTATGAATTGAAGTGATTAGAAATAAATTATCTGGCAACTAGTTTGTAATTAGGTGGTTCTCAAACTCTGCATGGAACATGAGGCTTGTCGCGTTTACCATTAGTATAATAAAGATAAAGATCTTCTAAGAAATTTGTATAAGCACTGGAATTTCAATAAATGATGGCTCGAGTATGATGGGAGTTATTAGACTAATGAACTGATTTTAATCACTGCAGTTTGTTTTGATTTTTTTTTCAGATGGAATGTTGTCGAGTATGTACTATTTGCAAAATACTGCACTTTTACAACGAAAAAACGAAATTTAATTGATATTTAATATGTGTATACAGTTCAATAATCAATCTATGATTCTTACATCAGTCTTTTAGGCTGTAGACAAGCTTTAACATTCAACGAAAAATAGGTAGAAGAGTATTATGCATTGAAGAGTTTTCTAAAGATAAAAAAATTATATTTGGTTTGTGCCAGCTATTTCCCTTAACGTCTTTAAGCTTAGATTAGGTTTTAAGGAATTTTTTCCATAAATTTGATCTGCTGCAACGCAAACAATCCCCGTCTAATCATTTGCCAAATATTTGCAGTCAATTTAAAAATAGTTTTCCTTGCGTGTGAAACGCCAGAATAGTAAAATAAACATATAAAAATTGTTAAAAATTATGTTAGCACTATATGAGCAAAAGAAATATGTTAACAAAACAAAAAAATAAAAACAAAACGCAATAAATTATTCAACAAATAAAAAAAAATCCCAATCCGAAAAATTTTATCTTCACCTTCTTTTTTTATTTTGTATTTATCATCAACATGCAATAACCGTATAATTTTCTATTGAAACGGACAATCAAAGTTAATTGAACATTACTCACAAAAAAAATACCTACATTTTTAAGCCAGTAATACACACACATATACTTATATACGTACACAGATACTTATGTATCGAATACAAAAATAAATAAAAAATTGAACGCTCTACTGAGTTTTAGCAAATATTTTTAAACAGGAACTTAAATTACGTTTAATAGACTATAGATTTAAATGTATTTACCTAACTGTGCTCATTGGGAAAAGGAAGAGAAATTTAATTCATGTATAATAAAATTAACAATGAATAATAAAAAAAAACTCATAAGATTTAGTTAGATTGTTTGGTTTTTGAATAAGGTAATCTGTGTATGGTTTACTGTTATTTTTAGATTTTAGTGAGCTTATGGAATTTTAAAAGAATAATTTTCTATTTCAATTATCTAGATCTAGCGTAAATACTTAGATAATATTCAAAAGAGAAATAAATAAAATGGAATACCTCAAGGAAGCATCATGGGACCAATTTTTTTTTTATTAATTTACTTAATTATTTCAGTAAAATCTTTTTAAAATCCAATGACCATTGTAGAGAACTTAACAGGATTTTTTACGTACTGAAATCAAAGAAAATCTAGAACTCAAAAAATGATATAAGAAATGGAATGAGTGTATTATTAAGACCCAGATGCAATTTTGTTGCATTGAGATTTAATTGAACCTGTAGTTTTTTTAATTTGGTAAGTAGTTTCAAAATGAAATGCACGACTGGTCGCTCAAATATTTAGTCACATCATAAGAACAAGATTCGTAGTAAGATATTTTGCAAAGTATATTTGGAAAGCAGTTTTCTACTTATTTTTTATATATTCAAAATTTCCTTTAAATCTTTATAGCTTCAATGTTGGTATTGCAATTATGATTATTTAACAATATAAATTTAAAAAATCGTTCATCCTCGTTTTCGATAAATTAGGTCTGCAGTATAATAATCGAAATATGTTGAGCTGTTTATGAGAAAGTCAAAAATCGAAAATATGTTTCTGTACCTACTGTATGCTTTATAACGTTTTATGTAACAAAAATACGTTAGAGATACGTTTCGAGATAAGGAAGATTTACCTTTTTGGTACAGAAAATTTATAAGTCAGGTATATTTATTTAAAAAAAGAGTGTTTCGGCTCATAAGAGCACTTAATTTCACTCGTTTTAATAATCGAAATCAATTAAGTAGTTTTGAAATGACAGCGTGTTGTATATTTCACTTACAAGAATTCGTATGACTTTTTTTTAAATGTCTTGTACCTGTTACATATATACAAAACGCTTACTTTTTAAAATTATTTACTTTAATTTATTGATTATCGCGTTTATGAGTTTTACATTAAGTATTCTAAATGCTTTTAAAAAACCCAATTCTAATTCATTATTTTCTTGTCAAATGACATTTTTTTTGAGCCACCCTATTTCTTTACTATTTTTTTTTCTTTCATAATACTTTGCCAGTTATAACATATTTCAATTTGATCGAAATCAAAACATCACTGTCGTCACTTAAACTTTGATCAGTGCTTTTTTTTGTATAATCTACACGCGCTCAAGGGATTGTGAATACCCTTTAAATGTTTCAACACAGCGCGGTCGTGAGGGTGAGGTTAAGGAAAAGAAAGAATGATAGGAAAGATGTGTGGTGCGATATTCGAAAACTGTAGGGTGTTGTTGTCTCTGATTTTATCTCCAGGGATGGCGGCTGAACTAATGCGGAGAAATTTCCGTGTCTTATTTATCGATGTCCCTTATAATTCGCATTAATTTTTTTATTCTTTGTCATATTTTATCGGTATACTAGTTTTACTCAATCAAATGTTGTTAGTTCTATGCCTAAACAGCATGTAATGAGTAAACCAGCAACTCATTGTATGACATTTATTTTGAGAATTGGTTTTTAATCGAAAAATAAGAAGACATAGACTACGGCAGGGATCGAACCTGTGACCATGAGGTTGACAGGCGAACACACAACTATCGCTCCACGGCCACATGCTTAATCAATTTTAATTAACTGATTTCAAATCAATGATTTAATCTCACAGATTTACCTGTGTAACAACTCCGAAGTACGAAAGAAAATGAGTCGAGAGTGTGACATGATTCACTGTAAGCACTTTGTAATTATATAACCATTCGCCAATTCAATGGGACGAAAATTTTCACGACGAGATTTAAGAAAATAATATTGAAGCTAATTGATTATTAATTACTTAATCTACTAATTTAACGTAATCGTAACGTGACGACATGAAATTCTTTATTAAGTGTACCCGCGTCTTAGTTTGACACTAATTTGACAAAGAGGGGCGAGATCTCGTCATACCTCACGTATCGTATTCTCATCCCATCAATTCTGTTCAAGAATAAAGAATTCTTTCAAATGCATGGCAATGCCATTTTGTATTTGTCAGCGGTCTTGGGATTCATTTCATTTATCGTATATGGCAATGCTTGTCTATGATTTTCAACAAGACAGTTTTGTTTATTTTGTGTTTTTTTTTATTTAGGAAAATTTATTCTTTATTTTTAAGTAGTGAGATTGTTCGATAACATCGCATGCAAACAATTTTAATTAAGAATTTAAATATAATTTTAAAGTCGTTTTTTACTTAATTTTGTATATACCTAGACAACATTAAAAAGAAAAAAGTGTGACAATTTTAAATATTTAATAATCTGCTTAAAAACAAAATTCAATCTGTTTTCGAAATATTAAATAAAATATATAAAAATATTTATCGAAAATGTATTTATAATTCAAAAATTTTGTATCGAAATCCGTCGAGTCGTTTATGAGAAAGTCGACCATAAAAAAAATGGTTGTATGGCTGGAGCGGTTAATATTAAGTATTTAAAAAAAAATTGACGAAAATCTACACTATACCTAAAATAGTACCGACACTTTTTTTTGATCATAATAGTTAGAGAGAGAATCTTAATGGTTGAAAAAAATTGTATGGCAAGTACCATTATGTTTAGGGTTAACAAAACATTCAAACATATATATTTGAGACAAACACCTAATACACTTAAGTACCAAGTTTGAATAGAATCACTTAGGCAGTTTAGGCTGTAGATCGATCTACAGGCAGCCAGAGAGACAGACGGAATTGCGGGACCGACTTTTTTGGTATTCTCTGTTACCTTAATGCAAATTTGATCAAAATCTCGAGTTTGATTTTTTCTAAAATGCTAAACTTGGCTTATAGTACTTATATCGAAAGTGAAAATGTAATATCGGTTTTGTGCCCTAAAATACATGTGTTATATTAATTGTCTTAATTTATACATAAGATTACTATCTCATATCCATCTTAATTAATTAACCTAATACACTTAAGTACCAAGTTTGAATAGAATCACTTAGGCAGTTTAGGCTGTAGATCGATCTACAGGCAGCCAGAGAGACAGACGGAATTGCGGGACCGACTTTTTTGGTATTCTCTGTTACCTTAATGCAAATTTGATCAAAATCTCGAGTTTGATTTTTTCTAAAATGCTAAACTTGGCTTATAGTACTTATATCGAAAGTGAAAATGTAATATCGGTTTTGTGCCCTAAAATACATGTGTTATATTAATTGTCTTAATTTATACATAAGATTACTATCTCATATCCATCTTAATTAATTATTTATTCAACTAAAAAACTACTGTCTACAATCGAAATAGGTATGTATGCTAATTATTGTTAACCAAAATTGTGATTATTAAAAGAAAACACAAACGAAAATTATTGGTGTACCACAGGGAAGTGGCATTTGATCGCTATTGTTTTTACTCTTAAATTTAAGTTACGCTCTCGGTCCGCAAATTAATCATTCAATGCACAATTTTTTAAATAAAAAGAAAGTAGGTGATGATCATTCAAACTAATGACAAAAATTCGATTCAAATGAAACATTATCAACAATAACAACAACGATTAACAACTTCAGATTGATTGGATTGTAGGTATGTGATTATAAAGAACATAATACTCGTACAAAAAAAAATCAAAACAGACAGTTAATGATGGACGCATACAACCTTATAGCAATTTAAATAAGAAGTGCTTGAAGAAAAAAACTGAAGAAGACTTATATAGACAACTATAACAACACAAAAAAAAAGCCGATAAAAAAAATAAACGTGACTTTAACAAACGTGGGAAACACATCTTATTCCATCTTTTTGTATTCAAAGTGAAAATTTGTCTACTACTTTAAGCTTTCTGCAGAATCACATAGTGAAAGAAAAAAAAAACACATCTATGAACAACAATATAACATGATTCGTTTTTTTTTTTTTGTTTAATGAATTTATGGGTCGGAAATGAATTAGCGGTGGCGGTAATTTAAAGCTTAATAATTAAGTACCTATGATACACAGTCTTAAGGGTTAAGTATAAAATGTAATTGAACAGATTTTGAAGAATGAGAAAGGTGCGGCGACTTTTAAATAACAAAAAAAAAGCTTTAGAAAGTTTCGAAAGCCCGCTAAAAAAAAAACTTTGCAAAAGGTTAGGTTTAATAATATGGATGGAATTTTTGCCTCCTTGATAATTATGGACGATGAAATCATGATGGCTGTTAGAATCGATTGACTTTGGACTTGATTGGAAGTGAAAGTCAAATTTGAAACATAAAATAAGAAGTATGACGAAGTACACCTACTGATGGTGGGATTATAAATTAGGGATGCTTTCTTATAGATCCAAACCGGCACTAACGATCTGAGCTGATGGCCAATTAAGTTGAAGAGCCTGAACGTTTTGAGATATTGACAAAGCCTTATAGAAACTTTCGGTATTGATTTGGAAAGGGATTAATAATTTGACTTAGTCAATTCATCGCTGTTTGCAGAAAATGCTTGAATATTAATTTTTCATGAAATTGTCCAAATTTTTGGATCTTTATGTCTCAATATTTTTACTTGCAATAAACGACAAGTTTTGCATTTGGAAAACAAATCTAACTCGAGATTTTAATCAAATTTGACATTACGATGATAGAGAACACCAAAAAAGTGGGTCTTGCAATTCCGTCTGTCTGTCTGTCTGTCGGTCTGTAGAACGTTTTACAGCCTAAACGGACAAAACGATTTTTTCAAACTTAGTACTTGATTGTTTAAAATAGATTTTTGATGGTTGTTTTAGCCCCAAAAATAACGGTACTTGCCATACAATTTGTTTACCATCTTGATTATATCGAAAACGGCTCTAACGATTTTGATAAAAAAAGTATGTGTACTACTTTAGGGTATGGTCTAAATTTTGGGCAAACATTTTGTTTTACATATTTTGTTATTAAAAGTTATTGCCATATAACCAATTTTTTTATGTTCGACTTTCTCATAAACGGCTTAACGGATTTCGATCAAATTTTTTATACAGGGGGTTCTTCGAATTCGAAATAAACTCCTGTCAATGGATAGCTCCCTGAGTTTTTGCAGAGTTAATATGTCTTCAAGTGAAAGGTAAACTGAGTTTTCTTCAGCTCACCATTCTGCAAATTGTTCATTTGTGGCATTTGTAAGTTTCACCATAACTCAATTTGGTTAAAATCTCGTCCTTATTCTTTATAAACAGTTTGGGGACTTTTTTAACACTGTCCATGGCTTCTTAAATAAGATTTACAATTAGTTACCGACCTGAAGGCAATGCACGTACGATCAAGAAAAAACAAAATTCACAGAAAAAAGCTGTAAAATAACTGCCAGTTACAGTTTTACCAAATTCAATAGAAGCGCAGAATGAATGAAAAAAAGAGATCATAGTTGGAAAATTGCGATTACTGCGTCAAAATTTTTTGAAAAGTTGCAATTACTAAGCTATTAATGGTGAAAGTTTGGGTATTGCTTTAATCAAGGTTTTGCGTTAATCGAGGGTTACTTTTACCAAGGGCACATTGTAATACTGATTTCAGAATTTTCGAAAATTTCATTTTTTTTTTGAAAATTCAATATTTCGAAAACTGCAGTGGACTATATTTTCTAAAAGTTTGTTTTTAAGTTTATATTATTAAATATTTAAAATTGTCATCCCAATTTTTGTTCAAAAAAAAAAATTATATGGAAAATTTAAGTAAAAAACGACTTTAAAAATATATTTAGTCGATTCTATTAAGAATCTTTTTTATACAATGTGATCGAACATAAGAGCAAATACGTGCGATCACGTCGTTAATATTTTATGTTTGTTCTTATGTTAACTGAGTATGTTAAAAGTTTACCTAGTATTAAGGAAAAATTGCAATAGCGTATATTTCTAGAGGCTTATGCTTAAAAGCATTTTAGAGACTTCGTAAAATTGCAATGCCTCTACACGGGGAAATGGTATTCATAAAAGTTATGTAACTTTCAATAGAGGCATTTTTTTGCTATTTATTTGACACAAAGGGCATATTGTAACTCAAATGGGCGGGAAAAGTTGTATGTACATATATTGAGAAGTTATTCAATGTTTAGTAGAGTCTTAAAAAATGCTTACCCACTGCGTAACTATTCCCCTGTTAAGATGTGTTTTAACGAATTTTATTGTATACGGCATCTAAATTGCAAATTTAACGCGAACAATTTCAATGTTGATCACAATTTATAAGTTTGATTTTACCCATTTCTGGGCTTCATGACCTTTTATTAAAACTGCAAAATGGAGACTTGCAAAATAGTATGCCATGCTCCAATTGAATAATAACATACTGAATGTATACTGAAAAGTCGTTAAATCAATAATTTTTCATCATTTATGTAGGCATGTACCTACACGAACAGTAAAACAAAACTCATGCCTTATGATTTGATTTATTATTCAATTCAACTGTCTAAAGCAGCAAAAAAATGTTTAACCTAAAACCGGCAGAATTCTATTCCGAGTATAAAAGCCGGCAAAATAATCAAACATTATGGAGACTCTCTCGCTGTGTAAAAGTAGTTGATGACAAAACAAGAAAAAAAAAATCAGAAAATAGATGTAGGTGGCCTTTAGGTAGATACCTATAGACCAACAAACGAACTGGAATTATGTACCTATTCCCGTTCCAATAAGCCGGCAGCCGGCCCGTGGTGGAAGCCTTATAGTACCTAGTAGGAGTAGGAGACCAACTTTTTGACGACAACAAACGACAGACGGTACGTTTTTTTTTTGTCTTTTTTGTTTACACAACCCGCAGAACAGCAAAGTCAAATATGGAGTGAGAGGTTTGTAAAATAGATAAATATGTATTTTTTTCACCTTCACCATTTCTGGAAATTTATACGAATAGGCATAAGCGAAAAAACCCCACACATGGGGGAAGAAAATAATCACCATCAAAGTAGGTTCAAAACCAAAACAAACATAATAAAACAAAAAAGTATCTAGATACACAATTTGAAAAGTGTATCTACAGTAGGTACAGTACAGACAATGAAATTGTCGGATTTATGCATTTACCGCATGCATTTGACATTTTTAGGTTAATTGGATAGGATCCGATGGATATTCAATCTATTGCATACCTACTCAATTCAATTCAATATCTAACTATGCTATCCCACCTACCTTTCTGCCAAGAAATATAGATACAAACAAAAAAAAGTAAGTATCTAAACATGAACATCTTTCATTGTTTGGCAATATGCTCGTAAGCTATGATCATGATCATCGTAAAAATCATCACGCAATGCAGTAAGGGTTGGATCAACTTGATGAGAGGCCTTTATGCAAAAAATTGATTTTCTAAATATCATTTTCCGATTGGCTGTTCGTATTTACTCATTTTTCACTCATTATATTCCATTCCTATAGAATTTGGAAAATTTGGAGTAAAATGAGTAACTCCGAAAAACTAAGCGAAAACGACATTTCATAGAATCTAAGCGTATGTCGTTCAGAACAGCTCATACAGTTGAGGTCATCAAAAATTTCTTGCAGAGTGACTTCGACAAGATTCAGCGATTTTGTGATGACTGGAAGTTGAAAATCAACTTCCAGAAATCAGAAACTATTTTGTTTAGGACTCCGTTGTCTAGCGCCTCAAGGGATACGGGAAAGAACTGGCGCAAGCTGGTGATCGTGGGGCCACATGGATATCCACTGGCGAGTAAAAGTGTAGTAAAGTACCTTGGTATCTGGTTGGATCAGTACCTGTATTTTGACAGACATATAGGTGCTGCTTTGGACAGGGCTAGGGGAGCCTTTGCCTTGACAAAACGACTGTTTTATAGCAGCCGTCTTGACAGCAGGGTGAAGGTGATTTGCTACATGGCCCTCATCAGGCCAATGATTGCCTACGGATGCCCGGTGTGGTTCAACCTTGCCCCATTTCAAATGAAAAAGATTCGGGTTTTTTGGAAAACAAAAAAAGGCCTTAAAGATGTGTATCGGTGCATCTTGAAACAATCCGCCTATGGTAAAGCCTTTATGCCTGCCATCCAATAAACACATAATGAGCTATGTTTTGAAGTTTGTGAAACTTAAAATAAAATGTTCATATTGCTGTTGAGTCGATAAGAGAGCTGGCAACTGACATAGCAGCGTCGGCAGAAAAATCACTTTGGCAGATCGGATTGCATTCATAACATTGGATTTGATTGTTTGACGATTTTTTTGTGTTGCGTTGCAACAGAATTGATTGAAAATCATCATTTTGACGGATTTGACGATTGTTTGACATATTTTTTCTACTAAGTTTATTAACGTTTCTTTCTTACACGTATGTATGTATGTATGCACATAGTTGTATCCTTCTATAAGACTGTTGCATGGAGGCTCATTTAATAGTGTTGTTAGATTTGGTAACCCGTTTGTCTTGTGAAATATTAATGCTCAGGAGGATAAACTGAATTGTCAGTTTGAGAGTAAATTCTTGAAAAATTAGTAGTATCTAAGTAAAGTAACGCACGAAAATATGTGAAGAACATAATTAAATCTAAACTGGCGCAAAAAAAATTCCCTCAGAAAGAGATTAACTCTTACAAATTAATACAAAAACAAGGCATGTAAACGAATTCCTTTGGTTTGTACGAAGCTATTACGAGTAAAAATCTTATTCGAAGAGTGTAATTGAAGAAGTGTAAAGAAATCGTTTGCCCGATCCACAAAAACGGAGACCTTCTAAACTGCGCCAACTATAGAGGAATAAGTCTCCTGAATATCGCGTACAAGATCCTTTCTGCTATATTATGTGAACGTCTGAAACCATTTGTCAGCAACCTGATTGGACCCTATCAGTGCGGTTTCAGGCCAGGAAAGTCCACAATCGATCAAATGTTCACGCTACGGCAGATCCTGGAAACTACCCAAGAACTCCAAATCGATACCCAACATCTCTTTATCGATTTTAAGGCCGCGTACGATAGCATTTATAGAGACGAGCTATACAGAGCCATGTCTGGTTTTGGCATCCCCACAAAACTCATCCGCCTGTGTAGGATGACGATGGAGAACTCTCGCTGCTCCGTCAAGGTTGGTACTGACCGCACAGAAGCTTTTGATGTGAAGAAAGGATTCCGACAAGGTGATGCGCTATCGTGCGATTTCTTCAACTTAATACTTGAACAAATTGTAAGAAATTCCCAAGTTAACTCTACTGGCACAATTTTTTTCAAGTATGTGCAATTGTTAGCATACGCTGATGACATAGACATCATTGGCAGAACCCAGCGAGCTGTCACTGGAGCGTTTGCTAACATTGAAGCTGAAGCGGCTATGATGGGACTAGCAGTTAATGAGGCCAAAACGAAGTACCTGCTGTCCACAAAAAGGGACACGCAACACCGGTGGATTGGATAAAACGTCACAATAGACAGGTACAACTTTGAGGTAGTTAGGGACTTTGTCTACCTCGGATCCGCTATAACATCTAACAATAACATCTCGTTAGAAATAAAGCGAAGAATAACTCTTGCCAATCGCTGTTCCTATGGGCTAGGGAGGCAATTGCGTAGTGAGGCCCTCTCTCGAAAAACAAAGGAGACTCTTTATAAGACTCTGATCATCCCAGTCCTGCTCTATGGTGCAGAGACATGGACTCTATCAAAAGCGGATAAATATATCCTTAGTCGTTTCAAGCGTAACGTTCTTCGCAAGATTTTCGGCCCTATCTGCGTTAACGGGCTTTGGAGGAGAAGGATCAATCACGAACTGTACTAGCTGTACAGCGACATTGACCTGCTACAAAAAATACGTATATCACTTTTAAGATGGCTAGGTCATATAGAGCGTATGGACAACAATGCTCCGGCTCGCAGGATCTTCGATTCCAACCCAGAGGGAAGACGCATTCAAGGAAGACCTCGCCCAAGGTGGCGCGCTCAAGTGGAAGATGACCTCAACCAACTTGGAGTGCGTAACTGGAGGCAGCTAGCCATAGACCGAGCTAGCTGGGGAGGCATGTTGGTTGAGGCCCAGGTTCGCCCCGAACTGTAGCGCCACCTAAGTAAGTAAGTAAGTAAGTAAAGAAATTAATGATAAGGCCCGTAGAAATATATGGAAATAATTTGCTAAAAAAACATAACGTTGGGTCTCTTTTTCAGAGAGTCAGTAAAATCAAGCATTAAAACCAATAACACGGTCTTCTGGAGGTTGATGTGGAATCATATGAAAACAAAAAGTTTTAACGAGATTGACCTCAGTAAAAAAAAGTTTTAAGTTTTCTAGAAAACAAATTTCTTGAGAATTAAAGGCAAGGCCTCCTATCAGACAGTCAACTATTCAGTAGGTACGGTGAAAATCAGTACTTAGAGCAATTAATTTGAAACTCAGAACCGTTTTAATAATCCAAATCAAGTACGTAGTTTTGAAATGACAGGGTTTTGCATATATAACACTTACAAGAATCCCTTTGATTTTCTCTTGAAATTTGTGTAACTGTAATACACAAAACGCTAATATTTTGAATGTATTCACTTTAATTTGTTGATTGAACTGTTTGTGAGTTTAAAATTAAGTATTCTAAGTGCTTTTAAGAAAACATTTCTAATTCATACAAAATTTTCTAAAAACATGCATATAATGTAGAACACTTTGCATTATTTTGTTGAAAAATTAATTTTTTTTCACCCACCCTGTTTTATAACTAATTTTTCCGTTATAGTTCTATGTCAGTTACAACATATTACAATTACATCAGAATCAGTCACAGAACAACGAAGTTGACATTTTTTGAATACAGACCCGCACTTTCACCAATACATATACATATTTTCCGCATAACAAATCCATCTTCCAATTGTACTCTGTACAAACGTCACCGTCATTCGAACTTTGATCAGTGGTTCAGCAATTTTATTTAACCGATTTCGCTGAGTTAGGCAAGGTTGAACATTGGTTCAAATTTTAATCCGTGGTTTAGCAAATGAAACTCACCGATCTCAACTCCACGATTTAATCTTACCAATTTACTACATTAAAATCTCTCTCAGAAACCGGTACAAGGCTTTAGAAAAGAATGACTCACAATGCGCAAGAAAACGAGACGAGAGCATGACATGATAATCTGTCAACATTTTTTAATTATAAAACCATTCCCTAATTCAATAAGACGAATCTTTTCACGACGAGACTTAAGCAAATAATATTGAAGGTGAAGCTAACTGATTTTCAATTGCATAATCTATTGATTTAACGTAACGTGACGACGTGGAATGCGTTCTTATGTGTATCCTCGTCATAGTTCGACAAAATTTTCACAACAACGGCGAGATCTCATAACACTCACGTATCGTTTTCTTATCGCATCCATTCTGTTCAAGAATAAAGAATTCTTCCAATTGCATGGCAATGCTATTTGTATTTATCAGCGGACTTAGGATTCATTTCATTTCTTGTATATGACAATGCTTGTCTACGATTGTCAACAAGACAGTATTGTTTATTTTGTGTGTTTTTTTATGAAGGGAACATTTATTTGTGAATTTTATGTAGTTATATTCTGAGTAAATTATAAGAAAGTGTTATTTACAATAAAGTTTTTATTGATTTAAATAAAAAAGATGTTTTATGGTGTTTCGTTCTTTTTGTAAATGAAAATGGTTCTGGTGGTTATTCTTTGTCGAATTAGATTTAAAAAAAAAACTACTTTTACGTGGTTCTTTAATGAAAATATACAAATGTCTTTGTGGGTGTTTTTCAAAAAAAAACATCCTTTTTCTGTGTTTCTTTTAAATATTTATTGCTGGTAAGAATTTTTTTAGAGAGCTAAAGCAAATTGTGCCGCGAAATATTCTGTCGGTTTTTTGTAGAAAACGTATTGTCTCATTATCTCAATGACATCGCCACAGAGAAATGTTGTAATTGTGCTTTAAGTTTGAGGAGGAAAAAATTACCACCCTGATATACGCACGCGACATTACAATTCACTTAATATTACTCTTAAGCGGCCCATACACATAACACTGATGTATGACACTTGCTTCAGTGTTATTGAATATGGAGCGTGTGTGGGCTTGTGTATACACAGATTTCTGGTGTCGAACACGGTGTCGACAAAATCTAAACATTTTGATTTTTCGTATCTGTGCCTCTGGCTGTGTTATGTTTGTGGGAATGTGTATAACACATTCGAGGAATATTTCAGTTGCATTCTGATATTGTTCGAGTGTAGACGTTAATATGGCTATAAGTAGCTGTGAGTTTTGGATATGATTTATTAAGCTCTATAGGGATTAGCCTTAGTCTTGTTTCGTTGATCGTAAATTAACTACTAATGTGTGCGGATTGGTGTTGCGTGTGTGGCTGAATGGATATTTTCTGTCATGGCACCGGTGTCGACACAAGAGTCATGTGAATGGGCAGCTTTAGAGAGTGGTTGTGATACGTCTTCTGTAAAAAATCTTTGCGTCATAAAAAATTGATACGAAATCAATATAGCTCAGAGAGTTATGCATTGAGTAACATGCTCAAAACCGTAGGTCCCTTTAACTACAAGACATTCTTTTCGAGAGTCAATAAATATCATATAAATTGATACTTCCTATCAGCAACTAAAAGAATTATCTCAAGGCATTAGCAGTTAAGATTGAGCCGCATAAATAATCCCTTTGAGTATGTTATTAATAAAAAACACACTTTCCTTTTATAAAATGGTATTGTTCTTTTTTTCCCTTGAATCCACAGACAATCCAAAGTATAGTTCAATAAAATTGCCGCCAATATTGCTCACTCTTGCTTCCTATTAATTGAATTAATTTACACCAAGCAATTCATTGACCACCAATTATTATTATCCATCAGTATATTTATAATAATGAAATAATTATATCCACTTAATTCAATAACATCATTCAAATCTCTCACCCCACCGCAAACACATACCATTCAATGAACTTTTCTCACGACTTAACAAATCATTTCACTAATTTTTCCTAGTCTCTAGAGATATTCAATATCACAAAACTAAAAAAAAAAAATATCTCCCGGGAAATGTGTGGAAATTAAAAGAAAAAAAAACCTTCGTGACTTTCAATTTTTTTTTCTTACTTTTCCAATTGATATTCATTCAATTTTTTTTTTACAAAATTATTGTTTTAATAACAAGTCTAACTAGCTTGGTTATTGTTAATCTTAAATCTTTAAGTTTATAAAATGTAAAGAAAATAATCCTCACCGCGCTCCGGCGCTATGTATGTTTCCCGCCTCTTCTTGATGCCTGGGCATTTTCTTTATTGGCTCGACTGCACTTTGGTGTGGATTATCGCTAGAAGCTTAACTGCTACTTAAAATCATAAAAAAGTGCTTTGCAACTAAGAAATAAAAAAAAAATTGAATATACTTTCTAAATGGATTTTGTATCTTTTTTTTGCTTCTTGGAACTACCGATGTATGGTAAAAAAAAAACATAACTCATTTACCTACTTTATTTGCCGGGGACATAACACTATACCAGCGAGCGCACCGCAGCGCAGCGAGTGAAAGAAATAAAATCGATCCACGACAATACAATAACTTCTCAAGGGTTCTCCATCTTAACACCCTGTCTATATAAACATATGTAGGTATATCTAGGTATATTTAGGCTATATAGCCTGTGGGTGGATTGGACGCAAGGAGCTTAGCTTGCTCAAGACTGCGATATAAGTTTTTTTTGTAATTTTATTTTATAGTTTTTTTTTTTTCATGTCTGATTAATGCAAATTGTGTTTGTTGTTGCTTTACTCGTAGATATTGTATCTCGATCCCTCGATATACAAAGATTTGTAATGTGTAGAATGAGTGTTGAATCAGATGTTGGACTTATAATAGTGTTGTGTAATTTAATGCGATTATAGTGCAAGGTTCTGCTTAGTGAAGGTAGTGTACCTTTTTGCTTGCTTTACTTACTCCATGGGTGGTTGATTTGAAGAAACAAAAAAACCAGGGCTTGGCGCCACTTTGGGAGAAGTGTCAGTCCACATTTTGTCAATAGAGTTATAGATGGCTTTTGTTTCTTAGTTAAGTTTCGTCTAAAACCGTGGCAAGGTTGGATTTGAGTCATAGATTTCATCAGTAAATTTAAAGAATTTTAGAGGAATTATTATTTAATCCAATAACTTTTCTTTAAAAATAATGATAAACGTTGACATATTATAATTGGATTTTGATCATTTTTGAGAATTTGGATTAAACTTAAGTTATTCTTATTAATCATAACTCGCCTCTCCAGACTCTTGACGGATCATAAATAAAGCGACAGAAACCAGTCTTGTAATTTGTTTTTATCATAAGGCTGCTATAGATGATAGGGTAGGGCCAAAGTTTAATCTTATTGGAGTTGTGTCACAGAATCACGTAAGCTATAGCCTTGTCGTCAGTATGAAATATTTTAAAATTAAGAAAAACCCTACCTTCTGACCATAAATTGTATTTTCAATAGAAATTGTGGCATTCCACAAGGTTGCCATTTACGTCCAATCTTGTTTATTTTAAGAATTTACAAGCTTACTATTTTAGAGTATGGTAGATCTAATAAGCAGAACTCAAAAGAAATACTACAAAATGAATAGAAAAAGAAAACCAAAGGAATAGAAAACTCAAATGTTGCGTAGTATTCCGAACATTTCATGTTTCTAAACATGTTTACCGATTTATAATTAGCAAACTAAAAAAAGTTAATTTTAAAGAATTTGTGATATGTTTGTATTGTTTGTATTCAAAAATCACATTCCCTGGTGAATACCACTAAGGTATCATAATTCTCTGTTCTTAATTTATTTGTATATAGCTAAGAGGCATTTTTATCTTATTACAAATCATCCAATTCTTATCTACAAAATAAATAAGTGAAACAATTTGTTTGTTGCAGATACCCTTTCCATCAAGAAAAAGAAAAAACAAATTCAGGTCACGTAGTAAAACAAACGGAACAAAACCCTAACATCCGGATCTCCGAAAACGATATATATGTCATTCAAAAGTGACTCATATTTAATATCATATAAGGAAACTAACTTACAGGTGTAGTTTAGTTACCATTGTTGTTGTTGACTTCTTATTGTTTTCTTTTGACCACTGTTTTCTTATATTTTTGTTTTCATAATATTCGAAGAATAAGAAATAAACAGAATACATATATGTATTTGAATTGGCGCATCGGCATTGTATAACAACTTCTTTTTTTTGTCATTTGATACCTTTTTTAGAGGAGCAATATTATTGATAGTGTTACCATCTGATCTGTTTTAAAGAAATTTAGAATTATTTAATTTTATTAGTTTAGTGGAGCACACAAGTTTAATAAAAATTCATTGGCGCAAAATTTTAAACGATTTAGTAAAATGTTAAATCCACTTTTAGTAATTTACTAAGCTAAAAAGATGATTGAGCTAATTTTAAACTATTTTAACATTTTACTAAAGTTAAAATCACGGAATGGCTACTTTAACGTTTAGCAATTTGTTTAATCCATTATGGAATCTGATAGTATATCAGCCTTGTACGCCGGATGCCCAGGTTTGAGTCCTGCTGGTGCACAATTGTTTATGTTTTTTTTTTTTTTTGTAAATAATGAACTTAAAATGATGAAAATAGAAATAAATAATACCTTTTTAGAGCACTCGTTGGGTTTTCATCAACATATAATTAATTTACAACGCATAACAACATTAATTGTGTTCATCAAAATTCAAACCCTACAAATGCTCAACTTTCTGCTTAATTAGCAACTTACTAGTTTAGAAAAGGTTCACAAATTTTAAAAAATTTATTCAATCAATAAGCACTTAGGAAATTGCTTACTAGTAAAATGTTAATCCCTTAACAATGGGTTGTTTAAAATTTTGCGCCATTGTTGTTAATTAAAAAAATGTCCAATATCCTTACAAGCTTTGTTTATTTTGCTTAACTTTATTAACCTTAACTTATAGAAAAATTAGTTTCTGAAGCAAAAGATTGGCTACATCTTCTACATACACTACATTTGGTAAATTGTCCTTGTGTGTATGTTGTTTTTTGTATGGTTTGGAAATATGGTCACCACAAAGTATAAACTTTTTAATGTGTCCCTTAAATTTAAAGAGCTCGTCTTAAAGTCAATGTCCGTTTGTTTTAGAAGTTAGTGGAAACCATTTATTGATCACTAAAAAATATTTTTTTTTTGTTTTGTTTTAGTTTGTTTATTTAGCTCTTTTTGTTTGTGTATTATTTTTTAATGAGCGCATTCATCAAAATATTCGTAGTGTGACTTTTAAGATCGAAAAAAGATAATTATAGAGTTGTCGCGAGAAGGGAACAAGTGATTACGTTATAGGAAACTCTAAAGTGGAAAATTAGAGTTTGTTTTTGTTTTGTTTTGAACTATACTTATTTCTACAATAATCAAACAGGTATAGAAACATATATTTTACAAAACAACAAATTGAAAATAAGTTTGGTTTGAAAAAAAAACCGTAAAACCATAGTTAACGTCCTAATAGTAAGGATATTTTCTGATGCCATTAACGAACCATCAACATATGTATTGCAAATCTTTTACAACATATCGTAAGCTTTCTAACACTAATAATCTGTTGTAAGACAGAAATGAGGTAAGCGTTTGACGTTGCGTGTGTCAACGTTTGTCCATCTCACAAACAATTTTAAGTTATTTAAAAAAATTAAAGGGAAGAGCACCAAAAACTGGAGGTAAGATACAGTCTTTGAAAAAAAATATATATAATATGTTTAAAAATCTTTTTTTTTTTGGAACAAAATAAGTGCGACCCAACGAATTCCGAAAGTTTACAACTTCGTGTAGTGTCGCGTTGCCTCTCGTAATGGTTATATGTAAATACATAATTGATTTATTATTTAAAATTTAAATAGTTGATTGGAACTTTACTTTTTGATCTATTAACATGAATACGGAAAACTAAATGGTTATAAAAAAAAATAGAAAGGGCTTTTAGTGAAGAGGCTATAAAAAAATCAATCAATTTTCTTTACTAGTGTTTTATAACTTGATTTAAAGTTTAGTTTTTGTATTTACAAACAGAAAATTTAACTTTTGAAAAATTAGCATATTACCTACATTCGTTTACCTAAATTATCACAAAAAATGGAACTGTGCAATCAAAGTCAGTTTTTATCTCGCTCAAAATGTAAATTTACAGTTAATGTAAATTCAATATTAACTCAACATATTTCCTTATGGAATTCCAATAAAACATTTTTTTTATCTGCTCATTTAAGAAAAAAGATTGTTTCATGTTATCAAAATTCAAAGATTTTGTTTTCTATCTACATACTCGTAATTTTCTGCGTGTCTTTTGTGATTAAATTTCTAGACAAACATGATTTAATGACTATTTTTTCTTGACGAATATTTATAGTGAACTCTCTCATAAGCGAACACTGGTGGTCTGTGTGACCAATAAAAAAAATTTAAATCCTACGAAAACAGTGGATTTAGCAGGATTTATTGGAATCCAAAAAAAAATCCAAAAAAATGTTTTTTTCAAAACAAAAAAAATATATATGTATGAAGTAATTCCATTTCCCATGCCTATATGCAGCGGTACCCTGCTCTGCTAACTTAATTTCGGTTTTTCTCAATCTTCATCGTCGTTAACGGCTAGTGAACTATTGCCAATGATTTTTTATTTCGTTGAAAGTTAGTTCGTTCAGGCAATTTTGGTATTGCATAAAAACACATTTGGGTAAAGTGTTTCTTAAACGGTAAGAATTTATGTTTGATTGAATTTTAAATATCAAGTAATATTTTATTTCAGCTCCTGCTAAACCAAATGTCCTCAAAACGAAAAAATGCCGCTAGCATTTGAAAAAAAAATGCTATTTTGGTCACACTGTTGACGGTACTTTGAAAAATGTGTCCTATTATGAGTAGAATCGTAAATTATTGAAACTGATTAAATATGTTAGGACAGTTATTATACCAATATTTGAAGTATAAATAAGATATTCACAATAGATCTCAATCTAATGTCTATTAAAAATGTAAGGATTTATAAAGAAATTAGCTATAATTTTGTTGAAAATCTTCAATTATTCTATATTGCTTCTTGAAAATAGACCCTTCCCCTATCCTTATATTGGATTAAAAAAATATAAATTGTGAATTATTCTTTTGGTGCAAAAATATCAGTTGATAGGTGCCTATTAGTCGAGACTACACTGTACTCACACTAATTGCTGATAAAAAATGGTTGTTTTTGAAATCAATAGATATCATATTAGACGCCCAACGTGCTTCAAATGTATTTATTACATCTTACTTTGAAATGGTTCCTCTGAAATCAATATGCGTAATAAAACAATTAGTTTGATTAGAGACGTACTACTAAAACCTGGCAATTTACTTCGACACACTTTAGTACCTTTTAATACTTTGATGTTTCATTTTGCAATTTTTTGCTAATAACTCTTGTCTTAAGAAATATGTTTTTTTTAATGAAATCATAATCATGACATTGCAGTTTAATTTTGTACAGTATCATTATGAGTTTTTCTTTTTCAAAATTTTTATCATCATCGACGCATTTGTGTATATATTTAATTTTTTTTTGCATTTTAACAGTAATTCTCTATCAATAAATTTATAAACAAAATAAATAAAATGTATTTGTTCCTCTATCAAAAGATAAGAAAATTAATTTTATTTCATGCATGATTCTTCTTATCTTAAGGTCACCCTGTATTTTTATTTCAAAAAAAAAAAAAAAAAAAATAACATAAATGCAAAAAAATGCACAAATAATTGTAAGAGAACAAAAAGAAATCTCAAAAATACAAATCGAAAACGTATTTCATTAAAAAATTCTTTATTTAGTACACTATTTAGTACAACAACAAAAAAAATACTCAAATATTAGGGGAAAACTTAATAATTTGATGATATATCGTATGTATATGTATAGGCATCTAAACGTTACATGAATATAAATGGAATATCAATGCAAATTTTATTTTGTTTTTGAAAAATAAAAACACAAAAAAAATATTTAATAGAAAGTGCTTAGCAACAGTATAAATTATACATTTGATTTTGTGTTAATTTTAATTATTAGGTAGTTTTTTTTTTTTTTTTAAATTTTGATAGCGGGAAAGACGAATTTGGATATTGTTTTGATTTAAATTTGGTATCACTATGAGAAGGCATATATATTATTGTTATATATATCACTCCATTTGATTGATATCAATTTATTTTTAATTTAATACAACAATCTCTGGTTTTTTGTCGGGTTCATCTTTATTGATTTAAAATGTTTGGGGCAAAATTTTAAGCAACCTATTATTAAGGCCTTAACACGATACTAGTTAGCAATTTACTATATACATAGTAGTCTACTAACTTTTCATAAATTTTAAACCTTTTGTTAACCAGTAAAATGCTAATTAAGCAGATAGCAAAGCATTTGTAAGGTTTGAATTTTAATGAACACAATTATTGTGTTTATGCGTTGTAAATTGATTATATGTTGATAGAAACCCAACATGTGCTCTAAATGAGTATTCGATGTTTATATTTTCATCATTTTAACTTCATTATTTACAAAAATAAAAATAAAATTGACACCAGCAGGACTCGAACCTGGGCCTCCCGCGTGCAACGGCGATATACTATCAGAATGACATGTGGATTTAGTACAATACTAAAGTAGACATTCGGTGATTTTAACTTTAGTAATATATTAACAAGATTAAAATTAGCAAAATCCTCTTTTAAACCTAGTAAGTATCATACTAAAAATGATTTAACAGTTATTACTAAATCGTTTAAATTTTTTTATTTAAATATTGTACCTACGTATTTTTAGTTAAAAGTTAAAATTAAGGCCGTGTGTGAATTGCGTTAAAATGTTGGTTAAATTTTGTAACTTGGTTAAAATTTGACACTAGCGTGGTGAATAAAATGGGTAAAAATGTAGGCAGCTGTAGAGCAGGCTAAATTTGCGTTAAAATTTAAAGTTTCTCAAGATAGAGTAATTT
Source organism: Philhelius pedissequus (assembly GCA_910595825.1). NCBI lineage: Eukaryota > Metazoa > Arthropoda > Insecta > Diptera > Syrphidae > Philhelius > Philhelius pedissequus. Next base: position 11,144,697 of record OU343163.1, on the reverse strand, counting down.
GAAACTGTAAACGATAACCGAAAAGAGAGATGAACTCCAAAAAAAGTTCACTGGGAAACCATATAATAAATATAAGTTTTAATTTATTCAATTGAAAAATAAAATTACATTAATATTTTTGTTTATGTAGGGTCTCAAGAGGAAAAAACAAATAATATAATCCGATGATATTTTAACAAATATAAAATAATTAATATAAAATACTTATTGTAGTTCATTTTGCAAATTGTATACAAATATATTGATTTGTCATCTTGTAAAATTCTTGTCAGGTGTGAAAACTAGTGTTCATATACTGAATCAACAAACTAACCATAATGGGAATCATTTTGAAAAGATTTGGAATTTTTGTTTCAAAATATTAAATTAACGATGTAAAACCTAAACATATACGTAAAAACTGAGATTCCGTTACATTTTTCGTGCCAAATTATTAACTTTATATATTCTAAGTTGGATTTTCCGAAGGAAATTAATTAACTTGAACAAGAAAAAAACAACGTTTTTAGGGAAATTTATTAAATCTTGAAGGAATTTTAGCCAAATTAGTGTTTTAATTAATCCCTTTTAACGCAATTCACACAGCAAAAAGCTAAATTTGATCCCAACACAAACCAAGCTTCAAAATTTAACCAAGGTAGAAATTTAACCGACATTTTAAAGCGATTCACACACGGCCTAAATTTGTATCTTGATTGACTGATTTCGCGTTTCTTGAACTTAAACTTGTGATGGCATTTTAATAATAAATTAATGGACAAATAATAATAATTTTTCCGACGAAATTTAAATTTCAAACTATCTCGTCCACATAACCATCTCTCCCATTTTTAATAATATACATATGTATATAGATTTCACCCTCTATGACTCCATGTAACAGTGTTTAAGTACAACCGCAAATACCCTCATTATATTAAAATACATTACATCGTCATCCATGTATAACTGCATATATAATTATCTTAAGCAGTTCCTGGTTATGCTTTTCCCATTTTGCAGAAGTCATTGCCACTGGGTCACTATCTGATGTGTCATTTTATGGATTTTCAAAAAAAAAAAACTGCTGGTTCTCTATTCAACCCCAATTATCTCACAATAATAGGGGTGGTGGATCTGGATAGTACCTCAAACATAACATCGAACTTTCTCTCAAACAAGAGATTCAAAAAAAAAAAATTTCTACCAAAATCAGATGTGTTTGTCAAAAAAATCTATAAATAAAATATTTCAGAAATAAGGAAAGGCATATGAACAGACACACCATCTACATCATTATTTTCAGATTTCACTTTCAGAAAATGATAACATAATAATTGCATTATTAGGTAATTGATTCGTGGACATGAGTGTGCGTGTGTATATATTTTGTTGTTGTTTGAAGACGATAAGAAGGACAAAAATCGAAATGAAAAATCTTATCATCTCGCACTTTTCATCTCGTGTCAAACATAAAGTTATTACTATTAAATAGCTGTATATACATAAATTTGGAAAAAGAAACCTGAACAACAAGAAACAACTAAACCATAGTAAAAGGAAAGGAAATTGAAAATGTTTTAATTTCTTCACTTTAATGATAACACATAGTTTTGTTTTATTATAGGATGTATGTCTTATAGGGAGAAGTTTTGAATTCGTAAAAAAAATTAATTTCAATTTTTAATTTTGTAATTCCCTACAATTTGTGGAAAGTATCACCGTTAGTTGAGTTTTAAGTTCTGGTTAAGATGACCCAGTAATTGCTTTCAACCTTTGGGTCCCTCGGTAGAATTAATAAAAATATATACTATCAATTGTATTTGAAATATTTTTTAAATAGCCAAACGTTGGGCGCCATTTAATATTTAGAATGTGGGAGAGATTGTGTTTTTTCTATTTTTTTTGTTTATATAATTAGCGCACATAAAACAGGTTACTACTACCCTGAAAATGTTGAAGAACACATATGAAATATGGAGCCCTTTAAAAATAATGTGTGGGTTGATTTCGGATTTGCATTTTTGAATATAATAAAAGCAGACAATACAAATCAGAAGATCTTCTTGAATTGTTCAATTGAAATTCAATTGAATAATTGAAAACAATTACCAAATAACCAAATAATCATTTTGCATTTAGTGCTTATGTCATACGTTGGGCGCCAGTTAAATATTTATATGAAAATACGAAGAAAGAAATTAACTATTGTTTTTTTTTGCATAAACCTATCTATATCTATCGGCATATTTTTATTTTCTAGTTATAGTAGAGTCACATTAAATAGAAGAACGTACAAAAATATATCAACAACTAATTAACACAGAGCAAAAACATACAACGCATTTGTGCGTTTAATTTTATGTTTCTGTATTGTATCTGTGCCAGAGAAACGATTTTATTTACTCTTATCAGGACCCCTTTTAATGATAAGAGAAAAATGCGGGCCTCTTTATATAAGTAGTGTCGAACAAAAAAAAGTAGGTATAGTGCTACAATAAAGTATTTTTTTTTTATTCTTCAAAACAATTCGCAATATGTTCAATTTTTTTTTCTTTTTTTACAGACAGCAACCCTGATTTAATTTATTGTTTGTCCCATTAATTAGTAGGGATATTGTTTTGCAAATTCTTCTTTTTTATATTTTGGAAGATCTTTGAGACAGGAAATTTTTGAGGAGATAATATGTAGATAATCAAATATTATATTTATTACGTTGGGCGCCATTTGAAAGAAAACAGAAAAGATATTTTTGGTTTAAAAAACATATAGAAATTAAATTATTTAAATTAGAATTATTATTTATTGTTATTATTTATTTATTTATTACTTGCATTGTAAGATACATTCAATTTGATTTCGGTGTCTTAAATCAGTTTTTAAATGTATTCAACTTTTTTTAATTAAAATTTTCAAAGCTAGAAATTCGCTTTTTATTTATTTAAAACTCGGTTTTCGAATATATACTCGTAGGTTGTTAATTTATGGACGAGGAAATATGTTTAGATGTACCTATCGGTTTTTAATAATTTAAGTTGAAAGGAAACTCTGAGTTTTGTATCTCCAATTCGATCTTTAAATATTGAGAAAAAATGACATTCGTCTACAAAAAAACATTTGTCATATTCGTGTCAAGATATAACCAGCGATAGAGATCGTTAAGATAAAAAAGCCCGACTCCAATAGAGATTTCATGTCATACCGGTCATGATCAGAGCAAATATACCTATATCTCCCCGAAAACTAAAAGTAGGTAAGTATATACATTTTTTGTTTAACATTGTTTCCTAGCTTGTATCTATGATGCAGTATAATTTTCTAAATTTTTAAATTTTTTTTCAAATGTTCACATTCATTTTTTTATTCGTATTTTAATTAGTTCACACGTTGGGCGCCATTTAAAATAAATATGTAAGTTATGAAAAAGGGACACATTAGAACATCACAAAAGAGACTTTATATGTATAGCTATATAAAGAAATATAAACTATAGTTCAATCATAGTTGGCATCAAATAAGTCAACAAATTCGGCTTCTTGAATTTCTCAAATAAAAAGCGCATTTTTTAAAAACAGAATTTAAATAATAGGTACGTATATCTAACTAAATGTTTATTTTATTTGAACATTATGTACATACATAATTCATCGACAGGGGTAAATTGAAGCTTACCGGATCTAAGTCGGAATCCCATATATCCTTGAGGTCACCGTCGTAAAACGGCTCCATACTGATGATATCCAGTGTGAAGGCCGTTTTGTTAAAAATGGTAGCTTATTGCCGAAACAAATGTACGCGCGTTTATTTATATTATTTTTAATTTTACAATAACAAAATCACTTTAACGATATACAATAATATAATCAATCACTTATCACAATTATTTTTCACTTTAACGGTAGGAACACAATTGATTTTTAAATCGAACAAAAGTAAAAAACAATAAACAAAACGATTGAAAAAAAAATCACAAAATTAAATCTTTTTCTTCTACTGTTATTTTTTTTGTGTGTTTGTGATAGAAACACTTTTATAATCTTGAATTATGTAGATATAATCTCTATTTTTCAATATTAATTATGTCACAATAAAAATTATAACAATGAAGTCACTGTTTCTTTTTTTGTTCCTGATATATCTACTCGTACATAGGTGCTTTTTTAAGAATTCAAACATCAAAGCACAAGTTTATTAACAATATTTAGGAATTGCAACAGGTTGGTGGTATTTTTATTTGATTGAGAATGGTGCGGTTATTTAGTCACGACAAATTTTAATTAAAAAGTTTTTTTTTTCATAGAAAACAGAATCTATTCATCATTTATATATTTTTTTGTTGACACCGAAGTAAAAAGGTTCAAATAGCTGTTCTTATATTGAGAGAAACACTTGTTGCACAAGCACTTGTTGCTTAGCTGCATATATACTTTGTTGCTTATATTTTGTTGATTGGTTGGTTGCTACTCCGGAATTTCCTACGCAAAGGCACGTTTAAAATACACTGTTATATGATTTAAATAAATGCACTTAATCAGTTCGAATAAAATTTAAAACAAATTATACGTAAAACCAAAAATATCCGGAGAAATTTTTGGAGCAGCGAAACTCTGATACAGACCCGGACAAGAATACAAACTAGCTGTAAACAGGCAATAAAAGACGAACCAACAAAGTAGCAGATACAATAACTATGAGGTAAAAGTATCTCAAAGTCAGAGTTATAGAGATTGTGGATAGATAGATTGACTGACTGCCTGACTGGTCTCTCGATTCGACGTTGTTTTTGACGACAAAAACGTTGTTAGCAGTACGTACGCTCTCAGTGAAATGGACGCAGTTAAAGTTGTCGATAATTTTCTGCACTCTACTTCTACACAAAAACACACGTCACAAACACATGCGACGACATTCCATTGGGTTTTTTTTTTTCTTAGAGAGTGAATTGGTGTATTTGTGTATATGGGGATCTCTCGTGCTCCAGCGATGAGGTGTGAGTGTGTGTGTTTAAGCAGAGGGACTTTTGGTGGATTCCTCTTACCTTTAATTTAGTATTTGTTGGTTGTTACTGTTTGCTTGTTTTCCGTCTTTGCTATTTCGAAAGGTGGTTTTTGGTTTTGGTTTGTCGTATTGTAGTTTAGTAGAAGTGAATGGGAATTTTATTTTCTTCTTTTATATGTGTGTATTGGGAGCGAATCCGGTTCAGTCAGTACTGTATCTGTGTATATTATTTGTTGGTAGGTTGGTTACGGTTTGGTTGGTAGGAATATATACTCTCTTTCTCTTTGAACTTTACGAGTTTTACAAGAAGAACGTGTGTGAAATGTTTCTTTTTTTTGCTACCTATTTTTTGTTGTTGTTTCCACCGCAATACATCTCGTAGACGGTGGCTTGCAGCAGGTGTAAGAGAAGAGGTAAATCAAGTAACAAGTGGTTGAGACAGTATGGAGAAAAAGTATCTGTGTGACGAACGAGTCGAATCAAGTCGTGTGTATATTGTATGGTGTTGAGGACGAAGACGAGGAGATAGGTAGATAGGTGAACGACTCAACAAGTTGCACGCATTGACAAACACACTCTTCTCTTATACACGCAAGTGAATGGTGTAAACGAAAAATAAGAACATTAAACTAAAAGTACTTACTAAAAAAAAAAAAATAGAATTATGAATTAGGGAAAATAGAGAGAGAATGAAATCGCGCGCACATGACTAGAATACCTACCTACCTACCTATGGAATTAGGTTCGCCGGAGGGTGGTGGTTGTTACGAATACATGAAGGGTGTGTTGCGTTTTGCGTGTGTTTATTATGTGCGTTCCGTTAAATAAGATTGGAGCCGGTTTGTTATAGGTAGTTAGGTACATAATTTGTATTTTATAATTACATCACTTAATATTGAAATCAGAGAAAATTTCCCTTCAGAGAGTGGATCTGGATATACCTACCTACTTAGTTCTTGAGTTATGAATTGTGATTAGTAGGCAATCCTACAAGCATACGGTAGATAGACACCTACAACTTTACCTGCTATTTGCGAATTATTTTTGTTTGGTACCTACATTTTTTGGTCTGACACTTGAGCTGTGTGGTCGGTAAATAATATGCTTTTTTATTTTATTTATTCTCAAATAAATCATAGAAAATATTCTATTTGAAAAGGATATTTTATCAAAAGTAAGTGTTTAATTTAACAGATATGTAATTCATATGTATTTACATAGGTACTTGGCACAAGTTAATACCTAGGTACCTTGATTTGAAAGACTCAAAATCATTGCTTTCGAATCCACTTGAATTGAACTGGTTTATTTTACAACCCTATTTCAAATTGGGCCGTTTTAGATTGGTAAATTCCTAGATTTAACAGTATTGGGTTTGTTCTCCAATTTTCTCAAAACCAGTTAGGAAAATGTTAATAAAATCACAACTTAATGGGACTGTCAGTGACGTCATTTCATTATTGTCAGTCTTAACGACAGAACGAAAGAACTGCTGTCAAAATTGACACCTCTGATTGACAGCAATCACTGCTTTTACAATGGAGTGATTTTTAAGGTATACATTGAAGTTGAAAACAATATCCACAAAAACATTGCGTCTTAGAAGGGTACGATAGCATCTAACTGATGAGCCTAATTATCGTACCTAGGCGAAATGCATTTTGGACTACAGGTCATGAAAATCTTCAATTTGGCTGTATTCCACACAGTCCACAAAAAGAAAAATATATTATTATTTGCGTTTTCTTCAATTCCAAAAACAAGGTAGCTATCTTCACTTGTAAGTATAACATCCGCTACCGAATGAATACCGATCTCATGTTCATCTCCTCACTTGTCGGTAAACATTCGTCGCAGAATTATGCATTTTTATCAAAATTTATTTTCTTATTATTTTTTTTGTGTACAAAACAAACTGCTGCTGAAGACGTCAAATATAAGCATTTGCGGTAAATATCAAAATGTTAGTAATTATTTGTACCGAGAGTCGATAAGCTGCTATCTTTTACCATGTATATTGAGCACATATCGCACAAATCAGTAGGTGTCCATTGAAATGTACGTATTCGATGAGATATCGGTACCGAATTTGGACCGAGTAAGCTGAGAGAAATGATACTGCATCGAAAATTGGCTTAGGGCCTTAGTTTACAAATTGATAGCAGTTCGTATTATTTTAATCGCATGTTAGAACGTAAGACATCATTTTCATATACATATTTTTGGGCTTTGAAGATGCAAGAAATTCTTCTCCCCTTCTGATCTGAGTGTAATAATGTAAGTGCTTCAATTAACCAACAAACTCATTTGAATTTCTTTGAGAGAATTCAAAATAGAGCTCTAAGAATGATTGGCGATAGAACTGTAACAGAAAAAATGACATCTTATCTCTTCTTATTTCATATTGACTAAAATATCTTTTATCATTAATATAAAATTTGGTGCAATATGCACTCCTGATAATATTTTCAAAAACTGAAAAAAGATTTTCAATTAATAATTTCAGTTTAAATATTATGTGTAGAATTCAGTTTTGTTGTGCTTTTATTAGTTTTATTTTCGTGAATAGGTGGATGGCATTGGCGCCGTGGATAAAGTGCTTGATTGCTAAATTAGACGTGGGAGCTTGATCCACACGCTAGGCGCATTCTTTTCTATACCGCCAATTTTAATTGGATGCCTCCCATGGGTTCAAATGAGACAGTCAATACCTGTGCCAACAAAAAATTCTTTCCTATCATTCTCTTTCTTCTAACTAGTGCCGTGCAATTCAGGTTGACATTAGGTTTTACAAGCATAGAGTTAAATAAAAAAAAAAAATTACCAGTGCAACATATGAAATTGAAAAAAAAAACAATTATAATCAATTTGTTATTAACTCCCGAAGAAAAAAAAATCTATAAACAGCTGATTTCTTTTAACATAGAATGTACTTCAGAACACATCCTACGCAACCTTACCGAAATAATTTTGTTTCCGCTATAAAATTATGCGCCTTCTAAACATCAACATTTGAACATTTTTTATCGACTTTTATGGTCACATTAATTGCTGACCTAAATTGTATCCATTCTTAATGTTGTTTTTTTTTGCATGTAAAATTTTGCTAAAGTGGCTATTAACTTTTAAAAAAAACACGGCAATTAATTAATTTAATTAACTTTGATTAAGAATCTTAACTATCCAAGTATAAGAATGAACAACTTCAAATTAGAATAAACAATCAATGAATCAATTCTTTATTGATTAATTCAAGAAAAATTCTCCCAAAATAGTATTAGGTATATATAAATTAGATATTCATAACGGCATTCTTTAAGATAATATTTTAACTCAATTAGTGCCAATTTATATTCAATATAATACTAATTCAGTTATACATAATTTCCACTTTTTATAGGTGAATAAGCCTATTGAATAAAGTTTTTTTTTATTTTCTCTGCAAACCGAAAATCAAAAACCAAAAGGAATACAAAAGTATGTACCTATCTCCATCTTATTGACAACTTTTGACTAATACATTAGATACCAAAGTTGAAATTCCAAATAATATTAAGTTCATTGACTTTCGTATTGTGTGTAAAAATCGGTACATACCTACTTTGCCATAGATACTTAGTTTCCATTTTAAAGGTATTTTTTTTGTACTTAACTTATTATTATTCTAGGGAGGTAAGTGTTTAAAAACTTTTTCAGCACACTGTTTGAGAAATTTCAAATAACCACACCAACAACAAAAAGAATGCCCCCATTGCTCTCATTATCTCTTTATAATAAATATTTTAAATTCTAAGAGAGAATCGCATTAGAAAAAAAAAGATTAAAAGAGCATTTCCATGAGAAGAAGATGGGAAATTCTTTTCCTAGAGATTATACTTAGAATGTAGATGGTAAAATAATGGCACGTTATGGGTTGTAAAAAAATAAAGAAACTTTAATTAATCATTTTATTTCTTTAAATGGGAGGGAGATAAAAGTATTTTTTTAATAAATGTGTGCCTCAAGGATCAATATTGGGTTCACTTTTATTTACGATGTTCAACAATGACTTACCTTCGATACTAAGCTACAGAATTGGTACGGTGGAAGATGCAACGGATTGAAGATCTTATGCGTATAGGACAATGGTCTAAGGAAAATCATCCTCAATATAAATAAATGCCAAGTAATTATAATTAGTAACTCTATTGTGGACATGACTAACCTACCAAATGTGGAACTTGGTGGAAAAGCATTAAATTACGTTAAAGCTGTGAGAAATCTAGGTGTCTTTTTTAATCAAACCTTATCATGGGATAACCATTTAGTATGTGCTAGAGGACGAACTACGGGTTCTGAATCTACCCGCGGGCTGTCTTCCGTAAAAACGTAAAAACGCTTGTTCTCCCAACCCTTTTCTATGGTAATCCTAATGTTTGCTGTTTTGATAGAGCTAGTAAACGTTAACTTCAAGTAGCGTTTAACAGCGTTGTTCGTTTGGTCTACGGCTTGCGTCGATTCGATCATGTTTATGTTCAGGCTGGTAGTGTGCTCAATATACCTTTAAATAAATGTGTGGATTTTCAAACACTAACATTTCAATTTAAACTTATTCATATGAAAACTCTTTTTATTTTATAATCTTTACGTGTTCAAGGGATTATACTACCCATTAAATGTTTCAACACAGCGCAGGCGTCAGGTTAAAGAAGAGAAAGAAGGATAAGAAAGATGTGTGGCGCGATGTTCTGAGATTGAAGGTGGTTGTTGTCTCAGATTTTATCTTCAGGGATGACGGCTGAACTAATGCGGAGAAGTTTCGTGCCTTAATTAACTATGTCCCTTATAATTCGCATTATTTTTTTTATTCGTTGCCATATTTATTGGTATACTAGTTTTACTCAATCACATGTTGTTAGTGCTATGCCTGAATAGCATGAGATGAGTAACCCAGCAACTCATTGTATGACATTTATTTTAGAATTGGTTTTTATGAAAAAATAAGAGGACATAGACTATGACAGGAATCGAACCTGTGACCATGAGGTTGACAGGCGAACACAGAACTATCGCGACTCGGCCACCCCCAAACTAACTATATTTTTGAAAAGTTTATTTTTCCAATATCTCAAAGAAATAATATTCTATTGTTCCTACCTTTAAGTACCGTAACTCTAAACAACAGTTCTTTGTTCATGCTGCTGGCCTCCCTCCCACAGAAACCTAAGAGGCCGAGACAATTATAAAACATTTAAAAATCACTAAAATATACATACAGATGCTGAAAATATTTCAATACCCAAAATTTCTTTTTCTTTGAAATAAACATAGCTTGTTTCTCTCTCAATGGTTAGTTTTAAATATTTATTTTCGTTGAAATGAACCGAAAGTTAAATTTACATTAAATTAAATTAAATACCCGTTTATAAAGTTTGAGCTAAATCGGAGGAAGAGAAGAATGGTACCTATGTATTGAATTTTTGGCCAACACTTAGAACGCAGCTTAATTACAAAATTTTGATATTCCAGGCTTATGGAAAAAAACCAAAACCGCTTTCGTTCTAGGTTAGTTAAATTTGATTTTTTGTTAATCAAAATCCCTCCATTTTTTTGAAAAAAAAAAATGTTAAATACCAAAAATAACTCTTATTTATTTGAGAGCATGTTCCTACAACCTAGTTGTGACCTTTTCTTCTTTTTTGAATTTTATTATTTTTACCGGCTCTTGGACAAGAATTGATGATGAGGATGACCAAAGACTTAACCATAACCATGCTGCTGACGCGCATTACACCACCAACCAAGGTTGCTTGTTAGGCGGATGGAAAAAAAATAGTATACACTTTCAGAAAGGCACTAAGCACTTCTTGAAGAGAAAAATAAATTTAAATAAAAATCTTACAGACATACTAACAGATACATTGATATAGTATGGTGGAATTATGGATGAAAATGATAGAAACCGTATATCGGTAAAATTATGTCGACGAACCGAAATAAGAATGTATACATGTACAACACATACAATATATAGGAAGGAATGAGGCAGGTTCAATGAAAAGAAAAATAAATGCTTGCGCTCGTGTATTAAACGAGCTTTTCAGTAGAATGAGCAAAAAAGCATTTTGTGGTTGTTGGGAAATTTAACGGTATCTAATGTTTATTAACCAATGACTGGCGCGCCACAGAGGGGCGTGTTGAATCAATTTTTAATGGTTCTTTGAAATTCTTGAAAACCTTGAACGATGGAATGTTTGCTGAAAGTATAGATAGGTACCTAGAGAGTATTGCAATTGTTGTATTTTGTGGTACCAACAAAAGTACATAGTAAAGTGAATTTAAAGAACTTGCAAGACGATTTTATTGTGGAGATGGCACAGAATTATTTAAATACCTATATATACCGTGTAATTAATGTGAGACCCTTAATAAGGGAAAAGGGTGTTTTTTTTTAAGGTAGAGGTATAGAACTTTATTAAATTATAAAGTCGACTTTATTTGAAAAATAATTCTTTACCATTTTTATTTAAATATGATTTCTTGCATATAGCTACCGCGGATGGCTCGGATGTAGTCCAATCTTGAGGTCCTCTTTTTGCAGCATTTGGGATCGCATATCAAGTGAACCAGCCAAGTTCTGGAACTACACTCTTTTACACGAACAAACTCAGGCGATTTTCTACCCCCTTCTTTCTTCAGTACCAATGAAGTAAAAATCTTCAATTTCCGAATATTTGCCAAGCTAGTCAAGCACAGGGGCCTCACCAAATTCCAATTTTTTAGCATAAGTGGTTCCTGAGATATAAGGGCTCAAAAATTATAAAAACCGTAACTGACTGACACATAATCAATTGGTGGTATCTGCCCCCTTCCTAAAAATTGGTATTAATTGAATGGAGAACTTCCGATTGCTGTAGAATAATGATATTTAGTTGAGTGGTGGGCCTTAAAGTACGGTATAAAAGAGAAAAATATAAAATTTGAGGTTTTTCATTTAGGAGGCGTGGTATCCACCCACATTCTGAAAAAAAAGTTGAATGTATATGGAGCTGTTCCACTTTCAGTATCTTTCGAGATTTTGACATGACAAACTATTAATTTTTTTTTAAAAGAGTGAGATCAGTATTAGACCAAACACATTAATGTTAAAAGAAGAGCCAAGTTCGTGAATACAAAAACCTCTTTGTTACAATCAGCCATGGAAAGTAGTGGGATCTAAAAGTAGGCATAATTCTTACTTCATCAGAGAAGCAGAATAATATTGAAATAACTACAAACAAATTAAGAGATAAATTTTAGTATGAATAATGAATACTAACTAAATTTTGGTTGGTTTACTTGGCAAGTTTTCTTTTTATTATGCCCATTTGGGAAGGTCTTAAAAACTAGACCAGTGAATCCACACAAAATATTACTGCTTTTCACGGCTGACTTGTTACATAGAAGTTTTCGTGTACAAGAACTTGGCTCTTTTTTAACGTTTATGTTTTTGGTCTGATAAGAATGACACCATGATCTGTCAAAAAAAAAACCTTTTGAAATAAAAAACAAATCTAAATGGATAGCCCGTTACTTCTATTTAATACTACTTTTTAACCGGCCGTTTATCTTACGGACATTACATAATTCTCAAATTGTGTTTTCACCGCATCGAACGTAGATTAATTGTGACAGTAGATATCTACTACGAATCAAAGAAAACAAATTTACGACACTTCTTTTTATGTCTTATTTTATTGATGTCACCAGAGATCAAAAATAGTGAAATTGTTGTTGTTTGTCCTATGTGGATTAATGGATTTCGATCTCTGGTGACGTCAATAAAAAAAAAGACCAAAAAAAGAAGTGTCGTAAAATTGTTTTCTTTGATTCATGGATATCTACTATATTTAAAATGGAAAGGTGTTTTTCCTTATGATGTAGAAGTGAGACGTTCAGCTTTATTTCTATCAAGTGAGCGAAAAAATCACTTTTCCGGTGAATTGTTCATTCCGATATGGAATAGGTTAGTTCGATTTATACTACTTTCGTCATATGAAGACTTATACTACGTTTCCACCGAACCTTAATCGCTTGTAGATTTGCTAATCTCAAAAAGTGTTTCCACCGCTCCAAAAGTAGATTAATTTTGACAGCACTATTCAAAATGCATATATCGTTTCATTTTCTCTTATGATGTAGAAGTGAGACAGGCAGCTTCATCTGTGTCAACCGAAGAGAAAAATTCACTTTCCCTATGAATGTATTTATTTCGATATGGAAATAGGGTAGTTCGATTTAAATCTTCAATCAATTTATTTTAAATCTTCATCTGAGAAGATTATAATTTGTATGGTAAATCCTAAAGATTTGTAGGAGATTTAGCTAAATCGTCTTAAGTCTCCGTTTAGTGGTAGGTGGAAACGTAATATTAAAAGACATTTATTTTAAATCTTCATATGCCGAAATTGTAATTTATATGGTGAACCATTAAGATTTACAAATATGTGATTTAGTTATTTATTTGTTTGCTTAATTCAAGCATATATATATAATAATAACAATATTTTGTAATAATTTTATGACGCCCTCTGTTGGTGCTAAATGTAATTTATCTCTTGCTCTCTATACGCCATCTAGTAGCGTTGTCATATAAATAAATTTGTAATCTGGCAATGCCAGAAAAAGAATGAAAAGGGCGGAAATGAAAAAGAGGACATCTTGTCTTGGCGATTGTAAAAAAGCGAAACACGTTTTAAGTAGCTAAAGAAAGAAACCAAATTAAAAATAAAGATTCTCATATTTTAGAAACTTGAAACCTTAGTTTATAATTTAGATATTAATTAAATAACTTAAACCTAAATCTATACTTAGGCAAATCTCTTTTTAGTGGTCGGTGAAAATGTAGTATTTAACAAATTAAGAACTTTTACACTTACAATTATTGTGGCTTGTATGTAGAAAGGTATAATTATTTATTAACTAGGTACCTCTCAACACTAATTCGCATGTCTTTATGCATTCATAGAGTTTCAGACATTTCTTTTGGGAAATGTCAAGTTCAATAAAACACTTACTGTATAAACTGCTTTTTGATGGTCGTATTCTTGTTATTTATTTGAATTAAAATAAAATGATACAAGTCTAGAACACAAAAAAATTATAATATATCTACTTGTGTAGGTATATTTTCTTTTTGTGTTTGGGTACTAAACTGAATTTAATTGATCATCGATTACTTTGAATTTTAACTGGTTTATTTGTTGTTGTTTTTTTTTGTGGATTTATATTTAATATTTTTTGCATTTCATTGCTAAAAACTTGCATTCAATTTTTATATTATAACCAGTTTGTCAACACAATTTAAATTGTCTCGTGCTGTTTAAACTTTATTTTATGCATGATGGTTGCATTTGTTATGCAAGAATGCAATATATTAATTAAAAGATCCTTAATCAATAAATATCTAAGCAGTCAGCATAATGAGGCTATGAACTGACTGCTGGAAGAGTCTTATAGTTTTTCGAGAGAAGAATTGATTTATTCCGAGTTTTGCGTGAGGTTTAAATTATCCGGTTGCCAGGCAACTTATTAAACTTATTCTCGATAATCTCGTTGATGAATCGGACATAATTTTGTTCTAATCTTGCATACAGTTAGTTCGTAGTTATTTACATATTATATAGAAATACAAGATGACAAATTCGAATTTTGTATGTCTTAATACAGGGTGGAGCAAAACGTACGCCTGAATTTGAAAACTGGATATCTCGACCTGCCGTTTTCGTAGGAAGGTGAGAGAAGCGTTTCATTTTTATGCTTACCGTTTTCAGTTGAGATAATAAGTTGGAACGGTGCCACGATTGCACACTTCCTTAGAAAATGGCTATGGTTGTTGGCGATGAAATAATATACAGAGCACGCACTTTTATTAATTTCCACTTCCCTGGGGCCCTTAACAAGCTGATGAAGCACTAATCGAAGAATCATTATTATTGAGTCTTATTTTTACTAGCGATGCTGCTATTAGACTATAGATGTTTTTTTTTTAATGTATAGAACATCAAGTTGGCAGCACTGTTTTCATTGACAGCCATTTTGTCATCTTCCATGTGATTTATATTTAGTTGGCTGGCCAAAAAATCGTAAGTCTGTTTCTGAATTATTGAATTTTCAAATCAAAACAATATCGAAAATCAAAACAATATCTAAAATCTTGATATGCAGCATTATTTGGAATTTGAAGGACCTCCTGCAAGAATTTTATTTTATAGAAATCCGTTCAGCCGTTAATGAGAAAGTAGAAAATATAAAAACCGTTTTATAGCAAGTACGTTGAATAAAATTTTAGGTAAGAATTTGTTCCGACGAAAATGTAGAGATTTTTTTTTTTATCAAAATCGCTGATTAAGATTTAGCTTTTTCTTACAAACAATGTAAGCGACCGAGGCAATCACCCAAATCATTTAATTATCCAAGTTTGAAGAAAATCATTGTAGCCGCTTACGCCTCTTACTATCTATATACTAGTATATCGCAAAAGTAAAAATCCTGATTATCTTGAAAATGGCCTTAACGATTTTGATAAAAAAAATCTTTGCATTACTGATACTGTAGGTATGATTTAATGATCTATGGCTGAAAACAAATTTAACCTTAAATTTTATTAAGGGTACCTGCCTTCGTTCCCTTTTTTTGACTGTCGATTTTCTCACAACGGATCTACCTACCGATTTCAATTAAATTTTGTATACAAATGATCAATCAAATTTCAAAAATATTGAGTGTATATAATACATATAATTTCGGAGATTTTTTTGTATTTTTGAAAAATAACAATTTTCTTTTAAATTAGGCATTTGGAAAGCAGGTGAACGAATTTTTTTTAAAATAATGTTTTTAATTTAAATACTTAAAATTAAATACTTTAAATTGACAGATCAACATTATTTTTTTTTTATATTTTAAAATCATTTGGCGAATAATTTTAAACAATTTAGTACGATATTAAGGCAATTCGAGTATGATACAAAGCTAAAAAAGAGAATTTCGCTAATATTAAACAAGTTTTCATCTCATGGATCTATCTTTTAACATTTTGCTAAAATAAACTCACCGATACACTATTTTATCTTTTTAGCAACATACTAAATCTATATGACACTTTAACATTTTCAAACGTCAAAAAGTTATGTTCTTTAGTTTTTAGGACTGTTCAAGGCACGTTCAGCTGGAAATAGGTTTAGTATTTGCTCAAAATTAGGAATACTTTAATAAAGTAATTTAATATTAGCGAATTGTTAAGTAGTATCATGGTAAAACCTTAGCTTCAGGCCTTTTCAAATTTTACGCCATTTTGTATATACAAAAATTACGTAAAAAACTACTTTAATTATATATTAAGTTGTTTCTAATAAGAATCTTTTGCTTTTTTTAAGACAATTGCGGTACGGTTACAGTCAAAGAACTTCACATTATGTGATCATTTTTCAATTTTTGGTTAAACCTTATTTGCAGAATTTAGTGAGGATACTTAGTAGGGGAAATTTTGTTTCAATAATACGGGCTGCATGCATCGCAACTACTGCACTCATTTAATTGACCAAATTATGGCATTCAATGTTAAAAGTGCCATTGCCAAATTATTATGTAAACATGAGGATTGTCACGCACGAAAACTTCAACTTTTTTGCATTTGTTGACAATTTTGTAAGCACATAATGCTTTCTCAAGAGAATTTCATTGAAATTTCCTTTTTTTAATTAATGAAACTAAGTTTTGTGTAAGAAACTGGCCATATGACTACAATGTCAAGCTTAAGAAGCAAATTATAGCTTCAAGTTCATGCTACTCACTGGAGCATTTATTTTTGTTTAGAGATCATCAGCCTTATTTTTTAGAATACGCTAAACACGTGCATATAGTTAGGCAGTGCATAAGGACTTATGTAGCCGTTTTACAACAGAAATTTTCGACCATTATAGTTATAATGCATTTATGTCAAAATACAAAATTCATGTGTACTCTTATTTCCTCCTTGTAACACACAAGACAGTTTTGCAACAAGAAATATTAATCTACCCCTGCTCAGAAAGATATCTTGCTCAATCAACGACTCAACGATCGTGATAAGACTGGCTTCCACACAGCATCGTCGTTAATGTTTGGTGCATGTCAAAAATACACATTTACCCACCCTTAAAATAAGGGAAATTTATTGGGTCATACCAACTGACCTTTCGATACAAAATCCCTTTTATGTCGGGTCTTTACTACATTCCAAAGCGTTTGTGTCTGGTATGCAACATAATGAATACGATTTTTGCATTTAAAGAAATTATAAAGAGAATATAGTCTTATTACAATCTATGATGCGTTAATGAATAAGGCTGCATGACTCAAAAAATCAAAACGTGTCTATAATGACTTTTGTTAAGAACTAAGCTACAAATGTGTGGAACAGATAAAATTGCATCTCAAAGATACATAGACTGAAAATATTGCTAAGACTTAAAGATATTGCTCACATTGACTCTCGGAGTTTTATAAAATTTAACCAATTAAGAGTTTTTGTGTTTCTTATAATTTAGCTCGCTTGCACCGGCAGATCAGATAGGAACGTATGATACTTTTTTGTTGGCGAATCTTCCTAATGCAAACTTTGTGATACCTTGTTAATTAAAATAATAATAACAAAAAAACTGTGTGAATTTGAAAATATCATGAGTGTATCTTTTAACAACTCGAATGGGTATACACAATTGTATCTGTAGTGAATAAATACTGATTTACTTTAATTTCTTGGAGGGAGTTGCACAAAATCCAAAAATCGTATATCTCTATACTCTCATTGATCACGTAATGTACATATACTTGGCATACGATACCTATACAGAAATACTTAAAAATACTTCAATGACAAACAAGATAACTAAGAGGAATGTTCCAGTTCTGCCAAGTAATGGGAGACAGTTCAGTGCATTAGCACATAAATTACTCACTCAAAGTATTGCCCTCCATCTCGGTTTTACACATTATTTCCCGGACTATAATTTGGTACATATAATACAACTCAAGGTTCGGGAACTGGTTCAACTACCTAATTACCCATTTAATTTATTCCATCTTAGACTTAAAGCTTTAAAATAAATTAAGTAAAATAACTTTAATTTAAAAAAAAATCATCCATCACGAGACGAAAAAAATAAATTTCACTAAAAATATGGGCCACACGGCTTAGCAGCTAACCAACAAATCTGAATGACATCTTTGATTGATTCACTTTCAGTCTCCATACCTACCTATTTATTGTTTTATTTTAAACAAACATTTTAGCCAAGCTTAACATATCTAAATACATGCATAGATACGTACAATGTAGCAAAAGTGTCTTTACCTCCTTAAAATCCAGTTATTATCATCATGAGTATCAGACCTTTCTAAAAGGCAGTTGAATCGTAAAAATAAAAGACTTGAATCTTTTAAGTGTTTCTTAATTTTTACTAAGACTTTTTCTTCTTTCTCTGATATAAGCTCGAATAGTCGAATCGGTGTGGTTGCTTGCAAGCAAACCTCTATTTCACCTGCTCACATTATTTCGAGAGGTACGAGTATATTATATACTTTTTTGTGGGTTGGTGTATTTATTTTCCAAACAACAATGGGCAATTCTTTAAAAGAAACGCCAATAATCTTTTTTTTCCGGAGGCAAATTATGCGAAAATAAATTTTGCGAAGCTGATGCTTATGGCGAGTTATTTGGCTTTATCATCAAAATATTAAACAATCATAATATATAGTGAAACTCATTTTTGCAGTGCTTCTTTTTAATATTAAATACATACCCACCGATATAATATCTTCTGCCAATATTGTGGAGATTATGATGTTTGTAATATGCGTCAGATCAGATTGAAGTCAGATTAAAAAAAAATATTTTTTTTATGAATAACAAATTATATTATTTTGTTTTGTTTAGAAATATGTGTCAACTTGTTTTTAGCCTCAGGTGTATTTAATGTTATATGTTTAATGGGTTTCTTGTTTTATTAGAAACTCGTTTCATTTACAAGAAATATGATATTTCGCTTGCGTTAAAATTTATTCAGCGAAAGAAGGGGAAAAGTTCGAGTTTTTAATTAAATTGAATATTACGATTATTCGCGCCCGCCGTTCACTCTACTAGCTAAATAGATGAAGTAATTCGCTTCAAATTTGTTTTATGTGGTGCTCTGGAAAAAAAATTGAATTTTTGTTTTAGCTCGAGAAAGATTATCAAAAACGGCCCCAACTATTCGGATTAAACTTAACCATTAATTGGCAAATTATTGCATTTCAGATTCTTGGAAACAAACATTTTTAAATGTGGTTTATTTTTTACAAAATGCAAGCAATGTTACATTTTAATATTTAATAACAATCACGATTCGACCGATTTTAATAATTTATTTTTGTTGGGTTCTAAGACAACGTGTGTCTAAAAATAACGATTAGGAAAATCCACTGCAAAAGTCGAATGGTATGCAAATTTCATTATAATAAAATGCACGACTGGATCGTACGAACTTGCTCTTGTAGCTAACAACTTTAATGTTGTTTAGTTAGTTAGGTGTTGTTATCCTATGCAGGTTTAAGCCCTAAATAGGTAAGATGACCTTGAATCTTAGTACACATAATGAATTGTCGAATGGATGATTCAAGGAAGGAAGTTATGGATTTTAATAATGTAAGTTAGGAGATTAACATGTATCATAACATAAGGGTGATTTTTTTGCTACTTGGTTTTTGACGTTTATATTTTTGACAGATCACAT
Source organism: Philhelius pedissequus (assembly GCA_910595825.1). Taxonomy (NCBI): domain Eukaryota; kingdom Metazoa; phylum Arthropoda; class Insecta; order Diptera; family Syrphidae; genus Philhelius; species Philhelius pedissequus. The sequence continues at coordinate 11,124,949 of OU343163.1, read as the reverse complement.
ATGACAAATTCCACGAACATTTGACATTTCGATTCAGTATTGCTTGCCATTTCATCATGAAGAGACTTACGCCTGAACAACGTTTGCAAATTATTGAAATTTATTATCAAAATTCGTGCTCTGTGAAAAATGTGTTTCGCAAGCTACGTCCGTTTCAGCGACGAGGCTCATTTTTGGCTAAATGGATACGTGAATAAGCAGAATTGCCGTATTTGGAGTGAAGAGCAGCCAGAGGCAATTCAGCAGCTACCAATGCATCCTAAAAAATGCACTGTTTGGTGCGGTTTATGGGCAGGCGGCATCATTGGGCCGTACTTCTTCAAGGACGATGAAGGCCGCGGGGTTACGGTCAATGGAGAAAGGTACCGTTCGATGATAACAGATTTTTTTTTGCCGAAAATGCAAGATTGAACTCGGTCGACATGTGGTTCCAACAGGACGGTGCCACATGCCACACTGCACGCGAAACCATGCATCAATTGAGAGGCGAATTTGGTGAGCAGTTGATCTCACGTTTTGGCGCAGTCAATTTGCCACCAAGAACATGTGATTTGACCCCGTTAGACTATTTTTTGTGGGGCTATGTTAAGTCTATTGTATATGGGGACAAGCCAAACACGATTGCTGCCTTGGAAGCCAACATTGAACGCGTCATTGGTGAGATTACGGCCGAAATGTGTGAAAAAGTTTGCCAAAATTGGACCTTCAGAATGGACCACCTGAAGCGTAGCCGCGGGCAACATTTAAGTGAAATTATTTTTAAAAAGTAAATGGCAGAAATTGATTTATCGATCCAAATAAAAATTTCATTCACTTCTTACAAGTTTCTGTGTTTTTTTGAATTTTCAAAAACCAAGCTCTTAAAAAATTACCGGTAGCATTACCGTCACCGTCGAAATAGATAGGCGCTGAAAATCGATGATAACCATTCTATTTTGAACCAAAATGGTGATAAGCAATCTTTAAAATTTTGGTTGTGACCTTACACAGATTCACTCTTCTCTTCCAATATATTGGAAACTGTAAAGCATTTCAGAAACACAGGCGGAACCTAAGTACATATGTAAATATGTACATATAATAATGAAAATGACGAATGTAGCTGGGCAGGTACCTATATGCATATAACTTTATAATTTAGACGCAATATACAATATTGTACATACATAAGATTCATGTGATTTTTAAAGACTCATTATGTATATAGTTATAAATCTACGAGGGCCTAAGTTCTGTTAAGTATTCAGTATTCAGTAACATACGCAAAAATTCGTAAAAAGGGAATATAATTATAAGGTAGAAATAAATGGATAATACCTACGCATAATTAAATGTTTTTATACTACCTAATCGTTATAGTTTGATGGAAAACAAATAATGCAATTTGAATTCCTGGATAAATAAAAATATATCAAAAAAATTTCATAAATCGTTGGAGCGGTTATTTTAAAAATTAATTTTGTATGTATAAAATTTAAAAAACATTTTTAGAAAAAATATTTGAAACGCCATTTTGAAGTTATTACTAATATACATCTAAATTACAAAATTCAAAAAAATTTTGTGACTGGTTTTTGAAAAATCGATTTAAAAAAAATTTGTATTTATTTTTAAAAATCGAAAATTATTTTTTTTTTTTTTAATTTTCGAATGCAGTCTCTTTAATAATTTTAGGAAGCATTTGCATAAAAATTTTTTTTTTAATCGGTTCATCCAATGTTGGGAAAGTCGAAAATATGAAAAGTGGTTCTATGGGAAATACGGTTAATAAGTACACAAAAAAATATTTTTACACTTAAAAGTGAACTGTACTAATTTAAGAACACACAAATTTTTTTATAAAAATTCTTGGAGCCGGTTTTCGAGAAATTATTTTTTTTCTTAACGTTTTTTTTTTAACATTTGTATGGGAGAAAAATTAGAAAAATTGTTTTTTTTTACCGGTTCAAGATAATGTCAAAAACACCAAATACGAAGTTTCGAACAAATCTGTTGGGTCGTTTTCGAAATTTTGAGTTTTCAAAAAAAAAAAGTTATTTCCAAAAAAAAAAAAAATTTTTTTTAAATTTTAGCTTACAATAGTGTTTAAACTTTTTAGGAGTTCTGTGTAAGAAATTTCACAAGAATAAAATTAACCGCTTGCCAGAAAATCGAAAACCAAAAAAAAAAAAAATGGTTATACTAGAGGTACCAAAAATAACAATTTTTTTCAAAAAAAAATGATCAAAAGTTACCCTTTCCCTTCATTAAAAAACTGATTTTTTTTTATCAAAGTCGTTGGAGCCGTTTTTGAGAAAAATAAGATTTTTGTTTTTGGCCAAGAAAAAAAAATGAAAAAAATTTGTTGGCACATTACCGAAAACACAATATGTACCAAGTTTGAAGCAAATCCACCAAACCGTTTAGGCTGCAGACTCGAGGACAGACATACAGACGGAATTGGGGGACCCACTTTTTTGGTATGATCGAATTAAATTTTTTTTTTACGAATACATAACTTGCCTTATAGTACCTATAATCGCAAGTAAAAAATTTGACATTTAGTTTGACAGGTCTACTGTCACATTTTTTTATTACAACAACAAATTCCGAATTGAGTATGGTTATCTTGCGCCATTGTTTAGTGTTATATGACTTTTTCTGCTCAGACATTGCCAGCTTATTAAATTTTGAAGAGTGGGGATGAAATTCTCTTAGAGAGAAATACAATGGAATAAAGTCTGTAACGCTTTGAATGTAATTTTCCAACCACTTTTAAACGTCAAAACTAATCGCCAAGTCTTATATATTTCTTGGTTGTAATTCATAGTTTTTTTTAATTTTTAATTTAATTTTTATGTTTTTTTTTTACCATTTTTCTATTGTTAAACAAAACTTTTTGCAGCAACGAAACAGACACATATTTTCTTATGAAAAACAATTTGTAAGTCTTGTAGCCTAAATTTTAGGTGTCTTCCCGTACTCCCTAAAACTGCGAAAAACTATGAACTCTTACGAACAATTTTGAAATGCAATTATGAAGACTGTTAAATGAAGGAAAAAAGAAGCTATCAATTAGAAGTTGTAGGGATCGTTAAACACCGTTAGTCAAATTTTTCGATAGTATCGATAGTTTAATATCATCATCGTAAAAAAATAAAGAAGAAATTCGCAGATTCATTAAAAAGCATATTCTTAGTAAAATTATTACAAAAAATTAAATCAAAATAAAAACAATTTAATACAATTTAAAATTTGTTATGAGTTGCTGGAGCTTCTAGTTCTTGATAAGAATTTCGGTTGATTACTGCTGTATACGACGCTAGTAAACTTATACCTATGAGATAAAAACTATCGATAGTTTTTTTTTTAAACTACAATACATTCCATTTTTTTTTACTATCAAATAAACATTCGATGTTTAAAGATCACTACAGTCACGTGTGTTATTTAAAAAATTGTTTTGACATTTAAAAATTAGCTAATATTTTTGTTCAATGCGTGCCCGTACTTTTGTGAAAAATTGTCGCTCTCTGAGCGTCTGTGCATTTTTGTGCACAAAAGTACGCGACCACAGGTTTTGCTGACTACAAAAAGTTATTGCACAGCAATTGCCAGGAAGGGAAAATATTTTGCTCTCTCATGGTTAATTTTGTTTGTTTGGCGTAGAAATATCGGTCGGGGTATGAACAACGTTACCGATGAATGTTTCCAAAGTTCCGAAACGAACCATTAAGGTTATTTCGATCGAAGCATTTCTTTCAGTATTTTCTAATTAGTTGACAATGGTGATCTGGTGGTTTTGATTAAATAAATAAATGATTTTTATAAGACAGGCTTACCGATCAGTAATTTCCGAATGGAAATAAAACTATTTCATTCTTTCTCAACGTTTCGTTGGGGTTTTCCAACTTTTTCAAGAGACTTTCTTTTTGAACAATTTTGCTTACTTTTACATTAATGGTATAATTTATGTATATTTAGACATCACTTTTGCGTTTAACAGTAATTACAACGAAGAAAATACATAAATAAATATGTACGTTAAACACTAAACAATAAAACAGACAAGAACCTTAATGCTAATGTCACAGAATTATTTTCCAAGCAGTTATTTGACAATTAAGAAAAAAACGTCCTTATTTCATTTCCAATTTTTTTGTCAATTCACAAAGCCGAAAGAAGAATTGATCAGAAACGAGTGTCCGAATACTAATGGAACTTAGAGAATCCATATTTGGTTATTTAATGGAAGTACCAATTGGCCAATTATAACAAACCTTGATTTGTCGCTCATGGCCATTGCCATTAGTAGCTTTTTCTCCAGACGGAAAGACAAACAAAATAGTTTTTTTTTGTTTTTTTTTTTATCCGATGGAAATCTTCAAGACACTCGGTAAGAATCGGTACCGAGTAGTGTGGCACTCTTACCGCGCTAAAACCATCGGTGAAATCAGGACCAATCTATGAAAGATCGACAAATGATTTTACTTTCTTAAATTATATGTAAATCGCATTGGGGGAAGTTTAAAGTTATTACACTTTGCCATAGCTTTTAAACCATTAGCTCATGAGGCTTGGTTCTTTTTAATCTCCGAACATTGTCTCGTACATTTAAGACGGTCTCCATTTCGGAGTTGGTATGACTTTGCAGTCGCTGGTTGTGTGATACAGCGTGTTTTTTAACCACTTCTGTAACCATTTCAATTTGAAGGTCACGATATAGATCGCTATTTCTTATATACCAAGGAGCATTTATTATTCCACGAAGGACCTTGTTTGGAATTTTTGGATGGGTTCAGCATTTGTTTTCTTTGTACAGCCCCATAGTTGGATGCCATATGTCCAAACGGGTTTCAGTACTTGCTTATATAACTTTTGTTTGTTCTGGATAGATAGGTCAGAGTTCTTTCCTAGTAACCAATACATTTTTCTGTACTTCAAGTTTAGTTCTTCTCGTTTCTTTTTGATGTACTCTTCCCATTTAAGCTTTGCATCCAAAGTCAATCCAAGCTATTTGGCGGTATTGGAGTAAGGTACTGCTTATTGTTTATAAATATTGGAACATTGTTTATGTTTTTGTTAGTAAAGTTTATATGCGTCGATTTTGTTTCGTTTAATTTGATACGACATTTCTGCGTCCAATCACTAACTTTATCGACAGAATTTTGCAATTTTATTGTAGCCTTCGTATCGTCAGCAAAGGTGGCCATGATAGCGTTGATGTCCACTGGAATATCCCTTGTATATAACAGATACAGGGTTGGTCCTAGGACACTTCCTTGTGGTACACCGGCTTCAATTTTCTTTAGTTCCGAGTAATGTTGTTCGTACCGTACTCTAAAGAGTCGGTTCGTAACGTAGGATTTCAGTATTTCGTAGTACTGCCTGGGAAGGACCCTATGCAGTTTGTACTCAAGTCCCAAGTGCCAATCTTGTCAAAGGCTTGAGCAACATCTAAGAATATAGCCGAGCATACTTGTTTTTCTTCAAGGCCTTTTCCACGAGATCCATAATTCGATGTACTTGGTCTATCCTGGAATGTTTATTTCTAAATCCAAACTGATGGCTCGGAATTAGTCTTCTTTCTTCTATTACTTTGTTAAGCCTTTTCAGTAGCAGTTTTTCAAAAACGTTAGCCATGATTGGTATGAGCGATATTGATCTGTAAGATGTTACTTCTGTTGGTGGCTTACCTTGTTTAGGTATAACAATGACTTCTGCAATTTTCCAATGATGTGGAACATATCTTAGTTTAAGGCATGCGTTAATTATAAATTGGAGTTTCTTGAAGGCTATTGATGGCATTGCTTTCAAAACCTGAGCAGTTATTAGATCGTACCCTGGTGATTTTTTGTTAGACAGCTTATGGTGACACATGCTTCTTTGAGTATGACAAAAGGTATTTCACATTCGTTGTTTCTATCAACAAACTGTAAGGGATCTGTAGCTGTGTTTGCTGTGAATGGCTTAAAAACATTCGCGAGATGTTCAGCGAAGAGATCAGCCTTTTGTTTCGGGTTTGCGATCCATTTACCATCTTCAGATTTAACTGGCGGGTTTTGTGTCTGAGGTCTTTTTAGGCGATTAGCTGCTTTCCATAAGGGGTATTCGGAAGAAGCATCCGTCGTCTGATTTTTCACGAATCTACTAAGTGAATTATTTTTGAACTCACAGATTCTTTTTTTTAATTCGTTGTTAAGACGGTTAAAAAGTGCCTTATCACCAGGGAATCTCGCAGTTTGCCACTTTATTCGAGCTCTTCTTTTTTCCAATATTAGCTCCTTTATTTCGACAGGATATTTTATTTATTTTTCTCTCTTGTTTGAAATAGTTGGAGAACTTTCTTCTGCAGCCTGTTGCACATCAGAAATAAATTGTTCCACTTCAAGATCAATTTGTTTGCATATGGGATCTCAGGTTTATAAAACTTTCAAGTTTATCTCTGAATTCATTCCAGTTTGTTCTCTTATTCACGAGCTTGGGATTACTTTTTTCTATTATTTCTGCTTGGCTCAGTGATAAAATTACTGGAGTATGATCTGACGATAAATCATAATTACCTTCGACACTTATATGATTTCGTTTAGTACCTTTAACTACGAAAAAGTCTATACAGTCTGTTATTTTGTCAGTATCAGATGGCCAATATGTTGTCGAACCAAAAGAATAAAATTCACAGTTGTATTTGCGGCCTACTTGGTATAGACGTTTACCTTTTGTAGTTATGAGCCTAGATCCCCAGTGGTTGTGCTTAGCATTGAAGTCGCCACCAACAAGGAAGTTATGTCCTAAAACAATATTGTTTCTCATCTTTTCGCTGATCTATCGATCTAAAAACACAAACAATTTTTATCAAAACAATGAATTCCGACTTATTTCATTTCAATAAAGTCATGATCGCGCTGATTTTTGTTTTTTTTTTCCATTGACACAAACTCATTGAAAGGTTCGATTGCACCAGTTTTTTTATGGAGGAATTAACTGATCGACAACTGGATCTTGGTTTTTCTTCCAATTTTACTTGGACTTACACAAAAATATTATTATACATATACAAGTATATATATTTTTTAAGAGACCAAAAACGCAATTCTCTAAAATTCTTCGGTAACTTTGAAATACTCAAAGATATCCCCGTAGCCGATTTTCCCATCTGGCTTACATTTTTGCTGAATACTTAAAACATATTTACTCAGTGGGATTGTCACTATTTTCTACAATAATCCACTCCAAGTTTAAGTTTTAAAGCTTAACATTTTATGACATCAGAACACTTTGTCTGCGATGTATTGATATTGTTTTTCGCCTGCTCTTATATTTATGAAGCTCAAACATTGCAATATAACGAAATTAGAATTTTGTATTAACAGGTGAATTTGAGTTGACGATCGTGTTTTAATCATTTTTTTAAAGATATATTTATATATATATATATATATTAAAAGGCTACTAAATGACAATTATACATTTCTAGTGTTTTTTTATAAGCTTCTGTACCGACACTGCCCTCCATTTTTGGATATCAGTGCATCCATTTGAATATTTCGAGCATCTAGTAAACACTATGGTGCATTGCATATAGTTATAGTTCAAGCCATTTTGTATATACGTTTGTGTGCTGACATTTCTTCATATTTAAAAAAAAATACTTAGGTATGTATGTCAAATCAATAATACCCACAAGGTTATGGTTAAATAAAACGTTCGCAACCTCTTTCCCTACATATAGTATAATGATCGAATCATATGATGACGAAGGTTTAAAATTGTTTATTATTTTTTTTTAATAAGAACTTTCCAAAATTAGAGCTCCAATTGTTCAAATAATAACCCGACTCGTGTTTTTGGTATATTATCAATATTTATATCCAAACAAGTATAAAGCCTAAAGCCAACTTTGTCAATGTTTTGTATGTAAGTATGTATTATTTTTTTCCTTGGCTTATTAATTATTATTCCCTAAAAAAAAAAATATTTCATCATACTCGTATAATAAGTATGTCGATTCTGAGCATTTTTATAAGTACAAGTATACTATACAATTTAGCTAAAAAAAATAGATCAAAACACGACATTCAGCTGTTAACACAAGATTTTAACTTGGTTATATTGGAATGTTTGAGCTTTATAGAGATAACAGTAGCAGAGAAATAACATCAGTAGATATCGTTAACTGACAAAAAAAAACTCGAAATTATTTAAGCCGTGATGTTGGTTTTAAATCGACATTCATTTTTGAAAACTTGTTTTTTTCTTATCAATTATTCCAGACATTCGGTTCAGTTTCCGTGTTTGAGGCTTAATTTCGATAAGGAACTTGACATGGTTGTATGTACTGGTGTTCTAGTGAAATAGAGCCGAGAAAAACTATTACAAATTGATTTACATTTCCATCAAAATCAAATATCCACATCCAGATTTTTTCTTACAGATTTTCTTCTTTTTTTTTATAATTTTAACTATATGTCCGTAAGACCTGAGGTCTTTTAAATGCAACCTGAATTGCACGGCACTAGTTAGAAGGAATAGAAAGATAGGAAAGAATTACCACTCATTGTATCGGCCACAAACAAAAAACAAAAACTACCAAAGGAATATGAATCACTTTATTACACGAAGAATTCAAAAGCTAAATTTTATATTTTCCATACACACAACTCGTTACACTCTAACAGCCCTATTCATAAAAGAACGCTTAGTCCACCTTTAGTCCATGGACTTACAAGACCATCGAATAAGAGTTAGATCATAGACTAAAATTTCCTATTAATAAAAAATCGAGCAAAATCTACTACAATAAGTATCAATTCTACATCTTTTCCCTGTAAATATTGCTCTTAAATGTCAATTCTTAGTCCATCCTTAGACTGCCGATTTCGATGGTCCAGCGAAGGACTAAGTTGGTAAACGTCAAATACCAGAAATTGAGTTTTATTAATAGTATTTCGCACTTAGTCCACGGAATAAGTCCTAAACCGTCCTTAGCCCATGTTTATTAATTTGAGTGTAAGTATCTAAAAGTAAAACTTTTGCAGCGTTCGTTGGCGATACAAATTTTGCACGTAGCTGTCAGTGAAATGTCAAACTACCACATTTTCTCTCAAGAATCCGACAGAATGTTTCGCAACAGATTTTGCTTTAGCTCACAAGAAAAAATTTACACACCAATGAATATTAAAAAAATAAAATAAAATTTATAGGTACCAAAATAGAATGTTTTTTTTGCAAAAGAACCACAAAGGTTAACCGGCACAATTCTTAAACACAATTGTTCACTAAAAAACCACATGTCTTTTTAAACGAAATACACAAAAAAAACAGCAATCATTTAAAATTTTTTTTTTAAATTTAAAACAATAAACACTTTATTCTAAATAAGACTTTTCACATTTTTTTTATAATCAACTTAAAATCTAATTACTTAAAATTAACAAATACATTTTTCTAAAATAAAATTACACAAAATAATCAAAACTGTCTAGGGAATCCTAAGAATTCTCATTTCATCTTCTTGCGTATTGTGATTCATTCTTTTCTTAAATCTCGTCCTGATCTCGGATATTTTACTGGGGAACAGCGGTGACATTAAATCGTTGAGTTCAAATCGATGAATTGCAATTGCTAAACCACGGATCAAAATTTGAACCAAGATTGAACCTCACTTAACTCAATAAAATCGGTGAAATAGAATTGCTGAACTACTGATCAAAGTTCGAACGTTGGTGACGTTTGTACAATTGGAAGATGGAATCGTTATGTGGGATGTATTCAAAAAAATGCCAACTTCGTTGTTCTTTGACAATTTCTCACGAAATTGAAATATGATGTAGCTTATTAGAATACTTAATTTAGAACTCGAAAACGATCAACAAAATAAAGTAAATATTTAGTTTTAAAATTTTAGCGTTTTTTATATAACAGTTACAAGAATTTCAAAACATAATCATACGAATTCTTGTGAGAGTTATACGCAAAATGTCCTCATTTCAAAACTACTTACTTGATTTGGATTATTAAAACGGTTCTGAATTATGCTCCAAGTTATAGGACCTAAGATTAAAAAAAGAAGAAGAGTGTGTGTAAAACTCTTTTGTCCAAAATGATTAACTGTGATTTAAAATTGATGAGTTTTATTATTAGGTGGTATTTGAGAACCAATTAATAGCGCCAAAAAAATACTATGAACTAATTGACAATTTTCAAAGAAGAAAATAGCATTGAAATATTAGTAGGGTTGGCTTCTTTTTGCGAAACCAAAATGTGTCCTTAACAGGTAGTTAAATTTATTTTTAATCAAATTAATACTTAATTAGGGATCTGCATTTGAACAAGTGTCACTTTGAAGCATATTTGTATTTACATTGTAATAATTTAATTTTTCAGGTTCAATTGGCAGAATGAAATGAAAAGCTTGATCTACTAATGATTATAAAGGTATCTATTTTTTGAAATTATATTATTTAAGGGACTTATTTAATTTCACATTTAAAATTGAAAATTGTTCTTCCTTGTAATTTGTACACTAATTATAATTATTTGTATGACATGTACATATAATATATTAGTCAACGCAATTATTATAATTTTTTACTTATCACTGAAAATATGCTAACAAGTAATTATGAAAAGCGTAAATGATTCGGTTGCGATAAAAATAGATTTGTTCAACAACATTGCTTCTAATTTTTTTAACGTGCAAATCAAAATAGGTGCAGTAGTACCAAGTTGTTATTTAGCCATATTTAGACATATTGATTTAAATCGCAAAAAAATTATGGTGCAAAATTTTAAACAGTACTCATTTAAAGAATAAACCCAACACTAAGGCAATCGCTTAGTTGACAGCCCTTGACTAATCTTATCTTAATTTTAAACACACTAAACAAATCTTCTAATTAAAGTTCCTACATCTTTATACTACGTTTCCACCAACCACTAAACCGAGATTAAGTAGATTTACCATACAAATTTTAATGTTCTCAGATGAAGATTTAAAATAAATCTCATTCAAATCTTCAATCGAACTACCCTACTTCCATATCGAAATGAACACATTCATCGGGAAAGTGAATTTTTCTCTTCGGTTGACACAGATGAAGCTGCCTGTTTAACTTCTACATCATAAGAAAAAATGAAAAGATATATGCATTTTGAATAGTGCTGTCAAAATAAATGTACTTTTGGAGCGGTGGAAACACGTTTTGAAATTAGTAAATCTACAAGAGATTAAAGTTCGGCTTAAACGTAGTATTAGGGCTATGCTAATCAAACTACTGTTGAACACACCTTATTTTGACAGATATAGTAATGGAACAAAACGAAAATTAAACATAAGCACAAAAACACAAAAAATGTATTCACACATTTATAGAAAAAGAATCTTTTTACATTTGGAGGTATTATTTATTATCTTTGAAGCTGAAATATAAGCATTTTTCGGTTTATGTTGATAAGAAGATACTTACCCATATCGGTTTGGTGCACATTTCTTCCGTAAAAATGTAAGGTAACAAGAGCTTGCAACTCTGGCGAAATAGAAAATCCGCGATTTGTTACTAGCTCTCATATGTTGAGGTTTTCTATTAAAATTCGATCCGTTTTTTTTTATCGATATCTTGAATAAAATTCAAAGTCCTCAATTTATTCGAACGGATGTGCTCGAACTTCATATATTTTTCGCTTTCTAAAAATCTCAAAATCTTCAAAAATATTATAATATTCTTCTTCAGAAAACATTTTTCTTTCATTTATTGTTATGAAATGTCAAACGTCAACTTGAAAAAATATAGATAAGTTATAAAAGACAAAGAAGCGTTTTGCTCTTTTTAAAGTAAAACGAACTCTTTAAATTTAAATTATACTTTCTGTCGTTTATTTTTTTTTTTAAACTCATTTTTGGAGTCGACTCCCATTTTTAAACTCATTTGGAGTTAGGTTTAAATGTTTAAAATTTTGGGTTTATGGCTTTATGAATTTTTACCAAAGACTTCGAATCGAATATTTGTGTTTCTTCCGAAACGTTCATATTATATTGTTATCGATTCGATTTTCGGAGTGTTCGTACTCTTTTTAGGTTCCAGTCGAATATGAAAATGTTGTATTCACACATTAATGCATATACACTTTAAATGTCGCCATCTAAAATAAATTTTGACAAATAATCCCACGAAAAACTTTGTAATTCAAATTAATGTCGTTTTATATTGCCTGTTCGGTGTAACTCGTTTTTCGCTCTCTTGGAATAAAATGGGTAACTCCGAACAGGCAATCGAAAACTACATAACTAATTCCCTATGACGTTAAGAACTACGTGACTGCACCATTTTGGGAACACACAATTAAATCTCGAACACATTCACCGCGATAACAGATTCCAATGAATCAATTGCAATGGGAATCGGACTCAATTTCGACATTTTTACAATAGAAAAAGTGTAATAATTGAGTCCGATTCCCATATCAACGTAATCGTCGAGTTCTGTAATCTGTATGATTGTGTTTTAAAATCTTGACGAAGTTTCTTAGCATAGATATAATTTACATCCTAAATGATATGCAACTTCAATATAATACGAGTATAATAAGGAATCAAGTTGTATATTTATACATTCGTAATTCACTTGTATTTTCTTTGAAACTGAACCCTCATAAAATATCGCACCCTGCAGGATACCTGTCATTAACGGCGCATAAGCCGGCAGGCGCAAGAAAACAATCAAACACTAATTCACCTCTCTAAAACAAAAATACCAGCAGTTACCATTAAATCAACTATGTAGATACAAAAGTATCTATATAAATATAACTCTTTACGATCACGTTGCAAATTTGTGTTATTTTAGCTTGACTCGTGCTTAACTCAAAAAACATATTATAAATAGAAAGCCATAGATACTAGGTATATGATTTCGGGACAAGAAAGAAGATGGCACTTAAACTCAATTCAATATCAATTCCACCTTCTAATTCCAGACAAAAAAAACTCATCTGGGACTGACTGAATCTCGAATTGACTTCCTCTACCAATTTATCCCTCGTTATTAGATAATTGAGCAGCGGAATCACTTAATGAGCTCGTACAACAAGCCTAATCCGCGCGTTCATCAACTTTGCATTGCTACCTGAATAATAATATTCAGGATAACAGGTAGAGATCGTGCTACCGTGACTTGGTTTTAAGCCAATTTTTTTTAATGATTTTTTTTTCAAAAATAGAAGAAGGCTGATAGTGTTGATGCTGAAAAAAAAGAACGAAGTTGTCTAAATGTCATTTGGATAAATAAAGTGTGTCTCCTCTTGTTCCTGATGAAATATATACATATGTACCTACCAACAAAATGGAAAGATAATAATCAATAATGACAACGACGAGCAATGGACGGTGGTGGACAGACGTACAACTTGATGTAACTTTGAGATTTATGTTGAGGGTAAAAGTTGTATTTTCTGGTCCTGTTTATGGGCGAGGCTAAGATCTTAATTTAAAAACAATTTTGATATTATACAAAATCAAGAGTGAAAGGACAACTTCCATCAGCATCACACACACAAGAAGGAAAAATAAAATATATTGACCAAGTCATCGAATTTTTCGATAAAGGGATTAAATTATTGTTTTATTATCCTGTTCTGTTTTGTTGCATGCGATCGACACTGTTATACTGATTATATTTGTTGGTACCTATACTATATTCACGACCGTAGCTAAGAAAATATTTAAAAAAAACATACAGGAAAAGCTAGAAACAACATTGTGAAAAAATATGTCTTATTAATAGTAAAAGATGGTAAATTTTTCGAGAATGATTTAAAAAGTCCCAAATAATCTATTTGTGTACACTTGTGTACACTGCGGGTCAATTTAATACGTTCATTCTGTAAGCAGCAAGAAAGAGCTTTTTTCTCTATCTTAAAAAAAAAGCTTTACTAAAAGAGTTTTGTGAATGCACTTAAATGGGCTTTTCCATTGGTAAATCCAGAATTTAATATTTTTCCGGCTGAATGGAAGCGATTTGAATTGATTTTTTTTTGTCTGTGGAACTAATAGTTGTCAAATTACATAAATTCTTCCAATTTTACTTCTGTTTAAAAGTTTTAGGGAAAAAAGGGGTAGATTCACCGAATAATACAAATCTGCGAATTTGATTTCGAATAAAAAAAGAATTATTTTTTTGCTCAATGGAAGATTTTAATTGTCAAAATCAAATCAAAATCAAAAATTGAATTCTTGTACCAATGAAAAACCATACAAAAGCATGTTCATTTTCTGAACAATAATAGGAAAAAATAAAACTAACGGTAAGTTTTAATAGTTTTTCAATGTCCCTATGAAAGATCTTTTTTGATGAGACATAAAAAAATAAAAAATAAAATTAAAATAAATTCACCTTTTAAAAAGTCATGTATATTTATTTTTTTTAGGAAAGTAAAAAGCGATTAAAAAAAAAAATGGGACGTCCCAATAAAAGTGCTTCAGTTCCGAAAAAAAATACAAATCGTGATGTGGGCGGAACAAAATTTGAGTTCGCGTAAAATAAATCGCACGTTTGGAGAGTAACGTAGTGAGCATAATCTTTTTAAGAAAGAAGGAAAACTATGGTAAATACTTAAAAGAGTGGAAAAGTCATAACGCCCGTAGAAAGTATAGAATTATTACCTAGGAACCATACGAATCAAATCTGCAGCTGAAATTACTACACGCAAACACGACTCAACTACGTATTAAGATCTTAACAGAACCTCCACTAAGCCCTCAAAGAAAAGAAAGACGGCAGAATTTCTGCAGATGGTACTTAACTTAAAGGAAGTCCTGGGAGCTGGTTGCTTTTTTCGCCGAGTAAAAAAATCAACGTAGATGGGTAGATGGTTTAAGATCCCTGAAAAAATAGCCTTAAATTACTTATACAAATTGTACGATTCCAACCAAATAGATTTTTTGATGTTATGGTAAATAAAGGAGGCTTTACTGAAACAAATTTGTTCAACTTGCATTTTTATTAGCCTATCCACATTTCTCCTATTTAAACAGCTGAACCTATTCTATTAGCATATCTAAAAATTTTAGGAAAAACTGTGAAAAATTTACCGTAACTACAGTTTTATATTTCTCTCTTTCCTAAAAAGAACGCGCATCGAAAGTGTATCTACAAAAAAGCTTTTTGTAAAGCTTTTTTAGGAGAAAAAAAAATCTTAGTTTCTGCTTACAGTGTGCACCTATTTTATTGGCTGGCAGTGTACAAACGACCACCTGGCTTATATAAATAAAATGAGCTGCGCTGCAAGTGTTAAAAATTACTCAACACTATTTGTTATTAATTTATTGTATTAATATTTGATTATTTGCACATTCCAACCAGAGTGGAGGTATAGAACATAATACAATATTTTTGGCTAAGTTCTCTGAATTGGTATAAATTATTGGTCTAACATATTCTTATTAAGCTGTTCCGTCATTTATCAAAAACGAAAAACTATTCAAAATTAAGGACTATGCATACTTCTAAAACAAATTTCGGGGTACACCTAGCCCCTGTGAATCCCCATCCCGTTACACCTCTGTTCCGCCTCGCCTAACTAAATATCACGGATTTATAAAAGGAGCAATTACACTCTGAATTTTTTTTTTCGGGAAATATTTTTTATTTTCGTCTTCCTTAAGCCTTTAAGTGGTGTTTCTGGTTTAAAGTACCAAAAAATAAGTTAACTTTTAATGCTTGTGCGTTGAAGAAATTGTAATTTATTGAATTGATATCAAGGAACTGGCTGCGTCCGTGCGTCGCATAAGTATATAGATGTGGATTTTACTTGCGCTTACTGTACGTCAGCTTGGGATGATGTTTCTTATTTTTCTGGGAATCCATTCGGTTTTATGTTGATTTGGGACTCAAATTAATTATGTTTACAGTGGTTTTGACTTTGCAATTATGGCTTTAGTAACTGAGAGATTTTTGCATAACCGTCATCAGCATCTTTGGATTTTATTCAACCAAAACTACTTTGATTGGTATTATTTATGCAGTTCAACTTGAACATTGACTTAAATTAATTGATATGAAACTTAAAATTAACTTATATATAGAAAGTTATGGTTTTGTAATTTTTATTTTTTTTTTGGTGAATTAATGTTTTTAAATTGAAGGTCGAAACTCTCCTACACAACATTGTTTTACGTATGACGATCTAGGTTGTATTTGGCATAATCATTATACTAGTTAACAAATTACTGAATCTCAAAAAAAAAATACTGTCTATATAGCCGTGTTTCATGAAGACTATAACCAGTGAGTAAACTAAATTGAAGAATAGAATTTGAATCAGATTAAAGTTCACTCTCTAAGAAAAACGTGTAAACAGCTGATTTATTTTAAACTTGAATGCATTTCAGAACACATCCAAACCACCTAACCAACCTTTACCAAACAAACATTTTTTCACTCAAATTAAGAGCCATCTAAATATTACTTTTTTGTTCACTCCGATTTTTGGCATGTAAAATTTTGTTAATTTCGCTTTCACTTAAGAAAAGAATACAACTAATATATTTACATTTTTTTTCTAAAGTTTTTAACAATACTTTGTCCAACAAAAATAGTCAGTACATGGAAGTGAGGACACTTGCCTAGCACAAACGTAGGAGTGGTAACTCTGATTCAATTGTGTTTATTTTAAGAGCACACAACTAGGGCTGAGTGTATGGTGAAGGAATACAAGCAGAAGTGTGCAGTAGGTATGTTATGGTATAAGATACGCTGCTCTTCACAAGACACAAACAATTTTTATGTAACTCAGTGGATACTTTCAGTGGCAATTTCAGCACTGGCACCAATGCATTTCAAAAAGCTCTCCCATAAGGTCTGTACTCACTATTTTTGTTGGCCAAAGTATATCACCGTGCTTAACCAATTTGTTAAATAAACTGTAGTTGAATGCGCTTAAAATATTAATAGTTTGTGCAATAAGAAAATAAATACATCAAAAAATGCCATATGTCGCTTACAAGCCTAGGATCGAAAGATTGAGCTGGACTATGGTAGTCTTTTCGAACCAGATTTTTCGTCTCATGAATTGAGTACTCCATCTGGAGTTGGCTTCAAAAGATGTTGAGATGACAGTTGACGTCTTTCAAGTGATTACATTTTTTATGTCAAAACAACTCCTCAACTCTGTTTTTAACAATGGTTAAACAATTAACTTGTTAAACAAAAATAGTGGATTAAAATTTTAAAATGATTTAGTATGGTACTACGATAATTTAATAATGAACTGCCATTTAACATTTTACTAAGATTAAAATCACCAAAAGGATATCTTGTTTGTTTTTTATCATACTAAATCCATATGACACTTATTTGACATTTGAAAATGTCAAAAAGTTATGTTCGCTTTTCGATTTGACGTCCGGAAACGTTCTGAATCCCTCAATTTGACAGTTCTCGTTCTGAATTGAAGAGAAAACGTTTCTAGATTTCATGCCAGTATCAAAACCAGAATCACTAATACCCTCACATACATACATGGTTAAAATGTCAAAATCATAATGTTAATTTACTCGAATTTGAAATTGGTAAATTTCCATAGATTTATCGAATAAAATAACTAATTTTCTGGTAAAAAAAAATAACATAAAATGAACCAAGTTAGCTTGAATTGATGCAAATAAAATATATATCTTAACTGAAATCAAGTAGTTTGAAAATTCTTTTAGCCGTTGTGATAATTTTTTTAAATTTAACTTTAACAAATACAGTGGTACATAAACTGCAGAATCAATCAAACTGTGTCATTCTGTTTTATGAGGGAAACGTCTTCAGATTATTTATCTAAAATGCCATTAATTAACTCTTTTTGCTCCATATTATTTAGCGATTGTAACTTTGAATTATAAATGGTTATTCATTTTGCGGTTTCAAAAGTATAGGACTGGAATTCGTCATCTGTCAAACTAAGTTGTCAAAACAATTTTTTTTTATTCAGTTGAAAGTCTGACATTTACGAAAATGGATCGCTTCACTATCGCACAACGCATAAAAATTGTTAAAACCTACTACACAAATGGTGATTCTGCCACAGCCACATATCGTGCTTTAAGAGGAGATTATGGTTTACATAATCGTCCAACTACGCAAGAAATTGGCAAAATTGTGAAGAAATTTGAAGAGAATAGATTGGTTACAGATAGTGTCAGGCCTGTGCATCATCGTTTCGCTCGTAGCACTGAAAATATCGCTGCTGTAAGTGAAAGTGTTGCCGAAGACCGGAATGTGTCGATTCCTCATCGTTCTCAGGAATAAGGACTTTCTTATGGCACATTATGGCGTATTTTGCATTTGGATCTACACCTACATCCATATAAAGTCTAGGAGGATCATTCCGTAATTTTCAAAACGACAATCGTCAAAACGATGGTCGTCGACGAGATCGTGTTTAATTTGCTTCACGTAACTCAACCACTATCGTCTCGTCAATCGTTTATAATTTGAGAGCATTTGGAACATTTCAGAAACTCTCAAACTTTTGTTGAGTTGAAATGGACCGTCGTAAATGTCAATAAAGTTGTGTGTATTGTTTTGTATTTGGCTTAAAGAAAGTTATATGATTGGACAAAAATGTAAGTTATTTTATTGTAATATTTTTTACAAATTGATATAAATGTAAATATGTACATGGCAGCCACACAGTCTCAGATTGGAATTTTCACTCGATATATGGATGAACATCCCGATTTGTCTCTCAACTGTTTTCGCATTCGTATTAATTGTACTTTTTCCCAACTTGCGTTTTCATTTCCACTTTCTAACACAAGAAAATTGCTGCGCCGAATGCAAATGCAACAGATAGACAAAAATAAGATGTCAAACTACAGTGGCTACTCAATTATTCAACTACAGTCACCTACAAACTACTCAAAATTAATGCAACACGATACCTATTTAGTTATCGTCCAAACGCTATCATTTTGACGATTGCGTTTTGACGATTATCGACTTACGTGAAGCAAATAAAGGCATCACTATAGTTCAGATGATATCGTCTGACGATAATCGAGTTACGGAATGACTCCCCAGCTCACACAACAACTGAAGCCAGCTGACCATTCACAACGTCGTAGATACGTCGAATGGGTGCTTGAACAACAGACAGTGGATGTCGATTTTTCGAACAAAATTTTCTTCAGCGACGAAGCACATTTCTCACTCGGTGAGTATGTTAATAAACAAAATTGTCGTATTTGGGGTTCTGAGAATGCTCAAGTAATTGAAGAGAGGCCATTACATCCACAAAAAGTCACTGTTTGGGGCGCTCTTTGGTCCGGAGGTGTGATTGGACCTTACTTCTAGTAAAACGACGATGGAACGACTGTCACCGTCAATTCGGAGCGTTATGGTCATATGATAATCGCCTTTTTTTGCCTGCTATTGAAGAATACGACTTGGAGAATATGTGGTTTCAACAGGACGGTGCCACATGCCACACAACTCGAGCGAATATGGCTTTATTGCAAGAGACATTTCGTAATTTCTCGTCGTGGTGATATCAACTGGCCACCAAGATCGTGTGATTTGACACCGCTGGACTTTTTTTGTGTGGGGCTACACGATAGACCGTGTTTATGCAGATAAACCTTTAACTCTTGAGCACTTGAAAACCAACATTCCTCAAGTTATGGCTGAGATACCGCCCAGTATGTGTCAAAAATTGGTCGAAAATTACCTCAAAAGAATCGATGCTGGCAACAATTCGCGTGGTAGTCATTTAAATGATGTAGTGTCTCACACATAATGTCAACGTACAAACTTTATAATAAAAAAAGAAATATAATGAAAAAAATATTTTATATGTGTTTTAGTTACGTTTACTTTGGAAACCGCGAAATGGATAACCCATTATTATAGATAATATGGTGCGTTCGTGTTTTTTTTAAACTTATTGTCGATTTCGCTTGTGCGTTCGGAGTTATTTTGTTTTCACTCCTTAATGTTAATATTTAATTAAAATTATGTAATGTATCATATTTAATAAAAATGCGCCTTCACTTTATTTTGGAAAGTATAAACCAAGATTAATATGTTTTTTTTCGGGGTCAAAAGAAAAACTCAAATATAAATAAATAATAAATTTTATTTTTTTTTTGATAAAATAAAAATTCAAATTGTATTAAAATAAAAAGTTGCACAAAATCATTGTTAAGTCACAAAACGGATAAAATTATTCTCAATGCCAAACCTTTTAAATGTTGACCAATATTCTGATATATCTATGTACATAATGTAAATAAATTGCGACTTATAAGATTATACCTATTACAAAGCAAATTTTTAATAATAAAATCAAAAATGTTTTTTGTATAAATTTGAATTTAAATTTCAAATGCTCATTATCAGATAGCTAATATGCGTAACTTTGTTTTGCAAAGATATGGTAAGGAGCGAGCTCTCAAGCTAAATAACCAAATCAGCTTTCCGATCACATTTAATAATGCCAATGTACCTACTTCTTAGGAAAACGACTTCTAAAAGGGTTTTAAAGTTTCAAGATACAAGCCTAATATTTAAATCTTCAAGTTAAGAAACACAAAAAAAAAATCTGTCAAATTAGGTATACCTACATATTTATACTCGTACACCATCTCGCATCTCTCTTTCAAAGGAAAAAAAAATCTTAAGTTAATGTCGGAGAAGAAAATAAAAACTGAAATACCAATCAACCGAATTTGTTTAAACAAGTAAAACCAGTCGCTGCCGGCCGGGTTTGAACAACTTTTTTTGTTTTTTATATACCGTTGATGGTTTCTCATCGCCTCGTCGAATTGTAAGCTTTTCTCTGACCAAAAATTCAAATTGCATACAAAGTAAAATATTCACGAAATCAAGATGTATCTGCTTCACTTCAATCGAACATTCAAATTAAATCTCAGTGAGTTACATTCAAAGTCGGTAAAGAGTAGAATACAAAGCTGACCCCGACAATCTAAAACATCAAAATGTGACGTTCATTGATGGTGATGGCGATGGTGAATATGGCGAGTGGTGACAGTGAGTGCCAACAGGTTTTCACGGTAACAGGTCAATCGATAAGAAAAAAAAACAATTTTATTTTAATTTCTCAACTTGCCCTGGCCAGACGGGACGGTAATATGGATGAATTTTCATTAAAATTACCCAAGGTGGACTTGTAGGTATGAAATAATTTATTTTAAACTGAGAGGGTGGTGACTGGTTTTGCTTTAAATATCGAATTGATTTAATAACGTGTTGGAAAGGGTATCGTTCGATAGTTGATGGCAGTAGGGTTGAATATTTTATCAGAAATCAAATTCTTTAATAAAATGTGAAGTTGGTGGTATAGAATACGTTTGATACACGATCAAATCGAATATACCAAAGTAAAGGCTTTGAAAATGATATCGCGTCATTAGCATAATATCAAGGGTTAAAATATATAAAATAACTCTTTTATGATAAGTTGATTTGGGCATATTCATTGCTTAAACGATGTTTCTTTTGGCTACTCCCTACATTCCTTTTGCACTTCCAGGACTCTAACAGCCCTATTAATAAAAAATACTTAGTCCACCTTTATTCGATGGACTGACAAACCATGGAATAAGAGTTAGACCATGCACTAAAATTTCCCAAAATTGAGCAAAATTTACTAAAATAAGTATCAACTCTGCCTCTTTTTATTCTATGTCCCTGTAAATTTTGTTGTAAAATTTCAATTCTTCGACGGTCTAGTGAAGGGATAAGTTGATAAACGTCAAATAGCAGAAATTGTGTTTTATTAATAGTATTTCGCACTTAGTTCACGGAATAAGTCCTAAACTTTCCCTAGTCCAAATTTATTAATTTGGGTGTAAAAGATTTTCTTTGGATGTTTGCAATATGTTTCTTCCCTCTCGATTTGTTTGAAGAAAATACTTCAAAACACTTCAAAATGGAAATGGAAAACAAATTGATTTGAAACCGACACAAAAGTGGGTTATTTCTTGTTCGATATGCTGTTCGGAGCTTATCTTTTTCCACTCTTGTTGCCTCAAAAACACTTGATTGGTTGTTTCGAAGAAGGTTTCGGAGTATTTTTCTGTTGTCGAGTATCTAATAAATAATCGTATTAATTACCCATTTTTAGATGGCGACGTTTAAGTGCGTATGAAAAATCGAAAAAAGTAGAACACTCCGAGAATCCAAACGAAAACGGCATTAGAAAAACCAGGTTCTTCAATAAGTGTTTTTCTTTTTTAGTTCAGAGCAAAGTCTAAGTTGTCAAAAAGTGTGTTTCTTTTTAATTCAGAGCACCAAATGTGTGTTTCATTTTTCGATCTGAACATGTGAAGATCGCACTCGATATGTTCGAACATAATCGAATGAGCATGTGAGTAAATTGCTGAAGAAAAAAATAATCAGATAAAATTAAGTGGGCAAACGACGTTGATCGCTTGTTGATTTTCTGTATCTGGTCTGTATCTGTATAGAAAAAAAGGTTATGTTATATTGCTTTTTTATGATTAAAATGAAAATTTATTCTGGTTTGCGTGGTTCAAGTGTGTTTAAAAAACAAATCAGTGTTCAAATCTTGCTCTGTTCGGAACAAGTTCACACCATACTCTAGCATTCAAACTCTGCTTAGACCTCTGCTTTGAACGAAAAAAGAAAAACGCCTAATGTCGTTCGATTCGATTGGCTGTTTGGAGTTGCTTTTTTTCTCCGAAGTTTCCATATTCTATCGGAATGAAACATAAGGTGTAAGAAGGAAGTGTCTAGCTAATCTGAATGTATAATCTCTGTTTTGATAATAACTGTCTCAACTAAATAGTGTCGTTTTCATTTGGATTTTCGGAGTGTTATTAACACCTTTTTGATTCCAATCGAATATGAATATCTCGTATTCTTAAGTTTACGCATACGATCGAACAACGCCATCTTCATACAATTATTACTCTTGACAAACAATCCGACGAAAACCTTTGAATGTGTTGTTACAGGATTAAAAATAGAGTGTCTCGGAACAGCCAATGGAAAACGACATACCTTTTAAGCTAATGAATCTAAAATTTGGTTATTATCGTTTTCGAAATTTGTATTTAAAATTCTGCGTCTTACGAAAACACCAATACACCGGTACATCCATATATGTAGTAGCAAATGGCGTGAAAACGTATTATTCCTTTATAACTGCAATGTACATTTTATCCTAACTTGAATTATTCAGCTACAAAAGAAAAATTTATTTATTGGGAAATAACTTTACTATTTGACGTTTTTAATTATAAAATAAAATCGTACGCATTATGTCCGTTTGTTATCATTTTTGTAGTAAGATTCTTACAAACAGTCAAACTTTAAGAGTGGGATATTTATTTTTGGAAGAGGTTATATTATTTCTGTCAAATTCAGAATGAACAATGGAAAAGCCATCCGATTTGAAATCACCTGACAATAAAATAAATATTTCAGATACATGCCTCATAAATTAAAACATTTAATAAATTCTGCAAATAGAATTTGTGTTTTTTGTTTTTGTCTTAGCCATTTATGTATGTATGCATAATTACTCTCTTTTCTCCGAATTGTTCATATTAATATGAATATAACATTAAACATTGAAAAAAGTGTAACTGGAAACCTCCAATCGAAAACAATAGATATTCAATGAGTATTATTTCAAATCGTAACAGTTAGCAACGCAGTGCCACCTATAGGTCAATATATTTAAAATCCAATTTGTGGACTCACGAAACAAGCAAAAATGGAATAAAACAAAATTGACAACTCAGCGGAACTAAATGGAAACTAGGAACTGTCAAGCAAAAAACGCCGTCCGCACCGAGAAAACAAGCTGCCGCATATTTTTGTCGAGTTGTCACATTAATTTATTAAAACAATTTTAAAGTATAATGGCTACAAAAGCAAAGAAGGAAGAAAAACCCAAAGAGAAACAAATTATCGAAGAGGTGAGTAAATAAATTCATAGAATTCCTAAAATGTTGTGGATTTGGTTCACTGCATAATATGGGACACGTCAGCCCCATTGGATTCTAAAATTTCATACAATTATCCCTTCCAGGTGGTTAAAATCAACAAATGGGACGGTTCGGCTGTTAAACATGCTCTCGATGACTCGGTCAAGAATGCTCTCCTCGACCGACCAAATTTCAAAGAACAATTTGGTCTCATCAACACTCGGCTATTAATTTGTGGTCTAGCTGTTGGTGTAGCCTTTCTCGCGCATGGCTGGGACTTCGCTCATCCATTCCCTGAATCAAAGCCTGTTCTTATGTTTAGTGTATTGTCGTACTTCCTGCTCATGGGAGTGCTGACTTTGCATACAACCTACCGCGAAAAGGGAACGTTTGCTGTTGCAGTGCAGAAAGAACCCAATGGATCAACTAAAACCTGGGAAGCTAGCTCGGACATGCGAAAGTACGATGATAAATACGTACTGGTGTTGTCTGTGAAGGATTCCAAGTCATTGAGAGAAGCTACAACAATCAAGTCATGTGCCAATTTCATTGACACAAATGGAGTCATCGTTGACAGCCTTGTGGCCAACGAACTAAATCGATTATTCCATTCATTGAGTGCCGAAAAGAAGGAGAAGTAGCTTATGGGCGCAATTCAGATAATTTAAACTTAATGCATAATAAACTTCCTTGCAATTTTTAAACAAAATTAATTTAAATAAATAACAAGTTTAAGACTTTCTTTAAATGTTTTGTTTACCTAAACATGATTTTTAATCTTGAC
Source organism: Philhelius pedissequus (assembly GCA_910595825.1). Taxonomy (NCBI): domain Eukaryota; kingdom Metazoa; phylum Arthropoda; class Insecta; order Diptera; family Syrphidae; genus Philhelius; species Philhelius pedissequus. The sequence continues at coordinate 11,100,224 of OU343163.1, read as the reverse complement.
AAAATGGGAGGTAGGTATTTCAAATTGTTTTAAAGCTACCATTTAGCTATTTTGTTAATATTTTATGGTGACTATCACATTATGCTCTCATTTTGTTGCGTTGAATCTATTCTTTTTTGATAGTGAGCCTCCAGAAGATTTATATCCAATATAAAAAACAAGTGTATGTTACTAGCGACTACTTTTCTGCTCCAAATCCTGCAAATATTCAATTAATGTAATTCAGGTAAGTGATTTTAATGAAATTCAAAGTTTTGGTAGAGTTCATCATGGCATTTTGAATTAAAATGAAGTCGATTTCATTTGAACTTAAATTCAATAAATTTCATTTCCTACCTTTTTAGAAATTATTGCGAAATAGTAAAACTTGAACGTACCTATTTTATGAAGAGTAGGCAAAGGAAACCTAACTTCGCCCACATTCTAAAGAAGGGATACCTAGGTGGATTTATCAGCGATACACTGATTTCTTTTTTTTTAAATAACGATACCAGCCATATAATTATCGTTACGGAATATTTATTTATGTAGATATTTGATTTTTCTTGAAGACGCTTCCGACGTGTTCGATTAAAAAGAAATCTCTGATTATTATAGACATGATTTTGCTTTTCATCTCTATGGGCCAGTGTACAAGCGGTGTACAAATTTGATGATTTCGGCGAATTAATTGCCGTCCACAGACGGTGGTTTATTTATTTAGCTAAATCTACAAATCTTGAGGATTATACTACTTTTCCATCGACCACTAAGCCGAGATGTATGTAGAAATGGCCATTTTCTTCACTACAAGTTGAACTTAACTTGAGGATTTTTACAACATTTGATTCTCAATTCTCGAGTTGATCCAGCTCTAGTTTTTTCAGCTTCTGAAAATAGTAGAAGTTGAGAGACCAAACTTGAGAGTTTTCTGTCAAATTCAAATTTGTAATACATTTTGTTGCACTTCTCTCAAAAATTATACTCGATTTGGTGTTGTATAAATATATTTTTTATATGTTCGTAGAAAAGTATTATTGGGAAAATAGTCCATCGTCTGCTTCCATAAGCGAAAAAGAATTGTTGGCGATTGAAAGAAGAAAGAAGATAATACCAAAACATGATTTTGTCTACCGACTTCATATTTCTTGGAGAATAAGATTCAGAATCGAAATCTCTTTCGAGCACTGGCAGCCAAATGCAGCTAGGTTGAAAATCATGCGAATAATTTCGAATTGAAATATCTCAAGAACCAGATGTCGCAGATACCTTTTGTCGCTAGCTGTGGATAGGTATTGAACAGACCTTTCTTTTGATGTAAATACCGATGGGTTTGGGGAACATTGTCGAACATGTAATTTTTTTTTGCAAGGGGTTAGCCTTGATTTTTTCCTAAAATGTCGAAAAAAGTGAAGTCAAGAATTGTACAACAAGTTCTACACAAAGGGAAAGGTCTGTAAAATCGCTTTCCAGCACCGGCAGCCGCAGATTTTTGCGGGGCTTGGTTGCGGAGTTATCAACATCCAACGCAAGTCAAATGCAGCTAGGTTGAAAATCATGCGAATAACTTCGAATTGAAATATCTCAAAAACCGGATGCGGCAGATACTTTTTGTCCTCAGCTGTGGATAGGTATTGAACAGACCTTTCTATTGATGTATATACCGATGGATTTGGAGAACAGTGTTGAAAAAGTAATTTTTTTTGCAAGGGGTTAGCTTTGATTTTATTCCAAAATGTCGAAAAAAGTGAAGTCAATAATTGTACAGCAAGTTGTACACAAATAAAAAGGTCTGTGAAATCCCTTTCGAACACTGGCAGCCGCAGATTTTTGGGGGGACTGGTTGCGGAGTTATCATCATCCAACGCAAGTCAAATGCAGTTGGGTTGAAAATCATGCGAATAACTTCGAATTGAAATATCTCAAGAACCAGATGCCTCAGATACCTTTTGTCCTCAGCTGTGGATAGTTATTGAACAGAGCTATCTATTGATGTATATACCGATGGGTTTGGGGAAAATTGTTGAACAAGCAATTTTTTTTTGCAAGGGGTTAGCCTTGATTTTTTTTGTAAAATGTCGAAAAAAGTGAAGTCAAGAATTGTACAACAAGTCGTACACAAATGGAAAGGTCTGTGAAATCCCTTTCGAGCACTTGCAGCCGCAGATTTTTGCGGGGCTTGGTAGCGGAGTTATCACCATCCAACGCAAGTCAAATGCAGTTGGGTTGAAAATCATGCGAATAACTTCGAATTGAAATATCTCGGGAACCATATGCCGCAGATACTTTTTGTCCCCATATGTGGACAGGTATTGAACATACCTTTCTTTTGATGTATATACCGATGGGTTTGGGGAACATTGTCGAAAATGTAATTTTTTTTTGCAAGGGGTTAGCCTTGATTTTTTTCTAAAATGTCGAAAAAAGTGAAGTCATGAATTGTACAAAAAGCTGTACACAAATGGAAAGGTCTGTGAAATCCCTTTCGAGCACTGGAAGCCGCATATTTTTGCGGGGCTTGGCTGCGGAGTTATCAACATCCAACCCAAGTCAAATGCAGTTGAGTTGAAAATCATGCGAATAACTTCGAATTGAAATATCTCAAGAGCCAGATGCCGCAGATACTTTTTGTCCTCAGCTGTGGATAGTTATTGAACAGACCTATCTTTTGATGTATATACTGATGGGCTTGGGGAAAAGTGTTGAAAAAGTAATTTTTTTTTGCAAGGGGTTAGACTTGATTTTTTTGTAAAATGTCGAAAAAAGTGAAGTCAAGAATTGTACAACAAGTCGTACACAAATGGAAAGGTCTGTGAAATCCCTTTCGAGCACTTGCAGCCGCAGATTTTTGCGGGGCTTGGTTGCGGAGCTATCAACACCCACACAAGTGAAATGCAGCTGGGTGGAAAATCATGCGAATTACTTCGAATTGAAATACCTCAAGAACAGAATGCAGCAGATACTTCTTGTCCTCAACTGTGGATAGTTATTGAAAAGCCCTATTTTGATGTATATACCGATGGGCTTGGGGAAAATTGTTAAAAATGTATTTTTTTGTTTTGCAAGGGCTAAGCCTTGATTTTTTTCTAAAATGTCGAAAAAAGTGAAGTCAAAAACTGTGCAACAAGTTGTACACAAAGGGAAAGGTCTGTGAAATCCCTTTCGAGCACTGGCAGCCGCAGATTTTTGCGGGGTCTTGGTTGCGGAGTTATCACCATCCAACGCCAGTCAAATGCAGTTGGATTGAAAATCATGCGAATAATTTCGAATTGAAATATCTCGTGAACCAGACGCCGCAGATACTTTTTGTCCTCAGATGTGGACAGGTATTAAACAGACCTTTCTTTTGATGTATATACCGATGGATTTGGGGAACATTGTCGAAAATATAATTTTTTTTGCAAGGGGTTAGCCTTGATTTTTTCCTAAAATGTCGAAAAAAGTGAAGTCAAGAAACTGTAGTAATTGAAAAAGCTTAATAAAACTTTTGTTATTATTTTATTCAAACAAATGGATATAGGACCTTTCTACATAATATTATGACAGATGAACGAAAATTGTGAATACATTTTGTAACTCGCTTTTTAAATTTATCAATCTCGAAATAAATATTGTATAAAACTCAATATCATTATTATTTGTGTTTTAAGTTCATAAGGCCAAGTTTTTCATGAGATTTTATTATGAACTAGTTTAGGTATGTTATTATTATAAATGTACATATGTAATAAAACGGGCATTTGTACTTTTTTAGGAGCATGTTTAAATTCCTGTTGCAGGATTTAGTCATATCTGAATATGGTTTGTGTGAGACCATTAGAATATCTTTGCAATTAGGTTTGTAATTGGAACGACTCATTCCAACTCCAAGTAACATGTTGTCAATGGCATCAGCCTAAAAGGGGGCTACTTGGCTTGAAGAATAAACATATTTATATATTAATTATGAATCACTTAACATACATATATATTTATGCGGATTTTTCACATAAACCTTTAGCAAACAGAATTGAAGCCATATTTTTATATATGGATATTTAATTCAACAAGTTAAAATATTAATAATGAGTTCCAAGCATAAGACATCAACTTCTGTTTTGTAATAATATTTAAAAAAAAATTAAATATTGTCAAAAATTAGGTATCTAACACTCTATTACCTATTTACACTATTCAACTGCAACACAGTCTGCCAATCCCAACTGAATTTCTCTAAAAAAAAGTTGAAACATACATATCTGTCAATAATTTCCCAGGGAAATTTTTAAAAACTCAATTAAGCTAACTTTTAAATTTCAACTCTCGAGTTGAGATATAAAATAGTGAAGAAAATTAAATTTCAACTTGTCACTCAACTCTCAAGTTTGGGCTAGTTTGCGGCAAGTTGACAAATAAGTGAAGAAAATGGCTCTTAGCTAAATCTCCTACAAATTTTGAGCATTTACCATACAAATTTTAATCTTTTGAGATGAAGATTTAAAATAAATCTCATTTAAATCTTCCAATAGATGTACAAATCGAACTACCCTATTCCCATATCGAAATGAATACATTCATCGGCAAAGTGAATTTTTCGCCTCGGTTGACACAGATGCAGCTGACTTTCGCACGAGAAAACTTGAAACATAATTTGTATTTTGAATAGTTCTTTCAAAATTAATCTGCATTTGGAGCAGTGAAAACTCTACATACATAAATCTACAAGATATTATGGGTCGTTGGAAACGTAGTATTAAGTACTGAACCACAAATCAATTATTTGAACCACGTTTTAAACCTAGGTTCAGCCTTAGCTTAAGATTTTAAGATAAATACTGGGATGTCAAATAATGTGTATCGATTTCCTATCACTTTCGAATTACATATTTCTACACAAAATCGATTTTATGCTGTCAAAACAGATCTTATTCGTGTAATAAATAAAAATTTGTTAAAGCAAATTGGTTCATTAAAAAAAAACTTATGACAAGAAACTTTATTAAACATTATCAAAAATACACTTTTATTTTGACGTTTGAAAAATGGCTAACATTTTTGTTGAATGCGTTGCCTCTGTGTACAGTTTATTTGTTAAGAACTTTGAATCTCACCCTTGCGGAATCTGAAATATGTAGGTGCAAACGATTATCTGTGTATACAGAAAAAACTCTCGCTTGCGGAATTGGGCCCCATGATGAGTGAGTTTAGGTTTTAAAAAAAAACACAGGGTCAACGAATTGGTAACCTAAATGTTTTTTAATACGATGAAATTTGTGATAGGGATATTAACAAAATCTCTATCTCTTTCAACGAAGCTAAATCCTTTTAAAAATTAATGTTGGTACTCTCCGCAAAACAGAACTTTAATCTACAGACTTGTACTAATTATAAAGCCGTTCAAAAAAAAACACCATCCTTATGTAAGTCTCAATATCTACAAATCATCAACACATATATAAATTTACTTAATCTTTATTTTTCAACTTAGAATTACTAATATCGTATTTTATCCAATATAATTATTGTATGAATAACAAAATGATGTGCTACTCAATAAACATTTTAATCAATTTAAATTTATGACATCTCATGCGTTTTAGAAATACATAATAATATAACTAATTACATAATTTTGATTTCCTATACATATCCATGGTTTCCAAAACAAAGAACAAAATAATTATTTGAATTGACTACAAGACTTAAAATCTCTAGCATGTTTTTTTTTTTTCACAAAAAAATGTACAGATAAGTTTTGTATGATTTTCTGTTTATTTTTTTATATTTAGACTTATATTTGCTTTAAATTGTATCACTTATAATAAAAACAAACCGCAATTATGTATAAAATTAATACGAAATTAGAACATCATCATTTCATTCTCTTCTAATTAATTCGAATAAATTTCGTGCATGGACATTTTTATATTTAAATAAATTAAACTTAAAACAACTTAAACGTTAAATTTCTTCTTAAACTAAAAATAAAATATAATTTATTCACAAAAGGATAGATAGATATTGGCGGTGTTATGACGAGAACCTAGTATCCTCGACCAAAAGCCAAAACATATTTTTATATATATATAAACGTAGGTCCTCCCCCTCAAAAAAAAAAACTATACCTCAGGTGCAATCGATCACAAAATTTAAATTTTTAATATTTTTGGTTTAATTATACATACATATATGCATGTATATTTTTGAATATTTCTTTTTTGTAAATATATTTTTAAAAGTCATTAAACAGCTGCATGTCGCTTTGGTCTAAAGCCCTGGCTGGCTTCCAATCCGTTTCGGGGTATTCATCAAAATTACTTGTGTCACCGTCGAATGTGACTTCGGGCATTATTGGTGGCTGCAATTAAAAAGCAAAAAAAAAATGATTTAAATATTTTTATAAGGAAATTATATTTATATTCGATTTTCTAAACTAATTATTTTTTTCAGTTTTATACATTGAATTTATTGAGCAAGACGAAGAAAAAAAATCAATGGTGATAAATAAGTTTCACAGGGCGCGAACATTGATTTATTGTTTGTTTTTGTATTTTATGTTTAGTTGGCAGACATAATGTCTGTCATTTAATTTGCAATTAATTGCTTTTCGTTAAATTCTATAAATATTTATTTGATATATTATTAAAACATAATGCAGAGATGCAACACTTTTGCAAATTAATTTCATCATAACATTTATTTTTTTTTATAGGTAAAATGTGTAGAAAAGAAAACAAATGCTAGACTTCTTGCCAAAGTGACAGTAGGGGTGAAAATGTCATTTTCATATTCACATTTATACATATGTGAAAAATGTACATTTTGGAAATGTTGCGTTAAATATAACCCATCATGCCAGTGACAGCTAAATGGCTCTAAGATAAACATTGAAAATAATTTCTCGATGGATCGAGGTACGTCAAACTACATCTTCGTTAAACTTAAATAGACCCATGTGTGAAATTTTTGAGAAGAATTTTAACTAGAACGAAGATTGACAGCTCTGACTTTGGCACTGTGTGAGGTGGCGTTTGGTTGAATTCAAACGTCATTTTGCCGATAGCAACTAATGGCAATGGTAGAGATTTTGTTTTACAGTACAGTGAGCGTGAACATATTTATTTTATTTTATGTTTTATTTGCCAAAAATTTGTCAAAGTGGATAAACATAATTTAGCTATAAATTGTCAAAATATTCACACTGAACAATTTAATAATGGAACAAATATATGTGCCAATGAATATTATTATAATTTTATAATTAACTTTTAAACGTATTTGTTATATACTTTTTAATTATTATGGATAAGAACTACTTAAGGCTAGAAAGGCTTGTGCCTTGCACCTAAGAACTGTTATCGCATATCAGTTTGATTTCTTGGCATCATTTGCGAGTATTCAAATTTAAACCCATGTTCGTTATAGTTATGATCAAGATTTTCTTAGATTAATGACATGCCGAATCCACTATAGCTATACAGATGTCTAACACTAAAACCACAATCCGATGTCATGTCATGTCGTTCATTTCCTTTTCAACACTACTTTTTTTTTCATCAGCATTCACTCATTCGATAGAAAATAATACACGAAACGTTAATTTTTGGCTAAGCTTTGAACAGCGCTCATTTCTTGTTTAAGAACAAATTTTTCCACATTTCGCTGCATTGACGTGGATTTTATAGCGGTATGCTCAGCTCTGCCTTCGTTTATGGTCTGTGGACTTGGCTGTGAAGAAGATAATAGCGGTATTTTATTTTCCTCGTGAACCAGATCAGATCATCTATTTATTTGCGTTACAACAACAAAAGGATTTAGTTTTGTTGTTGTAACGCAAATAAAAAGATCGGGATCACGAGGAAAATAAAATACGGCTAATGTCGCTTTCAAGTAGATGTTCAGAGATACTCCTTTTACTCCGATTTTTTTATATTCTATTGGAGTAGAATATTGGAGAGTGAATAAATGTAACTCAGCGCGTCCAATCGAAAACGACATTAGTTTTCTATTTTTCTTACTAGTAACGAAAAATGAATAACGGGAAAACAGACAGACTTTTTTCAAATTATGCTGCATGGACACATATATCAATTACCACTTTTCAATAGCTGTCAGCTTAAATTCATTATGTCATTTTTTGAAACACAAGGAAGGCTGCTTTCACACGAGAATACTGAGTTGCCCAGCGACTTTAAGTTTGTCGAAAAGAAGGACAAGAAGTAAGGGGAGTGAACAAAGTCTCACCGGTCAATGATTTGAAGAAATTTTGTTCGACGTTTCACTTCTGACAAAACTTTGAACTTTGTGTAGTGTGCGCCCAAACTAATAACGATTTTCATTCAAATTTCAAAGATCTCTTCTCAAAATCGAGATTTGATCTTTTCAATAAAACTTTCTTCCAGATTTAATTGTAGTATTGGTGAATGACTTACACACATTTCTGAGTAAAAACACATCTTGTCGAGAAAACACATCTATGACGAGAAAGACGGAGACGAAGCAATCAAAAACTCCACTGAATTTGTAAAATAAAAATTATTAACTTCTTCGTCCATTAGTTCACAACAAATTAATTACAAAATATTTTCCATTTGACAATTGACAGAAGTGGTTTTACATGTATGTGTGCATTCAGATCAAATCTGCCAACCAATTAGAGATCAAATCTTTCGTTTTAAGATTTGATCTAGATTTGCTCTTTTTGTTGGAATTAAGCTCTCAAAATTAAAAAAGATGAAATCTTTCGTCGGGAAGAACAGATCTTTTTTTGAGTGAAACTCGCTATAAGAAGCATTAAAAGAAATTTTGCTCCCTCGTATGAAAGGTAAAGTGGATTTTTAAAATAATTAAAAGAAAATGTCGCAACTGCGCTGTGTAAAAAGAGAAGAATAAAATTTAACTTTTTTATGTAATCTTAAATCTTAATAAGTGTTAAGTTTTTAAGTTTGGTAAGTGACGTATGCTTTACTGTTCTGTGCAGAAAAATAAAACTTTTTGAAATTCAGTGAGGAATTTTATGCTCTGAATCGCTCTGATTTTGTGTTCTAGAATAGAAAAGAATATAATATTTTGTTCTGGCTTTTGAGTGAGATCAAACGAGAGCTGTCAACATGATTGTTTTTATTTAGTTGCTTGTTTACTTGTTGGATTGGGATTAGATTTCACCGAATCCTATATTTTTTTTAATATCTAAGTATTCATTACCTAGTAAAAAAAATAGAAAATGGCATTAATCTAAAAAAAAACTCACAAAAATTCCATGTTATTTTATTTGCCAATGCTTTGACAACTGACGTTTAATTGACTGTTCTACCTTGTTCTGACTTTTCTGTTAACAATCTGTTCTGATCTTTTCTTCAGTGAACAAAGCTTTTATAACTTATTCAAGTTATGAAAAACTGCATTTTTGAAAATAACATCCTAGAAGTTTCTATAGATGTGCAGCTTAAAACTGAAGAGCATATTGTGATATGTCTCATTAAATCATTCGAAAATCAATTTATTGCCACAAAAGTAATTAAGAATTCGTATCTTTATTAGTATAATTAATTTTGATATCCTGACATAAATATATTACTAATTAAAAATGTGTTGCTATAAATTCTTGTTTACAACTTGCTTATCGGTTCAAATATCCCACAAAAGCTCTCATTAAATATTGCCTTGAAATAATTTTCCACCCCAAATTTCAAGGCAGCAAACAGTTAGCCTGCTAGCGGGCGGGCCAGAGTAATGCCTTGAAATTGGCACCTTAGCATTTAACGCGCAACAGGTGTTAAATTGCCACACTCCTTAAAAATCCTACACATAAAAATACTAACCCCACACAAACAAACTATCAATACTCACTCATTTCATTTGTTGGCTTTGCAAAATTAATATGTGTGTGGTTCTGAGCCAATCTAATTTCTCCCCCCTCCTACACGCCCTTTGTCAATCTGAGTTCACGGTATAAATTTAGACCGATTATGCGATGATAATTTTTTATCTCCTGCCAAACGTCTATCCTACCCTCTTACCACACCAAAACCCAACCAACTACGTAATCTAGATACTCGTAGAGATTTTTGCAGGTTTTTCCTTCGCAAATAAATAATTCTTTCATTTTCATTAAAACTGTTTATAATATAAAATAAATTCAATGGACAGCCAAAGCCAAAATCAGCAACAAGCAATCAGAAAAAAAAAAATAGATTATATTAAGAAAAAAAAATCTAATAAAATAAAAGAAAATTTATTATAATCTTCCAACTTGGCTATTTTTCAATCAATTTTTGAGCGTTCACCACCGCAAATAAGAACACAAAAAAAAATGGTAAGAAAATTAATTTTTGAATTTTAACCTTGAGTTCTTGTTTTGTTGCTGTTTTGAGCGAACGGCCGGACAGACAGTCTGGCTATAGCGTAGGTTGAGAGAATCGGTTATGTTTACGAATGGCCGGCAGGTGCCGCACCGCCTCGCTCTACTACGTTAGCGAAAAGCACGCTTGTGATTTTGTTTTTAACGTGATTTAGAAACAGTTTTTGAAAATACATATTGTGGTTTTCATATGATTTTTTTCTTTTAATTTGTGGAAATATTTTGAAGGCGTGTTTTTCTATTTTTTTTAAATACAGCTTTCAGATTGTTAGAAAATTATATTTTTTTTGAAAAACAAAAAACTGAGTTTTCTATTCTTTAGTTTAGACCATTGTGATGGTTTAAAATTGACGGCAGAGTTTTTTTTGAATGGTTTGAAATATAGTTTACTTTTTGGGAAAATTTATTGACTTCTGCTGACAGCGGAAACATTTTGTTTAAAAAATTTAAATTTAAATTCTAGTGTTATGTTCTTGTTAAATTTTAATATTGCTAATTGTCGGATTTTGATAAATGTTAGTCTTTGAAATATGTGCCATTAATTAGATATGTAAAACATCCTGATAGGGGGGCACACTAATTTTATGATATGTTTTGTATCTATTTGAACTTTTTTTCTTTTGTGGTGTATTTTATTAGATGTAGTTTATACATAGATACATAAATACATACATACATAATATGACACACAGAAATATATATATAAAAAAATCACATTTAAAAACCTTGATCTTGAAAGTTATTCAAAGAATTTAGTTTCAAAATAAAATATATTGATTTATCATAATAAGTACAACAGCTTATTTTTTATGATAAATCAATATTTTTCCATGAGGAAAACATCAACACAGAATAGCACATAAAAGTCAGATAAAGATAGAACGTCATTTGTAAAAATAATAACACAATTTTTGAGTTTTTTTTTTGTAGATACGTAATGCAAATTTTTGATTTTATTACAAATAAAAAATAAATAAAATCAAAGAGGAGTCGATTATATACCCACAAACTTAAAGTAAACACAAACATATTTTGACAGTTCTCACTATCCTGTTCTTACTGAAAATCCACAACACAAAATCCTGTTCTTTTCTTTTCAAATTTGTTCTAGAGCATCTTATTTATATCAAATCAGAGAAATTTAGAGCATATAATTCCTCACTGAACAGCAAAAAGTTGTTTCTACACGGAACCGTTCAGGACAAGACACTGAACAAAGCTAATGTGAGTAAGTTACCATTTTGGAACGTTCATATGTTTAATGTTATTTATAATATAGCAACCGGAGAATTTTTTGGTAACGGACCAGGAAAACTTGAAACAGTATGAAAGTGAATACTTTTTCCTGATTTTGTTTCCTTTAGGTTCTTAGGAGAAATGCTTTATGCACCATAAGGGTGGTTTCTTGGCGTTTGACCATGATTATCCCCGTGTGCCCGACTCGGTATATTTTCCATATACCGGCTTAAACTCCTTTTAACTTTGACCATCAATTTTATGGCACTTAACAAATAAAACTGATGCCATTTTGGTAACAAAATGAAGCTGATAAGATATGTATTTTTTTTTGCCAAAACAAATATTTTATTTGCTCTATCACTTTCTTGTAAGATCACTTTTGATTTTTCAATGATGGAAAGCGTTTGAAATAAACACCTGACATTTTGTTTCCAAAAGTGAAATACAATCGTTTCAATGCGGGCGTTCACTCACTTATTATATAAGTTATCTCGGATACCAAGCCATCGGAGTATATCTAAGGACGAATCAGATAGGTTAGCTGAAAGCTGTCAAAAATTAGAAAAAAAAGCATACCAAATGAATTTTGCGGCCAGGTGTTCTATACATTTGTTCTCGCATGGCTAGTTATTCCAAATTCTTTGGGATAACTCAAGATAGCTGTCACGAGAACAGTTGTTTTTTCATCAGATGTGCTTTTGTAGGCATTACAACAACAGAAAGTTATTCTAGATTGCTGAGAGTTATTGAGTGAACGTCGGCAATGGTGTGTGTTCCCTTCTTCTTCTGTTCTCATATGTCAGTTTTTCTTTCTTTGAATAGTTAATTCTAACCTCCAAATTATACTACGTTTTCACCTACCACTTAATCCAGATTTAAGTGGATTATCCATAAATCCTCTTTGAAATCTTCTAAATCTTGAAGATTTCCCATTCAAATTTTAATCTTAAATGAAGACTAGAAATTAATCTCATTGAAATCTTCTTCGAAGTAGAAGATTCTCAAAAGAAACAAACCTTATTTCATAGAACGCGCCTATTCTAATGTCATATTTTCTTCATTGACATTCAACAAAAAAAAAAACTGTAAAAATGTAAATATTGTTTGCGTTTTCTTCGAATATAAAAAAAACTGTCCAACATTATTTAATTTGTTTTTGTCTGGTATAATTTGTCGTTGCCTTCAAATTCTGTTTTTGTTTATAAATAAGTATAAAAATTAAAAAATGCTATAAAGCTACAAAGACCAAAGCCTCGAATTTGTAATAGAAAATGTTTTAGCTATCCTACAGTAATACTTTGAAGTTGTTCTTCCCCAAATATATAAAAACGAAAACCGTGCAAAGGCGATTATAGTATTTATGTAAATATATCTCTTTGCTGCAAGATGTTGGGATAACAATATTTTAAAGTTATTACTCATTTTTATTTATTGAAATTAAATTTGTTCACTGCACCGAAATTATTATTCTTCTTCCCAATTATTTTGTGTTTGTCTTGTTGTATTGACTTTTGAATGACAATTCATAGTGAAAACGTCAAACTAATCTTTTTTTCACTGGTGAAAACACTTGAAGATTAATTTGTAATCTTCTCAATTTAAACCGGATTATCTTTAGGTGAAAACGTAGCATTAGTTTAGGCTATTAAAGATTTTTTTTCAATGACAACAAAATTAGATCGTTTCACTGTTTTCTGTTTCAATGACTAATTTCATTGAGAGCTATAACTGGCGGCATAGCAAGCACGAATATTATGTCAGTTGACAAGCCTACCTACAAGACACCAAGTTTTCCTAAGGGGACAATTATAGCGAGCAGAAAAACGAATCAGGAAAAAAGTTCTAATATATAATTTATGATAATTTCACGCGTTTTAAAATACAAATGCTACACTAATCGATGACGAATAACTCAGAGTTTTTTTTGCAAAAACTAATTGCAATATAACAGTTATTTCTAGTTAAAAATGTATTTAATTATTTTCCTGATGAACATTCATTATTCGTGACAGCTGATTGCCATTTGACAAAAAATGGAACAAATCATTCCAATGATTCGGGTCCCAATTTCTCTCGTTCCACTGACAGAATTGTGGACGAAAAACTTTTTCGTGTGTGTTTCAATCAGGAAAACTTGATGGCAGACTAGAAGTGAGGCTTGCCAACTGACATAAATTTCCTGTATGCTATAAACGACCATCAGGAACAAATATTCACTTTCATACTGTTTCAACTTTTTTCTGATGCGTTTTCCTGATCTCTATAACTGGCCCCTAATTGAAATATACGCGAAAGAGTTTCTCGTACACAATTCTGCTAGTGGAACAGGAGAAACTGGAACGCAAATCATTGGAATGATTTGGTCCATTTTATTTACAATTAAAAATGAATTTTCATCAGAAAAATAAATAAATACATTTTGAACAAGAAATAATTGTTCTATTGAAAATATTCTTAGCAAAAAAAATCCTCTGAGTTATTTATCATCGATTAGCATAGCCATATCCCTGCGCCTCCACAAACAATTTTTATTTTTTGTTTTTATTTCAGCAATTATTGCAGAAATTTTTATCTTCTTTCGTTTCTTGAAATCTTATCGACAATCAGAGTGCCAAGCAAGGCAAGGATGGGAAGCTTTCGTATATTTTGCCCTCCAAGACCCATTTGTTTACATTGTTGTATTTGTAAATTTAACTTTAAATCCATGGAATTCCAACTCAACACATCAAGATACACATGTAAAGCTAAAAAGAGCACAAATGTCAGTCGAACTGACATTGGACGTCAAATTATTTTTTCATTTATTTCCACAGAGATGGTAAAAAATAAATGGAAAACTCGATTTCGTAAAATAATTCATTTCATGAAATTTGTGGTCTGCATTGGAAATTTCCATTGCATGTTCGATTTTATGAAAGAAATTATTGCTTGTGGAGGCGGATGGTAAATCATCCATTAGACCTTTTTCTTGATTCGTTTTCGTGATTGCTATAGGTGTCCTCTAATTATGTAGTGTTACGTACAGTCTTAATCCTCTAAGCCTCATGTGATATTAAAATTAGTTAGAGTAAGAGATTTTTAGAGAAATGTGGGTCAGAATTTTTTTTATTTTAAAACATTATTGGTAAATTTTAATTGAATTATCGCCAGTTAAAAAAATGATTCTGTTTTAAAAGTCAGTGTTGAACCTCATCTTAGACATAACCATCTGTCATTTAAATTGCAGTTGTCATTATTCCAATTCAGTTTTCAAAATCATTCTATGCTGGTATTTCGATGTAAATTTATATAACATTATTCCAAAATTGATTTATCTTCAACTTTCAATATATATTTCCAATTTAACGCATTAATATTTAATTTGATTTAGATTTCAGATCCTTTGAATTTCATTGGTATCCTCGCTTACGTGTGTGAATGATGTTTACATCACATTACAATTTGCGAGAGGTAATTCGACGTAAATAGGTTAAAAATAGGCTAATAATCGAAGCAATCTATTTATTTCGACTTAGAGGGAGTCGACCATAAATATGAAGAAACTATATGCGTTTGGTGTATAAGTCACATATTAGAATGCTACTTTAAACAGTTTAAAGGTTACTTACCGTTAATTTCTTGTTCAATACGTCGTTCCATATGATATTCTTAAACCATCGATGTCGTTTCACGTCCTCCGCACCATTCTATAAAAAAAAGAAAGTACTTATAATTAATTTACGACCAACAAAAAATCTATCACAATTATTTTTTTGCATTTATCAATTAAATAAATTACTCTATCTTCACATGACTTTGAATTGAATTGAAAGTATAATTGTAATCTTCCGCATAAAATATATTTAGATATATGTATGTATGTAGGAATGTGTGTAATTATCTTTTCTCTCATCAATATCACTTCATATTTGTGTCCATTTTTTTCCACGATTAAGACGCGTGAGCGTGAATTTTCTTAAAATCAAAACATTTTTAAAAAAGTTAACGTCTCGTGAAATTAAAAATAAATTTCGACAAAAAAAAACAACAACAAATTATAAAACAAAAAAAAAATTAAATCAAACTCATGACGAAGGGGTTTTTCTTTTAAAAAAAAGCACACAAAACAAAAAGAAATCATTTATATTTTGTGACAAATTTGAGTATATAAATTTAATGCGCTCTCTTGGTAGAGGAATTATTATAAAAAAATATTATCAATGACTTACTCCTACCTTCATATTACCCAGCCGTTTAGTTCTATCCTGGATGAGTAATTTCTTTACTAAGTCTTTGGCAATGGGATCCATATGGCGGGGCCATTCGATTTTACCACCAAGAATCTTCTCATAAATTCCAAATGGATTATCATCGTAGAAAGGAGGATAGCCAACCAACATTTCATAGATGAGCACACCTAAAAAGAATTATAATATGTATATTTCAACGCAAAGTTTAAACATTTTTGAAGGAGATGACATAAATGATGCATATTTATTCTTACAAGAAAAAATTGAAATAATAATTTGCGCTTTGTAGATTCGCAGGAATTTAGGGGACCTAAAGTTTTTTGCCGAATACGAATGGATATGACGAAATATGACGAGATATACTCTTGAGGAACTTGTAACTTCCTCACAACAAAAAATTCTAAAAGAAAGCTTACGTTTGTGAGATATTTTCTGTGCAAGTTTCTTGTTAACGACAAAAAAAAAACCAAGGTAAACTTTAAAAAAAAAATTGATAAAATAATTTCAAATTTGTTAGGATTCAAATATTTAATTTGTTTTTTGAAAATCATAACTAAAAATCTTTAAATCTTTAGTGACAGAAATGGCAATGCATTTTTTCTAAAAATGGAATAGCTCCTCAATGTTGGCATTGATGCATTTAGAAAGACAATATAATGTTCGCCACGTTTGACAAGCACAACCTTTCTCCAAGGTTTTTCTAATACTATTTCACTTAACTCCTTTGTCCCTTTCCTTGTTGACCTAATTCCCATTGACTCACAGAGCTCTTTCTTATCCATTAGTGAATAAAATCAATAACTCACATAAGATCTTCTATACAGATACAGACTTTTCATATACAAAGGTAAAATATATGCATACACATATGTACATCTACGAATAGATGTTTATATCTATATCTAAGAGTGTTTGTTTTTTGTTCATGCTCCATCTAATAGAAAATAAGCAATTTCCGATGCCACAACTACTTTTGTTCTTGTTATAAAAGCTATCAAATCCAATATCAATCTTCATTAGACATTTTTTCCAATCACCATCTATTACTGACCTATCGTTTGATATTATAAACGTCATCTACTGGAAAATGCATTCTCTTAGAAATTCTCATTCAACGGTTTTCATTGCTGGCGGCGGGCATCTTCGCAATTGATAGTACCAAGGGTAGGGTTGTATTTTTTGTTTCGTAGATTTAGAGATTAAGAACGAGTTATAACAATAATAATGACTGTTTCAGGAACACACATTAAAAGATATGCTCCTGCGCATGTTATTAAAATTTGGTTGTTATATATGACATACACGTCACTTGAATTGACACATCCACTTTGATTTTTGACATATCTACAAACAAATTTGGATGAGCCAATATTTCAGTAAGAGTTATTCAGTAACAGGTAACGGCGGAACGAAAATACCTGTTAATGAACAATCATTTAAAATTTCTAAATTTGTATTTTGAACTAACCGATTAGAAAAATATAGATAGTAAAATGATGAATAAATTAATTGTAAAATTTGAGTAGAAAATAGTTTATTAAAATTATTATTTTGCCGACAATTTTTTGTTCCATAATTTTTATTTCAGTAACAGGTATGTATAACTGTTATTTAAAAGTAGCAATGACCCATATTGTAACTATCACTTTGGTGGCACACGAGTATGCCTATGCCCATACCATCTTGAACGAAAATGGAAATTCGGAAGAGTGTACCTTGTTTACTGTGTCAACACTGTTTCTGAATATATATGCGAGGGGGGGGGGGGTTACTAATGGATTTATAAACCAGACACAGTTGTACACCTTACCCAAAACAGCGCATTGGCACCAGTTTGTACCAATTCCTATTTGTAATTTGGAAATTATGGGCAGATGAGAGCTCTCATGGGAAGGTAAAAAAACCTTGCCTCCTGACAATTTATGGAGGAATGTTTGTTGACAGTAAATGTCAGGCTGATTTTTGTCAAATAAGAAAAAAAATGTTTCCGTCTCATTATTGCAAAAATTCTTGCTAAGCAAATGAAAAGTGTTAAAAAATACACAAAATTAATTTAAAAATTAAAAAGAAAAATCAATTAGAATATGTTTTTTCCTTTTTATCTATCTCAGAGATCATTTTTCGTCCACACTCATGAAAATTTGATAAGAACCAATAATATCTTCCGAGTTTCTAATTCCGTTCAAGTTTGCCCATTCGAAGGAAACAAATTATATTCAGAGACCCTGTCACTTTTTTTCAATTTAAAAACTGTTGTTCGTATGAATTAACTAAGCAAAACATATTTTGTTTTTCTCTATAGTGTCGCAGTACTAATTTTGTTTTCATAAAAGTGCAATTTATTTTTAAGTAAACTTATTAAAAAAAAAAGTAAAAATTAATTCGACAAGGTCTCTGAAAATAAAATTTTTTGTAATCATCTGTCAACCGATTCTTGTAAGCGTGCCGAAGATACCATTGCTGCCTGCTTGATTTCTTTGATTTTAATTACCAAATTGAGATAATGATTTTTCACTAGTAAGATCTTTCAAACAATTTGTATTTAAACTAAAATATTGGCAATAGTGATGCATGATACCTCAGTATCCGAAATACCTCGTCCTTAAAAAAAAAAAATCTCTCTTGGTGCATGTCAAAAACACACATTTACCCACCCTTAAAAAAAGAATAGTGACATGGGCAATGTCAAATGACTTTTCGATACAATATCATTTTTATGTAGGCTCTATGCATCCTTCCAACGCGTTTAGCTTATGTTGCTGCTGGGCAATGTAATAAATAAGATTTTTGCGTTTAGAGAAATTATAAAGAGGCCTATGTACTTGCTATGACGCGTAAATGAATAATTAATTAATTTGATTTATGACTTATTTTCTTCATATTTTTAAAATGAATGACTTCTAAAAGCATATGGCTTTACCTGGATCAATGTGAAAGGACAAGCAATATCAAATCATATCTGGCTTTAATACTACCTTGCAGGATATAATTCTTAAGAATGAATGTATCTCTCAGAAAGTAGGTCAGTTCTTTACAATATTCGCTCCGACCACAAAAATAATCAAATAGCACCTCTCGTCCCAGACTATAACTTATCAACTTTAACCACTTTAATACATCTGATTCAGATGCAGATGACTCACTTTAGACTTTGCGGTTTGTTTATTCCACAAAGATTCAACAGTATCTATTAAATAATTCTACAGGCCAATAAAATTAAATTCGATTGTATGTTGGTTTATTTCTTGTTTTTTTTTTTACCAACGTTCGATATACACATGTATATTTTTTGTTCATTAAGTTTTATAGATTTTCGCACTTCTTCAATAGAAGATATTATATAATCGTTACTAAAGTTATTTAAATTTTATTTTATCTTATTACCCATTCGCGTATTTACATAGTTGCAATTAGAATTTTAAATAGATCTTTTTTTTGCTGTTCTTGGATATTTTATTACTTGCTATAGCTCATTGGTGTTTGAAAAAAGAAACATATAAATAATTTCAGATTCATTTTACGAAAATGTATACATTAAAACATCTTTTTATCTTCTTCGTCATACATTAGATATCTTTTGATTCATATTCACAGACGATAAGATGGAGTCCTTTTCTTAACATCCCCATAGAAGAAAAGTATAATATTTATTAAGAACATGGTCTTTGTAGGTAATGAACCGGAATCTGTCTTGATTAAGTGCCACAATTTGTCATCATCACTGAGATATATTATTATGTTTTGCTGTAAGACAAACCGAAAAAAACATTGCAGACATTCGAAGAGAGAGTGACTTCATGCACAAAAAATGCAGGATAATTAATCAAATATTTTTTTTTTCACTGGTGGATGGCTGATTTACGCAATCAGTTAAATTTTAAGATATTATTTAAATATTGTAAAAGGAAGACATACGTCCGATAACCAGTAATTCAAATTCAGGTAGAGGACAAAGTAAGGTTATGTACTTGAATGTCAAAATTTGAATTTTATAAAAAGATATACTAAAAACTCATGAATAATACCAGAAAACTGTTATCCTTCTCTTAAATATACCAGAATGATCATATTGGCATTGAAACTGTAAGAACAATCAACCTTTGCAAAACAAATCCTCCCAAAATCCTTATACTCTTCTTTCGCGAATATATTTATTAATATGTTGAATGTCAATATACATATTTTTAGTTTGGATAGCAAGAAAAGTAAAATATATTTTTTTCTAATTCAGAAAACCTATAAGATCAAACTTAACATGAATTTAAAAAGTGTGACCTTTAGAATGGAAAATTACTAATTAGATAATCAACCCATTTCTAACACTGACTGCCGAGCAATCCTTACGTCAAGGCAATCATAATAAATCAAAAAGTTTTAAAATTCAAAAAAATACATATAAATTACTTCTAAGAAACGGTAATACACACAACATAAATAGATAGACACCTACAATAATTTTCTTTGATATAATCCAAAAAGTCTACTTCAAAATATTCTCATTTTTAAATGACTAATTTTGTGAAAATACATTTTCAACGCGCGTTGTAATAAATTCATATAAAATCAGATTTACACATCCTCCCCCAGTGAATACTATACGCCGCCTTATTACTATCTAGATGGCCAACCATAGACTGACTGGCCGGACACAATTTAAAATAAACATCTCAACAACGGATGATTCGTGTTGAAAAATAACAACACTAATTCCAAGAAATCGCTTTAAAATCTTATGAATGATTAGTGTCTATTTAAAAATTTAAAAAAAAAATAATTGACTCACCTAGTGCCCACCAGTCTACGGCCCGATTATGTCCTTTCGATTGAATTATCTCTGGAGCTAAGTACTCAGGGGTACCGCATAGAGTCCATGTCCGATCGCGTAGTTTTTTTGCGAATCCAAAATCGGTGATTTTCAAATGGCCATCACGATTGATAAGTAAATTCTCAGGTTTCAGGTCACGATATACAATTTGCAGTGAATGTAAATACTCTAAGGCTAAAATTATTTCGGCAGCATAAAAATTCGCTAAAAAATAAAAACCAATTAACAACAGAATGAAATTATAATATTGTAACCAAAAACAAAAACAAAAATATTACGTATACGCCACAGTGAATGTTTTATATAAATATATTTTTTATTCATGCTTAATAAATCAGTTTACTATTTATGCAACAAAAATACAAAAGAACAATATTTTTCCTTTTCATTTTCACTGTCCATAATATTATCAGATATGTGCATACATATGTAAATTTATATAGATGCTGTGATGCAGAATAATTAATCGCCGCGGTATAATAAATATTTTTTAAATTTTATTTTTACACTTGAAAATTAATTGGATACCTATTGACTTCATTTAAATTGAAAGCAATTTATTTTGTTTTGGGTTCTGATACACAAAAAAAAATTGAATATAATAAATCTTTGAATTGAAGGAAAATATTAAATATTTATGTAGCTCATAAGGTATGAGCCTTCATACAAAAAAATATTAAACAAAATTATTTATAGCGTTTTCTTGGCTTGAATTGATTTGATGTTTTAAAACATTTTTTTGGCTAGCGGCATTTATTTTGTGATTAATTGATATGAAACTATATTAGTTGCGGATATATTTTTGGGCAATAATAGAAGTTTTGCAAACATATAGGTCATTGACTCATAATTTAAAATATAGTCTATGACACCTTGAAAATTATACAAACGAAAAAAACATCTGAGTATTTGGGGAACAGTATTTTTCAGTGACTGTCGCAATGAGGTACATTGACAGTTTTAAAAAGACCATTAGGTGTGATAAAAAGCTAGATCGTGTAGGTTGGTTCGAGATAAGAAAATAACCGTACGGGATGGGAATATATTACTATTTTCTAAAAAAAAAAATGATTTAAGACTGACAAAAATTATAAAATATAATGCACGACTGGTTCGTACGAACTTGTCTTGTAGCTAACAACTTTAAGCATTGACGCTGTTAATAGGTTTAAAGGTGATGTGGATAAGATTATTTCTTTGGTTGTTCAAGGAATAGTTACATAGGTACTTATCTAGAAATGTATACTTAAATCTATATTCATTACTTTAATTAAGCTTATGAGGAAGGTAATACTGCATTCATAGATGGAACCTAGGTGTTTATTATATAGGTATTTAGTGACGTACCCAAAAATGAGTAAAAATGAAATATGATTAGGTAGAAATAAATGGATGATACACATAAAACAAAATTTTTAAATTGCTTAGATGTGAAAGTTAGTTTTAGAGAAAAAAAGGTGTCATTTTAATTGTTGGAAAAATATGAATGTAGAAAAAAAAAATCAAAGACCGTTGGAGCATATTATTTATGTATCTTATTTTAAAACATTTTTAGCAATAAAAATTGAAACGTCAATCTGAAGTGCATAATTATTAATAGATAAATAAATTTTTAATTTCAAAATAATTTAGTGACTCGTTTTTGAAAGAGAGATGTTTAAAAAAAAATATTATTGAAAATTTGAATATGCAATATTATTTATTCTTTTAGGGAAAATTCGCATAAAAAATAATTTCCGATCGAATAATGAGTGAAATGAAAGTCGAAAAAAGTGGTTCTATGGAAAGTACCATTAATAATTATGGAAAATAAAATATTTTTTTACTTAAAAGTGAACTGTGCTAATTTAAGAAAACACCCATTTTGATCAAAATTTTTGGAGCCGTTTTTGAAAACTTAATTTTGTCTTAACGGTTTTTTTTTAACATGTGTATGTTGTTTCTTGTATTCAAGATAATGTCAAAAAATTACTTAATACGAAGTTTCGAAAAAATAGATTGATTCGTTTTTGAAATATTGAGTTTTCAAAAAACAGGTGTCAGAAAAGCTTCAAGCTTTATAAGATAGAAAGATTAAAACAAATTGTTTTTTATTTATTTTTTTTTTAATTTTGGCTACAATACTGTTTAAACTTTTTAGTAGCTTCTCCATAAAAAAAATCAAAAAAAAAATCTAGTAAGCCGTTTGACAATAAATCGAAAACCAAAAAAAATGGTTCTACTAGGAGGTAACAATAATAACAATTTTCTTCAAAAAAACAAAAAAAAAATACCAAAAATTACAAAGTAAAAATAATAGAAACACTTACTCGTACAATGCTTTGTTTAAACTTTTTGTCAAGCCAGAAATTCTTTAAATTTCTTTATAAACAAATTTGTTTTAGGTGCTAGTTATAGCTTTTATTGAAACTCATCATTGAAAACTTTGACTATCAATTCTGAACCACTTGAACAAATAAAACTGATGTAATACTTATTAATTACTAATAAGATATGTAATATTTTTTGTCAAACAAATATTTTATTTGCTCTACCACTTACTTGTAAATTCACTTTTGATTTTTCAATGATGGAAAGCGTTTTCAATGATCATTCAATGATTATTGAAAAATCAAAAGTGAATTTATAAGATATTGGTAGAGCAAGTAAAATATATTTTGACAAAAAATATTATAGATCTTATTACCTTCATTTTGGTACCAAAACGACGTCAGTTTCATTTTCAATGAAATCTATAACTGGCGCCTTAGTGAAGAAATTGTGCAAAATAATTTTCAAATTCAAATTTTTTTTTTTTTAATTCTACGTAATTAAGTACTATGTTTGTTTTCAAAATTTAATTTTTATTCAAAAACAGACATATATATATCAATAATTTATAGTTAAATTAATAATTAATTAATATAACCAAAATAGCCTTTTTCTAAGAAAAACTTTTTATTCCAATTAGAAAAAAATCGTTCACGAATTTTCGAAAACCATTGCTTTTTTTTTCAAAAAATCCAAACAAATATTTTTGTGAGAATTTCAAAATGCAGTGTTATTTAGAATTCTTAGAACCTCTTGCATAAAATTCTGATCGGAATCGGTGGAGGTGTCAAATAGAACGGCGAAAATCTGTGAACTACTTTTTTTCGATATACACAACATTTTTACATTTTTTTTTTAATTTTCGACTTTCATTTCCGATTTCGATACATTTTTTTTATACAGGAGGCCCTTCCAATGCCAAACAATACTCCGTATTAAAATTTTCGAATGAAAATTCTATATTCCGAAAGCAGGCGATATAATATTTTTTATTTTTTTATTTATTCTTTAATTACCTACTTTAAATTGGCATTCTGTATTTAAGAAAAAAACTATTTAGAGATTTATTTAGCTATTTTTTCAAAAGCTCTTGTGTGTACGTCCAATCTATGTATTTTATTGTTTGTTTTATTGTTTTTGTATTATGCAGTTGACTGATTTTTCCATCTGAATAGAAAAATATTTTATAATTAAAACAAAATCAACTTTACAATATTTGAGTTTAAAATTGTAAGACCGACAATTTAATAAACTAAATTTAGTTTTCAAAGTTTTATAATTTTAATACTTATTGGCTATACAAATAATTTGGCGATATAATATTCTTTAAGAAAAAATAGAGTTTGTTCAATGCCATTAAACTTACCCGATTGACTACTAAAACGTCCAGCATTTCTTAAATATGAAAACAACTCTCCTCCACACACATACTCAAATAACATATACAAACAACAATCGTCTTTTGTTGACCACTGTCTGAGAAAATCAAAACAAATCAAAAATTATATTGGTTTAATAAGAAATGAAATAAAAAAATTAATTGAAGATTGAATAAGTAAGCTCATTAAAATAAAATTCGTGTTCATAAAAATTACATTTTTCTTTTATAAAAATAAATTTAGAGTGGGTTGGAATTGAACTTTTTTCTGAAGAATGTTTTATTAGGAAAATGAGTGTCTAATAAACTGGATTTAATAATTAATTTAAGCTTTATGATTAATTTTTTATTTAAAATTAAAATTTTGTGGAATTAAAATAAGTATTTTTAGTTCATTGAAACTCATTACTCTTATACTGTTTTACAATACAAATTGGAAACTGAATGTGCCCCATTCTTAACCACTTTCCCCTAAGAAAAATACGAATATACTTACAAGCTAATAACAAATGGATGGTTGATCTCTGAAAGAATATTCTTTTCATTTTTAACATGATCGATTTGCTTGAGACGTATCACATCAGCCATCGCCAGGACCTTCATCGCACAGTATGTGTCTGTTTGTTTGTCCTTGCACAAACATACTCTTCCGAATGTGCCAGTTCCTGCAAAAAAAAAAACAACAGATAAACACCGACTTTTCTACAAAAATGATAGATGAACAGTTAAAGCATGTTGAGTGGCAAAAACCTTTGTACAATAAGCAGAAAAAAAAGAGAAAAATCTAAAAAAAATTGTCTAAAGATGAAGACAAATTATAAAATTTAGAATTTGTTCCTGCTCACGTCAGATCATTATGGCGATGGCACACTCTGACGTGCGAAAAGATTAACATGGTTGTTAAAATATTTTTGATTTTTTGTTTAAGCGAGCCAAAAAAGAAAAAAAAGGAATTACGAATAGCAACAAGAAGTTCAAAGAGTCGCTAGGGAAAATTTAAAATTATACTAATGTTTATTCGTACAAGTGAAATTGACATTAGGTTTTGATATCTAAACGGAAATAAATGTATGTAAATATGTTTATATGGAATTGTGCTTAAGGGTGTATGTAGGTGTAATCGAATCTAAGGGGTGTTTGACTTTCTAATGAGTTAATATTTATTTATTATCTTAGGGAAATTATTTTTAGAATTGAAATTGCTTTATTTTGATTGAATAAATAACAAACAGACCCATTTAGCTCTGCGTTTAGGGTTAAAATATTCAAAACACGTTTCATTTACATCAAATTAAATTTAAGGATCATGTACAAAGATTATAATATAATCCTTTTTGCCACAAGACAACAAACAATAAAAGTTTAATAAAATTAACGAATTTAATTTCTCTGAGGTAATTAGGGAATGAAACAAAAGTTTTAATTAGGTTTAATTGAATTGAGATTTAAGAAAAAAGTTATATTTTCTATAAGTATAACAGTTTTTTTTAGGTAATTTGAAGATGAAATACGGTGCGCTGGTGCCATACTTGACGTATATCCCAGTAAGGAAAAGTAAGCTGACATTGTATTGTGTACAAACAAAGTAAGAAATAGTTTTGTATTTTATTGTTTTATACAAATAAATAATACCTGCATTAGTAATATTGCTCAATGTGACCTCTAAAAGTAATTCGATGGTTATAGTGACATGGTACCTGCGTATTATTACAGTCTTTAAATTGACTCATCTTATTTGTATGAATGCGCTATCCAGTAATTTATACAGATTAGTGGTTAAGGTTGGATAAATCCATTTGAATGTAAGGCTGGTTACAGATGGTTGTATAAGCTGTGTTCCTGTACTTTATGCATAATGCTCTAATTTTGTCAATGTGGGGAAAAACTTTCTCAGAGAGCAACATAGTTTCACAAAAGTACGGGAACGGATTGAACACAAATTGTAGCCGATTTTTAAAATTAAAAACAAATGTTTATTTTTTTAAATGTTTAACAATATTTTTTTGAAAACTTTTTTTTTTTAAGATGAACAATTTTTTATTGCAAACATTAGTTTACTGCACAAATATGCTCGATGACAATATGAATGAGATTATTTACAACTTTTCCAATGACACACCACTTACAACTGACATGTTATTTATTTATTGTTTTCCCTCATTTGTCAAATTTTAGGTGTGTTCCCGTACTTAGAAAGATTGCGAAAATCTTTTTCGTAGTTTTTTAAAGCATTATATACATCCACGAGAAAGTAAAACATTTCCCCTGACTGCGACTTTTAGACCCAGAAATTTCTTTGAACAAAATTACAAAATATGGCAAATAAAAGAAAAAAAAGTATATTTTATAATGTTGTCCAACGAAATTTCTTAGACTAAAATATCCAACCAGGGGTAATATCTTACCATCTCATGAGCTCTCTCTTCTGTGAAAAAACTACTAAAATTTGGTGTACTAGAACAAGATTTGACAGAAATTCGTAGAACTTCGCTGTTTTAGGAAGTACGGAAACACACCTATGGATAGATTATAGTCAATTATTTTACAATATTCTTAATTGTCAGTTTGTCAGTTTTTCGTAAAAAGGTTATCATTTTAAAATTATCAAATTATACGGTTGGCAGTTATTGGAGATTTTATTTTTCTTAACTGTCCTAATAATATAAATAAATCTTATTCTGTTTAGATACCTGAGACTTTCATGTCAATTGGAAGTCTAGCAAACGCAATGAATGTTGTCAAATATTTGTAAGACGGGACATACATATTTTTAAATGCCATTTGACAGTAATAGTTGATTTGAAAATTGTCTATGGTTGGTATTAATTCAAGATAAAACTAGCTGGTATAACAATAACTGTGGTTTGTTCATTTTTCTCAAAAATATTTTTCAAAATGTTGATTTGTAATCTGTAATTTTAAAAACTAACTAGAAAGCAGTTTTTCAGTGATTGAATTTGTAAAAAAATGTAATAAATCGATGTGCGACACTAAGGAAACCTCCATTTTACTATCGAAATGGAGATGGCGCTATATACTATATACTTGAATACTTTTTTCCATAATTTACCCCATTAATTTCAATAGCTTTTTTTAAATATACACATCTACGCAGGTAGTTCAAAATTAACTCAACGAATTTGCTGGGATCTAAATTGATTGAAAAAAATATTGTTTAGAAGTTGGATTTAAGGTTGAAACTCTGATTATCTCTGGTTTAGCTTAGATACTCGTATTTAAGTCAGCCACTGAAAAACGGACCCTTAATAAGAATCAAATAAATATTTATAACCAAATTGTTGTTAAGTCTGTATTTTTAGAAACCACCGATGCAACGTAGTAGGAAATCTGAGCCTTGATTTTTTCGGTTGGATGTATTTAAAACTTGCTTTTGTGAAATCATGTATCTCAAAAAACTATCCATAATTATTATTTCGTTAGTGGATATTAATAAAATATTTAAAGTTCTTCGGGATATTGCTTTTATTAGTAATACTTGTGCATCTATAAAAAACGAAGCAGTTTAGCAAAACTTTCTACAATCTACATACCAAAATTGGAAATTGCAAAAAACAGTTTTTTTCAGAGCTTATTGACCTTCAAATACCCTTTACACTCTAATAACAATTTAAACTATCTAATTATAATATTTCTTCTTTTTTTAAATTGAATTTGGCGTGCTAATTTGAATATTTAAAAAAGCAAATTAATTTCACCTATAAATAAAAAAAAAACATAGACTCCCACCATAATGTTTAAATAAAGTATCTAAATACAATTAGACTCTTCAATTAACATCCAATGCCTCAAAAACAAAATTATCTAAATTAAATCAGCAACGCTATATATCAGTACTATTTCAAATGAATATATTAAATATTGTTTTTTTTTTAAATACCGTAAACTCAAAGAGAAAAATATGAAAAATATTAATTAATATTATTATTTTTATTTCTCAGGGGAAATGCAATTTTTCATATTCAAAATTTTCTTATGTAAATTTTGTTCTCGAAAATCCTATTTTTATTAGATAGACACGCGGCGCGGCGTGATTTACAAAATGTTTATAATATCAAAGAATTTTAATTCGTTTTCAAAAAAATATGTTTCAAAGCAGACGAGCTTCCATAATACATCATATCATACTCGTAAGGTATATTATCAAAAAAGTAATTACTCAAAAGTTGTTTTTTCGGCGTTTCAGTTATATTTTTAATTAAATCAATAAATTTTTTTTGATTATAATTTTTGAAACGAAACTGCGGTATGTTTCTTAGAACCATTTGCTTTTTATTTTTTTTTTGTTAATTTGTATCAAACACACAAATGTTTTTTTATTGTTTTTTTTTTTTGTTTTGATTGAAAAATGAGACATTTAAATTGGTTTAGGTTTATCTTCCTGTGAAAAGTGAGTCAAAGCTAGAGTATTTATGATGTTTGCAAATCGTTGGTAATATTGTTGATGAAAGACATTGTTTTGACCATTTGAAAAAGATAAACAATTTTTTATCGAAATGTGTTTTTTGTTTCAATCGTGTGTATTTCCCCGGCATAGTTTGTTTTCATTTACAAATTTAATTGGGTTTAAAGTGTCGTTTTGCGATTCACCAAATGTTTTCTATATTTAAAAGTCACACCTCTGCACATACATTGGAGTATATATTTTCTGTAAATAAACAAACCAGAATGTGTGTTGATGTTTTGATTTTTTTTTATTCTTTTGAAAGAATTTGTTTATTATTTGTAATTAAAAACCGTTTCCAAGAATCAATTCAATAAAAAGTTTTATTTTACAATGACTCAGGCATTTAAATACATAATGGATTTTAATTCCAAACGCCACCAGCGGCAAGAGAAGGAGGGAATTGCAGAAATAGTGATGAATCGACAAATTTGTTTTTAGAAGTTTGGTTTTTTGTATGACAAACTTTATTCCCGTTTGGCCCGCTTGATTGAAATTCATTTAAAATTAGCTTTGTTCATTTTCTAAGTTCCGCTTTTTGATAAATCAGAACAGAATATGAGATTGTATAATGTTACTTTTAAAGAATCTTTCGACACACTCTATATCTGACGATTGAGAATATAGGAACTTCCGATTACCAAGAAATAGATGCTCGTCGGAATTTCATACGTACATAAATCATTCACAAACTAACCGGAAGACCATTATTTAACATTCAAATGTCTTCTATTTAAACTAATAAATACTTTGTATTTTAGTGATTTTTTTTTCAACACATATTTTCCACACGAAAAACCAGGATATGCTTTTTTATTTATGACAAACGTCAACGGGATATTTGTAAATTTGCTGTCTACAAAAATTAGGTGTGTTTGGTATCTTGTTTGTAGTAAGAAATGTGACAACTGTCAACTGTTTGTTGTAAAAAATGTGACAACTGTCAAACTTCAAGAGTTGTAAATACTTAAACAAAGTAAACAACCCAAATTGACCACATTTTTGTCTAAGGTGTCAATGACGAGTCTCGGCACACAAAGAGAGAAAGTAGTGCTGTGCATAATTGAATAATGACTCAAAGCATACAAAAAAAAAACTACTAAAACAAAAAAAAAATGTAAAAGACGAAAACAATACATCACAAAGAAAAGTACACAAAACATATTAATATATTCTTTAAAATAAAATGAGAAAACACTCAACATTCCAGTAAAGAAATATTAAAATTTTCCATACATCTGGAATATTTGTGTGTTCCTTACTGCCTTTCTTCCTTTATTTCTGCTTGTCTCTAATTATCAATAGAAGATTTCATTCAAGTACAGAAATAATGAACTTCTTGGTCGAGTTCTCATTTATTTTGATTGTGCCCATCACTAACACAAGGAAAAAGCAGACACAATTTGACAGCTTGGTGTTTTGACAGATTTTACACCTAGAGATATTCTTTAATTTGTGTTTTCAAATAGCAGAGGGTAACCCTAGATACTCTTCTCTCTCATTTTTGGCGAGTTGTACTGTAATATCTGAAAACCCTGTGATATGTTTAAAGAAAGACATATTTATTTAAGCTAAAGTGAGAGGGAATCGACCTATCTTCCCTGTGCTGATAATTTTTCTTGGAGAAATTTTGTGAATATTTTGTTTACAAATTTTTACGAATTTACAGGATAACAAGCAGAACTTTTCATTGCCAAGAACTTGGGAGGAAATTGTCAGGAAGGGCCAACATTTTACTCAATCTTGAGCGCTTTCGTCTGTCCAAAATTAACAAATTTGAAAGTCTGGAACACGATGCGGTGTCAAGTAGCTGTTTTTTGCAGGGTGTAGCACACAACTAATATTAATCCGCCATTACTTTTTGAAATGGCGTCAAATTTCATTGTGGGCTTAACACAAACTGGTTCCATTAAAGATGCCGCAAGTGGTATTGTTCGTTTGACCGTAACTAGTGAGTGCGCAGATTACAGAGCCCTAAGCTTTGATGGTAATTTTTGTATAATATCCACCTGTCTGGTGATTTGAAAATGCCGGTAAGATCTTCCTGCTTTTAGATTTTAAGCCGAAATTATCATTACTAACCTTACAATTCTTGGAAGTTTAATATGGCGTTTTAAAAAAACACAAATGTGCACCAACTCAGGCGAGATATTAATGAACTTACATAATGTCATCAATTTTAAACCTCTATCAAAATGACAGCCAATTCATATTATGACTTTCTCTTGTACCACTTTGTATAAGTAATTTGCTGTCAAAAATTTGAAATGAACGATTTCTTCAACAAATACAAATAAAAATAAATCATTCCCTTAAATTTCAAATATTCACACCAATTATAGAATCCGATTAGTGCCCAACTCAATTTGGACATTTTTACTATTGTGAAATGTCAAAATTGAGTCGGATTCCCTTCAGTTGTTCATTTATCAGATTTTGTAATTGGCGTAAAAATAAAGGAAAAGAAACCTTTAAATAAATTCTAAATCAAATTCGATTAAGAAACGGGCAATAATATTGTGAATTTTCTTAATTTATAATTCAAATTAATCTACGAATTTATGTAAGATACAGAATCATTTCCTTTTCAATTAAATGTATACTCTACGTCTACGTACTTGTTAATATGTTTTACCGGAAAAATAAGCATCAATTTTGTTTTTCCAATTAAAAAAGCGCAAAAAAAATCTATCGCGAAACATGCGATAAAGTTAATTGAAAAATGCTCTTTGTAACCCTCTTAAAAGCTAGACACGTCAGGGGTTTCCTTAGTCTCAAGTGATTTTCAATTTGTTTCGAATGTGAAACCAATCAAATGAAAATGCAAAAAGAAAAAAATATCAAGAAAAATATACAAATATATGTGAGTAAGTCACTTTGGCACAGAAAATATTATTATTAAAAATAAAAATTAAAATCAAAATCATAATTTTGTATTGAAAGCTTATTTCTAAACATACGTATGTACATTTTTATTGAGACTGAATTTTACGTAGACAAAATACATATATAATAACAAGACAACCAGTAATTAAAGGATGGTGGTGGATGTCGGGACGAGCGGCTGGCTGTGGCGTTTTCATATTTTTCTGTTTAGAATTTTAAAAATAAAATACAAAATAATAGGAAAAAAAATTATCTAATTTTCTATGGTTGGGTGGCAAAAAAAGTCATATATTAGCAGCATATGTACATATGTTTATGTGTTTGTGACTTGTCATGTATTTGTTTTGAGACAAATGATAATGCGTGGGTTTTATAGATGAAAACGACCGACGGCGACGTATAGACGACGAAGGTGGAATGATGCAGACGTCTATGGTTGGGTAAGTATGGATTGCGTAGATTGGAAAATAAAATTCTTTTTGTAGATACCCTAATGTATCTGCAGGAAAAAGATTTACAATCAAATACACGAAAACGATTCTTAAATAATTTATTAGAAGATTAAAGATGTATAACCTTGTACAAGCATAACGTATCTACATCACCCAAAATTGACATATGTACGTATGTAAGAGTTTGAGGTGATTGTTTTGCGAAGCTCATCACAAGACACCAAGCTGAAGTTAATCGTAGATATTGACAGGTACGACAGATTGAGTTAGGTACCTTTAATACAAAAAAAAACAGAATTTATGTACTTATGTACACGCGCCAGAAGTAAAACTTCCCTAATTTGAAACTATTTTTATATTTGATAATTCTATGTCAGTTACAACATATTTCTATTTCACGAAAATCGGTCAAGAAACGACGAACTGACATTTTCTGTATCAGGCCCTGTACTTTAATAAATTCATGGGGAACGACGCCATCTTAAAATTTTACAAATGTCACCGCCGATGGTTCAAACTTTGATCCGTTGCTTAGCAATTTCAACTCAACGATTTAATCTGATTGATTTAACTCAGTAAAATTTACGAAATCGGGACGAGATTTATGAAGCTAACTAATTTTCAATTACATAATCTATTAATTTAACGTAACGTGATAATATGAAATGATTTATTATGTGTATCCTCGTCATAGTTTGACACTAATTTAACAAAAACCATGAGAAATCGTCTCACTTCTCTATCCAACCATTATGTTGAAAAATAAAGAATTCTTCCAAATACATGGCAATGCTATTTTAGACTTGTCAGCGGACTTAGTATTCCTCGTATGTGGCAATGCTGGTCTACGTTTTTCAACAAGACGTGTTTGTTTATTTTGTGTGTTTTTTGTTAGTAAAATTTATTTGTTAATTTTAAGTAGTTAGATTGTAAGTAAATTATAAAAAAGGTGAAAATCGTTATTTAGAATAAAGTGTTTATTGATTTAAATAAAAAATTATGTTTGTTGGTGTTTTTTTCGTAAATGAAATGGTTTCTGCTTTTCTTTTAATTAAGAAAAACTACGTTGAAGTAACTCATTAATGAAGATAAGTGTTGAAATATTGTTCTTTTGTAAGAAACATTCGTTGTTGTATTAAAAGATATTTCTAAAACATATATTGGTGAGGATTTCTTAGGGAGCTAAAACAAAATTTGTGGCAAAAAAATCAGTCGGTCTTTGACAGAAAACGTTTCGAGATGACATTTCACTGACAGCTCTTTGGATGCAAGAAATACAATTATAGCTTACTCCTTAAAATCCATTTATTACTTTATTTATGAAATCTAAATAACTAAAATTGCATAAGGGATTGCTTGAATATTTTAAGATTTAATTTATGTGTCGGCTGCCATTTCTGACCTCCTCGAACTCTTTGGCAAAACTCTAACTTATCTACTTTTCCATCTTTGCTTGTTCCCTGTTCGTTATACTTATACTCTGATGACAATTGTAGGCAGTCTACATTATGGTAAAAAAATGTTCACATAAAATATTCATAACGCTACATGCCATATTATGCTTTTTTTGATTTTCGACTCTCTCATTAACGACGCAACGGATTTAAATTTTTTTATACAGGAGGTCCTTCGAATTCTAATGATTTTTTATAATGCTAGAAAATTCAGCAAAAATTTTACGACACATAACTAAGTTTGTATTTTTACAATTTTGCGATTTATAAAAGAAGAAGTAAAAATGGATTAAATTGCTTAGGAAACTTCCTAATTGATATTTTAAATTTTGGTTAAATAAAATGCACGACTGGATGACATGTACCTACTTGCTCCTATGTTCTTTTTTTTACTTATTTTTTTATATACAAAATTTCTTTAACTTTTTTCTAAAAAACTGACAATCTTAAATATTTAATAATATAAGCTTAAAAACAAAATTTCAACGAAAAACAACTCCCCCGTTTTCGAAATATTGAATTTTCAAAAATCCCAAAAAACATTTTTAGAAAATCTTTGTATGCAGTATTCTTTATAATTCGAAGGACTTCCTATATAAAAATTTTGATTAAAATCCTTAGTGCCGTTTATGAGAAATTCGAAAATAAACAAAATGCTTGTATCGAAGGTACGTACCACTAATAACAAAATATGTAAACATTTTTTTTTTACCAAAATGTAGATTCTACCAAAAGGAATTCACACACTAATTTTTATCAAAATCGTTAGAGTCGTTTTCGACATATGTAATTGAGATGGTAGAAAAAAATTGTATGGCAAGTACCGTTATTCTTGGGGTTTAAAAAACGATTGAAAAATCTATTTGATACAATCACCTATAAGGCTTAAGTACGAAGTTTGAAGAAAATCGATTCAGCCGTTTGGGCTATAGGTCGTTCTACAGACAGACAGACGACAGAAGTGCGGGACCCACTGTTTTGGTGTACTTCATCATCGTAATGTCAAGTTTGTTCAAAATCTCGAGTTTAATTTTTTTTCCAAATGCAAAACTTTAATAATAGTACCAAGTAAAAAGATGATATACATCATATGCAACTACTGTGTAAGGCTCGCTTGTTTTTTTACACTATTTCAACATTGAAACTTGATACTTCTTTCAATGACAGACATTTCAAGAAACGTTCAAAAATAGAACTTTCATACGAATGAATAAATCCAATTTGCCTTCCATGGTTTCAATTGTCAGAAAATATCTCAACTTTCAAGTTAATCTAATAATTATGAAATATCAAAGATAAAAGGCTTTATTGTATTTACCTCATAATGACTTACAATATACAAACCATTAAGTCGATTAGACAATTTAATTATTAACACGCAAACCTATTATATATCCCTTCAACTGAACTGAACCTATCCGACAATAATAAAAATAAATCTCTTATCCCACGCTGTTTTTTTTTTCCACAGAAAGCTGTTTATACAGGATTTGCGTGGATGATTCACAAATTGTAAAGAAAATTAACTAAAATTAAACTCTCTAAAATTATATTTATCCAGTCTAATTAAACTCAGAGGAGCAATGACTCCTGGAGAGCTGACGCAGATAAAATCGGGGAACTTTGTTTTCGCATTTAATCTTTGATTAATCATGAAAAATTCGTATGACATCTTTTATTAATATACCCTTTTACCCAGCCACTAGCTAGTTGTTGGGTTTTGTATTATACGCATTCGAATGTCTTGAAAATCAACTTTCTTCTTTAACGCTGCTGATGGACCTCAGTTTCTAGTTTGTTTCATCAATCTGTTAAAAGTCCAGCCAGTCAAGCGCATATGACTGGCTTATTTGCGGGAAAGTTATGTAAAAGAAAAATCGATGGTCACTTATTTTTTTTTATGTAATTTCAATTATCTATTAATTTTCATTTCACTTTTTCTCATCATATAGTGGACTTATATTGTCAGTATTGCCAATTTTGTTTTTATAAACCAAAATGATTTATTAAAAATCTTGCGTGTCATATTAAATTATTTTCGTGTTTAACCTTTTTAAGGCAATTTGCTTCCTAGGTAAATTAATTGAGTTATTGATATTTCATTAAGAAAGTGTTTATATTTGGTGTATTTGCACATTATTTTTGGAAGTTTTTCTTATAGAACCCTTGATTTCCATGCTTTGTTTATATGTACTTGAAATTATTTGGGTTCTACTGATAAAAAAGATCTCGTGTAAATCATCAGTACTCTTGTTAGAAGTGAAACTTGAAATAATAAGTATATTTACTTACTTTCAAAAAATTGTTCACTTTAAGAAATGATAACCTTCATTAAATAAATAAATACGAAGGTACGCGCCTAAGAAAAATGAATTAATTGATAAACGAATTTCATGTGAAATTAAGGAACACTATATTATATACATAGATTGATACATAACAGACATTGATATAGTGTTTTTTTTTGTTATTAAAAATTGATTAATTTACGTTTAACGCATTTTAAGTCTTTTTTTTTCAATTATAAAAATCGTTATAAATTTTTGTACACAATAAGATGCTTTAATTTTTTATTTCTCTGTGGATATGTGTTTGATAAATTTCCATATAATAAATCATAAGTCAATCAAAAATTAAAAAAATAAATAAAATGAACGACTGGATCGTACGTACTTCCTCTTATGCTCTATCACATCTTCAGCACAAGATTCTTAGTAGAAACGGCTTAATATGTTTTTAGTCTTTTCTACTTAATGTTGTGTATACAAAATTTCGTAGTTTTTTTCTAAAAACAATTTAGTAAGAAAATTTTATGTATTAAATAATATAATTTTAAAAACTGAATTTCAAAAAAATCGTCTACCCACCAAATCCAGAAAAATATTTTTCGAAAATTTTGGTTTGCAGCATTATTTAGATTTCAAATAACGTCCAACATAAAAATTTTAGTTGAAATCCGTTGACCCGCTTATGAGAAATATCAAAATGAATAAAATCATTTTATGCCAGGTAGGTACATTTAATAACAAAATTTCTAACCAAAATGTAGACTATACCTGCAGTAGCGCAATACAGTAGTTTTTTTTAAAATCAAAATCGTTAGACCCGTTTTTGAGATAATTAAGGTGGAATAAAAAAATTGTATGGCAGGTATCGTTAAGTTTGGGGCTAAAAAAAAAACTATTCCAAAATCTATAATCTAAAAACGCTTTAATACCAATTTTCGAGAAAATCCCTTGAGCTGTTTAGGCTGCAGAATGTTGTACAGACGAAATTGCGGGACCAACTTTTGTGGTGTTCATTACTCGTATCATCGTAATGTCAATGTTGATTAAAATATCGAGTTCGATTTTTTTTTTCAAGATGCAAAACATGCCCTATAGTCGCAAGTAAAAAACAGTGGTTGAAAAACATGATTTCAGTTCAAAAAAACATGATACATTTCAGAGTTGAGAAAAGAATTAAAAGTGTGTAGTGAATTTTCGTACATTCGCAGACAAGAAATTAAGTTACAAAAATAAAACTCGATATTGTGTGTGTTTGTTCAAAGAGTAAGTTAGATATGTTTTTTTTGTAAAAAGCGATAAGAAAATATAAAAATTTTCTTTGGAAATTAAAAAAAAAACACGATTTTCGACTCAGAAATATTTTGTTAATACGTCGATAATTTACTGAGAGTATACAAAGTTTTTGGTGATTTGACTAAATCAATATAACTCACAGATACAATCCTGACTGAAGCAGAGTGGTGCCGTTTTTTGTTGTTTTATTAACTGTTTGTTGGGACTCGTAAGCAACCAAATCGAGATTTTTATCAAACTTGACATTACGGTTATACCGAAGACGACAAATATTTGTCCCACAATTCTTTCTGTTTTTCTGTCCGCGAACATATGACCTAAGAGGCTGAATGGATATTCTTAAAAACTCTAAATACTTATGTAAACCACGATTTTTCAAAACCAAGTTTTTGAAATAAATATAAAAAACTATATCCAACAAGACTAGAATTCCTAATCATTAAATTGGAAATTTTTGTTTTTGCCCATGGCCTGGCATTATTTATATAAGAAGTTTTTTTTTTTTTTAATAATACAAATTCTATATACTACTGAAATACATCAGCCAAGTAGAAGACTTAGCACTATAATATTTGGACTTGTTGAATTATTGATTCAAAATAGCTTTTAACGGCCTTTAGTCCAACAAAAATTGGCGTTTCGTCCCGGTGATCTCACATGGACTCATCAGTTGACTAGTGAGGACCTTTGTCAATACGCAATTTTTGCCAAGTTCAGTTCATCTAACATAGATTTCGTGAAGAACATCTAGTGTGAACTATATCCAACAAGACTAGAATTCCTAATCATTAAATTGGAAATTTTTGTTTTTGCCCATGGCCTGGCATTATTTATATAAGAAGTTTTTTTTTTTTTTAATAATACAAATTTGCAAAAATAATATTCAAAGTGATTTTTGTAACTTTTTTTTTCATAAATTTTGACTTTGAAGTCAATTATTTCAAAAACTATTGACTGAAACAACTTTACTTAAAATTTATTATAAATTGTAGAGTTCTGACTTTTGAAAAAGGTATAATTTGTAACGGTAAGTATTGCCGTTCTTTTTTAATATTTTTTTTAAAGATTTTAAGTAAATTTTTATAAAATTGCCCCTCCCGCCTAAACGAGGGGAGATAGACCCCCCCCCTCCCATAGTAAAAAATGCTTGTATTAAGCCCCTCTACCAAAAACCGTTATTATATCTTGGCGCCAAAGTTATCGTACTCGTGCCCTCTGGGAAGTTAATAATGAAAGAATTGTCGCAAAAAAGCAATTTAAAAAAAATTATATAACTTTGAAATAAGGATGTAACATTTCACCTATATAATCTTACGATCAAGTATTTTCAATTGTTACACCATTATGCCAACTAACCTACATGGTTTCTTGTGATGATGATTTTTTTATTTGAGGGTAGGTGGCATCACTGTTCGTGTTTAGTTTGTCTTTCGCATCATACCGGTTAATAAAAAAACACTAATATTTCTTTTGGCTTCTACTTCTTTTTTTTTTGTATGTTTTCTTGTGTAAATAGAAAAGCAAGATAATAGAAGTTTTATTGATTGTTTGCATTACCTTTAATTGTAGACTTCTAAAGAGCACCTATAAATTGTAAATTATTAAAATAATCTTATTAGCGCAAGTTAAACGCTTTCTACCTTCAATGCGACAATAATGTGTATTTGTTTGTCTTCTTAAGCTTCCATGGTGTAATAATAAGTTGAGGAAAGAAAAATAACGGAACAGAGTATGTATTCAAAAGTTTCATTGAAATTTTAAAAAAATGCAAAATGCCTTGATCTTATTAAATAATGGTTTTTGCGGTATTTGTTTTAATAAAAAGTTGTTAGCTTTATTAATAATAATCCCATCTTAGAGCCAGGAGGTGATAGGTATAACAATGATTTGAAATCACCTGTAGTTAAGATGAATAGACAATTTGTAATTTCTTCTTTAATCATAATCCCCTTTCACACAAAGAAACTACATTTTTTCTGGAGATTTTTTTGACGTTTCCTATTAATTGCTTTAAGAAATATCCTACACCTTTCACACGAGGAATTACTGATTTTATACCACATCGATTTTTAATCCATGTTTCCGTTTTGGACTCCTTTCGGATGCAGATATACTTTTAAACTTTCCGCATTCTTTACTCTAATTTAGAAAAGTTCAATCGCACCATAACGAAAATTTACAAGGAATAAAGGGCGATAACTCTGCAATTTTTCAACCAGATCAATTTTGTCTACCCCGGCCCCACCACATACGTCCCTCACCATCGTGCTTAAAAACTGCAAGATTAAATTGCATGATGTAAAAGCAGAAAATCAAAATTGCCGGAGATTTGTTTTTCCTTCTTTTTAATGTTCGTACATTTAATTTAAAACGGAACGTCAAAAAATCTCTTTAAATCGTTGACTGTTGGGATCATAAACTAATATCGTAAAGACCCGAAACCTCTGCTTTCTTTTGACATTTGCCTACAAGCTCAAACACGCACACAAGTAACTTTTCTGTTCCTCTTCCTATAGACACATAGATAAAACAGCCGTAGTAATTTGTTTTTGTTTTGTTTTTCGATTTCCCATCTATTCATGGATAGAGTTTCAAAGCTACAAATACAACAATTTAAACAAATGGGTTTTGGGGGGTGAACCGTATGAAAGTTTCCAATCTTATTATGGCTTATTTGTGGTTGGGATTTTGTTCACTCCCTTACTTTATTAAACTTCTTCCGTACAAATTAAAATTGCCCGCCAACATAGTTTTCTCGTGTGAATTCGGTTTTAGCATTTAATGTTAGTAAAGTTTAAGGGTTGTTAACAGATTTCACAAAGTTAACATTGTTTTGAAGAAAAAAGTATCTGTGGTGGGTATATTTCAGTTACTTTTTGATAACACTATTTTAACGTCAAACTTTATTTTTTGAGCAAAAAAACTCCTTTATGAAGTTGTGCATTTTTTCTTGTCCAGGAACTGGTATACTAGTCCTTAACTATCAATGTTCGAGACCCAATTCAACAATTTTTATATGCAGGGAAAACCTACACAGTTACATAAATATTGTTTTTGACTATTGTTTCGTCACAACGAAATGGGCGTCTTCAGCCATAATTCAGGTCAGTATCGTTAGTTTGCTTGTTTTCAACTTATGGCCTTTTCGATTGGCGTCCAGAACTGTTCTGACTTCCACAAAATGACAGTTGTTACTCTAAACAGAACAGAAAACGATTCTGGATTTCATTTCAGAATCGAAAACAGAATCACTAATACACTTACACAATTAAAATGTCAAAATAATCGGCTTGATTTGTTGTGTAATTTCGTTGTGTTTATTGAATTTAAACTCATTTTCTGGTAAAATAACATAAAAAGAAGCAAGTTCTAATTATTATTGATACAAGAAAATGTGTATCTAAATTGAAATCAAGTGTTTTGGAAATTCTTTTTAGCCGATGTGATTTTCTTTTAATTTAATTTTCACAATACAGTGATACATATAATTCAGAATCAGTCAAATTGTTTACGGCTGTTTTATTGGGGGAACGTGTTCCGGACGGCCAATCGAAAAGGCCATTATTCTCATTTGTCTCCAACATAAATGTCAAAGTAGAATGACATTTGACTCCATTTATAAATATTAGAGAGAGTGAGAGAGAGATCAGTTGGATCCTATATTATGTAAAAAATCCAGTCGGACATAAAGTTATGAAATCCCAAGTCTTTAAACCGATTTTCAAATTAAACTATAATTTTCATACTTGAAACCTTATTACCTAGTGTTAGAGAATATATCTGTCATCAGCTCCCTAGAGCAACAAGAAAAAATCAAAACACCTCTCAAGTCCGAGAGAAATGTTCATGTCAGTAAGGCATCATGCTGATGCTTCAAGTCCGAATAAGATCATTACATCGCATTTATGGAAAGTTAATTGCACTAATTTTATCAATACTGCAAAAATGATGTGATTAGTTTAAGTTGTTGTTATAGTGACAGAAAATACGAAAAAAAATAAAACTTGTTTATTAATGGAGAAATCAAACTAAGCAATGTGATTACTAGTGGTGAATGGTATTTATCAGAATCATTTAAAAGTGATTCATTCGTTTCTGTCAAAGAAACTGGAAGATAAATAGAAAAAAATTGGGCCAAAGTAAAAGTTGCATGTGCATACATATTTTATTCCAAGAAACAATGAATGATACATTTTTTATGAGAAATTAAAAATAAATTAAATGCAGGGGTCAAACATAATTTGAGAGATAACCACCATTTTATTCGATTTTTTTCTACAATAAACCAAATTTATTCAACACTTTATTGAGAAAGAAATTAATAAATAATAGAAGCAAGTTGAAGAATGCACAAAAGATTTAATTGCGAGGAAAACAATATGATGAGAGATTTATGGTTAATTATCCTGATGTTTATTTTATTGACGTACAAATGAGTTGTCGAGAGGAAATAAAATTTACTGCAGATTTGGTGAATTATACATTGTTAAAATTATTTGTTTTATTAAAAATTATTCTATTCAAAGTGTTATTCTTAATGAAATCTTTCAGTTTCCAAATCGAAATCGTATAAGTTTCGACACTTGGTGTTTTCAATATTTCGAACTGAACAACATAATAATGACTAATTCATCAAACTTCTTCTTATATTCTTATATTTCGAAATCAAAACTCTTCAATCTTAAAAATATTTCAAATAAAATTTCTAAAGCAACAACTATTTTATTTCTCCAGAATATTACAAACGTCAACATCCAATTCATTTCATGCGATAATTTAAAAAAAACTGACAATACCTATAGTACTAATATTAAAAGAGGCAAGCTGTTTATGAAAAATAACATCTTCTGCATGTGAAAGTAATTAGCATATTCGTATTCAAAATTGCACAAAATTAGATACAGCAACTACCAATTTAATTTAGAAATTGCATGTGTGCAGACGTCATAAGTACGTAATTTGATTGCTGATGGATTAATTGAGGCGGATAAAGATCTGATAGCTATCGAGATGGTATACCTCCTCATCGATGTAGTATAAATTGCCGACACAGACGTGCCTCCAGCTCCTACATTAGGTAGATGTGTATACTCGAAGACAGAGTTGTCGTTGCACTTAAAGATAAGTTCGAAACCCAAACAATGAATACTTTTGTCTGATAATACTAACAGCGTCGATTAGCTGTTCGGAGTTACTTTTCTTCACTCATTTGTGTTCTATTCCTATAGTATATGGAATATTCGGAGTAACAGGAGTAATTCTGAATGGCCTCTCGAAAACGACAATAGAAAATGAAAAATTCGGAGTCAAAAGAGTAAGTCCGAACACTCATTCGAAAATGACATCATGAATGAAAATTAATTCGAAATATACTCTATAACATCATTTTCGATTCGCTGTTCGAATTTCAGTTTTTCATTCCTTAAACCCTTTTTTCTATAGAAAATAAAAAATGCAGAGTAAAAATAGATACTCCTAAAAGCCAATCGATAATGACACGAATAACTGAAATATCAATGTATAAAATCAGAATTATATTCTATAATGTCATTTTCGATTCGCTTTCCACATTCACTCCTTATGATTTTTTTTATATAGAAAATGAAAAATTCTGAGTAAGAATTTGACATAAATAACTGAAATATCAATGCATCAAATGAGAACATATTATAAAATGTCATTTTCGTTTGGCTGATCGAAGTTATTCATTTTCTATTATTGTTTTCGAGCGGACATTCAAGGTTACGCCTTTTACTCCGAATTGTGTAATTGCTATAGGATTAGAACAAAAAGGAGTGAAAAAAGAGTGACACCGAACGTCCAATCTAAAATGGCATAAAAGACAACCAAATTCAAAAATGCAACAAAGTTTTTGTAATATAAGAAACCAACCATATAAGAGTGTTTTAAAAATTATTCACTTACTTTTTTAATTTTAATGGATATAATTATTATTATTTATATATTTGAACAATTTTACAAAAAAAACTACAAATAGTAGTACTATTCCATAGTACGACGACATCACTGATTTTTAACTTTATTTATGTTTGCGTCCAGTCTGCTTGAAAATGACCCAGTACCCAGTAGCCATAGCCAGTAAAGAGGAACTGCATGCATCATGAACCAAATGCTTAACACAACGCAGACGTTTATAATGGAATGAAAATTCAGATACTTCAAATTCTCAATTAACATTTTTTTTTGCATTATTTCTTCAAATGAAATCGGGAACAATCAGCTTTAATATTTGCTATATTTGTTTGTAGGTACTTAGCTTTCTTTCTTCTTGAGAAAATGCGTTTGATGGTTTAAGTGAAAACGGAAAATGGGCGGTAATGGATTCATTTGCTTAACGATTATGTTGGTTTAGTTCTCAAATCGAGGAAGCAGTTATTTGAAAAAAAGGACGAGTCAATTAATATTTCTGTTGCTTATTTTCTTTTCGTTCTCTCTCTAAACCTTAGAAGTTTAATTTGAATGTAGTCTCTTAAAAGAGTTTCTTGAGCTAAATTTAGAATTAAGGTGGTTCTCTTATCCTTGGTTGTTGGTTTGTCGGTTGAATTACTTATGATGGCAAGTACTAACAAATGTCACGAAGTTCATTATTTGGAACATGGTCGAGGGTTTGCTTTTCGTTCCACCTACTCGTACACTAGATGGTTTGAATTGTTTTTTTCTGAAGTAGATGTGTCTATAGAATGTGATGGCATTTGTTGTTGTTTTTTTTATTTTAATGGCCTCATTTTGTGGTCAGAAATAACTATAGATTCATAAAGCAGAAATGGGTTTCACATGGTGTATCCTGTGCGTTAAAGTATACTTTTACACATACTTGCCTTTATATAACGTACATACGAGTGTATCACAATAAGGGTTCTAGAAAAATATTGTGCTATTGAAAGGACTAAGTGCTGAAGGGTCAGTTACATTTCACACAAGAAATTCATAGAAAATGTGTTTTTTTTTTTGTTTTCATGAGAATGTCCTCAAAATAATTGGAACAGATTTGTGTTATAACTTTAATTGTAGATGTATTTTATGTATGGATGTGTACATGCATATACCTACATCCAAGAAAATGTATTTGGGTCGTAACATAATTTTTTGATTATTCGAAATAATAACAGTTAGTTAAAAATTAATTTAGGCAACATGAATGGAATGTAGATAATTTTTGGACTTATTATGCATTATTAACCTTATTTAGTTTGCTAAGTTTCTTAACTTTAAGATGAGTTCCTTGCTTTTGAAATTATTTTCTCTAATTATTTTAATAATATTTAAGACGTGCGTATATGTGATCCAGAGAATAAATTTTATTGAACGTTATTCTTAGTGTCCTAAAAGTGTAAAACTTGTCTGCATTTCATTAAAATAAAAAAAATTAAAATAATATTTATATTTTTCTTCAGATTGTACATATTTATATCATTAAAAAAAACGACTGATTTTATTATATAACTATAGGGTTAGTTTTTCATTTGAAATTCAAATCTAACTCGATATTACGAAGATAGAGAACATGAAAAAATGGGTCACTCAGTTACATCTGTCTGTCTGTCTGTCTGTCGGTCGACTTACATACAGAAAGGTTGAATCGATTTTCTTCAATATTGGTACATAGTCGTCTTATGTAATTGCGTAGATTGTTTTATAAAATCTTTTTTTTTAGCCCTCTTTGTCATACAGTTTATTGAAGAGGTAAGCAGGTATAGTAGTAGTTTTTTTCTATATTTTCGTCTTTAATTATGAATAATACTGCATTCCAAAATTTAAAAAAAACATTATTTTTGATT
The DNA here is from genome assembly GCA_910595825.1 of Philhelius pedissequus. Taxonomy (NCBI): domain Eukaryota; kingdom Metazoa; phylum Arthropoda; class Insecta; order Diptera; family Syrphidae; genus Philhelius; species Philhelius pedissequus. The sequence goes on along the minus strand of OU343163.1, from coordinate 11,055,291 downwards.
TTTGAAAACAAAATCAATTTTTATTCAAAATTCGATATTTCTAAAACGGTTGAACAGTTTGTTTTTGAAATTATGTTTTTAAATTTCCAAAATGCTCCAAAATTTTCGAAAAAAAAAAATAATTTTTTGGATTAAAAAAAAATTAATTTCTAAACAATATTTACTACATAGGGGTACCAAAATATTCCACTTTTATTTTTGATTTTTTAAACAAGAAACCTTTTTTTTCAGAAATATTCCATATACCTTATAGTTCAATTTAAAACACGTTTGGACGATTTTTTTTATATTTTTTTTTTATTTTCTTTCAAATGTTGGTATGTTATATATTACCAAAATTTTCTAAAAAAAAAAATTGGATGTTTGAATAATAAATCAATTTTTTTGTTGAAATTAATAAACCAATATTTTTTTTAGAAACAAATTAAATAAATGTTGTATATAAGAAATTAAGTAAGAAACGGCCTTAAAAATAGCAATTTCTACTAAGAATCTTGTACTTGCGATGTCATCGAACATAAGAGCAAACGTGCGATCCAGTCTTGTATTTATTTCTTTAACTAAGAATATATCAATGGATTGAAATTTCAATTAAAGTTTGACGTGTCATCAATAGAGAATAGAATTTTAACTTTTTGAATTAAATGGGATTTTTTTAAATCATTAATTTCGCAGTATGTATGAGTTCTCTGTTTGCAGTTTTCCTTTTAAATTTTATATTTTATAAAAAAAAACTTAATTTTTCTGAAGCAAATAAAAGAAAAAATATTATTGCGCACTCACTCAGGTGAAAAATAGTAGAAAACGTCAAAAATTGCGAAATTATTTGTTTGCAAATATGTGGCCATGGCGAATTATAAGAGGCATAAAAAAATAATACACGATAATTTTCTCCGCATTAGTTCAGCAGCCATCCCTGAAGATAAATCTGAGACAACAACCAGCTCTAGTCTCAGAACCCCGCGCCACACATCTTTCCTATCCTTCTTTCTCTTCTTCCACCCGATGCTAATGCTGTGTTAAAAAAAAAACATATAAAGGCTATTCTAATCACTTGAGCTCGTGCAAAAACTTAATTCGAATTTAAATTTACTAAATGTTAACTGCCAACACTTTTAAAAACAAAATCTTGTAAAAGCATAACACAATTGTAAAAAGATAATTTTATTCTACTGGGAAAGTCGAATTTTTTGATTCCATCAATTCTTCTTCATTTTTAATTTAAAATATAAACATAATTTTTTTTTGGAATTAGTCATCATCTTCTTGATGTAAAATTATAAATAAGAAAAAAAAATTAATTGTTGTTATTTACCATAAATCGTTGATCAAATTGTATCCATACATAGTTGCATAAACATATCTACACTTTTTAAAACCTGATGTATTCATTGAAAGCATATATATGAATGTATGTATGTATGTATAATATACTCATATTTACATATAGCACTAAAAGACGTCATTTTTTTGTGATAAAAGTTTGATGTCTTCAAAACAAAAACAACAATGTTTTATGTATTTACAAATATCCTAATTAATGTTACTTTCTCATAAAGCGTGGTCATGGCACGCACGTCTGAAGAAAATAAAATACTTTTCTTATATATTTTATAAATTCTACTATGGGGGCGTTATGTTGTCATTTTTAAATTTTTGCTTCCGGAACATGTTTACCCAAATTACCAATAAAATTAATTAAATATCTTGTACGAAACAAGGGAAGTTAATTTTGTTTTCTCAAAAAAAAAAAAAAAACAGAGAAGGAGTAAAACCCATAAAGCGTCCAGGGTCAAAATTGTTATTTGATACGTGGAATATCCGAAAAGTTCATTGATTCATACGAAAAAATATATATACATACATATATTTAATTGCTTCCGTGATTTATATACTATCAATTGCAAATAAATGCCAAAATTATAAAAAAAAAATTGTGCAAGGATATTCCACAATTTATAGCACCTTTACATACGTGGATTGCATCTTTGCCATCGCTGGCATGTGTGCTGTTTTATGTTTCAGTTTATATTTACACGCGGAAATTTATTGATGTAATCAATTCAATATTTTCGAGATTGTAGCCAAATATACAAAATCTTTGGCTTCCCTTGAACTCACAATTCACTAACGTATGTATATGATATTTTTAGTTTATTGTTATAAATATATGTATGAACAATGTAAGATATTATTTTATAAATAAACATTTTCCGAATAATTATTGCACTGCGTACATTTAATATTTTCACTTTCATGATGCTGGTAGATTTATGTGATCTCACACCAAAACCACAGAGTGGAATTTCAAAAAAAAAAAAAAACAAGCTATAACTTTATTATTATTTCTGACAGTTACGTGAATTGAATACATGAATGCGTAAAAATAACACGAAATGCGATGCATTGTTTATAAAATTGATAATTGATTTTATATATTTGCAATAACAAACTTACCAAAAGCGCAAGTTAAGTATTCGTAAAAAAAATTAACTACCAGTTTTAAACAAATATGGTATATTAATGGCATGGACAAAATAAAAATATTTATTTTGCTAAACTTTATTTACATTTATATGTGTATGTATGTATGTTCTCGTAAGGTTTGAGAAGGCTTGTTTTTCTCGAAAAAAAAATTTAGATTATTAATTGTTTACTTGATTTATTCACTAAATGATTTTAAACTCTTGCATTTTCCTTTTTAATTGTAAACTAGAGATTTATTTTAAGAAAATTATGACGCCAAAATCACCAGCCTTAAATTGTATTCAATAGAAAATCAAATATTTCTTTGGTACTAATTAGCTTGTAGATTTACATAAATCATGAAAATCATGAATTTTTAGAAAATCGAACGGGTCTTAATGATATTATTTCCCTGCATAAATCAAAACAAGTTTTTTAAATAAGAATTTCTGAAAAGATTTGAGGTTGAAGAAAATATTATCCTTTACACGACAACAAATATTGTGCCATGTCATTGAGGAATTTGAGCTCTGTCAAAACAATTCATGAATACCAAAATCTTGCATTTAAGCTCAATATAAATATTTCAAGATAATAACAATTATATAAAATGTATTATGAACCTATTGTTGTTTATTTCGATAGTCTTTAAGATAATTTCATATCTGATTGATTGACTAATAAATAAATAAATTGGCAAGAGTTCAAAAAAATGTTTGGACTTTCTTTGTGAATCATTTAGATATCACAGGAAAAAAAAATAAAATATGTTGAAAACAATATTTAAATAATAAAAGTTGGAACCGCATTTGAATTGAAACACTTATTTGTTTTTTGAGGAAGAACACTAAGATTAGAACTTTATTAATCGAGTAATTTTTGCTGCTTTTTGGAACGTTCTTTAAATCTAAGTAAATAGCTAAGTGCTAATTAAATACAAAAATGTTTGTTCATCGAAGAGTATTCCTTTTGTTGAATGCACAGATATAGTCTGGTGATAAAAAGAATTAACAAGGTATACTGGTATATTATATGTAAATACATATCTGTAATTTAGCACTTTCAAAAATTCGGATAAAATAATTACATAGTTGCTAATTGGTTATGCAAACAAAAAATAATTTGGTAACCCTTTAAGATTACGCAAAAAGTGTATTACTCGTATGCTAACCTGATATCGATTTAGCTAAACAACGAAAAAATCAATCCATCGCAATATGTTTTTGTCTATTTATTCACGCAGCTACAGCCTAAATGGCTGTGTCAATTGTTTTAAATCTTTTCAGCTAAACGTATTAAATTTTTTGTTCGGTCCAATCGTAAGTACAAGATTCTTAGTAGAAACAGCTAAAGTCGTTAAGTCGTTTTTAAATTAATATTAATAGGTATATAAAATTTCTTAATTTTTTTTCTTAAAAGAATTTGGCAATTTTACATATTTAATAACTTAAATTAAAAAACATTATTTCAAAAAAATTCTTCATCCGTTTTCGAAAAATTGCATTTCAAAAGTAAAAAATCGGAAAAAACCAAAAAAAATATTTTCCGAAAATGTTAGTATGCAATATCATTTAGAATTTGAAGAACCTTCTGTGTAAGATTTTGCATCGAAATCCGTTGAGCTGTTCATGAGATGGTCGAAAATCGAAACAAAGGGTTATATGACAGGTACCGTTAATAATATATTAGTTAAAATTTTTGATTGACCACAATGTAAACTATACCTATAATGGTGGAATGATTTTTTTTAAGCAAAATTGTTAGAACTGCTCTCGAGATAATTGAGATTTATAATTTTTGCCCCAAAAATTATAAATGGCAGGTACCTTTATTTTTGGAGCTAAAACAATATTTAAAAAAACGAGCCAGGCACCTAAAACGCTCAAGTACCAAGTTTGAAGGAAATCGTTTCAGCCGTTTAGGCTATAGAGCAACCTACAGACAGACAGACTGAATTGTGGGATCCATTTGTGTCGTATTCTCTATCATCGTAATATCAAGTTTGATTTAAATCTCGAGATCGATTTTTTTTCAATGCAAAACTTAACCTATGGTACTTATATCGCAAGTAAAAAATCTGTGCATTATTATAGTAATAGTCTACATTATAGTTAATTTTTTTTTTAATAAAATGTTATGAACGGTGTCTTCCTAGGACAGTTTTTTTTATTTTCTAGTTTCTCATTAAAGGCTCAGTTGATTTCAATCTAAGTGTTTATTATAAGGACGTCCTTTGGATTTTAAATAATACTGCATACCAAAATTATCGAATTTTTGGAAAATTCAATTCAATTATTCGGTTAAATTCTGAATAATACTGTATTCCAAAAAATCTATATTTTGAAAATCAATATTGCGAAAACGGTTGGATAATTTTTTTGAAATCATGTTTTTTTTTTAATTTATATTGTTAAATACTTAAAATTGCCCTACATTTGTTTTGGAAAAATTAAAGAAATAAAAATAAAAAAATTAATTAAAATATTTTTTAAATAAGTATAGTAAGCTGAACATAAGATCAAGTATGTGCACTCAGTAATGCATTTGATTTTCATGTTGAAATTATTAGTAGAGTTAAGACTTCCCTAATACATTTTTGTGAACCATGAATTCAGCTCTAAAATATCAGATCTCTTATTAGCGTAAATAATTACTTTTTTTCAGTGGGCGAATATTATCTGAAACCATTTAGCATATAATATTATTTTATCATAAAAGAAAATTTCATCAAAATCGTTTCAGTGGTTCAGATATTATTGAACTTGGACAAGTTGAAGTCTATCATGTCATCCGAGACTAAAAAATTGTCAAAAAAAAACACAAAAGTGGCGTGTCATAAAAATCGAATAGTTAAGAAGAGCATTTTCTGTAATTTTTTTCTGAAGGAATGTAGAACCCAAATTCTTCTGTACAGTGGGCGGAAGCTTACTGTGATGATTTCTTACATCCTATGTAAACATACAAGAATGTTCCATACATACGGAAGCATTGATGCACTATAGTAATTTTTATAGTTTTTTCTCTCATACAACTTTGACGTTCACCCTACTTTTTAAATACTAAGGGTTATGAAGCATTCGCTTTAGGAATTATGAATTTTAAATGTTTGTAATTTACAAGTAATATTTTAGTAATTTTTTTGAATTTTTTATTTATAGACTCGTATTTAGCATAACAAATTCCTATGATTAGGAGCAAGTTCCAACAACTCAATCATACATTTAATTTTCTTTTCAAGGATGTTTCACCAGATCTATGCAATGACGTAAACTATTCACGCAAAAGATCATCACACTAAGCTACTTAGATTAACGTAATTTCAATTAAATCGAGAACCAGACGAGATTTTTTTTTTCACTTTCAAATGATTGTGTTTTCTTAGTAATTATTTATTTAAAATTGATTTCTTTGTAGGTACAGCAGACATGAGTGTTGGTATTGTAAATGTGCAACTGTGTAATTTTTTACTGATTATATAATATTTGAGAAAGTCCGCATGAATTACGAAATAATAGGTGAATGCTTCTTCTTATAAACACACCAAAAAATTGGGATCGCAACGTTCCGTGGATTAAAAAAAAAATTGAACGACCGGGTTATACGCATTCACTTTCAAATACCAGGATCATTAACGTACAGTAACGTTAAGCAGCCATTTTGAAAAGAATCTTAACCTTAATATAAAAAAGATTTAAGAGTTTCTGATTTTGATATTTTGTAAATTTTAATCGAAATCAGTTCAAATTTTTGTATATCCTGTTCAGACTCCAAAAAGTTTCTCACGATCTACATAAAATCACACAGAAATAAAAATGTAATTGGAATGCCATTCTTCTTACCAAATATGGGAACACTCGAACCAACCTGATTTATGACAATCAACTCAATAAGTTCACTTGCAGTTCAACATTCCATCCAATTTACTACTCTTGGACGAAAAACAAAAATAAAATCTAATCCAATTGCCATCGTTGTCCAAACAATCTAGCCAGGCTACATATCTACAAGGTCGGCCATTCAAATTGATATCCATTTCCCTGTCCGTAATGTTATAGTTACAATATTATCTATGCTTTCGCACTTCTCGCAGCCAATGAACCTTTCACAAAAAAAAACCAACAAAAAAACGACATAACATGTAAATCGTGACCATAGAGTGGCAGGTCCAAAATGCAATGTCTAAAACTGAACCTCTAACAGTCTTTGATGGCTAAGCCCGCTCGTTGTCGTCGTGGTTGCGGTGCGGCGTTAAATATTCAAATTGTATTTCTAAACTCGCAAAGTGCTGTTGCGACACATAATACAGCTAGGTAGCTGCTACCTGTTTATAGAGGGGGCGGCAACAACGGAATGTATAGTTGGTGGCCTTGATGTAGTCACTGCCGGTGAAGTGACTAATAAACCAGATCCCGGCACTGCACCCAATAGAATGCAATTATGTAAACATTGTAGCTGCTCAAACCGAGTTAGCCAGTTTGTTTTTTGTTTTCTTGTTCTAAGTCAATGAGATTACCTGGAATGACCAACCCGCCCGCTGATACCTGTTGAGAGTTAAACAAATTTGAATCTGGAAAATGTTTGCCTGACCGAAAGTCAACAAAGTTTGCTAAAGGCCTGAATAATTTTTCTTATTGTTTTCACATTTCGACAAGCGCTAAATTTCACACTTATTTTTTTTTTATTGATTTTAGAAATTCTGAAATTAATGATTTATGTATGTGGATAGTATGTACGAGTATGTAATCAAAATAATTCTGTTTAAAAAAAATAGCAGAAATTATTAAAAATATAAAAATGGTGTACTGCGCGTATATTTAAAAGAGACAAAGTTGCATACTCGACTCACTATAAACAAAATACCACTCGTGTTCCATGGATTAGATCTTTTATTAAAAATAGGAATACAAAATAAAGAACACATTTCAAACTTTCAATTTCACCTTGAGATGAAAATAAAATGAAAATCTAAGTGACAGATGTTTTGAATTTTACCAAACTGCTGGCAATCAAAATAGAATTAAATGTACGACTGGATCGCACGAACTTGCTCTTGTAGTTAATAAGCTTAATGTAGCCAAACATTGAGACTGTTAGTAGGTAGGTAGTCTAGTTTTCATAAGGTAAGATTATGTTGGCATAGTTTGAGGATAAAATAAATGCCATTTTGATTTTGATTTTTGTGCTTAAAACTTTAAAAACATTCTTAGGAAAAAAAATTGGATCTCTAATTTAAAGTAATTTATTAATATGCGTATTAAATTTTAATTTCAAAAAAAAATTCACTAACCCATTTTTGAAAAATCGGTTTTTCAAAAACAAAGACTTTTTTTTAAATCGAAAAAATATTTTCTTGAAAATTTATAATATTTAAATTTTTAAGGAGCATCTGCACAAAAAAAATAATTGTAATTCGGTACATCCAATAATAGTGGGAAAGTCGTAAATATGAAAAGTGGTTCTATGGGAAGTAAAAGGAATGAACAATTTTTACTTAAAAGTGGACTATACTAATTTAAGAATAAACACATGTTTTTATAAAAAATTTTGTAGCCGTTTTTGAGAAAATAATTTTTTCTTGACTGTTTTTTTTTAACATTTCTATTTTAGGTTCCCTTGTTTTTTTCTTTTATTTTGAAAAAGAAAAATTTCAAAGACCGAATCGAAGAATTTCCATATGTCGTATCTAAAAAGAGTGAATAATTTTATGCTCGAAGAAAACCTACAAAATTAGCATCAGTTTTAGCAGCTTCGAGTTTGTGATGGAGACAAAAATTATTGAAGTGCTTATGCTAGAAATAATTCCTCTATTTCAAATGCAACAATTGGCACATTCAGGAAAATGAAATTTCACAAATTCTGCTCCGTCAAAAATGAAGGAGTAAACCCAAGAATCAGAAAGAAATACTAAAATTACCCTGTTTAGTATTCTAAGATTGCTTACTGATCTGATTGCTGAGCTCTATGTAGTTTTTAAGCATTGACCAGTTTTTAATTCTGAAATTTGAAACATTTTCTAAATATTGTTTTTCTTTGTGACCAACGGGAATCGATATAAATAAATTCTCTTAAAAACAAACAAAAATTGATAAAAATTCAATATGAAAATGAAGACTATTCTAAATTTGTGTGATTTTTATTGTGAATCAAAATTTAGAGTTTGCCTAAAACTTATAAATTAATAAAATTCTTGTGGAAGAATTTCAAAGCAAAGTAAAACTTGCCTTTCAATATTTCTTCTATATTTACTCGAAGTGGTGAATTTATTAAGTGTTTAAAATGCAAAAAAAAAATTAGCTATAAGCTTTTAAAAAAATTGGAGATTTGAACAGGAATTTAATTTAGATTTCGGATTGACATCTTTGTCTAGACTGAATTAAGTGACTGTTCTATAAAATAGGTATATCTACACACGTTACTTCTTAGAATTAATTAACCAGTTCAGGAAATTGAATCTCACAAATTTTCCTCGTCGAAAAATTGAGGAGGTGAATTACATAATATTTTACAGCGAAATTGGCAAAATTTGCTGAGCAAAATTGTTCATATAAAAAATTAATTTGATTGTGGAGATTTTTTAACGTGTTTTTTATTATAAATTAAAGATTTTATTTTGAACAACTTAAAACACCAATTATTTATTTTTGCTTATATGTACATTTCGGAATGTAACAATTGTAATAAAGAATATATAGAGCAGACAAGAAGACCAATTCTCAAAAGATTTAAAGAACATTTTGCGCATCTAAAATACAATGAACCACAAAAATAAATTGTATCACAACACATGCTAGATAATAACCATAATTTTAGTTTACAAAATTTGAAATTAATACGTAATGTTAATAATCCTTATGAGCTAGATGCTTTCGAATCTTTTTATGTATTTATAAATAAAAATAATTTAATGAATAGTGACGATGGACCAATAAGAAATCCAATTTTCAAAAAAGTTTATATTAGACCTTAATTTCACTGTAAATTTGTTTGTGTAATTTTTGTTTGTATTGAATTTGTTGTTTATATTGAATTTTAATATTAATACCAAAATGTCATTATTTTTTAAATAGAGGTTACTGACGATATGGAAGTATAGCTTCCGAAATGTACATATAAGCAAAAATAAATAATTTGTGTTTTAAGTTGTTAAAAATAAAATCTTTAACATATAAAATAGTTTACCTGAATCCTATTTTTTTTGAAACAGTTTAATATTCTTTTTCTCAATCTTCTGTGACAATTTTGCTTACAATATTTTTTCAAAACTGTTTCAGCCTGGAACTATACATAGAACAACCGAATATAACCCGGTCATTATATCTGGGTTAATGTGAACCGCTGGTAAACTGTCGATAGCATCATAATTTCAAACATCTCAAAAGTGCGGGTATTTTTGAAATCAAAGCACTAAATTTAAGCTTATTTTCTCAAACAACGTATATAAATTGTTTCATTTAAAATTTTCTTGTCTCAAAACGACGTGACTTTTTGAGTAAACAATTTCAAAAAGTGTAAAGACCTCAATATTTTCAAAGAGATTTTTTTTAGCTGGTGTGTTGTATTGGTCTATAATAACATAATCCAATAAAAAAATTTTAGAAGCATGTGGCGGATTGTATATAAACAAATGTGTCTATGCTCTATGATTCATTATATAAATGATCAACTACCGCATCATCACAACACCATCATAGTCCATCTATTGAATTCATATTGGTTTTCTTCTATTTTTTTTTATTTTTTAAAAGCAAAATAGAAAAAAAACATGAACAATTATATCAACTTCTTTTTTTTCTTTATACCACAAATGAGTTTTGTTCACGGTCTAGATAAACATTTTTAAAATCAATTCACAATAAACACACACTTTAAGTAGTTCACCCGGCCAAAGCCATTAGTAATGTTCTTCCAGATGCTATCCATCTGCTCAGAATTTATGTTTCCAATTTTTGTTTCTTCAATATTTTTTTTTTTTGCAGCTTGTGAGCTAATTCGATTTTATTGGCAATCCCAATTGGCTTGGTTTGGCATAGTCAAAGGGGGCAGTTGATTTTATATCAATTAAACTTTTTTTTCGTACAAGTTATTATTAATTAAACAATCAAAAAATAAGAAAAATGGGAATATTTTAATAGAATCAAAATTTATTTGTGAATTTTTTAATGTTATTTCAAACAACCAATCGCATATATTATTTTTTGAATTTTGAAATTATTTATTTAAATAAAATATACAGCTTAATTGAAAACGAAAGGTTTACTGCCATTTTTAATATTAATCTATAAGGTTCTGTCAATCTTACAGAAAACTGCGTCATTTAGTTCATATTTGACATTTGCTTAAATCACTATCCAACACTGTAGTTTATAGTGAAAAGCCTAATCTCTGATAAATTACGATCACAGTTCTTCGATTTAATTATAAGCACCGAACTTTCACATGATTAGATATCCAACCCATCTCTAAAACTTCATCGCCTTTAACTATTGTCCAATTTCACTTCTAAGAAGTATGTATATTTATCTTTTTAGTTTAATTTGACATTTCATAATAAATCGACTGACGTCTGAACAACGCATATAAATTGTGCAGATTTATTTCGAGAAACATGTTTGCTGTTGATCCCGAATTTTCACCAGAAATTTTTGTTCAGCCATGAAGATCATTTTTAATTGAATGGCTACGTTAATAATCAAAACTGTCGCATTTTGAGTGTAAATAATCCTCAAGCAATTGTTGAGACGCCGTTAGATACGGAAAAACTGACAGTTTGGTATGCTTTATGGGCTGGTCGAATCATTAGTCCTTACTTCATTAAGAACAATGGCGGCCAGAGGGTTACAGTCAATTAAGGCTAATATAGAGCCATGATCAAAGATTTTTTCGTTTCTGAATTGCATCTTGTTTATCACACAGCACTTGCCATTACTTATTTGTGGTAATTTCGCAATTGTACCTGTGAGTTGGTTGGACCATGTGATTTAACACCGCTGGAATATTTGCTGTGTGAGTATGTGAAGTCAGTAGTCAAAATTCGGCAATTAGTATTTGAAGTCAGTAGGTCCAAATTCGGCAATTGGACCTCAAGATTGAACTATATCCGAGCTAGCCACGGTGGCCATTTGCCAGAAATCATATTCAAATAAAAATAGCAAATAATTATCTTTCAAATAAAGTTTAATTGATGGTAGGTAATTAATATTGTGTATTTATGTTTTATTTCATTTTATACATATATACCTACCTCTAATCAAAAAATACAAAACGAAAGCTTTTTAATTCAATTAGACCATTGTCACTATCGTTCCCTTGGAATATTATTGTGGTTGGCATTTTTAAGGCAATTATTAAAAATCCGTCAATTTGGTATTAATGAATCACTTCTTCGTTGAATTAGTAATTACCTTCTTTATAAAATAAATTATGGTGGTGTGCCTCAGGGATCCGTTCTGTCACCGACACTCTTTATTATTTTTATCAATTTATCTCTTGTCTGAAACGTGTATTCTCTTAAATTGTTTTTCTGACGACAGAACTCTTTAGCTTTTCAAAATAGTTTCTAAATTCACATACATAGCCTTGAAATGTGGAACTCAATTGACTGGAGTGCACATACTTGCTCTTACATATATTCTATCACATTTGGTGCACAAGATTCCTAGTAGAAACAGCTAAATATATTTTTAAAGCCGTTTTTCACTAATTTTTTAATACAAAATATTTTAATTTTTTTGTCTAAAAAAAATACTGGTGTGGTAATTTTTAGTATTTAACAATATAAATTTAAAAATAAAATTTAAAAAAAAAATCGTTCAACTGAAATATTGAATATCCAAAAAAAGAATGATTTTGTATTTCACAAATCCAAAAAATTATTTTACCAAAATGTTGATGATGCAGTATTATTTAGAGTTCGAAAGACCTCCTAGATAAATTTCTTATCGAAATCCGTCGAGCCGTTTATGAGACAGTAGAAAATCAAAAAATGGTTGTATAATTGAAACACATTTTTTTCAACATAACGTAAACTATACCTACATAAAGGTAAGGTTAGGTTGAAGTGGCTGTCATGCCCAAGCAACACAATCGACTCTTTCAAATATCTTGAAGTCTACTTTCGCAAGAGCTTTTAACTCTTTTCACTATCTTCAAGAGGTCATTAAGACCCCAATGGGACCAAAGGGGTGGAGCCAACTCCATAGGAGGAAGAGTTCTTATTATAGATCTTTTAAAGATGTTTTTCGTTTGAGTGAATAATTTATGGAAGAAAAAAAAATAATATTGACAAATCTCTATCTCTTTTACACAAAAGCAAATTTAATACAATTGAAACGCAAAAGAATGAACTTAAATAAAATGCCAGATCAAGATGACTTTTTTTCATCACATTCAATGCCTGATTTATTTTACACATTATAATAGAAACTAAACTCAATTTTCTGGTGTTGTATATCTGTGTTTTGATGTGCCAAAAAAGATTTATTTTGAAATCACACATTCTACATCGGTTAAATAAATGCGCCACAAATTTAGTAACATAATGCATATATTCATTAATAAAAAAATAAAAAAACTCCCCACGGAGTTGACAGAAACTGTATAAAATACAGTCTAAAGTGGTTTTAACAATTAAAAGTGAAGCATTGTGTAGAAAGTTAGTGTGTTATTGCTATAAATTCATATGCAATCGTAATTTGAATCACATAAATAATAATTTGTACTGAAATTAATTGCAATTAATATGGCGTCATCACGAATACTCCAACAGGGTGCCTCATTTTTATTATTGAACTGTTCCATAATGTGTTATGGGTTTTGAATCATTTTAAGTTGTAATAAGTGAGAAGTGGACTTTTGGACCAAAATGTGTATGTAAATATATATCAATGTACTTATGTCAGTACGACGTCGATTTATTAAAAAAACCGCTAAAAATTCCGCATTTTTTTTGGTTTTATTTTCTGCTCTGAAAATGCGATTCTCGGTCTTTTGGATAACATTCAGAGCAGAATATACAAAAAATTGTTAAAATTTAGTTTGTATAGCCATAAATTTGTAAAATTTCGTTGAACAAAAGCTAAAAGTTCTAAAAAGAAGGAACATCTAAGATATGTACATACATAAACAATATTATTCAAATTTAATAAAAACATAAAATAAACATTTTACCTACACAATGTTTTATTGTAAGATATTAAGGTATTAAAATATTACAAAAAATAATATTTGTGGTAATTATAAATAATATCTGAAATTTAATTTAAAAGTGTCACCCTTTATATAAATGTTTTTGTGTTCGACATATAAATACACTTTCCATTTTTATATCGACTGCTTAAAGAGTTCGTTAAGAAGTCATTAAGCTATCATTGATATAATCTCTTTTCATAGCCACACATGAGCAAGAAAAAGATGGGAAATTTCGGCAGCTGTATAGGTTTGCTTTTTTTTTTTGTAATTTCATTACACCACATATAATTATTGTTTGACTTCACATTTATTCATCGATTTAAAGCCAAATTTATCAATACAAGGCAAGGACAAAACAAAAAGTTTTTTTTTAATAACCTTCCTTAAAGATAAAATATACACTACTAGAAGATGGGATGTTAAGCATTTATAAAGATGTTTTAATAAAACCATTAATAAAATAGCTTCAATATAATGTTTAAAAGAGACAAATGAAATACTCTAAATACACTCTGAAATTCCTTGATGTAAAGAGGTTTAAAGAGACATAATAAATATATTTGTCAAAGAGGTTTTTAAGATGTTAGAAAGAATTTTTTTTAATAGTTGAAACAAACAACACTTTCAAAGAGCAACTAAACAGGTTATTAAGTGCAACGGTATTAAGAAGATTGATTTAAGAGATTGTAAGGACCTGATAAATTTATTCAAAGAAGTCTTAAAGAGTTTATGTGTTGCTTGGGTGAAAACGGCTGATACACTTAGACATTGTGATACCACTTGAAGTTATATTATCTTATTTGTTAAACTATTTGAATCCTTTAATGAAGCGATATAGTCAGTGAATCTTTATATATCTAAGATCACTAGGGTCGTCGAAGGAGTATTCTCCCAGGTGTAATCTACGTCCTTAGGTGAGAGCAGGACATGAGCAAAGAAGATGGTTGATAGTCTCCTTCTCGTCCATGCAGATTCTGCAAAAGTAGTTGGAAAATACGCCAAGTCTTTTGGCGTGTCTCCCTATTAGACAGTGTTCAGTTATGATACCTATTAGAGCCAAGATGTTTGACTATCTCACATTTGTCGAGAGGCTTATATACAACCTTCCTAATGATAATGATATCAAATAAGGGATCGACAAAATTTTAAGTATACCTACTCGCATCAAACTGAAAGCGCATTATTTTGTGATAGCTTCCAATTCTAAGATCTCAATTTTGCATTTAAAACTCACCTAAACCCAACCCGTCTATAAAGCCAAATTGCCATCCTACAATAAATCAATGGTGATCTAATCCGCTTGTAGTGTTATTTTTATATATGTGTCAATGTACAAATAAGAGTTATAACAAGATGGGTTTCTAAATCTCAAAGCTTAGATATACCAAATGCATATTATACCAATGTCATCAATGTTCGTTTCATTTAACAAAAAGTCATATTTCCTTTGAGAGATAATTTAATTAAAAATAAATTCCACCTCCACAACATCGCATATCAAACCCACTGCCGCACATATTCACCATTATGATGATGTTTATTTAAAACAACAATATAAACAAAACAACACTCAGAAACAAGTTCTTCATTCTGTACTCGTATATCACCAATATTTAACTTGTGTATGTGTTTGTGTCCCGATGAAAGTTCGTTCCTTTCACCTGAATGAACTCCCTTGAAAGAAAAAGATATTTTTGCATCTTTTCCAACTGTCATGTCAGTCAGAACTGGGTTATTTGAATCTATCTATATACATTATTATATCTGTGTATGTAAATATTATTTCAATTTAATCTCGATGTCCTCGTTCATATTCAGAGTCAAAGTAACAATCGAAAGTCCCCACTACTTGGCTTGTTTCCTTGTCCCCAATACCTATTTTGAATCTTGAAGATAATTTCTGTTTTCTTTGTGAAAAAATAAATGACATTTTTACAAACAAACGTCGCTATGTCTGCCACAGTCTGTCTGTATGTTTTCAATTGAGAAGAAAAAACCCATTAATTATATTTTATTTTTTATAAAATTATTTTTATTGAGTGCAAAATGAAATAATTCATCACTTCAATTCCATATTCCATTCGAATTCGAGGCTCGGAGGAGTGAGAGTATGAGTATTTGCTTCTCGAAGACGATGATGATGATGATCACGAAAATCATGAGTGGGTGCTCGAGATGTTATGTTTGTTTGTGCGTCTTGCTGTGTATTAACGTATTTTGTGTTTTTGTTTTATTTTTAAGATTATTTCAAAATGCCAGTTTTGTAAAAGAGTTTCAATGACGTCAACGTCAGACGAATGTCGAATCGAAAATGCACGATATTGCATCAGAGAAATGTGTGGCTTTTTTTTTTTTTTTGTTTAATGGAATCTTGTGTAATTGAATAATGGACGCTTTCCACAACAAGGTCTGGATGTGGTTGTTGCAAAACAAAACATACGTACATTACACACACATTCACTTACCACACACTTTTCTTATCTGATTGATTCTCTAGAAAGGCAAATGTACAATATATTATGTATGTATGTTAGGTAGGTACTCTTTTTAATTGAGTTTTTTTTACAAACAAAATTTCTCTCAAGTTTTGCAAGACGCAATATTTTTTAATGGAACTACTTAAAGGCATTATTTGTTTTTTATATACATATGTCCAACAAAATTAATCGAACTTAAAATTAATAACTGCACCTTAAAAATCAGGGTCAAAATGATGTCTCAAGAACCTCAAGACCGATTTAAAAATAAGCAAATACTCAGATGTATCTTATGTTTGACGGAAGGCAAAAACAAATGAAATGCATAGAAGTACGGGTGTTTTTTTAAACGTGTGGTTGTCAAGAAGAAATAAAACACACATAATTTAATATTATGGCTAAGAACTTAGCTTTATTATAAAGGATATGTTTTAAAAATGATATCGGGCAAGTGGCCGCCGCAGCTGGCTCAAATAAATTCTAGCCGAGAGCCCCAATTTTCGACCAGTTTTTGCAACAATTGGGGCCATATGTCAGAAATAACACAACGAGTATTCTCTTCCAAGGCGTCAATCGTCTCGGGCTTATCTGCTTAGATAAGCGACTTTACATAACCCTACAAATAATAGTCCAGCGGTGTTAAATTGCACTATCTTGGAGGCACGATTGGCGCTCCCCAAAAGTTTAATTCAGTAAACTGATTGGTATGCAGCGCGCGCCGTCTTGTTGGAACCAAAGGTCGTTCACATCAACATCCTCCAATTTAGGCACTAAGAAGTCATTAATCATGGCTGTATAGCATTCCCCATTGACTGCAACATTATGGCCGGCTTAATTTATGAAGAAATATGGACCAATGATTCCATCTGCCCATAGAGCACTCCAAACAGTGACTTTTTGTAGATGCAACGGAGTCTCAACAAGGGCTTGTGAATTATGATCACTCCAAATACGACAATTTTGCTTACTAACGTACCTATTTAACCAAAAGTGAACTTCATCGCTGAACAAAATTTTCTTGCGAAAATCAGGATCGGTGGACATGTCGTTTGTGCATTATTTTGGTAATAAATTTGCACCAATTGCAAAAATTGTTCAGGAGTAATTTTATTTATTATAAAATGGTAAACCATATTATGACAGCTGTCAAAAAGCCCAACTCCGAAAAAAAGTATTGCCAGATTGAAAACCACACGTTTAAAAAAAAAAAACTGTTATTAATGTGTTTAAGTCAATGGTCTCGTTCCCAGTGTATCTTCTTGGTAGATTTATATATACGGAGTAGTATAATGTGTAATGTATGTAGCAAAATTGCTTAACCATCAATCAAAGTTCGAACGACACGGTGACATTTGTACAATTGGTAGATGGGTTCATTATGGGGGATGTATTAATGCAAGTACGGGGCCAGTATCAATAAATGTTAACTTCGTTGTTCTTTTTTACCAGTTTCTATGAAATTGAGATGAAAATTCATCATGAAAATAATTAAATACATTTTTAACGAAAAATAATTATTGTCTTATTGCAAATAGTTTTTGCAAAAATAAATCTATTATTTGTAATCGATTACTGTCGCATTGTATTTTAAAACGCGTGAAAATATTATAAATTATCCATAAAATAAAAAGTTGTAATGAATACTTTATGACTTTTTATGCGTTTTAAAATACAAATGGTTCACTAATTGATGACGAATAACTCAGAGAATTTGTTTTTCTGTTTAAAATGTATTTATTTATTTTCCTGATGAAAATTCATTTTTCGTTCAAGCTGATTGCCATTTGACACAAAGTGGAATAAGTCATTCCAATTTCTCTCGTTCCACTGACAGAATAGTCAGATATTGGAATTAGTCATTAGTCCCCTTTCACACAAGGAAACCAGTTGTTGGAGATTTTTTTGACGTTTCCTTTAATTGCATTGTATCTTTCACATGAAGAAACTGGCACCGAGAAACTGAGGAAGAAACTGGGAAGATTTTGTTGGGCTAATTGGAATGCAAAGCAAAAATCTCTTCAAATCGTTGACCGGGGAGATTTTTTTCATTCCCCTTACTTCTTGCCCTTCTCGGCAACTCACTCGCAGTTGCCGGCAACTCAGTTTCCTTGTGTGAAAGGGGACTTACAAACAAATCAGTGAATTTGTGTGGCAAGTCGGTTATAGCTATCATTGCGCTCATTCAAAAACCGAACTATAACTATCCGGATAAGTTGGTGTTATAATAATCCCATGCAAGAACACAGCTGATTAAAAAAACAGCTGCTGCTGCAACAAAAACTCAAGCTATCCGAAAAAACTTTGGTTTGGGGGCAGTTATGAAAGTGAATATTTTTTCCTGATGGTCGCTTATATCAAACAGGAAAATTATGTCAGTTGACAAGCCTCAATACCAGTCTGCCAGTTTTCCTGATTGAAACACACACGAAAAAGTTTTTCGTCCAAGATTCTGTTAGTGAAACGAGAGAAATTGGAACCCAAATCATTGGAATGATTTGTTCCACTTTTGTAAAAGTCAAAAACATATGGACAAAGAAAAATCATAAGTCATTTTACAAGAAAGTGGTAGAGCAAATAAAATATTTTTTTGAAAAAAAAACTTATTTATCTTATAACCTTCATTTAAGTACCAAAACGAAATCAGCTTTATTTATTTAAGCGCCTCAGAAATGATAGACACAGTTTTCAATGATTAGTTTCAATGAAAGCTATAACTGGCGCCTAAGGCAGGCATTCGTTTGCACATATTTTGCAGCTTGAATGCGTTCAACAATGCATGATAAAAAACTGATGAAAACAACTTTTTGCTTTCGACATATATTCGTTATTGCTTTTTAGACATCGTGGTAAACACCTTCCAATTGTCGTTAAAATATTTCAAATTATTGATTTATTTTCCATCATTGTATCGTTTTTTTGTTTATATATCATTCACATAAACAAACACAGAAGCAATAAAAAAATACCTTTATCACTGACGAATATAAATGTCAATTAACCTTTGCTTTAACATTAGTCACATTCTACATAATTTTTATTAAATGCCATCTAATAACACTTGTTCTCATTATATAATTAAAAACCATTATAAAAACCACATTTTGCTGCATTATAAACCAATTATAAAGTACAATTTCAGTTGTTCGTTCATACAAATTGAATCAATTAACCTATAACTACGCAAATTATATATACAAGTTGAAGTTAGCTATTCAAAAAAAAAAATGGTGTAACAAATAGTAAAACAAAGAGATTTCATACAAACAAAGTCACCACCAAAAATGTCAACACCATCACTCTGTCTGACCCTCTACTAATCTGCCTGCTTGAATATAAATTACATTTCCCTGGATTTGTGGAAGTTGCGTTGATGATGTTTCGGTCATTTGATTTGTGACCAAGTAATTTTCATCTCCTCTGTAATCTGTAGACCGCAAAGTATGATGATAATTATTTATACTCAGAAGTTTTATTGTTAAATATGCAAATTACATAACGCATATTGTAAATATGAATCGTCATCGCAACACAATATGGTGAATTATATTTGTTGTCTTTTGTCATTAATGATAAGTGGTCCATCACTTTGATGTAAAAGCGACAGCTGCAGCGGAAAAATCTAAAGCCAAAAATCAAACAAAACTCGCCAATTTCAAGTCAACATCAACAAACAGAAAGATGTTGAGTTAACAAAATCACGTTATTAGAATAAATGGATGCATCTGCAATTACCTACTATAATACTTCTGATGATGATTATTCTCCATGTAATTCAATTTGGGAAAACAAATCAATTAAGTTTCATGTGATTGATTCGATTATATTTAATCGGACAGAGTTGAGAAAATTGACCATGCATGGTGGGAAAATATTTTGATATTCAAAATGATTGAAGTTTGATTAATTGATTGATGGACATTTATATTTTTTTTTGAAATATGGAGGATTTAATTTCAAGGGCGAGAATATTTTTAATCAAATCCTACCATTAAGAATTCTCGTTTTATAAATAATAAATTGATTGCGATGCAACCTGCGACCATATATCTTTATAGAGATCGATCAACGAATGAACAAAAACGTGTTATTTTTCACTAATTCTTAAGAAAATGATAGAAATATAATTTATATTAATATTTAGATACTAAAATTTGATTTTAATTGTCAAAATATGCTCGAATTGCAATCTGATTATTACGAACTGTCAAACTGAATTTGCGTTCCACATACCATCCACAATTCATTAAATAAATTGTTCGAGGCCGAGTAACCCCAAATTCAACGAATTAATTATAAAACGTCATTCGCGATGAATAAACAGATCAAATTTAACGAAACTTTAGAATGGACGAATATTGATTGGTTGAACTTAATAATAGATAAAAACAATCAGAATTATAACTAAATCCTAATCTACCTATCCAAAACAAACGTTCCAAGAATTATATACAAACATTATAATGAATATCGGTAGGAAGATTGAAAGATTTCCACCTTAATTTATTCTAAGAAAATGATACTCTTCTTAAACGTAGTAAAGTAAATCTGACAGCTGTCAATAAAATTGCCACAAATCTTAGTGACTAATGAGTGGGAAGCCTATACTTCACTAACTCAAGCTTTGATGATTATTCAAAAACACAAACATTTCAACTAGAAAGCCGCTATAAGATTTTTACAAATTGAACCAATAATTATCATCCCACACCCACCTGTTGTGTGTTGCAAACAAAAATAACCATCGCAAACAAAATTGTGTGTATTGCCTCCAAATTTTCCATCTAAATTCGAAACTCTATAAATAGACTCGTCATTCAATTGGGTCATGGAAATCACAAACACTCTCCCCGTTACCATCTTTATCTCTCAAAATATAAACAATAAACAAAAGCAAAAAAAAAAATAATTATTTTTATATTCGTTTGTATGCTACTTACCAACTGTTTTTATTATTTGAAAATCATCCAGATGATATTGTCGAACGCCCTTAGCTGTTTCCACACTGCTACTTTCTGTATTACTCTCACTGCTGTCTTCGTCTGTCTCATTGCCATCATCGACATCCTCTTCATCGTCATCATCAGCCTCGTCGTCGACTTCATCTTCAGTTTGTTCTTCGTCTTCATTTTCGGCGTCTTCCTCCTCGACTTCAGCGTCTTCTTCACTGTAATCCGACTCTAGGGGATCTGAGGATTCACTGGAGCCTATGCTACTACCACCACCACCACCGCCGCCACCATTTCGCAGCGAGCTAACAGTAAGTGTCAATGATGTATCTGTGTTATTCGATTTGCCACTGGTACTAGTCGAGGACATCATTGGACGCAAACGGGAACAGGTTGTTGTTGACATGATTGGTTCAGTTTACCGGAAGGATCTGCAATTTCAAAACAAACAAAAATACCGCTATTATGAAATATTAATTGAAAATTCTAATTATAGTGCGAGTGGAAAGCAGGATATTTTTTTTCTATTATTCTCGTTTTTTCTATTAAATTTTCAATTTACTCATTGATGTCACGTAATCTAGTTTCTTTTTTTCCCTATGAAATTGCACTCGTTCGTGTTGCTAGGCTGCATTCAACCTTGCGCTAGTAACCTATAATAATGATTATTGAGTAGTTTTTAGGTGGTAATTTATGATGGGCTATAGGGAGGTAATAACACGCGGATAAATATGGTGGAACAATGTGCTCCCTCAGCTCAGAGATAAACATTACTCTATTCATAAAAGAAATTGACAGTTGGAAGCACGCAATAGTTAACAGTATTGCAAACAAGGAATATATGAAATTTATTTCTTTTGATTTCTTTCGGAAAATTAAAGAAATGATGTGTGTTACAGTTTATATTCTAAAGGAATAAATAAGTAATCAAATCGTGGTTTGTTCAGCTTAGCTTAGTTATATACCAAGTAAATGTCATAATCTAATTAAAAAACAGATTTCGGAATCGTTAAAACGTTTAACATTTCCAATTCGCTATACGGAGTTACGCTTTTTTCACTCCCACAGTATACATATTACAAAGAATGCTCTTGCGCATGTTGTCAAAATTCGGTTGTCATATATGACAGAAAGGTTTCTGAGACTTGACACATCCGTTTTAATTTTTGACACGCCCATATACAAATAATGGTGGTATATTCTAGTAGCAGGTATCCAGTGACATGCAACAGTAGAAAATACGTGTTATTGAAATAACATTTAAAATTTCAAAAGTTTTATTTTGAATGAACTGAATAGCAGAATATAAATGATAAAGAGATGAATAATTAATTTAAAAATTATAGTAGAAAGTAATTTATTAAAATTGTCATTTTCCTGATAGTTCCATAATTTTTATTTCAGTAACAGGTATTTTTAACTGTTATTTAAATTTAGGAATAACCGATATTGCAACTCTTAATTTGGCCCATATCTACAACTATATATGCCCATGTCATGTGTGACAAAATTGTCTCTGAGTTTTGAAACATGCGCGAACTTGACTGGAAATAGAAACTCGGAAGATCATACCTTGTAATGCAATATGCTGTGGTCAGAAGTACACGTTATGCTGGCGTAACGAGTCTTAAAACATCACAAGAGTATGGAAAATTAAATCTTTTGTACATAATGTATGCATGGCAAGTGAGTTAAGTGTATGTGTTAATTTATCAGCTGGTATAAAATAATCTTTTTAAGCAAATCAAAACAACTAGTATAAACAACACAACGTCGAACGTCATTAATTTTGAATTACTTTTTGCGCATTATTTAATTATTATTATTTACACATATAAAGGCAGTTATTTGTAATGTTATTTAGTTCCCCTGGTGATTGGTATACACCGGTCCATCATACATCATTTTCGATTTGGTTTCGAAGTTACTCATTTTACTCCGAATGTTCCATATTCTTTGGGAATGGAACATAAGGAGTGAAAAAGGAGCAACTCCGAATAGCCAATCGAAATCGACAATAGCAAAAACCGAGTGAGATCATTTTATATGAACAATTAGATATTTTATTTTATGTGTAATATTGTATATACATATATAATAGGGGTATTCATGCAACGAGGTAATTTTCCGTTTTGCAGAAAGATATAATTTTCCGCCAGACGTTTGCATGAACACCCGCTTTAAAAATACTTGCGTAAATGTGTAAAATAATCAGATGTTCTTTGAAATTAATTTATGAGGTTTATTTATTCTAGTTTTATATCAAATTCGTGAGATAATTTTATCTGATTTGCAGATTAATTATCTGTTTTCTGAGGTTTATATGGGTTTTCCGACGTTACATTAATACCCTTAATACATATATCAGCTAAATAATAATTTCATGTTGTCAAAAATACTTTCTTGCATACTACACTGTTATGCATTAACTAAAGCTGACAGCAACAATTTTTGATATATGCTGTGTTATTTTAATTTTAAATATTATTGAGGTGAAATGAACGTTTCCAATCTGTTTTCCCGTGTCCTCGTGCTCAGGAAGCACCTTTTTCTAACAAGCATATATGTTTCACAATAAACAAATCACTCAGGAAAATAAAATCCCTTTTCATGTCATACAACTTGAACATTAAATTGGACAGGATATCTTTTTTTTTGTATAGTACTGTTTGTTTAATTTGATGTATGATATGTTATGTGTGTGACATGACACATAAGTAAGTGCATGTGCATCTAGTCTAGAGCTTACTTTGGCAGCCATCTACTTAGAATTATTTGTATTGTGTTGCAAACAATTTGCGTTGATGATTAACGAGGAAAATTTGAAGGGTATTTTGAAAATCTGTTTTTGTTTTGCTATATGTATGTACATATATTGAAATTGAATGCAACCAACTCACGAATCAATTTCAATTCATTTAAAAATGTATGTTTTTGGTGGGTCTTATTTTGACGTCTGAATTCGAAACAAAGACTAAAAAGGCGGGTTGGCAACTAAAAAATGACTTTTGAATTTGAATACATGTACGTTTTACTTTTATTTTAAGAAGCAATGTTTAAATATCGATGTACATACATACAGTATGTACATATGTACAAAAATAATTAATTAATGTCTCAAGATGATGCAGATTTTATTTGCTTGAATAATGATGGAAATGGGCCCGTCCACCAATTAGTGTCGAATAGTGGCATTAAATGGCACATTTTATGAACGTGCAATTCCGACAAAAGGCTTTTTTTGTTCTATTTTTAGAGTAAGCTCCTTCTACCAATACTTCTGTCCTGACGTCAAGAGTTGAATTAAGAAAATATATTAAAAGGCTTCTTTAAAAAAAAACACTTGAGTAATGCTTGACTAAAGTTAATGGGAAACAGTAAAAAAAATAAAGGAAATTATGTCATAAAGACAATGTTTTCTTTTGGCTGAGTGGCTACTTTATGACTTGGAATCAATTAAATAAAATTGACCCAGTTCGTTTTTAATTACATATTTATTTTTAAAATCTTAAATATAAGACTATTTGGAAATAAATTATAAACATGTTTTTTTTTTAGATTTTTTTAAATTCTGATCACGAGCGGCTTTCTAAATCAAATATTTTACTGTTCTTTGTCATTGATCTACTATATTTAATTTGAAGTATAAACATTAAATATAATTGGTTATATAACAGTACTGTACTGTTACTCTATTATGAACACAAGTGACATCACTCAACCCGGCATTAAATGTATAGAACACTTTGACATTTGTAAATGTCAAAAAAGATGTATTTGCTTAATTTCATTGCATATGCGTGTGTATTTCACCACAGAAAAATATAATAATCTTATTATGAATTAGATAATTTAAAAGTACAGAAATGCTTAAATGCCAATACGATAATAAATTGAATAATTCTATTTCGATAATGATTAATATTTTTTTTCTATTCTAAGAATTTATTGCTCAGAATAATTTGTGACAGAAATTTAGTGTACAATTAAATGTTTTCTGTTTATCTAAGAACAATTAATCTAATTTGATAAGTTGTTGCTGTACCAAATTGCATTCCTTATAATTTGAATTATTCAATTTATTGATAATTTCCTCATTAAATGTGTATACAAAAGTTGTGGAAAAGAATATGTTTTTTTTTTAACAAAAATTCTATATTCAAGGTCTTATAAATTTTATAATTAACTAACATTTTAATGACTCAACTCTCCTAAAAAACCAATTGCAGTATACAAACAAGTACAATATAAATCTACAAAAATGCACTGAAGGTTTCACAAATATTTATATATGTGGATAAAATACTCTAGATGTGGTAATCATTGGAGATTACTAAAGATGTGTCTGGCAGTTTATTTACTATTTACCTAACAGTTCGAAACCGCCTTCAATAAGTCAATCTAGATTATACTAACTTAACCTTGTCCCTTGTAAATTGCACGCAAGCTGATTTCTTTGCAAAAGAAAGATATTTCTTTCCCCTTGTTATCAAAATAAATAACAAAAACAAAATTAATTAATTTTTCAACAGAAAAAAATATGCGGTAAGTATTAAGACAGAAAAATGTTGCTACTACGGATTAATAGGTACTGGAGAGCCGCATACACTGCATGAATGCAAGTTAATTAATGAAGACCAAATCTGTCAAAAGAAGTGTTTCTTTTTGTAATCCCAAACATAAAAAATGATATTTCTCTAAAAAGATAACTAAGAGTTAATTTGCTACAGAGACATATTTCTGTCTACAAAATAATACAAGAGACAATCGGAAATCAATTCCTCTGGGGCTCAGAAAAAACACGTCTAATGTCTGAACATAATTAGCGCGAATGGTAACACTTTCTTGTTCATATTGTTTAGAGCGGCAAAATGTTACGCGATAAAGATGTAAGGCAAATTTATTAAAAATCAAAAAAAAATCACTAAGCCTGGCAATACTTTTATCAAAATTTCCTGCCTAAGACCTTGATATTTGAAAATTAAATCACCATACAATCTTTGTAAAAGGAAAGAGACTAAAGAAATACCAATTTGTATTAATTATAACACTTTTATAACAGTAGTTCACAATTAAAATTAGAAATATTTATTGCGACTGCGAATTATTACTTTTCATAATACCGAATTGTTTACACATGGCAATTCTAATTTAGGATTATATATGTATGTATGTATAGCTTTTTTCAGTGACTTATGCTGGACAGAAAAGTACAACTTTTTGCTGTTCCGTGAGTAAATTTCTGTTCTAAATTTTTCTGATTTAATGATCAGTGAAGTGTTCTAGAACAGAAAAGAACACCTTATTCTGATCTGGCTTTTGAGTAAGATCAAATTGAAACAGAATCATGATAACTGTCAAAATTATTTGTTTTTTTATTATCTTTTATTTATCAAGTAGTTCGTGGTTAGAGTTAATCGACTCGTAATTTATTTTAATATCATTATTTTTTATGTCGTTTTTGATTAGATTTTGGGAGTGTTCTTTTCTTTGATCCAATCGAATATAAATAAAATGTACGACTGGATCGCTTGTACTTGATCCTATGTTCGATCACATTGTATGCAAAAGATTCTTGATAAAAACGGCTAAATGTATTTTTAAGTCGTTTTTCGTTTAATTATTAAATAATATAAATTTAAAAACAAAATTTCAGAAAAAAATGTCCACCCGTTTTTGATATATTGAATTTTCAAAAAAAAAAATATTTTTCGAAAATTTTGAGATGCAGTATTATTTAGAATTTGAATTTGAAGGAGCTGCATAAAATTTTTTATAGAAATCCGTTGAGTCGTTTGTGAAAAAGGCGAAAATCAATAAAATGATTGTGTGACAGGTACCGTTAATAACAAAATATTAAAAAAAAAATTAACCAAAATGTAGACTATAGTAGTAGTAGTTTTACACACACCCATTTTTATCAAAATCGTTATAGCCGTTTTCGAGATAATTAAGATAGTAAAAAAAATTTATGGCAAGTACCGTTATTTTTGGGGCTAAAATAACGATTCAAAAATCTATTTTGGACAATCGCCTAAGTACCGAGTTTGAACAAAATCGGTTCAGCCGTTTAGGCTACATATCGTTGTACAGACAGACTGTATTTTATAATTCCCTAATATCAAATCCTATCTTTATGAAATTCGAAATTGATGTTTCGTTTTTATATTTTACAGTAGTGATATAACAAACCGTAAATAATTAGCTCTGTTTTATTATTACATGATCTAATTCGGCTTAATTTTTAACAACTATCACGTAAATAAAAACAACACCAAATCCTGCTTTCTAATAGCGCACGAAATTTCGAAATCTTGCTGACATGTGTAAAACGAGCACCCAAGAGAACACGAGAATCGAAAATTCGGCGGTGAGTAAAATCTAATATTCGATAGTACAACACTTCATAGGAGTTAAGCCGAGTTCAAATATTGAACGAAGGCTTAACCACGATTGTACGATTGTCAATTCAGTTAGTCAAATATCAACCAATGTTAATGTCAATGAAATTAGAAAATTTCCGATTGAATTTTTTTTTTCGAAATCTGCAAAATTACCTATTTTTGGATAATGTTGTTTTCATTTTAACCAAAATATCTATCCCTATTTCGCGTTCATTTCGACCAACATGATCAATTATTTTCTTCGATCCGGGATCAAAATCAGATTCACAGATCCAGATTTTTAGAGGGACTTACACATATAGGTCCACATAAAACTCGCACAACACACATCAAACTACAACTTAATTTGCTGAAACGAAAAACGTTTTTGCTTACTCTACAGAATACACACACACACATTTAATTAGAAAGAAATGTTTGCGTTCTCTTTGCAAAGAAAAATCGGCAATCCCAGATCAAAATCCGTAAATGTTAACAAATGTGATTTGGAGGGTGAAACGTACGAAAACTTCCAATCATGGTATTACTCATCTGTGGTTCTGACTTTTATACTCTAATCTATTCGGACCTATTCATATGAAAGCGGCCATTGATTAATGAATGAATGAATAAATGTGATAAACATAAATTCTAAGCAAAATTTGCAGAAGCGCAATATAATTGGTCGTCGCGAATTGCAAAGGGTATTACTACAAACTGTCAAAGTCAAACTCAATTCGACCTACGC
Organism: Philhelius pedissequus; assembly: GCA_910595825.1. Taxonomy (NCBI): domain Eukaryota; kingdom Metazoa; phylum Arthropoda; class Insecta; order Diptera; family Syrphidae; genus Philhelius; species Philhelius pedissequus. Next base: position 11,027,084 of record OU343163.1, on the reverse strand, counting down.
ATACCATTCACAATTCAACCAATCAATTTTTGGGCGCAACTAACCTCAAAATCCGACATGTTTTATTTATAAAACTTAATGGTTCTGTTCGTTTCTCATGTGAATATACCTTAAGTGAGTTTCTGTAACTCTAAACTGTATAACAATAAAACGATAGTCACAACACCACTTTATTTTTTATTTAGTTTGATTGTATAATTTTAAATAAATTGCACTTAGCAATCATATTATAAACTACAAGGAACAAAAACGTTGCTTTGTGCAGACTAACCTAAGGAATAACAATGATTCTGTTTAACTTCAAACATTACCTATCCACTAGCACATTAAATAAATGTTTATTTAACAAGAAATGAGATTTCCGTATCAAAGCCTGGGTATTATGTACCTACCTAAATATGTACAAACATTAGAATTCCTTTGCCAACCTTTGACTTCTGACCTTTGCTCATGTTGTACATAGGCTAAAGTTATATATTGTACGCAGCTCATCAATATTTTACTTGGAACTTTTCTGTTAGCATCTGCGACCTGGATAAAGGTGCATACTTACTTTCCGGAACAATATGTTCACAAAGCAGCCATAAATGTTTATGTGTAAGTGTGTATCCAGAGGGGGATTACAAAAGTTCGTAATATCGTTAGTCAACCTTTTAAGAAACTCGTGTTCATGTATATACCTTTTTCAAATGGTGCAGTTTAAAGAAGAAGGTCAGAGATGAATCTTTACGTTCTTTACGTTTGTCCTTGTTTTAACAACAACAAAAAAATACCGGTGTGGTAAAGGTAAAGTATGGTAGAGAAGATGCGTAAACCAACTTAATTAAGACATATTTTTTTCTATCCTTTGGAACTGCCAGAGGATACACTGACAAGATGTCACTCCGGAGTACATCGAAGTAATCAGAGACAAATCTGTTTAAGCCAATAATGACTATACCAACAGCTACGAATTGGATGCATTTTCACTTATGTATTAATTTACCCCAAATTTACGTGTATCAACTCGAATGGTCAAAATTCGACTATTATTGATACCAGCCTTATAGTCTGCATGTCCACAACATTTGATGTTGCTCACGATCTGTATGACGAACGAAACGTTTACCCTTATTTTAAGCCTTAAAAAAAAAATTGCGTTCACTTGTACTCATGTCATGATTCATCACATCATTATGTGCTGCTACGGTTAAAATGTTATAATTAATGTGTTAATGCGTAATGCGGCGTATACTTAATGTTTTTTTTCTCAGTATTTTAAATAATCGAATATCTAAAGTGATTGGAATAGTTAAGAATTTAATTGTTTTTTTTTTCAAGGGCTTTCGGTTTTTTAATGAGAGTCTTGTTTGACAAGATCAATGTGATGAAACGTAATTGCTCTATATTCAAGTTAATGATAGAGTGCCACTGACAAGGCATTTGATTTTGACTTATCTATCAATTATAATTAACAATATCATAATGGAAATAAGTATTGAAGAAAGTAAAGTGGAATTCGATAAGTAGGTAGAGGTATGTGTATAATTATTCTATTTTGAAAGTGAATTTTTAAGTGGAAGAGGAATTTTTAACTTCATTTTTTGTTTCCTAGATCGAAATAATAACTAACTATAATTATGGAAATATAAATTGCATATCAAACTAAATAGTTTTGTTTAATGTCCTTTGAGCCGATTATTTTTTTAATAAGTCAAACATTATGAACTTATGTATGTCGCTTGCGATTGGCTGTTCGTAGTTGATCTTTTTACTCAGAATTTTCCATATTCTATAAGAATAGAACATAAGGAGTGAAAAAAGTGACTCAGAACAGCCAATCGAAAATGGACATTAGTAACAATGATTTAATGATAGGCCTTAATTAATATTTACCGTAAATTTGGCTATATTTTTGATAAATTTTTTGTAAGAATTTAACGAAAATAGCTCTATTGATATTTTTAATGTTTGTTATTAATTGTTACCCTAATTGTTTATATTCACTCAAATTATTTTAGGAATACGACAGAATTTGCATGTGTTTATTCGCTCTTTTTGGATCTTGATATTATTTCGGCAACATGGTAAGATGCAAAATGGTAAACTCTTTTTTGTCAGGATTTATAAGAAAGAAAAGAAATTATTCGAGTTACGTAGTTTTTGTTTTCCGATGAAAATGTCATCATTTATAAATTTTTCTTCTTAACTTTTCGTTAGCAGTTTAGATAATTTGGATTTTTTTTTTAAATTTGTTTTAGATACGAAAATAAATTAATTTTGAACTTTGAAATATAATTGAAGATTAATTGAGATTGATATTGTTTAAATTATTTCTCTTCATTTAGAGATTTTGAGTTACAAAATTTTTAAAATTAATCCTTAGAAGTACTAGCAAAACTGTTTGACCAAAATAACTATACACATGGTCACTCTTAATTTATGTAAGAATATTCCATTGTATTTGTACCTATACAATGCACCAGAGAATATGATAAATGCAGATAATGCTGCAGCTTGGGCGTATTTATAAAAAACAGTCAACAATATGGTCTCTATCAACCGACCCGGAGTGTACCAAAACAATATAAAATGTTCCTCATCCACCGATCCGGAGTATATCATTCAACAAGCAATGCCAGCTGCTTTTAACCACCAAAACTTGATGCCATTAGAATAAGTTTATTTTATAAATTAGTCATCAACCTCTTATAATTCACATTTAGTTTTAACCAAAGGTATTATAAATAAAATTAAAATTCTTAAGAAAAAATGAAGCTTATCAAATTTGAAATCCTTTTGTAATTTTCGTTTGTTATCGGAATAAGCTTACCATTTGGTGGAATTAAGTAATTCCGACCGGTGAAATTTTTTGCAATAAAAATTTGTTTCGTTTTTCCCTTTAATCTTTCCTATCCTTCTTTCTTTTCCTTAACCTCACGACCGCGCTGTGTTTTAATATTTAAAGGGTAGTATAATCCCTCGAGCGAGTGCTCTAGCGAGATTTGAAGCTTACTGAAGTAGAATTGAAAAGTATTATTAACAAAAATAATTAAATTTAATAACAAAATGTCAGATGGTAACACTATTGGGGTTTTCATTTGGTAAATTTATATTTTGATTTATAAATTGATTTTTTTCGTAACGAATTGAATACGTTTTCGGTTTGATTTTTATTTAAAATAGTATTGGTGCATATTTGTGTCTGTGAACCAGCTAGCGGTATCAGCTGTCAAATAATTATTGACTCGAACGTTGTTTTTAATTTCAAGTTTGTAACTCCCAAGATGAGCCGGATAAATAAATTCACTTAAACCTGCTTCCATTTGAACTCAAAATTATTTTAATTACTTGCGATTACACGTACTTTAAGGCAAAATATGCATTCGTAAAAAAAATGCTAACAATCAAACATGACATTACGATCATAGAGAAGCCTAAAAAAGTGATCGCCACAAAATGTCTGACTGTCTGTAAGTCTGTCAGTCTGTCAGTCTGTCAGTCTGTCAGTCTGTCAGTCTGTCAGTCTGTCAGTCTGTCAGTCTGTCAGTCTGTCAGTCTGTCAGTCTGTCAGTCTGTCAGTCTGTCAGTCTGTCAGTCTGTCAGTCTGTCAGTCTGTCAGTCTGTCAGTCTGTCAGTCTGTCAGTCTGTCAGTCTGTCAGTCTGTCAGTCTGTCAGTCTGTCAGTCTGTCAGTCTGTAAGTCTGTCAGTCTGTCAGTCTGTCAGTCTGTCAGTCTGTCAGTCTGTCAGTCTGTCAGTCTGTCAGTCTGTCAGTCTGTCAGTCTGTCAGTCTGTCAGTCTGTCAGTCTGTCAGTCTGTCAGTCTGTCAGTCTGTCAGTCTGTCAGTCTGTCAGTCTGTCAGTCTGTCAGTCTGTCAGTCTGTCAGTCTGTCAGTCTGTCAGTCTGTCAGTCTGTCAGTCTGTCAGTCTGTCAGTCTGTCAGTCTGTCAGTCTGTCAGTCTGTCAGTCTGTCAGTCTGTCAGTCTGTCAGTCTGTCAGTCTGTCAGTCTGTCAGTTTGTCAGTCTGTCAGTCTGTCAGTCTGTCAGTCTGTCAGTCTGTCAGTCTGTCAGTCTGTCAGTCTGTCAGTCTGTCAGTCTGTCAGTCTGTCAGTCTGTCAGTCTGTCAGTCTGTCAGTCTGTCAGTCTGTCAGTCTGTCAGTCTGTCAGTCTGTCAGTCTGTCAGTCTGTCAGTCTGTCAGTCTGTCAGTCTTGCAGTCTGTCAGTCTGTCAGTCTGTCAGTCTGTCAGTCTGTCAGTCTGTCAGTCTGTCAGTCTGTCAGTCTGTCAGTCTGTCAGTCTGTCAGTCTGTCAGTCTGTCAGTCTGTCAGTCTGTCAGTCTGTCAGTCTGTCAGTCTGTCAGTCTGTCAGTCTGTCAGTCTGTCAGTCTGTCAGTCTGTCAGTCTGTCAGTCTGTCAGTCTGTCAGTCTGTCAGTCTGTCAGTCTGTCAGTCTGTCAGTCTGTCAGTCTGTCAGTCTGTCAGTCTGTCAGTCTGTCAGTCTGTCAGTCTGTCAGTCTGTCAGTCTGTCAGTCTGTCAGTCTGTCAGTCTGTCAGTCTGTCAGTCTGTCAGTCTGTCAGTCTGTCAGTCTGTCAGTCTGTCAGTCTGTCAGTCTGTCAGTCTGTCAGTCTGTCAGTCTGTCAGTCTGTCAGTCTGTCAGTCTGTCAGTCTGTCAGTCTGTCAGTCTGTCAGTCTGTCAGTCTGTCAGTCTGTCAGTCTGTCAGTCTGTCAGTCTGTCAGTCTGTCAGTCTGTCAGTCTGTCAGTCTGTCAGTCTGTCAGTCTGTCAGTCTGTCAGTCTGTCAGTCTGTCAGTCTGTCAGTCTGTCAGTCTGTCAGTCTGTCAGTCTGTCAGTCTGTCAGTCTGTCAGTCTGTCAGTCTGTCAGTCTGTCAGTCTGTCAGTCTGTCAGTCTGTCAGTCTGTCAGTCTGTCAGTCTGTCAGTCTGTCAGTCTGTCAGTCTGTCAGTCTGTCAGTCTGTCAGTCTGTCAGTCTGTCAGTCTGTCAGTCTGTCAGTCTGTCAGTCTGTCAGTCTGTCAGTCTGTCAGTCTGTCAGTCTGTCCGTCTGTATGTATAACGAGCTACAGCCTAAACGACTTAAGTGATTGCCTTCAAATTTGGTATTTGTAATTTTTTTGGGATTCCTCAGAAGGGAATTGAAATTTTTTAGACCTAAAAATAACGGTACCTGCCATATGACCTTGAAGGAAAATATTATTTTTCTCTAAAACGTTCATCGATTTTGATAAAAAATTTTGCGAATTTTTTTTGTTGGTAATAGCTATCATTTTATATGAACCAAGTTTACAGGAAAAGTCTATTAACGGTACCTTTCATATAACGGTTTTTTTTTAATTTTTGGCTTTCTCGGCAACGGTACATTGGATTTCTGTCAAATTTTATATCTGAGAAGATCTAAGTAGCTAAATTATTTTTGCAAATTATATCAAAATTTTGAATAAATTTTTTTTAAATTAAAATAATTTATTAATTTTTTTTTTTGGAAAACCAATAATTTTAAAACTAATCAAAAAAAAATAATTTTAAATTTTATATTCACATGAACATTAATATTCTCTAAAATATTGCTCACCAAAATTTCTAAAGAATTTTGTTTTCAAAAAACGAAAATAAAAAACAGGATTTGATCAAAACCCAACCTACAATTTTCGAGATACTTTTTTATAAAATTTTCATTGATCCGTGACATCTAATGGCGTTCTTCGTTTTTTCGAAAAACTGATTAAGGTGATGGTTTTGGCAGTTTAAATAAGTTTAAACAACGATTTTTCCCCCCTATACACCGTTTACTTTCACTATTTACATGTATGTACTTGTGCATATTTACATTATTACCCTCCTAATTTACATAATTAAAATCCATTTAAATATACATTTGTAGGTACCTATTTAACTATTCCTTGAATCATGCATTCGGCAATTCATTATACTAAGAATCAAGGTAATATTACCTACATGGGCTTTAAATCTGCATAGGATAACTACGAGTATAATAGACTAGCTACTTACCAACAGCGTCAGTGCCTAACACTAAAGTTGTTAGCTACAAGGACAAGTTTGTACGATCCAGTCGTGCATTTAATTTTTTCTTGCTACCGAAACAAATTATTATCAAAAGAACTTGTCAAACTGATGGCTGTCAATTATGATGCATAGTGGTGTTAATAAAGAAAATGCCGAAAAATCCTGATCTCCAAAATTGATGGAAAATCCAAAACTAAGTGAATGTTTTTCACCAAAATTAATTTTTTGAAAGATCTAAATGAAAAATAAATAGATTTTTGTTACCAAACGAAAACCCCATATAATTAACTCTTCGGATTCTGTATTACCTCAATCTTTGTCCTATCTCTTCCCTATTTTGATACATTAATGACAGCCGCATCTCACATACGTCAAATCTGAGATTCATATGGTAGACTTTCTGAAATATTTAACCTTACAATGTCAATGCATCGAAAACAAAATTTTCTAGATAGATACATAATAAATTATTTTATTTTCATTCCTTGAACATTTTACTTAAAGAACTACAAATTTATAAAACAAATTGCTTGGAAATGTATGTGTTTGATTTTGTTTTCACCCAATAGCTTAACATCAGAATAAAAGGTTATTTCAAGAAAGGTCAATTGATTATTGTTTGGATTAAAACAAAAAACAAACAAATTCTACGAATTCTAAATGAAAATGATAACCTCCGGTGAATTTTCGTTTTAATTCACATGCATTTTATCTGGCTCTTTGTTGGTTGTTGTGCCCAAAGCAATAATTAAAAATTGCACTATGTCTGTTGTACTAAATCAAATTTCGTTTAAGTTTCTGTCAAAGCTTACGACAGAAATTTAAAAGTACAAATCTAAAATTCTTCTTATTGTACCACAATCTTCTGCCGTCTTTATGAAACTTCATCATTTCTCATAAGTTTCAGATCATAAGATATTTAGTTAGTATCTTTTCATAAAAATACCATAAGCCCATAAGTCATGGGAAACTTTCTGCCAGTACTGTTCATTCAACGCATAAAACCACAATAATCTAATACCAAATATAATCAACACGCGAAATCGTTAAAAATTAATATAAATACATATTTAATCTTGAAAGCAATAAAAAACACTAAACCAGCCGCCTATTAAAAAAAACGCGGCACGCGAAGCTTTTAGTTTAACCGCCATCGTAATTCATCAAGGTCAAGAAATACCATCGATTGTAAATTAATGACAACCCAACGAACTGAGGGCGGGTTCTTATGGTCGTCCTTATCAACATAAAATTGACAAAACACAAAACTCAAAAAAAAATACTTATCTTAGCTCATAAATTCTCAAAGCCCACCTCCACCCAAATGTTTACATAGTCCCTACACCCTAAACGAATTCTAACAACTAACCCATAAATGTAACAATCTAAGAAAAGTATCTTAATTAGGCAAAAATTTGAAATACAATTCGTACCGTAAACGAGACCCAAGAATACTCAGTATCTAACTGCCCAAAGTTCTTTTGGATTTTTTTCTTATCATCTTGTAACTTTTTTTGTAACTACTGCATAATACAAACATACCTAATTAGGAAAAGAAATAACATAAATATTTTTTGTTTCACGCTTCATTATCTTTTACGGCTTTCAAGATTGGGTACATAGATACATTGTATGTATCTCAACCAACTTAACCTAATTTGCAGGACAAAATCACAAAAAACATACCTTTTCTTGAATTGAAATTCTGTCCGGTCCGGGGGCCAAAAGATCTTCAATTTTTTTTGTTTTTTTTTTTTGTTTTTGCTCGTTCGAGACAATAAATCAACTTTTTGGCAAAAGAAATAAAATTACTAGTTATTTATTTCCACGCCACGAGTTTTTTTATCCAATGATGTTTGTGGAAATTCAATTTAAAATACTTTTCTCACGTATCCAGACAGGTATTGAATATACTTTATTTTTTATTTTTTGTAAATATATTCCCTAACTTATTCACCACTGGATAAAGGGGAGGTAAGATACACTATGAATAAAAACTATAGCCGATTTGCAATATCAACGACTTTCCGGTTTGGAGCTTCTTTTTTTGTATAAAAAAAAAACGAAAATATAATAAAACCCCGCACTAGAAGTCCTACACATTCATTCTTCAAAATAACAAAAAAAAAATGTTGAAATGAATTCCACTCTAAAAAGAAATGCAAGAAAGCAAATTTATCCAAAAAGTTCAAAAAATTTAATTGCACGTAGGTAGCTAGAGTTAACTTTATATCTGCACTGCGCGGCGTTTCGAATGAAACTGAATTTTCATTTTAGCTGTGGAGGAAATGGAATCAAGCAGATTCTTTGCCTCACATTTCACTTGTTGCTTATATTATACTTAACCAAGCAACATGTTGCGAATAAAATATACATTTTAGTATCTGCTTGCTTGCGTACTTTAGATATTTGTACCTATCACTGTCGTATATTATCGCGTACTTTGTTTTGATTACTTTTTTTCGTTATTTCTATCTGACTGCCTTTATTGAGAGTATTGGTAGTATTGCAGTGTAAAATAGGGAACCGGGCCGGGTGATAAACATTGTGGTTAGTGTTGATTTTGTGGTTGTCGGTTACCGGCTTTTTTTCCGAATTGTTGACTGCGCCGAGATATCATGTATCTGATGAATGGTCGCGAGCAAGCTAAGAGAGGTGTGTTAAAATTGCCAATAGATTTTCATTGTCTTTTTGCTGGGATTTTTTTTTTTGAAATACGTTAATCTGTAGCGAAGTACCAGATTAACTTGTAATTTAAATCAGGTCTGCAATGCCTTCCTATTTGTCTTGCATGTAAGTCGCTGTAAAAATGTTGTCGCACATTTTGTGTGCTAGAGACGAGTTTTATTTGGAAGAAAAAAAAATAAGTGATATGCGATGCGATGGAAAAAAAGAGGCGGCAGAATGGTAATTGATACACTATATTGGAATTGATGTTGCAAAGATCGTCGATCCTGCTGGAAAAAAGAACTTATTATTATTTTTGAAAGTTTTCAAATAAATATTCTACGTGCTACATAATTGGTCCGATTCAATTAAGGGCTAAGAATATTATTAGGTCAGAATCAGGTTGGGAGCTTGAAACTTTGTTCACACTAATTTGCGAAAGTAATGCAGTGAACATTACATATTATGACTTATTATTAAAATGTTGAGAGAGAACGTAGCCTCAAATTTTAAAACCTTTGCGAAGCGCAATTTTCAATTGACATAGGTATGTGTCGACCCAAATGTCATAAACTGAAACCCAATTTGCTTTTCCACTCTTCTTTGAAACGGAAATTCAAGACATGTTGATCAGAAACTACAGTGAAATGTGATTTTAACAACAAATTTTTTTGGCAACATTTTGATCACGGGATACGGACACAAATTGTATCTTGCTTATTATAAATTTATAGATGCGAAAAGTTTTAATTTTTAATTTTGAACAAGACAACGTCCAGCCAAAATTGATGTTGTTATGATTTTATTATTTACTAACATTTACATGTTCAACATAATCGATCGGCGTCATGACTCTCCGACGTAAAAATGAGGTCAAAGAATGTCCTAAATGTGTCACTTATTGTGATTGTCAACGAAATGTTGTCAATGTGTTGTCGGCAATGCTATAACACCACATGAATTTTTCGATCAACACAATTTCGCTGTGGTGAAATAGTGAAAATAAATGTTGTGGTAACGTTAAAAAGTCAATGCGACGGTGTAATTCTAGATTAATTCTTTAAAACTGAACTTCATTACGTTTCTCTGCAATTTAAAAAAAAAATTTTACTTACTACATTTTGGCTTCCATATATTTTTTTAAAAATTATTTTGTATGTATAACATTTTTAAGCGATTTTAATTCTAAAAATAGTTTTCACGGATTCTATTTTGTTTTTTTTTGGTATACTATTTTAATTTTTATTTATTTATTGCAACATTTTTCTCGTTTCTTAGATTCTGGTTTATTTTTTTGACAGCTGATATTAAAATTTCTGACAAAAATGTCAAAACAAGTTAAGTGCTTTCATATGAGCTGCGAATTGCGAATGGTCGCAAATTTTGAAGTTTCTTTCACATTCTCAAAAAACAACCCAAAAAGTGTCGTCTAAAATTCGATCGAATTATTTATTTGCCGATTTGTGGAATGCGTCCTGTTGTTGTGGATTGCGACTTGACATTTGACAGTTCGGAAAAGTCTGTTGTTGATCGCGAAAAAAATGTAAAATTTATTTATTTTTTTTATATTTAAACATTTACTTGTAGTGTTTTCTTTTTAAATTTTGTAAATAAGATCATTTATTTTTTGTTCTATTCTCTTCGCGTTCGCAGTTCGCAGCTCATGTTAAAGGCGCTTTAAGGCTTATTTCTATTAGCGCCTTCGTATCAGAGACGCTTGACGTTCATGTATATTAATGTGTTAGTGCTTATCTGGTTTCGATTCAGATTGAAATCCAGAAGCAAATTTCGTTTCTTTTCCGATTCAGAACTGACATTTTTTCAAGCGAACACTTTCAGAGGAAGTCCAGAAGGCTTCTGGATTACCAAATAAAAACGACAGTCTAACATGTGCTGACATTTTGTCCTCATCTATTCTTCACTAAGCGAATCTGCTATACTGTCAAAATGCAAACAGCATTAATTTTGGAAAACTGTTGTTTGTTTTTCCTGGTGACTGATTGGGCTATTTTATGTATTCAATAATTGTTCTCACGATTCTCACGAATCTGTGCGGTTCTTATCTGACAAAAAAGCTATACTAATGGGGTTTTCGTTTGGTAAATTTATATTTTGATCTATAAATTTGATCTATAATTTGTTTTTGAATTTGATTTCAGATTGATTTTGATTTGATATAGTATTGGTGCATATTTGTGTCTGTGAACCAGCTAGCGGTATCAGCTGTCAAATATTTACTCGAACGTTTTTTTAAATTTTAAGTTTGTAAGTCCGAAGGAGAGCTGGACGAAAAATGAATTCAGTTAAAACTGCTTCCATTTGAACTCAAAACTATTTTCATTCTTTCTTGCAACAGAAACAAATTATTATTAATCAACTAGAACTTGTCAAACTGATGGCTGTCAATTATGATGAATAGTGGTGTTAGTAAAAGTGGGGTAGATCTGCCGAAAAATCCAGATGTCCAAAATTGATTTAAAATAAAGAAATAAATCAATTTTTTTGGCCAATCGAAGGCAAAAATTGTCAAAATCATGATTTTGACAGATCTAAATCAAAAATAAACTGATTTTTGTTCCGAAACGAAAAACCCATAAATTTAATTTTTTTTTCATACGGGGCGGTATCTACAACATTCAAATTATAATGTTTTCTTTTCGAACCCGTGCGATAAAATGTCTACTCACACATCAACAGAAACATCAGGCTGAATAAATAGTATTTTTTTTATAATATAATCAATTAAATTGTAGTTTTATCATAAAATCAAAACCGAGGGAACTTTGGAAAAACACAATAATTAATTCCTGAGATTTTTCTTAACGAACCATAAAATCAGAGACTAATCATCCAACGGAGTTTTGTAGATTTTCTCTTTTGCTACCGTCATATATTTGTTTCTAGCTTTGTTTGTAGTCGTTGGCACGTTTCTAACGATCAACGACCGCTGACCGCAATCATCACATCGCATCGGTGCTAATTATATCGATCCCATAATCTAAATGGAACACACCTACACAAATTCACAAGACAACACTCAAAAAGTAGTCTAGGGTTTATCTTCCAAAATGATTTCCAACTATAAATTTCTTGAAAACTGCTCATCATGTCATGAAATTTCTGTAAGGTTGCATCTTGATGATGGGATATACTTGCAGATGCGCCTGAAAGCGAAAAATATCGCGTGGGCTTCGAAAAAAAAAATGATCGAAATAGAACTCATCAATGTTCTGTTACAGATTGAATTTGTTTAAAACTTATTTCCCTTTCCATAAATACATACATGTGTGCCAACAATTTAAATTTAAGTTTTGATATTGTTTGGACAGGTTTTGTCGGATGATAAAGTCAACCAAGCATGAGATTATTTTAGAATAATGAACGAAGATGCGAAAAGTTTCCAAATCAAACAACGATAAATAGATGCTCTTGTAGTTTTCTTTGATGAATTAAACAAAATTTACAAGTGAAAATTAAGAATGTTTTTACATTTAGGAATCAAATAAAATCTATTTATATAATATTGGAAACATACATATCAACATTATGGATGGTATAGATTATATCATATATTTTTATAAAATGAACAAAAAAACTACTCAACCGATTTTTCTGAAATTTTCAGAGGAAAAGGCTTATAAAATTGTTTTATGAAAATTCACCGACTGCTATCTATGGCTTTTGAATTTAAGATAAGAATGTTGAAATTTTGTTTGGAAGTTTTATTGAACTTAAACGTAATACCTTTGGGTACTGGGGCTACTGGAATACCAAATTTTAGGAAGAAGTTTAAGTAATTATAAATAGGTGGAGCTGCATACCCTAGTAACGA